>OX465556.1:24896786-25635189 GCA_950022955.1 Xestia ashworthii
TGCCCATGACTACTCGGGGAAAAAAAGAAAAAAAATATATATCTCGTTTTTTTTGAAGTTATAAAAAAAAAGAAGAAATTCTTAAAAAAGTGAGACCTTTTATGATATTTTTCACTACCATGACCACACTTTTTTAAATATTTCTGTTATTTTTTTTTATAGGCAACCTGAATAGCACTGCTATCTACCACAATTCTTAAAAAATCCAGAATACCTCTAGTTTTTTCACGTAAATTAATGAAACTTAATTTATTCCCTAAATTTTTTGAAGATTTTTACTTTTAATCAACTTTAACTCATCGTGGTGTAAAAAAAAGTATGAACACTACTATGGCAAGTTTTTTTATAAATTGACGCAACTAATCAAGATTCCAAAATGGTATAATACTCTAGGAAAATCAACCACAAAAAAATAATATCCATACTAGTTCAAAACAAGAACCAAATTCCTTAAATTATAGTTGACAGTAATCATTTTCACTGCGTGCCCAAAATGGGTTCTTGTTACAATTTCTAGGAATTTGAGTGGGGCATACATACCTTAGAAGTTAGAGAGAGATAGATAGATAGAGATATTTACGTTAAAAAGAGACAACAACAGGGCAGGTAGTGGGTTCTTGTTACAATTTCTAGGAATTTGAATGGGGCATACATACCTTAGAAGTTAGAGAGAGATAGATAGACAGAGATATTTACGTTAAAAAGAGACAACAACAGGGCAGGTAGAGAAGCTGTTATTATTCTCAGAGCAAGTCAGTTCAGTACGCTCTGCTCCTTTGTTTACTGCGCACCGTTCCGTATTCAACTGACGTGGCTCTCGTACGTACTAACGACTTTTGGCTTGGCTTTTTGGACTGGAATCGATCTGAAAACTGAACTGACCTGGCGTTATCTTGGACTACGATTGTGTGTTTTGTGACTACGATTGTGAGTTTTGTGATTTGGAGTTCTGGCGCATTTTGGACTGTTTAACGATCAACATGCCGCAACCATACACACCACAGGAATACGCAAATATGCACCTCATCTATGGAGAAACCCGATGCAATGCTAACGCTGCTAGCAGACTGTATCGAGAAAGGTACCCAAATGCTCAAAGATATCCTGATTATCGAGTGTTTATTAATGTGCATCAAGCGTTTTCGGAGGGTCGTATGCCATCCAGTAGGAGAAACGCTGGAAGACCTAGTTCGGATCGTGATGAAGAAGTTCTCAATGAGATAGAAAATGATTCGACTACTTCGGTACGCGCCATAGAAGAAGCTACAGGAATCCCGAAAAGTTCTGCACATCGAATTTTACAACGTCACAAGCTTCACCCATATCATTACAGGCGTGTGCAGACGTTGTTACCGCGGGACTATCCATTAAGAGTCACATTTTGCCGTGTGATGCTGCAAAGGCACAGGGAAGATCCCCAATTCCTGGACAAAATTCTATGGTCGGATGAAACAACATGCAAGAAAGATGGATATTTAAATCTACACAACCTACATAGTTGGAGCAATGAAAATCCGCACTTGATGAGACAAGACAGATCCCAATATCAATTCAAGGTTAACTTATGGACCGGCATATTAAATGGAAAAGTAATTGGGCCCTTTGAGTTACAAGGAAACTTAGATGGCAATAGTTATTTAAACTTTTTACAAAATGACTTGCAAGAATTGCTAGACGACGTGCCCTTAAATGATCTCCAAAACATGTGGCTCCAAAATGATGGTTGCCCAGCACACTATGCCCGCCCTGTGCGAGAATATTTAAATCAAGAGTATCCAGGGCGTTGGATCGGGCGACTTGGTCCTATCTTATGGCCACCTCGTTCACCCGATTTGAACCCCCTGGACTTCTTCTATTGGGGTTGTCTTAAAGACAGGGTCTACTCAAAACCCATTGCGTCATTGGACGAGCTTCGTCGAAATATCAGTCAGGCTGCGGATCATATTAATCGCAGAAGATATGCAAGACAAATAAAACGGTCATTTTTAAGGCGATGTCGTGCATGTATTATTGCTGGTGGCAAACAATTTGAACATTGGTTATAATGTTAATAAATTACATGAGAAATTGTTTGACCATTTATTTAAATATTAAACATTTTCCAAGAACTAATACTTTTTATTACCTGACCGTCATTTGGCCCCTGTTTAGAAATAATAGGAACATTTTTTTTTTTAAACTTGTTTGCCTAGAGTATTATACCATTTTGGAATCTTGATTAGTTGCGTCAATTTATAAAAAAACTTGCCATAGTAGTGTTCATACTTTTTTTTTACACCACGATGAGTTAAAGTTGATTAAAAGTAAAAATCTTCAAAAAATTTAGGGAATAAATTAAGTTTCATTAATTTACGTGAAAAAACTAGAGGTATTCTGGATTTTTTAAGAATTGTGGTAGATAGCAGTGCTATTCAGGTTGCCTATAAAAAAAAATAACAGAAATATTTAAAAAAGTGTGGTCATGGTAGTGAAAAATATCATAAAAGGTCTCACTTTTTTAAGAATTTCTTCTTTTTTTTTATAACTTCAAAAAAAAAGAGATATATATTTTTTTTCTTTTTTTCCCCGAGTAGTCATGGGCAGGTCTATCCTCCGGTGCTGGCTTATCGTTGAATTTTGGGACATGTTGTATACACCCTTGCACCTGTCGCAGAACATGTGCGCGAGTCAATGACCTTTAGGTATAATCCATAGGTAGGACAGGCAAAAATATCTACGTACGTACTACTAGGTAGGTCTACAGGTACTACTACTACTAGGTAGGTCTACAGGTACTACTACTACTAGGTAGGTCTACAGGTACTACTACTACTAGGTAGGTCTACAGGTACTACTACTACTAGTAGTCCGGTCAATTTAGACATCCAAGGTTACATAAATTTCGACTAGGCTGAAAAGCCTTGGCCTTGGCCTTGTGGCATTAAGGTCCATGTTCACCAAAAAGATGACAGTCTGATTGTCTAAAACAGCTGTTTAAGACACATTTTTGAATGGTAATATGTCACAGTGACAGCTGTTTTTAGCTAATCAGGCTGTTATCTTTTCGGTGAACATGGACCTAAGTCCGCCTATGTACCACTATTTGTACATGAAGTTTAAATAAATAAATAAAATTGGTAGGACTGTATTGGTAAATTGGTCGTTATATCTCAAAAACGGTGGCTCTTAGGAAAAAAAGGAATGAGACATTTTTATAGATAATTATCAGATCTACAATTTTTGTCTGAGCTAATTTTATGATTAAACTTACCGTTTTGCTGAAAATAGCGAAGAACCCGTTTACGTGACCTTTGACCCCGCGTAAATTTTTTGCACGTTGAAGACTTTTCACATTTCCTTTATAATAGTGTATTGAACAATCCTACCAATTTTCAGCCTAGTCGGAATTTATGTAACCTCACCCCTATTTTTTAGTCTAATTTGACCGGACTATAGGTACTGACCGAATGTTTGCAGTCGTCGGTTGACACCTAGCATAAGATTGTACGATGGAATCTGATAGTTCGGAAACATCTCTCGGAACAAATTGATGGCTCCTCGCTCACTATCATTAGATAACACGTAGGCACAAACCATATCCCAATATTCTTCACTAGATTATTGTGAAGCGTTGGAGTTCGGTAAATCTACTTAATAAGACAACTCACAACACTTTCAAATAAATTTATTAAATTAGGTCGAAGGTCACAAAAGCCGTCATAAATTTCCCTGTATTATGGAGGTAGGTGGGCGCGTATAAGTACTGCCCTGGCTTCCGCGTAGCTGGAGGGACGCCGATGCAGGGGAGCAGAACGCAGGCCCCGCAGGGTAGATGGTGTGATGATGGTGCGATGATGGTGCCGATGCCGGTAGGGGCGTCGGTTGAGAAGGTGTCACGTCTGTGACGGGTGTCGCCACCAGGTGACGCGGCAACGGTCCTCACGGGATTTACCCGGTCAAAACCCGAACTTTGGTCCCTGGAATTAATTGTCCTGAATGTGAGTTGTGGGCTCTCTGCTTATCCTCTCCTGACGGTGACCACAGAAGCATAAGCGAAGCGTAGGGATGGGTACTATGGCGCTTAAGGCGAGTGTGTGTAGAGGTCACCTTCAGAATCGGAGTTTACAATTTTTAATTTAGGAATGAAAGGTGTGTGAAGCACTTTTGAATTAATTTGCAGTATACATAATATTGATGCTTATGCTAAGCTAGATAGCTGGATGCCTGGTTTAGGGAAAAGATAGATTGCTAAAAAAAAGATGATGAAATATTTTTTGCAAATCATTGTCCTTGACATGACCTTTAAAAGAAAGCACACGTGATTTGTCAACACTTAAGCCACTTACCCGGTGTGGGGATTCACTGATTCTAATTATATTTAAGGCGATTACATGAGCTAAACGCGACTTTTATAATTAATAAAAGTATATGATTCACTGCTATAAACAAGACCACAAAAATATATGATATTCTTCAGAATGTATGCTAGCATGATACTGTTTTGAAAACATAATACAATTAATTTGGCTCGATAAAAAGAAATCACGAACTTACCTCTAGAAATATCTTTCAAACAATAAAAAACACACTAATATGCAAGCGATCATTGTGATTTTTTGGCAAATAATTCTACTAGCAATATATTAGCAAGATACTGTTTTAGTTTTTTAATCCAATCAATAGTTTTTTTGTAAATCGATCGAAACCACTCATTTCGCGCTATTTGGCCCGCAGTGGCTGACGTAACAACCACTTTGTAGTGCAAACTGATTAGAACTTTATTCTAACAGCATTTAAAACGAAGTTTGAATCACCACAAATAGAGTTGCTAATTTAGCTCGTCTAAGCGCCTTAAAGTTTCCTACTGAACTTTGTATTATAGATTATAATAAAGTTTGGAAAATAATTGGAAGTCTAGAGTGTCGAGGCGGCGCGTGTAGTGTCCCGCACAAGTGTTCTGCACGGGAACGCCGACCTCGACTGGCCGGCGCCGCGCCGGTGCTTGAGCGCAAACCTCGTCCGCGCGCGGTAATCGACGTTGGAGTGGGAAGGAACTGGTTTGAGAAACCGAGAGCGAGAGAGACAACAACAGTACAGGCGCACCAAGAGATGTGGTCGACCGGAACGACATTAAAATGACTTTTTCTTTAAATTAATTAATTAACAACGTTACAATTGTTATGATGTTATTTTTGATTATTCAAGAACACGTTTTAACACTTCATCTGTAGACCCCGACCGTATCGGTCTGACGCGATTGTTTAACTATCTCGTCTACTTCGCTAGCAGTTAATTAATTAAGAGGACACACTAATTTATCGCGAAGTAAAAAGGGTTGTTTATGCAATATGCGGAAGCGCAATAATTTCCATGCGGAAACGGCGCGCGCGCATAGACTGCCTGTGGTCAGTGCGGGGTGGCGCGGGAGTGTGCCCTGTAGCCTGTCGGCTGTCGGCTGTAGCCTGTCGGCTGTCGGC
Organism: Xestia ashworthii; assembly: GCA_950022955.1. NCBI lineage: Eukaryota > Metazoa > Arthropoda > Insecta > Lepidoptera > Noctuidae > Xestia > Xestia ashworthii. The sequence goes on from OX465556.1 coordinate 24,902,243, forward strand.
TGTAGGCTGTCGGCTGTCGGCTGTCGGTACATCGGAGACAACACAAAGGAAAGGTGCGGAGATTGCGCACGAAGCTTCATTTTCGGCAGGATCGGCACGCGTGTTTTGCCGCGTGATTACTTTACCGTTTACAAGTTCACTTCTTGTGCACTCAGTATCTATGAATAATGTATTTTGTTGGACAATTACGTCACAAATTAAGTTAATAAGTTTTTTACATTTTTGGGTTGAGAATCGAATACTGAATACCTTCCCTCAATATGTCCCTCGTTTAACCTAACACACTAGATTTGCAATTTTTTAATACTGTCCTCATGCTGCTTATTCCAAGTAAAGGAGATCGGGCCTAAGCGGTCCAAGTAGCGTCGGTGAACGAGACCTATACAGGGTGTAAACCACCTCATCACAAAGCCGTCAACCAAGCATTCTGTACATCAAACTAAGTAACTTTACGCAAAAATTATTGCTGGGAAACCACTTTTTTTTTTGAGGTTATAAATCATGTTTTATGGTAGAACTCAATGTAACGCACTAAAACATTGTGCTGATGGATGGATTGAATAGTACGGGGGTCGTGGAGGTGTTAAAAGTCAAAATCTTCCAAAAAAAACTAGTATTTCCAAAAAAACTTGTCAAAAAGTTGCGGCTTTGACCCCCCATATCTCCGTAACTAGAAGGTTCCCAGGTATGGTGTAGAACAATAAAATGATCGCAATGATGGGGAGAACAAGTGCCTTTCGGCTTCGTGAAGAGGTGTTTTGCACCCTTTATTTTATTAAAGCTGATGTAAAGAGCATCACTATTTGTTACGGCGTCAAAAAAAATCCTCCATGAAAAAAAAAAGTTATTGACCATTTAATATGAACTATGTAATTAACGATTGCATTAATTACAAACGGCTTCGGTGATTCAGACAGACATCATTTAAAAGCTTGTAAGGAGAGGCTTTTTCTTTGTCATTTTAAAGCTTATAAGAAGAGGGTTTTTCATTGTTAAGGTCACAAGAAAATCGGCGCCGGGTGAAAAAACTTATGGACCATAAAGTACAATTAGTAACTCAAAAGCTTCTAATTCAAAAGATATAAAGATCGTCGGCAATTAACATATAAGTATGTCATTTTAAAGCATAAAAGAAGAGAGTATTTCTTTGTTATGATCACAAGCAAATCGGCGGCAGGAGAAAAAAGTTATAGTCCATAATGTACAATTAGCTAAAACAAAATCTTCTAATTCAAGAGATATAAGGAGCGTCGGTGACTCAGACATACATCATTTTAAATCTTAGCAAACAGTTCGTTTTCAGCTCATTATATCTAATGCGACCAATTGTAAAATCTGGCGTACGATGAACATGTCTGCATACACCTCTGAGGGGATTACAGTCGTGAAGATTTCGTCTCCAAGATTTATATTGTCATTTACGGGATATCTTCCGTGATTATTTATTGTTTTGAGCTCCCGATATTTCGACGCTGTTGCAAGCGCCATGATCGCGGGTTTACTGTGTCAGTCAACCCGCGATAAATAATCAAGGAAGATATCCCGTAAGTGACAATATCAGTCTTATTACAAAAAACTAAATAAACCTTGTTTTAAACCTGGACTATCAAGTCCAGGCTTATCTGCAGAACGATGGTCTAAATTAATTCGTATCACAAAACTTAAAAAAACCTCGGTCTACTTAGTACTGTCATTTGAACCATCAACCACAGATTAACAGAAAAATCATTCGTTCACCATGATATCATTCAATTGCAACGTTCCGTATTCCCAGAAAAGAAAACGTTTTATAATACGTTAATGATTAGATGATGTTTAGGAATGTTAAAAATATTGAAACCTGGTTATTTAAACATTATTTAGTTGTTTCGTCGAATGTAGTTTTGTTTAAGTTTAAAAATATTCCTTAATGTCATATTTATTTTTTAAAATTTTTATGTACGTAGATCGAAACGTAACATTCTTGCGCGTTAAATGAAACAAACCATATCATTAAACTATTAAACAAATCTGTTGGTTGAACAAAGTTCATTTAGCTTTACAATTTAGGTCTCTAATAGAACATTTGCCTTATTGTTTACCAATTTAGGTAATTTTAATCATTTAATGTGAAATGGATTAACAAAAAAAGAAAACGATCTGAAAACACGATTAAATTTCTCCTGTGTGTGTGTCTTCAATATCCATAATATCAATTAAATTGATTTTCGAGTTTAAAGAACAAAACATAATGAAAAAGATGATATAACCTAGAAGGGAAACTTTGACAGATCCGATTTTGTGGTTTAGACCTTCTTTAAACTAGGGGTCGCCAAGGTTTAGCGTTAGACCATGATATAGTATAAGGTTTATCGCAAAACCACGATTTGTAATACCATTTTTGTTAAGACCATAGTTTATAGAAGTTTAAACCAGGTTTTTTAGTTAAACCGCTTTTTGTAATAAGGCTGTATAAGTTTAGTTTTAAACCGTGAAAGCCTAAAACAGTGTTCGTCTCCAAGACTTAGCAAACAGATCGTTTTCAACTCGTAATAACTATTGCGACCAATTGTGGAATCTGGCGTGCGAAGAACATGTCTGCTTACCCCTCAAAGGATTATAGTCGTGAAGGTTACGCTTATGTTTATCAGTAATTTATTTATTTATTTATTAAAACTTTATGCACAAGTAAAAACTGTATAAAGGCGGACTTAATGCCTTGGGCATTTTCTACCAGTCTACCTTAGGGTGATGCAGAGACAATACACAGTAGGTGCAATAACAGAAAACAAATAGGTACGAAAATGTTTAAAACTAAAATAAAATATAAGAATAGATACATAAATACATACATAAAACATAAATACCAACCAACTATGTCAAGTGAAATGTAAAACCGCCCTAATGCAGAAAAGTTTTTTTGGTATCGCCCCACGTATTTGTAATAAAGTACCTGATGTTGTAAAAAATATGACTGTAAGTAATAAAGTTTAAAAGGGCTCTGAACCAAATTTTAATTGAGAAATGTTATTACACCATTGACGATTTCCTTGATGATAAATCGCTGTACTGATTGACAAACTGTTATTATGATTGACATACATTTAACTATTCTGACATTTTATTTATCCTTCTTATTGACATACACATCATTCTGTTTGACATTACTGATGATTTTTTACTGCTGACATTTAATTTACTTAATTCTAATGTTTTTACATCTAAATTTGTTCGGTATCAATACAATTCATTGATTTTAGAATTGAATATTATTTGCATGCCTATATGACGGTAGAATATGGACGACTATATTATATAAGAAAACATCTATGTACCAATTACCCATGTTTGCAAAGAAATAAATTTAATGATTTGATTTGATTTTTATATATAAAAGTAATGGAGAGGTAAACCAATAAAAATAAAAAATAAAACTACAACAACTGATGATGGCTTCATACTTCATTTAATGATGATATAATAATCTGAAATGAAGAATTTGTGTTGTAGAATTGGCTTTATGGAATTTTATGTAATTTGTCACTGGCAGCAATAAACTCTATGGTGTAGCTTTATGGTGTGTTCGAGCGTTGTTTGAATTATATTTGGAAGTAGATTTGTTTTGATACGAAAAGAACATTTGAAATACAGTCGTCAAAGAAAGAGTTTAGATGGAATGGTTTAAAGTTGTGAGTTTGTGAAGGGAACGACAATGCTTTTTGTAGACATATATTTTGTATGGGTTTGTATAAAATATGTGAAAAATAGCCTACAAGAATAAAGTAATATATGAAAGATGATGTGATTTCATTATATGAGAAGGATTCCATCATGTAAGTAAGAAACTTTACATCTTTTCACGGTTCTACAAGAATTTGATTTACAAAAAGTACTATTTTTACCTTTTTTTTTCGCGATTTCTATCATCATCATCATCATCATCATCGGTCTATTAATGTTCCCACTGCTGGGACAGGCCTCCTCTCTATGAGAGGGAATGGGCTATATAATCGCGATTTCTATGAACTTTGGTAACTGAAAAGCATCAAGCACGACAAGTGATTTGTGTATCCTAGAACCAACAACGCTTCTTGGACCAGAGTCTATAGAAGTCTGCTCGTTCTCCTTTGTGAGAAACTTAAGACGATGTAAAGCCCGGACCCATTAATTATTATTTTTTTACTTTGCAAGAGAAAACTGCTTACATGTTTTCACCAACAAAGAGTCGAGCGGGAATTACTCAGCGGGCAAAAGGAGTAAAAATTAGCTCGCTCTGCTTATTCTTGTTGCATTTCGGACGACTAAACTCTTTCTTGGTGGCAACGTAAACAGCCTTTTCTGGAACATTACTCTTTCGCGGTATGAAGACCGGAATAGGTGACCTGTCAGAAAGAAAATGTAATGCAAACGTTACGACACCTTGAACAGGATAAATCTTGCAAGCTAAATTATAACCACTTCCTGTAATCCGACGGAGTTAAATCGTTACGTATTGGTTTAATTTCGGTAACAGATTCTATTATAAACGGCACAGACACATTATTTATGCACTCTTATAAAGATAGCAATCTTATAATAATATGTTCTGAAATGTAGCACGATAAAAACTTAAAAGTATTTTTAGTATTACCTAGTTTGTTTTTGTTTCAGATCAAGGAGGTGATCCGCCAGGGCGTGGAGGTGCCGGAGGGACAGAACGACCTGCGCCGCATGCAGCTGCGCGAGCTGGCGCAGCTCAACGGTACCCTCCGGGAGAACGACGCCGTCCGCTGCGCCAACTGCTCCGCCACCGACCACAAGACCTGGCTCGTGCGTACACACACTACTTACTGAACTCGGAAATCGTGAATCCACTACTGATATTTTCCTTCACCATAACCAGAGTGATGACAAAAGATTAAAAGTCGCATGATGACTTCGTGAGTGTCGTTATGAAACGATAAAGTAATGTGGTAGTCGTGTCGTTGCAGTGTCCGGATAAACCCAACGTGACCAACAGCATCGTGTGCTCGTCGTGCGGCGGCGCGGGCCACATCGCGCGCGACTGCCGCGCCAAGCGACCCGGCCAGGGCACGCTGCACAACACACCCAACAAGGTACGTACCCCACGTGACCAACAGCATCGTGTGCTCGTCGTGCGGCGGCGCGGGCCACATCGCGCGCGACTGCCGCGCCAAGCGACCCGGCCAGGGCACGCTGCACAACACACCCAACAAGGTACGTACCCCACGTGACCAACAGCATCGTGTGCTCGTCGTGCGGCGGCGCGGGCCACATCGCGCGCGACTGCCGCGCCAAGCGACCCGGCCAGGGCACGCTGCACAACACACCCAACAAGGTACGTACCCCACGTGACCAACAGCATCGTGTGCTCGTCGTGCGGCGGCGCGGGCCACATCGCGCGCGACTGCCGCGCCAAGCGACCCGGCCAGGGCACGCTGCACAACACACCCAACAAGGTACGTACCCCACGTGACCAACAGCATCGTGTGCTCGTCGTGCGGCGGCGCGGGCCACATCGCGCGCGACTGCCGCGCCAAGCGACCCGGCCAGGGCACGCTGCACAACACACCCAACAAGGTACGTACCCCACGTGACCAACAGCATCGTGTGCTCGTCGTGCGGCGGCGCGGGCCACATCGCGCGCGACTGCCGCGCCAAGCGACCCGGCCAGGGCACGCTGCACAACACACCCAACAAGGTACGTACCCCACGTGACCAACAGCATCGTGTGCTCGTCGTGCGGCGGCGCGGGCCACATCGCGCGCGACTGCCGCGCCAAGCGACCCGGCCAGGGCACGCTGCACAACACACCCAACAAGGTACGTACCCCACGTGACCAACAGCATCGTGTGCTCGTCGTGCGGCGGCGCGGGCCACATCGCGCGCGACTGCCGCGCCAAGCGACCCGGCCAGGGCACGCTGCACAACACACCCAACAAGGTACGTACCCCACGTGACCAACAGCATCGTGTGCTCGTCGTGCGGCGGCGCGGGCCACATCGCGCGCGACTGCCGCGCCAAGCGACCCGGCCAGGGCACGCTGCACAACACACCCAACAAGGTACGTACCCCACGTGACCAACAGCATCGTGTGCTCGTCGTGCGGCGGCGCGGGCCACATCGCGCGCGACTGCCGCGCCAAGCGACCCGGCCAGGGCACGCTGCACAACACACCCAACAAGGTACGTACCCCACGTGACCAACAGCATCGTGTGCTCTTCGTGCGGCGGCGCGGGCCACATCGCGCGCGACTGCCGCGCCAAGCGACCCGGCCAGGGCACGCTGCACAACACACCCAACAAGGTACGTACCCCACGTGACCAACAGCATCGTGTGCTCGTCGTGCGGCGGCGCGGGCCACATCGCGCGCGACTGCCGCGCCAAGCGACCCGGCCAGGGCACGCTGCACAACACACCCAACAAGGTACGTACCCCACGTGACCAACAGCATCGTGTGCTCTTCGTGCGGCGGCGCGGGCCACATCGCGCGCGACTGCCGCGCCAAGCGACCCGGCCAGGGCACGCTGCACAACACACCCAACAAGGTACGTACCCCACGTGACCAACAGCATCGTGTGCTCTTCGTGCGGCGGCGCGGGCCACATCGCGCGCGACTGCCGCGCCAAGCGACCCGGCCAGGGCACGCTGCACAACACACCCAACAAGGTACGTACCCCACGTGACCAACAGCATCGTGTGCTCGTCGTGCGGCGGCGCGGGCACATCGCGCGCGACTGCCGCGCCAAGCGACCCGGCCAGGGCACGCTGCACAACACACCCAACAAGGTACGTACCCCACGTGACCAACAGCATCGTGTGCTCGTCGTGCGGCGGCGCGGGCCACATCGCGCGCGACTGCCGCGCCAAGCGACCCGGCCAGGGCACGCTGCACAACACACCCAACAAGGTACGTACCCCACGTGACCAACAGCATCGTGTGCTCGTCGTGCGGCGGCGCGGGCCACATCGCGCGCGACTGCCGCGCCAAGCGACCCGGCCAGGGCACGCTGCACAACACACCCAACAAGGTACGTACCCCACGTGACCAACAGCATCGTGTGCTCGTCGTGCGGCGGCGCGGGCCACATCGCGCGCGACTGCCGCGCCAAGCGACCCGGCCAGGGCACGCTGCACAACACACCCAACAAGGTACGTACCCCACGTGACCAACAGCATCGTGTGCTCGTCGTGCGGCGGCGCGGGCCACATCGCGCGCGACTGCCGCGCCAAGCGACCCGGCCAGGGCACGCTGCACAACACACCCAACAAGGTACGTACCCCACGTGACCAACAGCATCGTGTGCTCGTCGTGCGGCGGCGCGGGCCACATCGCGCGCGACTGCCGCGCCAAGCGACCCGGCCAGGGCACGCTGCACAACACACCCAACAAGGTACGTACCCCACGTGACCAACAGCATCGTGTGCTCGTCGTGCGGCGGCGCGGGCCACATCGCGCGCGACTGCCGCGCCAAGCGACCCGGCCAGGGCACGCTGCACAACACACCCAACAAGGTACGTACCCCACGTGACCAACAGCATCGTGTGCTCGTCGTGCGGCGGCGCGGGCCACATCGCGCGCGACTGCCGCGCCAAGCGACCCGGCCAGGGCACGCTGCACAACACACCCAACAAGGTACGTACCCCACGTGACCAACAGCATCGTGTGCTCGTCGTGCGGCGGCGCGGGCCACATCGCGCGCGACTGCCGCGCCAAGCGACCCGGCCAGGGCACGCTGCACAACACACCCAACAAGGTACGTACCCCACGTGACCAACAGCATCGTGTGCTCGTCGTGCGGCGGCGCGGGCCACATCGCGCGCGACTGCCGCGCCAAGCGACCCGGCCAGGGCACGCTGCACAACACACCCAACAAGGTACGTACCCCACGTGACCAACAGCATCGTGTGCTCTTCGTGCGGCGGCGCGGGCCACATCGCGCGCGACTGCCGCGCCAAGCGACCCGGCCAGGGCACGCTGCACAACACACCCAACAAGGTACGTACCCCACGTGACCAACAGCATCGTGTGCTCTTCGTGCGGCGGCGCGGGCCACATCGCGCGCGACTGCCGCGCCAAGCGACCCGGCCAGGGCACGCTGCACAACACACCCAACAAGGTACGTACCCCACGTGACCAACAGCATCGTGTGCTCGTCGTGCGGCGGCGCGGGCCACATCGCGCGCGACTGCCGCGCCAAGCGACCCGGCCAGGGCACGCTGCACAACACACCCAACAAGGTACGTACCCCACGTGACCAACAGCATCGTGTGCTCGTCGTGCGGCGGCGCGGGCCACATCGCGCGCGACTGCCGCGCCAAGCGACCCGGCCAGGGCACGCTGCACAACACACCCAACAAGGTACGTACCCCACGTGACCAACAGCATCGTGTGCTCGTCGTGCGGCGGCGCGGGCCACATCGCGCGCGACTGCCGCGCCAAGCGACCCGGCCAGGGCACGCTGCACAACACACCCAACAAGGTACGTACCCCACGTGACCAACAGCATCGTGTGCTCGTCGTGCGGCGGCGCGGGCCACATCGCGCGCGACTGCCGCGCCAAGCGACCCGGCCAGGGCACGCTGCACAACACACCCAACAAGGTACGTACCCCACGTGACCAACAGCATCGTGTGCTCGTCGTGCGGCGGCGCGGGCCACATCGCGCGCGACTGCCGCGCCAAGCGACCCGGCCAGGGCACGCTGCACAACACACCCAACAAGGTACGTACCCCACGTGACCAACAGCATCGTGTGCTCGTCGTGCGGCGGCGCGGGCCACATCGCGCGCGACTGCCGCGCCAAGCGACCCGGCCAGGGCACGCTGCACAACACACCCAACAAGGTACGTACCCCACGTGACCAACAGCATCGTGTGCTCGTCGTGCGGCGGCGCGGGCCACATCGCGCGCGACTGCCGCGCCAAGCGACCCGGCCAGGGCACGCTGCACAACACACCCAACAAGGTACGTACCCCACGTGACCAACAGCATCGTGTGCTCGTCGTGCGGCGGCGCGGGCCACATCGCGCGCGACTGCCGCGCCAAGCGACCCGGCCAGGGCACGCTGCACAACACACCCAACAAGGTACGTACCCCACGTGACCAACAGCATCGTGTGCTCTTCGTGCGGCGGCGCGGGCCACATCGCGCGCGACTGCCGCGCCAAGCGACCCGGCCAGGGCACGCTGCACAACACACCCAACAAGGTACGTACCCCACGTGACCAACAGCATCGTGTGCTCGTCGTGCGGCGGCGCGGGCCACATCGCGCGCGACTGCCGCGCCAAGCGACCCGGCCAGGGCACGCTGCACAACACACCCAACAAGGTACGTACCCCACGTGACCAACAGCATCGTGTGCTCGTCGTGCGGCGGCGCGGGCCACATCGCGCGCGACTGCCGCGCCAAGCGACCCGGCCAGGGCACGCTGCACAACACACCCAACAAGGTACGTACCCCACGCCCCACGCGTCTGTTATTTTGTTTCTTCGTAAGTGTTTGAAAAAACGTTGTTTCAACACTGGGCATTTGTCACTGCAGGTCTCGGCTCGGGTGTGAATACTGCCTCGGCTGGAATGATAAACTATGTATAATCATCTAAATGACAATGTAAGGTCAATAATGTTGTGTGTCTGTCTGCAGGCTAAGATCGACGAGGAGTACATGTCGCTGATGGCGGAGCTGGGCGAGGCAGCGCCGGGTGGGGGCGGGGGCGGGGGTGGGGGCGGGGGAGGGGGCGGGCGCCGCTTCCCGCCCGCGCTGTTCGCGCAGCACGCGCCCCCGCGCGCCATCATGCCGCCGCCGCACATGGCAGCACGTACGTACACACACCACTACATGTCGCTGTGCGCGGACCTGGCCGAGGCGCCATCATGCCGCCGCCGCACATGGCAGCACGTACGTACACACACCACTACATGTCGCTGTGCGCGGACCTGGCCGAGGCGCCATCATGCCGCCGCCGCACATGGCAGCACGTACGTACACACACCACTACATGTCGCTGTGCGCGGACCTGGCCGAGGCGCCATCATGCCGCCGCCGCACATGGCAGCACGTACGTACACACACCACTACATGTCGCTGTGCGCGGACCTGGCCGAGGCGCCATCATGCCGCCGCCGCACATGGCAGCACGTACGTACACACACCACTACATGTCGCTGTGCGCGGACCTGGCCGAGGCGCCATCATGCCGCCGCCGCACATGGCAGCACGTACGTACACACACCACTACATGTCGCTGTGCGCGGACCTGGCCGAGGCGCCATCATGCCGCCGCCGCACATGGCAGCACGTACGTACACACACCACTACATGTCGCTGTGCGCGGACCTGGCCGAGGCGCCATCATGCCGCCGCCGCACATGGCAGCACGTACGTACACACACCACTACATGAGCATATTTTTCTATTTGTGTCAACCTGTGTGCAACTTCATTTTTTTAAAGAATGTTAATTTATGGTAACTATGGTTTATTTTTAAATAGTGTATAGATTGAAATTAACGAAAATCAATTAAGAACGCCAAAATTATAACTAGAATAAAAAATATCCCAATACATAGTGGAAGAAGGTGTGTGACCACTTCCAGAATGTGACTATACGAAGTATGATATTAACAAAAAACTACACAAAATATTATTAATATTATTTATTACTAATTAAAAAAACAACCTTGTCAAAAGGAAAAATCACAAAACACGACAATTCTTTGAACATTCTTTATCAAAAATCACGCTTCAATTTCAGTTATGTGACTTTTGATGCACATCGGATATTATTTTTTTTTATATTTAGTTGTAACAAAAATATATTTCCACAGGAATCCCTAATTATGAATCAAATTTCAATTCCTGTCCACCGAGCGAAAACAGAACAAAACAGTATGTTATAAAGAATATTTAATTTTTTTTTTGTTTAAAATAAAAAAGGGACAGTCACACAACTGAACGTCTTAATAGGGTAAAGCTTCGTCTACATGGACGCTATTATCAGATTATTATAATAATAAAATATCTAATATTCCAGATGAACACTTAAATAATAATTAAAAAATACTATAATGTATCTTTTCAATAGTGGAACTAATAATAACAAAAAATATTGTACCTCGTTTACTTATCTATTGTGAACATTAATAAAATAATAAGATAACAATTGAATAAAATTTATATTTAAATTAAATAAAAGTTACAAACAAGCTTTTTCTTTTAAACTTTTATCATACTTAACTAATTAATACCTAAAATAGTAATCGTAATACTAAACAGTCTCAAATTTTCGAAACACGAATATACCTATCTAAGCTTTGTTTTTTACCTAAATGAATCAGTCTTGCAGAAATATCGTCTCTTACATTTATCAATAGTTAAAAGGTGGCTAATTATGTATCTATGTTATTATACAGGATGAATTTTTCATCTGGGCGTGGATGGCTATATCTGAAACTATGAAGAATATCGAAAAACATTGAAAGGAGTCTCGAGGCCGATTTTGATGAAAACTAAAACTGCATCATTGGATTTTAGAAAAATCAATAATCCTGGCTAGGAATCAAACCAGATGATTTTGAAAAAAAAAACACACCTGTATTACAACACCATTCGATAATGTTGCTAATAAGGATCAAATTCTGGGAAGTAATGATATACGGCAAACTTAAGGACAACGTCTAATTAACAAAAAAAACTGATCTTTCAAGGCAATGACTACGAAACATAAGTTAACTGTTTCTTCTTTGAAATAACGCTATTTTTTGTTCAACTTAATAAATTCGTATTGCTGAATACAGTGCGATTGTTGAGACGTCAAATCCAGTGAAACATTGAAAACAATGAAATTTTATAATTTCGATTATGGCTGAGTAAGTAAAGTAATCGTATCATAGAATATAGCAATTTCATAAAAATCTTCTATTTTCTTTGCCGTATATCATTACTTCCCAGAATTTGATCCTTATTAGAACGAGACTATCGAATGGTTTAATAATACAGGCTGTGATTTTTTTTTTTCCAAAATCAACGGGTTTGATACCTGGCCAGGATAATTGAATTTTCTAAAATCCAATTATGCAGTTTTCGTCAAAATCGGCCTCGGGACTCCTTTCAACGTTTTTCGATATTCCTCATGTTTTCGGATAATAACATCCACGCCCAGTTGAAAAATTCATCCTGTATAAGATTTATTATTTAAATGTATAAGATTTATTATTTAAATATGCATTAGTAGCTGTATTTGGCAACACATAAAACTTTGGATATTTTTTTATTATTTATCACAATTAATACTTAAGTCCAAATCAAAAGCAATTAATGAAACAAAATGTACATTCATCAATAGGAAAATGATCATAGGCACAGAAATTGCAATGATGGCACCAAAAATAGGAACTTTGAAGTAATACTTTTAAATCTTTTCGATTCATTTTTGCTTTAAAATGTCGGGGTCTGCTAGATGGGTAAATATAACACCCACAACCAAAGCAATTATCCAAAACGACGAAATGAGTCTCGACCCATGGCCATGATAAATTTAAATAGTAGTAATTCAGTAAATCTTGATAATTCAGAACCTTATCGATGTCGACGTAAATCACCATATTGTTGAATTCTCTTTTCAAAAACTCTCTTGCTTAACCTGAAATAAAACATATAATGTTTATAAAAGCTTACTTTCAGTAACTTATAAAAATGGAGAAAGCTTTAATTACTTTAAAAACATAAAAGAAAATGCGCTTGTACCTTCTAAACAAGTGTCACAAATAAAATCTATAGGCATGGCACCAGCCGCGCATTCATCACAGTGCCATTTTTTGCAGGCAATACATTTGCATTTTGGTCCTAAAATCAAACATTCACATTTCTGGCACTCTATGATCTTTAAAGATCTGGGTTTTTTATTCGGAATTGTATTTGTTCTGTTTGTAAAAGGTTTTCTCGTATGTTGTTGCTTGGAAGAATTTTCTACTTTGACACATTTTTTAGGGTTATCCGGTACTATGATTATGGGCATCACATCTATATCCATTAAATCATCAATAGAAGGTTGGTCGACATTAAATGCGATACATTCAATATTTTTTAAAGATTCCAGGTCTGAGGCACTGAATGATTCCGATTCCAGATTTAAAACATCCAATGATTTATTTTCAGATTTACATAATGCTGATTGTGATTTAACATTAATTAATTTATCTTCTGCAACGTCAATATACTGGTTTTTATGCAGCAAAGTAGGTTCTTCATGAATTAACATAGGGATCTCAGCTGTATTGATCGGATTTTCAAAGGGTTTAGAATCTTCGTTTGCTGAATCGCCATTGATAGATACGACAGGTAGGAAACTATTTTCCTCTGTACTTGACGCTGTTTTATAAACAGGAATTATGGAATGTCCATGAAAAGTCGTAGAAGTATCAGTTTGTGATTGTCGAACTTTAGTGGATACTACAAAGTGAGTTTTTGGTGAAAAACAATCACATTTCCCACGAGTAGATCCACAAAAACAGCTTACATTTCTATAATTTACTTTGAATTTATCGGTGTCTGTGATAATTTGATGTAGTTTAAGGGTTCCTTTCAAAGCCTGTACATTATTTGGCAAGATTCTATTAATTACTTCAATGTCACTGTCGGAAACTAAATAAAATTTTATTCGTTTTATACAAAGTTTAAGGACATCATATGCATCTTTTACATCTGCAACATCAATTCCTTGTGAGACTTTTTTGTCTAAAGATCGCTTTATACACCCTCCAATCCCGTCTGCTACACTTTTCCCGTGGCCAGATTCAAAAAACGACCAAGTGCAATAACTAAACTGATATTTTTTGGTGAAATGTGCAAGCAGATAAAAATTATTTTTTTGGCGGTACTGTGAAGATGGACCATCTGAATAAAAGTGTATTACAGTTATTTCGGGAGTTATTTCTTTAATTAAATTTAGGATAGGAGTCAAATGGGCCCAAATAGCTGCTGGTTTGTGATCATTGTCTTCTGATATTGTACAAAATGACTGGCAAAAATTATGCCAGTATATCATCCCTGTATGTAGCGTTATTTGGTTTTTGGAAGCTCCAAAATGCATCGCTTGAATTTCATTCGCCAATTTGGCTTCATAATTTTGAGAAAAGTCGCATACTATAACTACTTCATGCTCTTTCAATTCATTTACTGCTTTTTGGTATTGTTCTTGTTGATGTTCCATATTAAAATGATGTTTTTTGAATTCCTGTAAACTGTTGGCGTATAATTCTTTTAAACTATTTAATGTTTCGGTTTTCCTAATGTTCGATCGCGAGTTTCTCCGATAAGCTCAATAGATGGCGTTGTTCAAATACGTCATAATCCTAGATCGCGATGTTAAGATTCTCCGCGCATAGGGTATAGTGATTTGATAAATAAAGTTTTTTTGGTACTTGCTTGGAACAAATTGTTTTATTGTGAAACATATTCCTCGGGCAGTTGACGAGTGCCGAACATTTGGTCCTACCGAGTCGGATCGCGAAAGTGAAATCGCGTCGACAAGTAGTGTAGTGACAGTTTTGTTTGTGTCGTATGGTGAGGCATAGAAACCAGTGGTGGATCGCCCTGAAGTGCCTGTAAAATCCCCGTGTGTGGGTGACCAGCGGAGTACAGCAGTGAAGCAACGACGTTGCGGGCCATCTCCGCCAGAGGGCGCCACCACCAGCATCGAGGCAACGGTGACAGCAGCAGAGGCCTAGAGCGACGAGCAGCAACGACATCAAGTGTGACGTCACAAACAGTGACGACATACTCGCAGCGAGCGGTATCAGCAGGGACATCAAGTGTGACGACGCACTCGCATCAGCGCGTGTTCGGAGAGGTTTGACAGACAAAACTGTGAGTTACAATCAGTGTTATTATTCTGTAGACTTGTTATTTATCAGTGAAATTTGAAGATCAACATAGTGCAAAATCAAGTGTTGAGACTTTTAAGATTTAGTTGTAGTTAGAAAATACTGATAACAATAAGGTGTTGCGACGGGATTTCTATTCCCGATTTGTAAACCTGTACACTTGTAAAAGTTTACCTGTTTTGTTCACTGACTTGTAATTTTTCGTCGGTTGCATTAAGATAATTGAACTAATTTGGTAATTAGAAAACTCGGTAATTTTTGTACACAATGGAATCCTTATGTAAATTGCAACTAAACAATAAAGCAATAATAGAAAAAGGTAGAATTAACTTTAAAAAATCACCTAAGGATCGCCTTACACAAACTTACATTGAAACAAGATTGGAATCAGTAGAGGTACAGTGGAAACAATTTGTTGAAACTCATAGGCGTATCATAGAAAAAGCAACCGACGAAGAATTGGTAAAGAATGTTTATTTTACGGCAGACACATATGATTTAACTGAAGAGTTGTACATAACCTATAAGTCTGAATTAAAGCAGCACTTACTTCAAACTAGTTCGTGCAATAGTGATAATCCAAGTAGAATTAAACATTCTAATCAAAATAATTCAAATGTAAAATTGCCACAAATTAGTTTGCCTACGTTCTCTGGACTCTATTCTGAATGGGTAACGTTCCGCGATTTATTTACGTCACTGATCCATAAAAACGATGCACTGGATGACGTTCAAAATAGTACATTGTGATACAAGGGGCTAAAATGACCCATTATAGACGAGGTAAGTTTTACTACCGAGCTTTAGCGAGGTAGTAAATAGAAACCGAGTTATAATGGGATTTTAGCGCCGTGTGTTACACCGTACTTTTCACTACGATTGCGAGAAAATAAAATAACCATATTTAATATAATAGTTTATTTTATTAAAAATGAAATGTACAATTTGTACTGTTGTTCTAATGAGATGTTTTTTCCCGGCAACATAATCTCAGTACTCTGTGAAGACGAATATAATATTGTGTCGTCTGTGAGGTAAACGTAGGAGATAAAAAGAAATTCAAATAAATAATACAGCAAAAATCTTAAAATTTCGCGCCCATGCCTTTTTTTATTTCTTCTGTAGCTGGAATGCAACGCACACATCCTGCCAAAGAGTTCGGCGTTCGGCGCGTTTGGTTCCATTTTTAAAATAAAATGTTTTTTTTTTTTTATGGAACAGTAATAAGTCAATTCTTCATGAATTATGAGTAAAGACTTTGCGCTTTCGAACACCGAACACGAAATTTAAAAAAAAAAAGCTTATTTTCCCTAGGGCTATAATGAGCAATTTTACGGCCCCTCTGGTACGCTATTATGACGGTCTTTTCGAGCAAGAGGAGTGAAAACTCCATTATTTAAAGAGTCATCTCTCAGGCGAAGCAGAACAGTTGCTTCGACATATTCCTGTGACTGCGTCTAATTATAATGAGTGTTGGTCAATTCTAAACGGGCGATTTGATAATAAAAGGTTTTTAGTTAACTGTATGCTCAAACGACTCATCCATCAATCGTCGGTTACTAAAGAATCATCAGCTAACGTTAAAACTCTGTTAGATACGACTGTTGATTGTTTGCATGGTTTACGCAGTCTAGGAATTGATGTCAGCTCTTGGGATTCAATTGTAGTATTTTTAGGCTCCGAAAAATTAGATGCCGAGTCCCGCAAATAGTGGGAACTAAGAATTAGCTCTAATGATGATGTAGCGACGTTTGATGAGTTCAAAACTTTTATGGAGTCTAGGTTTAGAGCCTTGGAGTATTTAGATCCGAAAATTAATAAACAAGGTAGTAGTCGTGATAATAACGCCAAATCTTTTCATGTCGCTTCTCAAAGTAAATGTGCTATGTGTTCTGAAGATCATAAATTGTGTCACTGTAAAGCGTTTGCTAAGAAAAATAGTGACGAACGTCGTGAGTTTGCACGAGTCAATAAGCTTTGTTACAACTGTCTAGGAGCAAACCATTCTGTCTATTCTTGTCGTCAGCAAACTAAATGTCACCTTTGTAAAAAGAAACACCACACACTACTTCACCCAAAGTCAACTGCCAATTCTGCTGAAATTGTTGATGGTTCAGCAGAAACGAAGGTGGTGGCTGTCAATGCAGCTACCTCTTCCAGTCAAAGCGAGACTAAACCCATTTGTTGTTTTGCGGATGTTCACAACTACGGTCTGTTAGCCACAGCATTGGTCAACGTTGAGTCAAGAACTGGTACTGCTTTTGTTTTAAGAGCTCTGATGGATCAGGGCTCTCAAGTCTCTTTTATAACAGAGGCTGCAGTACAGTTGCTCGGATTGAAGAAAACACCTGCTCACACCGACATATTCCGACTAGGCGATGACGAGGAAACCTCAATGCCCTCTAAGTGGATAGTTCGATTTAAATTGCAGTCTCGTCTAGATCCCACATTTGTTTTATATGTCGATGCTTATGTATTAAATAAACTCACATCTCATCTTCCTGAGAAGAAGATCGTTGAGATGTCGGCTTCGTTCTCGTCCTTACAATTAGCTGATCCGTCCTTTGATACACCAGGGAAAATTGATTTACTGTTGAGTACGCGGGTAGTCGGAGAAGTTTTATTGGAGGGTTTAGTCAAGGGTCCACCAGGATCTCCAGTCGCTCAAAAGACTAAATTAGGCTGGATCTTGTCTGGTGAGATCCCATCGTCGGCAAGCTCTAGGCCAGTATGTTATCATACTGTAGTACAGTCATCGGACGTCAATGACCTTTTGCGTAAGTTTTGGGAGTTGGAGTCAGAGCCCTCAGTTCGTAGTGTGTTCTTGACAGAAGAAGAACAAAAATGTGAGGAGTTCTACTCTAAGACCACCAAACGCGACGCAACCGGGAGGTATGTTGTAAAACTACCATTCAAAACCGATTCGCCCAGTTGCACGTTTCGGGGGTCAGAGGTCATTGCCCGTAGGCGCTTTATCAACTTAGAGAATAGATTATTGAAGGAACCGGAATTTAGGACACAGTATAGTGCAGTCGTTAACGAATACATTCAACTGGGACATGCTGAAGTTGTCCCTCAGATAGAATTAGCTAATGATGCGTTCTACCTACCACACCACGCTGTGGTGCGGGAGGATAAAAGCACCACTAAGGTTAGGGTCGTCTTCGACGCTTCATGTTCAGGCCACAATGGAGTATCATTAAATAAGGAATTAATGGTTGGCCCAACCCTACAACCTGATTTGCGTCAAACTATTATGCGGTGGCGCTGTCATCCCATAAGTTTGGTCGCAGATATCGTAAAAATGTACCGTCAGGTCAAGGTTGCAGAGGAAGATGCTGATTATCAGCGCATTTTGTGGCGTGACAATCCAGAAGCTGAATTGAAGCATATTCGGTTGCTGCGTGTCACCTTTGGAACCTCCTCTGCGCCATACCTAGCGGTCCGGTCTCTGCAGCAACTAGCTCGTGACGAAGGAAATGATTTCCCTCTAGTTGCAGACCGGGTTCTTACATCCTTTTATGTAGACGACCTGTTAACGGGTTGTCAATCTGTCGCTGAAGGTGAACAAATTTATCACCAACTAAATGAATTATTAGGCCGTGGGGGCTTCAAGCTTCAGAAGTGGTCCAGCAACAGTGATGAATTATTATACAAAATTAACGGAGATACTGTTAGGCAGGACAAATTAGAACTTAAAATAGATACACTTACGAAGATTTTAGGGTTAACTTATGATAGAAAATTAGATGAATTTAGATATACTGTCCAACTTCCTCCGCCCGAAACCCCCATAACCAAGCGCAAAGTGATATCTGAAATCGCTCGTTTATTTGATCCTCTCGGCTGGCTTGCGCCGGTAATAGTAACAGCCAAGGTGTTTATTCAACGCCTGTGGTTAGCAGGATCCGAATGGGACGATGAACTTCCAGATCACCTGTTAACTGAATGGCTTCGTTATAGAAACAACCTTAGCCATCTTAGGGACTTCCGTCTGCCACGATGGATTAATACGAGTCAACTTGACGTCCTACTAGAGTTACACGGGTTTTCTGACGCCTCTAATGTCGCTTACGCAGCCGCTGTCTATGTTCGGTGTATTGATGCCAATGGTCACGTCCATGTTAGTCTGGTTGCAGCTAAGACCAAGGTGGCCCCTGTCAAACAGGTATCCATACCTCGTTTGGAGTTATGTGGCGCCTTGCTGCTTTCAAAGCTTCTGCGTGAAGTTTCTGACACCTTGGATATCTGTAAGGAAAACGTACATGCCTGGACCGACTCGACAGTGGTGCTCGCCTGGTTAAGCAGCCACCCGAGCCGCTGGAAGACCTTCGTCGGCAACAGAGTGTCTGAAATACTTACCGTTACGGAGAATAGTCAGTGGTCACACGTCCAGTCTAGTGATAATCCCGCAGACAGCGCATCGCGCGGTGTGAATCCCTCCGAATGCGTTGAGCTAGAGTTGTGGACACAGGGACCTAGTTGGCTGAAAAATAAGGAAATTAATTATAATAGAAGGGAAATTAAAGAAACTAACCTAGAGGAGAGGAAATCATTAGTAGCATGCAACACCGTAGTAAAGGAAATAATTGAGGATTCTATAATGTCAAAATATTCATCTCTTAGAAAAGTTACCAGAGTAATAGCTTACTGTAAAAGGTTTTTAAAGTTCAAAGATAAAAATTATACTACAAAATTTGATAATTTTCTCACACATTCTGAAATTCAAGGGGCATTACTTACCTGCATTAAATTATGTCAAAGGGAACATTTTGGATCGGAGATCGATAGTTTAACTTTGAAAGGAGAAATAAATAAAAAGGGGGTACTTACCTCGCTCAATCCTTACCTGGATCAGGAACAGATTTTGAGAGTTGGCGGTAGGTTACACAGGGCCAACCTTCACGAAAACTCAAAGCATCCTGTAATTCTTCCTCGTAAATCACATTTAACCAACCTCCTGATAGCTGATGCACATGAGAGGACGTTGCATGGCGGGCCTCAGTTAGTTCTTAACTATTTGCGATCCAAATATTGGATAATCCACGCAAAGAGTGTCGTTAGGCACCACGTACGGAAATGTGTCATTTGTATCCGTCATTCTGCTCGATCGACACATCCATTAATGGGGTCATTGCCCTCTGCTAGGGTCAATGCAGGCCGACCTTTCTTTAGAAGTGGCGTGGACTATGCAGGTCCTATTAGCATTCGGCCTACTAAGGGTCGCGGCTATCACTCCACCAAAGGCTACATATGTTTATTTGTGTGTATGGTCACTAGGGCCATACATCTAGAAGTTGTCAGCGACATGACGTCGCAAGCCTTTTTAGCTGCCTTCAAGCGTTTTACAGCGAGGAGGGGCCATTGTGGTGAGATGTGGAGTGATAACGGTACTACCTTTGTAGGAGCTAACAAGGAGTTGAAGGTGTTGTTCAACCACGAAAGGTCCGGCATAACACCTGACATTGCTGATTGGTTGGCAACCAACGGAACAACTTGGAGCTTTATTCCACCTCACTCCCCGAACTTTGGTGGGCTTTGGGAGGCTGGAGTGAAGTCGACCAAACACCACCTTAAAAGAGTAATTGGTACAAGTACACTCACTTTTGAGGAACTGACTACCACCCTTGCTCAAATAGAAGCCTGTCTCAACTCCAGGCCCATTTCCATCATCAGCACTAATCCAGAAGATCCAGGCCCATTGACACCGGGTCATTTTTTGGTAGGCGAGCCTTTGCTTCTCGTGCCCGAAAGAAATTTTGAAAACACAAATATTGGCACCTTGAGAAGGTGGCAGCTGACTCAACGCATGGTTCAGGACTTCTGGCGTAGGTGGTCGCGTGAGTATCTGGTTCAATTCCATCAAAGGAACAAATGGGCGTATCAAACCGTAGAACCAAACTTGGGTGATGTGGTGTTGGTTATTATGGAAGATGATCTTCCACCTGCAAGATGGCTCTACGGACTTATTACTGAAAAGCATACTGGCTCGGACAAGATCACAAGAGTGGTTTCATTGCGTTGTAAAGGTTCTACGATTAAAAGACCTGTGTCTAAATTGATCGTGCTTCCTGTTACATCATAAATAATATGTTAAGGATTTGTTCATTTGGTAAATTTTAAGTTTAGAATTGGAATTGCTTTGTTAATTTTAAGTAGAATTAAAATTGTTTTTGTTAAAGTTATGTTTAGAATTAAGATGTTATAATATGTTTTCAAGGTTAAGCTGTTGTAATTTTGTCATCCACATACAGTCCACTAGTCTTTTCACTTCCCACCAAACGTTGTGTATTGTTTCATGGTGGGCGGTCATAGTTATCTTGTTATGTTTAAACGAAGTTCTGGACATTCTGTCCATGGTGGGCGGGATGTTCGATCGCGAGTTTCTCCGATAAGCTCAATAGATGGCGTTGTTCAAATACGTCATAATCCTAGATCGCGATGTTAAGATTCTCCGCGCATAGGGTATAGTGATTTGATAAATAAAGTTTTTTTGGTACTTGCTTGGAACAAATTGTTTTATTGTGAAACATATTCCTCGGGCAGTTGACGAGTGCCGAACACCTAATTTTTGCTGTTTTTTTGGTCTTCACTTCTTTTAACTCTATTCCGTCTTTTTTTTTATATGTGTGATCTTGACGCTCCCATTGATTCCATGATACGTGTATGTTATTTACTTCTTCAGAGTCTGCTTGAAATTGAGGTTTCTTCAATCGACAGTCTTCGCATTCATTATACATGCAGGTGTAGCTTTTGACGTCACATACTATTTCTGCTAATCCATCTTTTACACCGGTTTTTATGGCACCAACCCTTTTTAAAGCCATGTTTTGGAGCTTAGTATTTTCGTGTTTTATACACAAGCATGTGTCTCTGCTGTTCAAGCGTGGCGCTAGCACATAAAATGGCTTGTATTTGTAAAAGCTTGAAAATCCGTATCTTCCACCTTCTGATCTATATTTTTTATGAAGATTGTCTAACGTGTCATTCAAATATCTAATCTGCTTCTTTTCTTTTTTCAGAGTTTTTGTTTGTCGGGTCCCAGCGGTGTTTCGACTAACGTTGTCTTTCAAGTAAAAATCCGTGATTTCTTTAATGTTGATGGGCTTCTTGTTTTTCTTACTTACTGATCTCGCTGATCTTTTCAAACCCAGCATTTTCGAAACGTATTGTTTGTTTGTGGAATTATGAACTACAGTTTTCAAAACGGTTTTTTCCGAACGCGATTGACTTCTCTCATAAGTTTTTTTTAAGCTACTTTCCAAAATTTCTTCTCTAGTCTTCATTTTTAAAATAATATCTTCAAATTCTTTTATTTTTTTCTCATTCCTTTGCTTAAGCCGCTGTAACTGTTTTTTGTAAGACTCCTTCTGCTTTTTTAGTTTTTGGCACTGATTTCTAAAATATCTGTATTTATTAATAATATACTTATATTTTCTTCGCAATATTTTTTGGTAATGGTTGTATTTTTAATTGTTCATTTTTTTTTATCAATGACTTTTTCTTAGCGTTACTGGCTCTTTTTTCTTTTCTCCATATTTCTCTTTGTTTTTCAGCTTCTTCTGGCGACATTTCTGATATTTTCTTCTTTTTCGTCTTTATCCTATCTAGATTTCTTTTGCACTGGGCGGCATATTCCTCTGGGCGTTCTCTTTTTAATTTCTCTCTATACCTTCTCGTTTTTTCTTTGCCGCTAAGAGGCATTTCGTTAACTAAAAAGGGATTCAGATTTATTATTTTATAACAAATCTAATGAGAATGCTTCTAATTCAACAGACGTCATTCACGGTTTACATAATTCTCGAAGAAAATGTCAAAATACCATAGAAAATGAAGTTTAATCGTTTGTCAGACTCAATCAATGGATATGGAAATATACAAGGGTAAAGTTTTTGTATTAAACAATACAACGTATAACAGAATAAACGCAATTCCTGAAAGTAGTTGGTTCAGAATGGGCTTCTGAATCGATTTCCGTCATTAAAAATAAGTGTTAATTTATGACGGAAATATCTTTAAACAAATTAAATTAGAAGCACCGTGTCGTAACAGGTTAATACAATCCTTAATTCAAGGAAATTGCAACCTTAACTCAGAGCAAGGCCTGCATAAACGCACGACATAATTTGTAGTTTGCTCGTAATACCTACACACGTAAATAATATCAATGCATTTTACATTTAAGGTAGTGTGCGTTAAAAAAAAGGTTATTTAAAGAAATTCAATAAACGACATAAATACTTTTCAATATCAAGCTGTGATGTGAGTGCTCTAAGGCTCTACACGCACGCACGTTTTGTCCTGCCGGGCTAATAAATAAAACATTTATTAGCCCGGCAGGACAAAACACAAAAAAATGGTTATATTATGATTATAAAACTAATAAAAAGTTTAAAAAAATAACAAAATCATAAAAAAAACAAACAAAATACATACAGAATACGTTTTACGTTAAGTAAGGACATTTACGTTAGTTAAGTAATTTGTATAAAATCACTAGGTTTGGTTTAAATTAATTTAATTACGGACGTTGTTTCGGACCTATAATTTATATACTAATCGGGGTGTCTAAGGTATTGCATTTATTCTGTTACACCCTGTATATTCGACAAAGACAATATCGATACAAAAATCTTGAAAAAAAAAAAAACACACACAGCTGTGAGTTTCTGTATGAAATATTTAACAATAATAAACAATTAGTAAATTACCTTTTACAATAACAAAAATTATACCTTACCTGAACTGGTGCTCACAATATTATCTCGTACAAGTTGATTCCCGCAGAAAACTATTATTCTGAATTTCTGAAACAACATCATTGTATCCATGTGAACTTAACTTTATAGGTTCAGTCATGTTGTGACTTTAAGCTCAGCCCGTATGTGACCATAGATATGGTCACAAAACGGAAGTCACATTTTCTTACTTGCCGATTTTAAAAAATAAATAAATAATTATTCGTGGTTATTTTTCATTTGATATCATTTTAAACAGTAACTTAAAAGAAATGGCAGTTTCTAGAAATAAACAGCAATCCTAATATTTGGTTACGCTGTAGTAAAATTCAAACACATACCTGAACATAAATTCCGTTCTTGTACTGAGCCAGCAACAACACGTCTACGTTCCTCAAAGTCGTTTTGACACTAAGTCCAAAATGGTTTCCTGAGCAGGAATACGTTAAGGTGTTGCCTGTTTTAAAGTATTATTACCCAAAAAAAGTGGCTAAAAGTACTATAAAATGCGGTCACAATACTGAATGTTCCGGGTGGATCAAAATTTCAACATCGTAATTTTTTATGGTTTTTTATGTAAATAAGCCAGATCATTACAAATTAATCGATGAATATTATTTAATGATGATATTAGAAACTAAAACCGATAAAAAAAGTACACCGTCCTTAGAAAAATCTCTAAATATTCGTGATCCAATCATACAAATTCAGATGGGGACAGGTAAAAGTAGCCAACTCCTGTTTATTTAAATGCTGGTTAAACAAAATTATTAATAATTAAACAGAAAATGATATAATTAAATCAAAATTATATGTATTTTGTTTGATCCAGTATCTTTAAAAGCTCGAATATTTTATGGGTTTATGAATAAAATTAAGCCAAACCCTAGGGACAAGCAAAAAACGGACTTGCCACAAAAAGAAAAATATGCTCACATGTCGCTGTGCGCGGACCTGGCCGAGGCGGCGCCGCTTCCCGCCCGCGCTGTTCGCCCATCTAAATATTTTTTTTTTTTTTTTCGTTTTAATTCATGACTATGTTCTCTACAGGCATCATATCCAATTTAATGTGACGTCATTAGCCTTTAACCTGCGGCCCATCAAGACGCTTCCAACGATACCCATTTGTCAAATTCTGATAAGTAGAATAAAAATGATGAGGGATGATGAGAGATGAGGTACTCGCTCTCGAACAAGTGTATGATGTGAGCGGCGAGTGAGTAGTGATGTGTGTTGCAGGCGAGCTGCCGGTGTCGCTGCCGCCGCCCCCGGGCGCCTTCCCGCCGCCGCCCCCCCCACCCGCGCAACAACCCGCGCCTGCGCCCTGGCTCGGTACGTGCCGCCCCACTCTACACACACACACACACACACACACAGCTACTGTACTGACACACCCGCAGGCACCTCACCGGCGCAGCCGCCCGTGCCCGGCGCTGCCGCCCCGCTGTACACACACACACACACAGCTACTGTACTGACACACCCGCAGGCACCTCACCGGCGCAGCCGCCCGTGCCCGGCGCTGCCGCCCCGCTGTACACACACACACACACAGCTACTGTACTGACACACCCGCAGGCACCTCACCGGCGCAGCCGCCCGTGCCCGGCGCTGCCGCCCCGCTGTACACACACACACACACAGCTACTGTACTGACACACCCGCAGGCACCTCACCGGCGCAGCCGCCCGTGCCCGGCGCTGCCGCCCCGCTGTACACACACACACACACAGCTACTGTACTGACACACCCGCAGGCACCTCACCGGCGCAGCCGCCCGTGCCCGGCGCTGCCGCCCCGCTGTACACACACACACACACAGCTACTGTACTGACACACCCGCAGGCACCTCACCGGCGCAGCCGCCCGTGCCCGGCGCTGCCGCCCCGCTGTACACACACACACACAGCTACTGTACTGACACACCCGCAGGCACCTCACCGGCGCAGCCGCCCGTGCCCGGCGCTGCCGCCCCGCTGTACACACACACACACACAGCTACTGTACTGACACACCCGCAGGCACCTCACCGGCGCAGCCGCCCGTGCCCGGCGCTGCCGCCCCGCTGTACACACACACACACACAGCTACTGTACTGACACACCCGCAGGCACCTCACCGGCGCAGCCGCCCGTGCCCGGCGCTGCCGCCCCGCTGTACACACACACACACACAGCTACTGTACTGACACACCCGCAGGCACCTCACCGGCGCAGCCGCCCGTGCCCGGCGCTGCCGCCCCGCTGTACACACACACACACACAGCTACTGTACTGACACACCCGCAGGCACCTCACCGGCGCAGCCGCCCGTGCCCGGCGCTGCCGCCCCGCTGTACACACACACACACACACAGCTACTGTACTGACACACCCGCAGGCACCTCACCGGCGCAGCCGCCCGTGCCCGGCGCTGCCGCCCCGCTGTACACACACACACACACAGCTACTGTACTGACACACCCGCAGGCACCTCACCGGCGCAGCCGCCCGTGCCCGGCGCTGCCGCCCCGCTGTACACACACACACACAGCTACTGTACTGACACACCCGCAGGCACCTCACCGGCGCAGCCGCCCGTGCCCGGCGCTGCCGCCCCGCTGTACACACACACACACACAGCTACTGTACTGACACACCCGCAGGCACCTCACCGGCGCAGCCGCCCGTGCCCGGCGCTGCCGCCCCGCTGTACACACACACACACACAGCTACTGTACTGACACGACCGCAGGCACCTCACCGGCGCAGCCGCCCGTGCCCGGCGCTGCCGCCCCGCTGTACACACACACACACACACAGCTACTGTACTGACACACCCGCAGGCACCTCACCGGCGCAGCCGCCCGTGCCCGGCGCTGCCGCCCCGCTGTACACACACACACACAGCTACTGTACTGACACACCCGCAGGCACCTCACCGGCGCAGCCGCCCGTGCCCGGCGCTGCCGCCCCGCTGTACACACACACACACACAGCTACTGTACTGACACACCCGCAGGCACCTCACCGGCGCAGCCGCCCGTGCCCGGCGCTGCCGCCCCGCTGTACACACACACACACACACAGCTACTGTACTGACACACCCGCAGGCACCTCACCGGCGCAGCCGCCCGTGCCCGGCGCTGCCGCCCCGCTGTACACACACACACACACAGCTACTGTACTGACACACCCGCAGGCACCTCACCGGCGCAGCCGCCCGTGCCCGGCGCTGCCGCCCCGCTGTACACACACACACACAGCTACTGTACTGACACACCCGCAGGCACCTCACCGGCGCTGCCGCCCCGCTGTACACACACACACACACAGCTACAGTACTGACACACCCGCAGGCACCTCACCGGCGCAGCCGCCCGTGCCCGGCGCTGCCGCCCCGCTGTACACACACACACACACAGCTACTGTACTGACACACCCGCAGGCACCTCACCGGCGCTGCCGCCCCGCTGTACACACACACACACAGCTACTGTACTGACACACCCGCAGGCACCTCACCGGCGCAGCCGCCCGTGCCCGGCGCTGCCGCCCCGCTGTACACACACACACACACAGCTACTGTACTGACACACCCGCAGGCACCTCACCGGCGCAGCCGCCCGTGCCCGGCGCTGCCGCCCCGCTGTACACACACACACACACAGCTACTGTACTGACACACCCGCAGGCACCTCACCGGCGCAGCCGCCCGTGCCCGGCGCTGCCGCCCCGCTGTACACACACACACACACAGCTACTGTACTGACACACCCGCAGGCACCTCACCGGCGCAGCCGCCCGTGCCCGGCGCTGCCGCCCCGCTGTACACACACACACACACAGCTACTGTACTGACACACCCGCAGGCACCTCACCGGCGCTGCCGCCCCGCTGTACACACACACACACAGCTACTGTACTGACACACCCGCAGGCACCTCACCGGCGCAGCCGCCCGTGCCCGGCGCTGCCGCCCCGCTGTACACACACACACACACAGCTACTGTACTGACACACCCGCAGGCACCTCACCGGCGCTGCCGCCCCGCTGTACACACACACACACACAGCTACTGTACTGACACACCCGCAGGCACCTCACCGGCGCAGCCGCCCGTGCCCGGCGCTGCCGCCCCGCTGTACACACACACACACACAGCTACTGTACTGACACACCCGCAGGCACCTCACCGGCGCAGCCGCCCGTGCCCGGCGCTGCCGCCCCGCTGTACACACACACACACACAGCTACTGTACTGACACACCCGCAGGCACCTCACCGGCGCAGCCGCCCGTGCCCGGCGCTGCCGCCCCGCTGTACACACACACACACACAGCTACTGTACTGACACACCCGCAGGCACCTCACCGGCGCAGCCGCCCGTGCCCGGCGCTGCCGCCCCGCACAGCTACTGTACTGACACACCCGCAGGCACCTCACCGGCGCAGCCGCCCGTGCCCGGCGCTGCCGCCCCGCTGTACACACACACACACACACAGCTACTGTACTGACACACCCGCAGGCACCTCACCGGCGCAGCCGCCCGTGCCCGGCGCTGCCGCCCCGCTGTACACACACACACACACAGCTACTGTACTGACACACCCGCAGGCACCTCACCGGCGCAGCCGCCCGTGCCCGGCGCTGCCGCCCCGCTGTACACACACACACACACAGCTACTGTACTGACACACCCGCAGGCACCTCACCGGCGCAGCCGCCCGTGCCCGGCGCTGCCGCCCCACTGTACACACACACACACACAGCTACTGTACTGACACACCCGCAGGCACCTCACCGGCGCAGCCGCCCGTGCCCGGCGCTGCCGCCCCGCTGTACACACACACACACACAGCTACTGTACTGACACACCCGCAGGCACCTCACCGGCGCAGCCGCCCGTGCCCGGCGCTGCCGCCCCGCTGTACACACACACACACACACAGCTACTGTACTGACACACCCGCAGGCACCTCACCGGCGCAGCCGCCCGTGCCCGGCGCTGCCGCCCCGCTGTACACACACACACACACAGCTACTGTACTGACACACCCGCAGGCACCTCACCGGCGCAGCCGCCCGTGCCCGGCGCTGCCGCCCCGCTGTACACACACACACACACAGCTACTGTACTGACACACCCGCAGGCACCTCACCGGCGCAGCCGCCCGTGCCCGGCGCTGCCGCCCCACTGTACACACACACACACACAGCTACTGTACTGACACACCCGCAGGCACCTCACCGGCGCAGCCGCCCGTGCCCGGCGCTGCCGCCCCGCTGTACACACACACACACACAGCTACAGTACTGACACACCCGCAGGCACCTCACCGGCGCAGCCGCCCGTGCCCGGCGCTGCCGCCCCGCTGTACACACACACACACACAGCTACTGTACTGACACACCCGCAGGCACCTCACCGGCGCAGCCGCCCGTGCCCGGCGCTGCCGCCCCGCTGTACACACACACACACACAGCTACTGTACTGACACACCCGCAGGCACCTCACCGGCGCAGCCGCCCGTGCCCGGCGCTGCCGCCCCGCTGTACACACACACACACACAGCTACTGTACTGACACACCCGCAGGCACCTCACCGGCGCAGCCGCCCGTGCCCGGCGCTGCCGCCCCGCTGTACACACACACACACATAGCTACTGTACTGACACACCCGCAGGCACCTCACCGGCGCAGCCGCCCGTGCCCGGCGCTGCCGCCCCACTGTACACACACACACACACAGCTACTGTACTGACACACCCGCAGGCACCTCACCGGCGCAGCCGCCCGTGCCCGGCGCTGCCGCCCCACTGTACACACACACACACACAGCTACTGTACTGACACACCCGCAGGCACCTCACCGGCGCAGCCGCCCGTGCCCGGCGCTGCCGCACCGCTGTACACACACACACACACAGCTACTGTACTGACACACCCGCAGGCACCTCACCGGCGCAGCCGCCCGTGCCCGGCGCTGCCGCCCCGCTGTACACACACACACACACACAGCTACTGTACTGACACACCCGCAGGCACCTCACCGGCGCAGCCGCCCGTGCCCGGCGCTGCCGCCCCGCTGTACACACACACACACACAGCTACTGTACTGACACACCCGCAGGCACCTCACCGGCGCAGCCGCCCGTGCCCGGCGCTGCCGCCCCGCTGTACACACACACACACACACAGCTACTGTACTGACACACCCGCAGGCACCTCACCGGCGCAGCCGCCCGTGCCCGGCGCTGCCGCCCCACTGTACACACACACACACACAGCTACTGTACTGACACACCCGCAGGCACCTCACCGGCGCAGCCGCCCGTGCCCGGCGCTGCCGCCCCGCTGTACACACACACACACACAGCTACTGTACTGACACACCCGCAGGCACCTCACCGGCGCAGCCGCCCGTGCCCGGCGCTGCCGCCCCGCTGTACACACACACACACACAGCTACTGTACTGACACACCCGCAGGCACCTCACCGGCGCAGCCGCCCGTGCCCGGCGCTGCCGCCCCGCTGTACACACACACACACACAGCTACTGTACTGACACACCCGCAGGCACCTCACCGGCGCAGCCGCCCGTGCCCGGCGCTGCCGCCCCGCTGTACACACACACACACACAGCTACTGTACTGACACACCCGCAGGCACCTCACCGGCGCAGCCGCCCGTGCCCGGCGCTGCCGCCCCGCTGTACACACACACACACACAGCTACTGTACTGACACACCCGCAGGCACCTCACCGGCGCAGCCGCCCGTGCCCGGCGCTGCCGCCCCACTGTACACACACACACACACAGCTACTGTACTGACACACCCGCAGGCACCTCACCGGCGCAGCCGCCCGTGCCCGGCGCTGCCGCCCCGCTGTACACACACACACACACAGCTACTGTACTGACACACCCGCAGGCACCTCACCGGCGCAGCCGCCCGTGCCCGGCGCTGCCGCCCCGCTGTACACACACACACACACAGCTACTGTACTGACACACCCGCAGGCACCTCACCGGCGCAGCCGCCCGTGCCCGGCGCTGCCGCCCCGCTGTACACACACACACACAGCTACTGTACTGACACACCCGCAGGCACCTCACCGGCGCAGCCGCCCGTGCCCGGCGCTGCCGCCCCGCTGCCGCCCTCGTACCCGCCGCCGCCGCCGCCTGCGCCGTCTCTGCTGCACCAACACCAGGTGAGCCGTGAGCCATGACCTAACACACGCTCAGACTGATGTGCCCACTCTCTTGTTTCGTAGCAATTATTATAAAATATTAGTCCCAACTGACAGCGCCCGTTCACGAACATGACGCATGAATCAGCACCATTCAACTCAACCATTTTGAAGGGAACTAAATGACCCGACGACCCGGTCCAAGAAGATTTTAGATTTACCGTTTGTGAACATTTGCAGGGTGACGGCAAAATGGGTCCTCCACCGAACGTGGGTCCCGGCGGGCCACACATGCCGCCACCGCCTCCCGGTCAGTATTCTCTACTATAGTTGGTGCCAGTTAAGATCGTAATTGAGGTCATTCACACCTACCTACCGAGTTTTTCATCATTAAGCGATAATGACACTTGCTATAGTTACCTAAGTCGACCGATGAGCGATACCATGCTAAGATAGGAGTCTTTTGGCCTCGTACAGGACGAGTTTCGTTTCTTTTGATTTTTAAATATATTTTTTTTCTGTGTAATTTTTGTTAGTAAGTTTAATTTTGATGTGTTTTGTCCTGTGCAGGCTAATAAATGCTTTTTCTTTCTTTCTAAAGGGTGTTAAACACCTCTTCACGAAGCCGAAAGGCACTTGTTCTCCCCATCATTGCGATCATTTTTTTGTTCTACACCATACCTGGGACCTTCTAGTTACGGAGATATGGGGGGTCAAAGTTACAACTTTTTGACAAGTTTTTTTTTAAATAAAAGTTTTTTTTGTAACATTTTGACTTTTAACACCTCCACGACCCCCGTACTATTCAATCCATCCATCAGCACAATGTTTTTAGTGCGTTACATTGAGTTCTACCTCAAAACATGATTTATTAACTCAAAAAAAAAGTTGTTTCGCAGCAATAATTTTTGCGTAAAGTTACTTAGTTTGATGTACAGAATGCTTGGTTAACGGCTTTGTGATGAGGTGGTTTACACCCTGTATACTTGCTTATATCGCTAGAGTATCGTAGTACCAGTCGGCTAGACATACAGGGGTTGACAATCTTGTGTTCTTCCAATTCGAATTTACGACACAGAATGCTCAATCAAAATGACGGTCCATGCACCGTGACCATAATGTGCTGCACCCCTGACGCGATGACCTCGTAAAGCAAAAACGGCATAAGATCAGAATTGTCTTTTTTTGTGATTAGATAGTTTTGTCGTAATAATATTTAGATACTTACAATATGCACTGACTTAAAGAATAATGTATAATTTTAAGGTATCAGTACACTTGCGCGAATGTACTTTAGCACGACTTAATGGCCACTGAGGTTCACTCTGTCTGTAGTAAACATAACATCACGCCTGTTGTTATTACTTGAAGGTGATTTTTTTTTTGGTTTTTCCGTCATGAGTGTCGATTTTATGGTTTTCGGGGTCGCTTATTACGAAAATGAGATCAAATGAAAAAACAAAGATGGCGCCAAAGAAAATTTTTGGTTTTCCATCATGGATGTCGTTTTCGTGGTTTTCAGGGTCGCTGATAACGAAAATGAGGTCGAAATATGCACTGTGTTGTGTATGTGGGTCAATGTGGATGTATTATGAGACTCAGCGATATCGGATTTGCGACAGGTTTGTACAGATGGAGGGACAGTATCGCTAATATTTAGATATCGGGATGAAAGTCGGAGCAATGACCTCTTTTACGACCTTAACTGGCACCAACTATAAGCAGTCTGCTCCTACATTGATTTGGGAATTGTTTTGTTTACTATTCCACTGTCATTATTTTGCGTGTATATTTATGACAATATGACACCGTAAAATTGTAAAAACCTGTCGAAATATAGTCAACTGAACATACTGCTTACAATATGACGCATTTTTCGATAGATTGTAATCCGTCGAAATGAAACCGTTATTGTGAAATGCATGCGATTAAATTATCTCTGCCCCCATAATCGGGACTTGGGGCACCCCGACGTTAGGTTCCTTTAAACCCTTCAAAAATAGGAGAGCGAGGCTTCGACAGAAAAAAATTAAAAAACCTGTGTGTCACGTAAAATTGTAAAAACCTGTTGAAATATTGTCAACTGAACATACTGCTCACAATATGACGCATTATTTTTCGATAGATTGTAATCTGTCGAAGTGAAACCGTAAAATTGTGAAATGTATGCGACGGAACTTACCCGAGAAAAACCAATAAAATATGTAACCTAAACTCAAAACACTTTATATTCGCCTAAAAAGCGTAGTCGACGGAGCCCCGCTCTCCTATTTCTGTCTGCAAGGTTTAAAGGAACCTAACGTCGGGGTGCCCCAAGTCCCGATTACGGGAGCAGAAATAATTTAATCGCATGCATTTCACAATTTCACGGTTTCACTTCGACAGATTACAATCTACCGAAAAAGGATGCGTCATATTGTGTGAGCAGTATGTTCAGTTGACAATATTTCGTCATTTTACAATCTCGCTAGATAGATTACAATCTCGCCGGTTTTTACAATGTGACGCTGACATAATAATATAACCTTTATAACTTGTGTACAGGCATGATGGGCATGGGCTG
Source organism: Xestia ashworthii (assembly GCA_950022955.1). Classification (NCBI taxonomy): domain Eukaryota; kingdom Metazoa; phylum Arthropoda; class Insecta; order Lepidoptera; family Noctuidae; genus Xestia; species Xestia ashworthii. Next base: position 24,935,582 of record OX465556.1, read on the forward strand.
GCGCGGCGGGTTCAACCCTCCGCCCTGGGGCGCCCCCCCGCCCCCCGCCTTCCTGGCGCCGCCCCCGCCCCCGCCGCCCGTGTCCGGCGACTAGCTGCAGTAGCCCCCCGTCACGGCGACCTAACCCTTTCCATCCGACTCGGCCCCGCCCTTCATTCCGCGCTCCACGCAGTAGATGCTGACTATGCAATATTATTTTAATCAAGATGATTGAATTGATATATGTATTATAATTTAACATAATAATTACATACCAAGTTTGTTTTATTTATTCCAACACACAATACATTTAAAGAATGGTAATTTTATTTCAGCTCAATATTGGGCAATATAAGCTAAGCAAGCTGTTACCGATCAATAACATTGTACTGAATTTCATTATAATCCGCTAATCAATAATGAGTGGACTTTAGAACCAATTCGTACGGAAACTTACTAAAATCAGGGCGTCTTTTACCATTTGGGGGCCCTGACACATGAGTAAGTAAATGGAACAGAGTATAAGCTTCTTAACAACATGCAAAATTGTTACCCATTTGTGTGCGTTACCCTGGCAAAATGTTGTGCATTTGAGAGGTGACACCATAACAAATAATAAGTGTAGATCGCTCCCTTGATCTCCTCGTGAGTAGGCAAATCGTAATCAGTATTATTACTATTACCTCTAACTCAGAAATCGGTTCGGGCGAGCTTACGATTTAGGGCCGATTATCGTCTAGGGAGCGTTGTCCGTGCGTGTGTAGCGAAATCGGAACTGATTTCACCGCAGTGCGCGTGCGACTGTAGTGGCAACAGGACGTGTTTTTGTAAATCGATCGATTTTTATTTCGTGCGGAGATATGGCGAAGGAGAAGGAGCGAGAGGCCTGGACGAAAGCAATTGATCTTTTCAAGGATTTGTCGTATTTATGGGATAAAAAACATAAACGAGTATTTTAACCGCAACATGAGGCAGGAGGCGTATAAAATGCTATTACAAGTGTACAATGAAGAGGTCGGTAAAGACACTACGATGGCCGACTTTAAGGAAGAACTTGAAAAAACATGCGTACTACGTATGGAAGAGAACTGAAAAATGTGAGTTCATGTAGAATCTGTGCGCTTAACGGCAATTAGATCGCTATTATAAATCAGCTAGTATTTAGTACAAGTTTTGCTTGATCTGCTTTTACATTTAGGGCCGGTTTCACCACCGACAAATGAGTTCTGGATAGCTTATACTTAAGACTATACCGTACGTTGACTGTTGTAATATGAAAAATATTATGTCAAATTATCTTCCAAGTAAGCTATCCAGTTCGAAGGAAAAATAAAGTAAGCTATTCAGAACTTATCAGTCGGTGGTGTAGCAGGCCCTTAAGGTGGAATACACAAAATATGATTCGCGCCCGCAATACGTATGTATTGACAGAGTTAATTATAATCATTAAAATCATCAATACAACCCTCTAAGTTCACGCAACCCCATTAAATGACTATTTGATGAAAAAGTCATTCAATGGGGTTTTATGGACTTTAAGAGGGTTGTATGTGATGATTTTAATGACTTTTACTATGTAAAACCATATTTGTTACGGTCGCGAATCATACTTTTATCAACCTGACACTGACCGGCAAATTGCAAAAAAACTAAGAAAATTTGATTTTTGCGGGCTACCCCGATGCTTCCACCCTGAACTTATTTATTTAATTACGTTTAGACTATGCTTAACACATTCACTGTCCACGAAAAGACACAATAGTTAAACAATCGCTCTGAACCATATGTCATGGGACTGGAAATGGGTTAAAATTTCACTTGATTTACAAATATTATTGGTTTAATCGGTTAACTTCAAATGTATCGGAACAGTAGCTAAACAAGAAAAATCTGTTTCATTTACTTTCAAAGATTAAGTGTTAATATGAAAAATGTTATCACCTCCCACCTAAAATGAGAAGTTTTTTTTCAGGTTAATGCTTCTAAGCAGACGGGATCGGGTTCCGGTGATATATATGTACCATCGTTATGGTATTACCCTCTCTTCGACTTCCTAGAGCGGACGACGGAGCCATGCCGTACTGGAACTGATACTTTGGAACGCTAGTATTATATTATCTGTGCTTTGGATGAAGTAAGTAAAAGTATTGTGTAATCTAAAAATTAGTTTTATTTTTAAGAAATATCAATATTGTAAAAACTCAGTTACGAAATGTATGTAGGCACTACTCTTAACATATCCTCCTGAAACGAAAATCCTCCTTTGTCCATTAAAATAAGTTGTAAATTGATTGCGTACACTGTTGCCTTCATTATTGCGCTCTTTTTCACTTATTTGCGACAGAGATAGGTACTAGCCCTGGAGTTTCTTCGCGCCAATCACCTGCACGAAAACTAATTAAGAACACAGATAGGTCGATAATTTGCAACATCCTCTTTATCTCCTGATTTATAAATTGGTGTGACTTTAGATATCTTCCATAACTCCGGAAAAGAGCCTTCCTTAAGAGATTTATTAAAAATGATACAGAGCGGATTTACCAAAACAGTTGCACACAAACGAATAAATATTGGGGGAATACCATCATAACCACCATTTTTAGAGACATCGATCTTTTTAAGCTCGTTTAACACATCATTTTCTGAAATATACAAATTAGCAATTGAATAGTTTGATTGAATGTTTGATGAATCAGAGGAATGATTGCTTGTTGTACCGGAGCAATATACCGAAGAAAAGTAATCAGCAAAAGGGTTCACAATGTCACAGCCTGAAGTGCCGACCCTGTCCCCATAGTACACGCGACTAGGGACGGTATTAGTGATACGTTTACTTTTAGTGTAGCGCCAGAAGGCCTTTATGTTAAGCACAAGACCATCCTCAATTCGCTCTATGTAAGATTTGAAGCATTGATTAGCAAGTAACTTTGCTCTAGCTCTAAGCATTGAGAACATGTCATAATCTCTTGGATTCCCATATCGTTTAAATCTGGTGTGAGTTCTGTGTTTTGTTCCTAATAATTTTATATATGTGTTATGGTGTAGCTGGGCTACTGGAGTTCCACAACAGGTGTCCCAGATCTTCGATTTTTATAAGTCAACAGAGAGTGCTCATCAGATTAAACTATTTTTGCTAAAACGTCATTCCTATATGTGTTATAGTGTAGCTGGGCTCTTGGAGTTCCACATCAGGTGTTCCAGATCTTCAAATTTATTCTCTCAGCAGAAAATGCTCATCACGTGGAACAATTTTTGCTATGGTGTCATTTTTGTATCTCTTATAGTTTAGCTGGTCTGTTGCGGTTCTGCATCAGGTGTTCCAGTTTCCAAGATAAATTATAGCCTATATGTTGCACAGACTTAATATCTATACAACAAAAAAAGAATCATTCAAATCCGTCCAGTAGTTCCGAAGATTAGCGTGTACAAACAAACAGACAAACAGACAGACTTTTTTTTTTTGGATTCGTGCTCTATTACTGTTTCTAAACCCCCCTCAATAATTATTTTTTTAATATATTCAATGTACAGACACAGTTTTTTTACTCTTTTATTATATGTATAGATGTAATCACAAATATCTTTTTCAGTAGTCTAGTCTTTTTGTCAACGTTAGTAATAAAAAGAGGAATTTTTGAATCAGCAGCCCTAAATTTAAAGTTATCATTAGGGCTTGCGGTTCCTGTTTTTCCTTCAAACCGATTCTTTGACTTTTTATTTTGAACCAGCGCGTCCAACCATCTTTAGAACGATTTTTAGGCCATTCACCTTGCATTAATACTTCGACCATAGTTTTATTACTCTGCATTGATTGTTGTAGATTTGTATTCTTGTCATCCGTGTTTTCTAAGAATGTCGAGTTAATCGGCGCGGTAGCAGACCCACCGCCAGCCAGAAGCATATATAGACTATAATATAGTCTATATATGCTATACTATAAACAGAAGCACCTGTGCATGAGAGTGAACGAGAGAGCGATACTTCGGCCCGTCGTCGACACTTGTTAGCTCCGTTAGCGAATGTGAGTCAGAATCGATCAGCTGTGAATGTTGTGATTGTGAGGGTAGGTGCGGCGACAATGCAAACGATCTGCTGTTTAAGTTATACCCTCCACCTCTAATTTTATTTACATTAGAGTTAAATATCGGATTTTATAACTGTTTAACACAAGATTGTATGATATTATTCTCTTTCAGGGCCACTTCCAAGTCATTCTTAGTGACAGAATTATCTTTAATATAATTTAATCCCGCACGCAAAATTAAGAGGTCCTTTAGTATTTTCGTGACGTCTACGTGGTCGAAACACACAGGGGGCAGTTTATGTAGTTCGTAGGCGACAAAAACCGGCAATTGATCGGGGTCTATAGTTTTAAAAACCGCTATCATGTCTCCATGTTGGCTTCCTTCGGGTCTAAAGGCCGTCGTCGGTTGGAATTGCTTCCTAACGTTTCGCTAGCACGAGTGGCGAGAAAAAACCTCTGAAGAAGCTCGCCACTCGTGCTAGCGAAACGTTAGGAAGCAAATCCAACCGACGACGGCCTTTAGACCCGAAGGAAGCCAACATGGATTCATCAACTGGCCGCGAAAGCCTCAACCAATTTGTCGCTATCATGTCTTCTAAATCCTTTTGTTTTTTATCTTTTCGTCTCGACTTCAATCGTTTACCAAGCTTTGTCGTGCTGCATAACAATTTCTTAGCTTCGTCGATTTCCTCCTCAGAAAACGCCGACACACATATTCTTATGAGACTCGTTGTCCATAACGTCATGTTTATTACGAATAAACGCAAGGACTCCCGAAATCACCACATTACAGTTCGCACACTATTATTGATCGAAGCGCACACTTAATCGTATCGACGGACATTATCGGGCAATCACACATCAGCGACCACTCGCATAGGACTCGCGCGCGAGACTGCTTACGAGACTATAATATGATTATGAGAAAATATATATATAAGTAGCAATTTTGCTTTCCGCACACGTGTGGAAAAAATAGCAAAAACGCACGTGTGTGAATTACACAGCATTTTGAACCTAATCGTAGTGCGAAAAGAACCAGTTTTCGAGGAAGTGTATTGAAAAAGTATTTAAGTAATAGTCTTTTATCGGGCGGAAATAACCCAAGTAGCACAAAACTGCATTATAGGATGTCACATAGGGTCCACATCGGTAACATTAGCATTTATGAAGACTTATTACAGTTCACTCGAACTACAAAAGCTGAAAACTACGCCTTCGCCTGTTTATTGACTATAGTAACAACCACAGAAATAACATTGTAATGTTGCGAGCGTTAATATAGGTGTTCAGGTCTGTGTTAATCAGCATTTAGCAATAAATAGTAGCGGCAGCTACAATATAGCATTTTTGTGAACCTGAAAGTAGCTATATTCTGAATTGAAGACCACAAACGTACCCATAAAATGCTTGCATTTTAAAAAAGAACATGTGAACTGCTTTAATGTAATAAGTTATTCTGTGACTTCAATTAACAAAGATATATTGCGTCTTGCTGAACATAGTTGAACTTTTTTAGTGTTAAGCAGCTTGCTACATGCAATCTTATAATAGCATTTATCTAGCCCACATGATCACTATAGGTGAATTTATATGATGCTAAGTTACAGCAAACTGCTATAAATTAGATCATATGTGACCTTTGATCCTGCTTGGAGCGGAATACTTGTACTAGCATAGGCAATTCTACTACTGCTTTCTACTACTACTACTACTTCTTTTTTTATATTAAGTACATATCTATAAATTTATGATGAAAACTGATCGGATGAGATAAACGGATAGACACAGAAACTGCATTTGCATTGTTAGTGAGGATTTATGCTATTTCCACCGATCCCTAAAAGCCAATACGTGTGCCGTACGTGTTACCCACTATTTAAGCTTTACATGGATCTGTGGCTGACTTGTTCGACACAAAAACTACTCGTGTCAGCTTGTTACGGATTTATGTACCACGTGTGAATTCATATACAGCACATAGAGTTTAATTGTGATTAATGCGGTGCACATTGGGTGTTCGCCATTTTTCTTGTTTTAACCTAAGTATTTATTATAATACTAACAATTTATTTTTGTTTATTTAACGAAAATAACAACTAGATTTGAAAAGGATACCAACTATTTATAAGTAAACAGCATATAGTCAAATTACATGTCATATAAAAAGAGATTTCTAGGTTTTTTTTTGTATTATCATTTTATTTTATTCTATAATTTTCACCTAAACAGTCAAATTTTGAGAGCGCGTGAAAATTTTCGCCTATAATCATACGATATTTGACAATAAACTTGCTTTCCCAATCAAATTTCATGCATGTTAAAGAAAAAAATCAAGGTTTTACTTACCGAAAACTAATATTTTATCACAAACACTGGTCACAAAATGGTTGGCGCACAAATACAACACCAAAGTATTAAATAAAAATTTGACACTTGTCAATTTTCAACAGCCGAAGAATTAAAAAGATCCACGTCTGTAGTTTGTGCTGACTAACAGGTAACTCACATCTAATAATTCAGCCATTGTGCTGCATAATAGGTAACACCCACTCTAATAATCAGCCAATGTTCAGCTCTTGGGGTGACTGTTACCATTATAAATGCTTAAATAATGCTAATATAACGCAATTAGTACAGTAATTGAACTATTAGCTGTTTAATTTGTGCCCAAATCGGAGTTATATCAGCTGAAACAGCGCCTCTAACGCTCTTGTTCAGCAGGCTTGTACAGCTTAAGATTCTATGGTAGACAGTGATTCAGCTGATATACAGCGTTTCTGTGCTACTTGGGAAGGTGCGTGCCTTCAACGGTTGGGTCATGCCGGTTTTGATGTCCTCATTTGGCATACCTACTCAAATGGACTCAAACAGAACTAGACGCCCTGGATACGAAGGTCCGTAATTTGCTGACGGCATACTGAATGCATCACCCGCGTTCTTCGTTAATTAATGAGACTTTATGTCCTGCGGAAGTGTGGGGGTCGAGGCTTTTTAAACGCTAAGACTCTCCACAATCGCGAGATACGCAGTCTCAGGGAATATTTCCTAGAAGCCGACGTGGGCCGAGATGTGGTCGCGATGGACAAGGGCCTCACCCCGCTCTCCTTGGCTAAAGAGAACTGGCGCAAACCTGTAGTAGGTAATTACTACTGATGACCGCAGGAGAGAATGGCAGGGCAAGGAGCTTCACGGGCGCTTTTAACGGGCTCTTCATGGGCCCGATGTAGATTTTCTAGCGTCCGTGTCCTGGCTACGTCCCGGGGACCTCTTCGGAGAAACCGAAGGTTTTGTCTGTGCAATTATGGATGAAGTTATGATGACGAATAACTACCGGAGATTTATTGTGAAGGACGGCGAATCAATCCGACACATTATCTCCGGGTGTTCTCGTCTAGCTAATGGAGAGTACTTGCATAGACACAACCTTGTAGCCAGGATTATCCATCAAAAACTTGCCCTGAAATACAAACTTGTAGAATCGGAAGTGCCCTACTATAGGTATGTGCCCGACCGAGATCTCGATAATGGCAGTATCACATTGTACTGGGATCAATCCATCATCACTGACAGGACTGTTATAGCCAGTAGGTCTGATATAGTGGTGATGGATCGGTCAGAGCGGCGCGCAATGATTGTTGACATAACGGTCCCGCATGATGAGAACCTCGTGAAAGCCGAGAAAGATAAACAAATAAAGTATCTTGACTTGGCTCGCGAGGTTGTCGACATGTGGGAAGTGGACTCAGCGATCATTGTGTCGATAGTTGTATCAGCCCATGGCTTAATTGCCAAGACCCTCGACCAACACCTGAGGAGGCTCTCGTTAGGCAGCTGGATCAAGGGCTTGATTCAGAAAGCGGTACTCCTGGACACGGCCCGTATTGTTAGGAGGTTCCTCTCTCTGGAGCCCTGACCGCCGGTAGCTTGGACCCTGTTCACGATACCGGTGGGCTACAATTTGTTATATTTTTAAATGTTTTTTTTTTGTTAGGTATATATTTATGTTAATATTTAAAAATCTTAAAAGTTTGTTTAAAATTGAATAAAGAAAATAAATAAATTTTGTTATTAGTGTTTATGACTTGCCTCCCAGTGTGAAAGCAATTTTAGACGTATTCACGTCAAAAAGTGTTTCAGAAACTTCTATATCACTTTGGTACATGAATGAAGAGTCACCCCTATTTTTGTTTATTATCTAATTTCACATCGCTTTTGTGTAGCTGTTCATAGAATTTCTACACCTACACTCCATAACTGTGAGGCGCCAACAGTCTCGGAATGAAATGGCTGTGACAGATGAACAGGACGAATCTATAAGAGTTCCGTTTTAGCCATTTGGCTACAGAACCCTAAAACGAGACGTGGAACATTTTGGAGCGGAGTTGGTAAGGAAATGCGAGTTAATCAACCGGTTTTATAGTCGATTAGATCCAAGCTTGGTACGATATTATAGTAATAAAACAATTGTTTATTATGAAAACTTAATTTTTATATTCAAAAATTATCTAATTTTAAATTAAATACATCACTTGTCAGTCGCAATATAGATCATGTCGTATGATAGAACACGAAATCAAAATATATTAAATGCACAGAATATCTACATTACTTATATTAACGCTCTATGAGATTGCATTAAATGAACAAGTCGTACACGAAAACAAGATTGTTTAATGTAATAAATAATCTAGACAGGAATACCGTCAGTCCTATAACCGAAATTAATAAATAACTTATTAAATACTGAATAGGACGCGCTTGTGACGTCACACGTGAACGCATGGCGCGTCTCCAGTCCTGACGAACCAGTGTAATAACCTTAAATATAACATTATACTTCATGTATCAAATCTAAATATTTTCCAAAGATAAATCGCATCTATATTAATTTAATCTTATTGTATAGGAAGGCCGTCTTCTCTATAGCCCACTGGTTCTATCTGAGTGAGGACATACTCTACGCGGTGAGGGCAGGTGGCAGGCGGCTTCCGGAGGATCTCGCCGCTGCACGCTGCTTCGCAATAACACCGATTTACTGCATCGGTAAATAATACTTTTTTCTTCATCTAATATGAATCGTCACCAATTACTAAACAAAGTCCCGCGCCTGGCCGACAACGGGCGCCACACGAGTCCGTCCTGCCCTCATATCACAAACGGCGGCGACACACGCGCGCTCGACTGCTGCATGACCTCGTGTAGTCTAGTACTGTAGTAGCGGTCTAACATAGTGCGAAGATCCAGCGAAACAATAGTAAGCGTGTGTCCGAGTGGGCGGAGGAGGTGGAGGTGGAGGGAGGGGGGGGGGGTTCATCGCGCCTCCTTGGCGGTGAGCTTCTCGATGAGCTCCTGCAGTGGCGCCAGCTCCCGCCGCTCGATCAGGTTGAACTCCTGCACACACGGTTATTTCATATCAGTTACACTACTGTTCATTTTTACCTCATTTTGAATAATTGCCTTCTGATTAGATGAGGTATTGCGAGTCAGGTCGGTGATGGGTTTCTGACATGGTTCGTGTAGGTGTGAACAGTGTGGAGTAGCAGTTGTAGTGAGTACCTGCACGAAGAAGATGAAGTGCTTGAAGGAGGTGTTGAGGTGCGCCTCCTCGCCCAGCTGCACCACCTCGGGGAAGTGCTGGTGGTAGATGTGCGCGTACACGCGGAACAGGCGCTTGAGGATCGTCTTCGCCATCGCCAGGAAGTTCTTGGGGAAGGGCACGCCTGCAACACGCCATGAAGCCACACGTATATCCCACTACTCCAGTTCGCTCTTCTACCACTAACTTGCTATTCTTAGTACTTGTAGTCTCTATACTATTATTATTGTCTAGCTGTTGGCCGCGCTCTTCGTTCGTGTGAATACACTGCATCATTCGACAAATAAATAAATCAAGTGTCTGTTTGTAATTTCATGGGTTTTAATTTTTGCACAAAATAAAAGTAGGCAAAGTTCTTCCTTATACCATCAGCTATCTGGCAGTGGTGTCGATTCTGTTGTACACAAACTAAACTTAATTTAGGCTATTACTATCTTTTTCTCACCAATAAAACGAGAAAGAGACGGACGTAATTTAGAGCTGTCAAATTTAATTCGAACTAATATTTCCATACAAATGAAGGGCGCACGTAAAAACATGTCGACTAAAAACACGGTGAAGCGCAAGGCATAAACTAGTTTGACATTTCTAACTTAGTGCATAACTATAGCCGTCCTTTTCTCGCACTGCCTCATAATAAAAGATAGCAATAGTCTATATTAAGTTTAGTTTGTGCACAACAGAATCGACACCAGTAAGAGGTCCTATTTATTATTAGCTGAATATTGTCATACGGTACTAATTTGTAAACAGCTGTTTTTTTGATATTACAAACAGGCAGTTCAATCTTATTTATTTGTATCGATTGCCGAAACCAAGGTACGGCTTCGTGCAGGATGTCTTTACACCTTCATTTATTTTGTAAATAATGTACTTAACATACAAAATAAACACACATTATCAGTAATGTGATCATGTGTGAGTGTGACATTATCGAATCGTATGTAATAGGGTATCGATATGTCACCGTAAAATTGTCAAACACGTTATATTACAATATAACGTGTTTCTCTATAGCGATATTGTAAACTCTCGAAATATTGTCAACTGACTGAATATACGGAGAAGAATATAAAGTGTTTTAAGGTTAGGTTATATTAATCGGTATTTCTCAGGAATGGTACATTATATTTTCATGCGAGTGATACCATTGGGCAAGGGGGACCCCTCCTTCCCTCCACACCGCGTTAGTTGACTACCATCGCATGCATTTTACGAAAAATAATGCGTTTTATTGTAAGCAGTATGTTCGTTTGACAATATTTCGAGAGTTTACAATATCGCTAGAGAGATTACAATATAACGTGTTTGACAATTTTACGGTGACAGATATAAAGCGTTCAATTTCTACATCCCCAAACTGTTATAGGGGATATCATCACTCATCAGGGATTAGTCAGTAGCAGCCGCGGAGTCTGTGTAGTGGGCGGTTGATGGTAACAGGTGCAGGCTCACCGAGTAGTGAATGTTGTGTATTTACCTATTTTGGAGGGGAAGAGCGTCTCATCGTCGAGCTGGTCCTGCGCCCATGTCATGAGGTAGTCGATGTACTTGGGCGCTGAGCACTTGATGGGCTTCTTGACGGTGTGCCCGTCGGCCCAGTGGTACTCGTACTTCGGCCCCGCCGACATCACCGCGCACGACTCCTCCGTGCAGAACTCCGTGATGGTGCCGTACAGCATGTTGATCTGGTTGAAGAAGTCCACCGCTGCCGACCGAGCCAACTCTTACACAACTCAACCAAATGTACCGTGGAACAACTCCACACATATTCACTGTTATTTATTCAAAAACTTTGTAGGTTTCTTGAATATAATGGAAACATGTTCATATGTATGTAGCTTTGCAATCTTTGGTACATAAAGGGTCCAAACAATGTAAAGAAAGAAAACATTTTTATTACGACGTTTATGTATCAGAGCTAACATAGTTGCTAAATATTATGACTGTTTTGAATTTATTATGCAATGGTAGATTATGCGAGTTTTATATACCAACATTTTTGTTCTTTAGTATCGAAACCAGATAAATTTTCCTATACGCCAACGTATGGGAAATCATCAAATGACCCTTCTCCCACTCTGGGCGGAGCGCGAGGCGGGAGTGTCAGACTATTACTGACTAAAACCCATCCATGTTCCTTCCTCGCCCTTTATGTTCCAGGGCCGCGGTATCTCTTTCCAACAGTCCCGCAGCCCCGGCACATTAGAACCCTAACATGCGTACCTACTTTTATCGGTAAATGTTAAATGTATGTACTCGTAGCTGTTGGTTCACCTATTTTAAATTAATAGACATGATATGATACAAAACAAGTACTGGTCCCAAGGAAAACCACAATAACGTTATTATGACGACGACGACCCGAATGGCGTAGTGTAGTGACGCTGCCTTACGTTCTTAGGGCCCTGGGTTCGAATCCCGGTAGGAGCATATGTTTGTGTGATGAGCTTGGACATTTGTTTCCGAGGCATGGATGTTTATATGTATAATAAGTATGTATTTACAAACAAAAAAGTATATATGTAGTATATCAACTATCTAGTGTCCACAACACAAGCTTTGCTTAGTGTGGCACTAGGTGGCGCTGTGTGTTAATATCTAGCAATATTTATTTATTTATGACAACAGATGGCCCCACGTGTCGAATGAAGCCGAGTACAACCCGAATTAATTGTCAAATTCTGAATTAACGTGAGCGGAGCCGCGGGCAAAAGCAAGTATTACTTTTTATATTTAACTAGCCAATGCCCGCGGCTTCGCCCGAGTAAAATTATATACTAAAACCTTCCTCTTGAATCATCTATTAAAAAAACGTATCAAAATCCGTTGCGTAGTTTTAAAGATCTAAGCATACATAGGGACAGACAGACGCGGCGGGAGACTTTGTTTTATAATATGTAGTGAAGTGAAGTGGAAGCGGTAGGCAGACCAAATTTCTTCCGTTTTTTGCAATTTACAAGTGAGTATGTTGAACTAACTATGATTCGCGAGCGTATCGACTACGGGCTTACAAGTGAGTATGTTGAACTAACTATGATTCGCGAGCGTATCGACTACGGGTTTACAAGTGAGTATGTTGAACTAACTATGATTCGCGAGCGTATCGACTACGGGTTTACAAGTGAGTATGTTGAACTAACTATGATTCGCGAGCGTATCGACTACGGTTTACTGAGTTACAATAACCTCCAAGTTCATAATCGATGAACGAATTTTTCACGGTCAAAGTCCTTCCTCGACTCTTATGAACTTTGAGGGTTGTATTCATGAATAAGCTGATTATAATTCTGTAACTACATACGTCTTACAGCCGCGACCGATATTTTCATCAACATACAACTGCCCTGCAAATTGCAAAAAACGTAAGAAAATTTGGTCGCGGGCCACCTTGGATCATCAGCCATAACAGTAAATAATTTTGTATCAAATTCAATCAATTATAATTTTAAAATATTTTTTCCTTGTACAGCTCATGGTTTGCTTTAAAGGAAACAAAAAGAGGATGTGAGCGCGATACCTAGCTTGTTATCTGTGAGTCACGCACACGCAGTACAATGCTCGACTAGCGAGCCCGCTATGTTCATGCCACAAACAACTATGCTAATGTCTGTAAGGTTTATGTTGCTGTTTGGACATTGCATTTTTAGTTTATAGTTTCGCCATGTCTGTCTGTCCGTCCGTCTGTCCGTCCTCGCTTAATCTCTGTGCCCGTTAGCACTAGAAAGCTGAAATTTGGTACCAATACCAAGGTATTAGGGTAGCCCCCCTATATGTAAAGTGGGAAGTGATTTTTTTTTTTAATTTCAACTCTAACGTGTGATATATTGTTGGAAAGGTATTTAAAAATGAATAGGGGTTTACTGAAATCATTTTTTCATAGTTTCAATAATTTCGGAAATAATCGCTCCAAAAGTAAAAAACAATGTGTCCTCCCCCCCCCTCTAACTTTTGAACCATAAGTTTAGAAAATACGAAAAAAATCTGAAAAGTAGAACTTTATAAGGACTTTCTAGGAAAATCATTTTGAACTTGGATGGAAACAACAGTTTTTGTACAAAAAAGACAAAAAGTTGTACAAAATAATTTCTGTACTAAGTTTGTTGTAGTATAATCGTATAATATGCAAGCATTTTTTTTTAACCTCGTTTTGATATTTTATTATCCTGAACGTATCTTTTATCAAACCAAAAAAGAATTATTAAAATCAGATTGGATTGAAAACTTATTGTGACGGACGGGAAACTACGGAACCCTACACTGAGCGTGGCCCGACACGTTCTTGGCCGGTTTTTTTTCACATGCTGTACGTACACTCTACAAGCTGGTTTCACATGCTGTACGTACACTCTACAAGCTGGTTTCACATGCTGTACGTACACTCTACAAGCTGGTTTCACATGCTGTATGTACACTCTACAAGCTGGTTTCACATGCTGTACGTACACTCTACAAGCTGGTTTCACATGCTGTACGTACACTCTACAAGCTGGTTTCACATGCTGTACATACACTCTACAAGCTGGTTTCGAGGAGCTTGTGGCTAAATAATAACAGTCGCTCGGGTCGATCTTGAGGTTAAGCCGTGCTTCCTAGGTTGGTCTGCGGATGGGCAACCACCTAACCACCCAGTTCATACCGAGTTTCCTCCATGTCTCGGAAAGCACGTTAAGCAGTTGGTCCCGCCTGTCATTTGTAGATGTGGCCCAAAGAGTCTGACAACCAGTCTTACCAAGGGGTATTGTATTACTCAGTACAAACTGGGTTGTGGAGGTCAGATAGGCAGTCGCTTCATGTAAAATACTGGTATTCAACTGCATATAGTTAGACTGGAAGCTGACCCCCACATGGTTAAGAAAAGGCTAGTCAGGTGACGATGACAATCTATACAAATAAACAAAATTGAAGTGTCTGTTCGTAGTATCAAAATAACAGTTTTATACTGAATGCAAATGGAAATATATTTTGGCATTTACAATAAAAACGTCATCATTCTCCTCCCCTTTTCCCAATTCATTTGTGGTATTAGGTGCTTTGTCCTCTCAGCTGTCACCTCCTTTCTAGCCAAATCAACTTTCAGACAGTCCATCTATCACTTATTCACTTCTTTGGTAGGTATTCCTCTACTCTTATAGCCATCTACATTTACATTTGCCCCACTACATCTTCCTCATACCTCTACATATAAACTTTTGTTCCAAGTAATTTTATCTACTTTTTTTTTAGAATAAGAGGTTTAGATAAAGGTTCCATGAAAAAAAAAATGAAAACCTATGAAATTGGTAACAAAAGCTAATCAAAAAAGGGAAGTACTTAATATATTTAATAATAATTTCAAAGGGAACAAAATAATGTCACAAGCAAAAGTTAGTCCTAAAATAAATGACAATAAAAGTTACTGCCATATTATGTTGCATTTAATTAACATAGGAAACAAATGTTTTTTAGTTATTGCATTATCATGACCACATGGGCTATGAAACTTGTGTGAGGAGCAAACAGCAGACTCACAGACACCTGTTTAGGACACTATAACTGAAATAACAACCAGAGATTATCCCTGTATGCATCTATAGCAAACGGTTCGGCTGCATTGTGTCAGAGTACCAATTACAAAATATTCAGTTGCGGAACATCAATTTCCTAATCTTTTGCTTATGGGACAGACTTTTAAATATTTGCTATGGTACACTAGTAAAATGTGCACTAACACACATGATCATTGGGAGGATATTTTAGTTTTGAAAGCTAACCCACAGCTTCTTCACACATATCATTATACTTACAACAGGAACAGGTACAGATAATAATGTGTAAGCTGCTGCTCACTGAACCTGGATTATAACTGACTGATTTGTTGGAATGAATTGCGTGAGTTTACATGACATATGAATCAAGTTAAAGCAGCTAGTAATGAAGGCTGGTGCTCACTGTTGACGGCAACCCACTCGTTGAGGTCCTCTCCCTCAGGCAGCATGACGGCGAGGCGCAGGTTTCCGGAGCCCAGCGTGGCCGCCGCGTGCCGCATCAGGTCGTACTGGTGCGTGCCCTCGGGGATGTTTTTCTTCGGTTTGAATGTCTTGTTTGAACGACTCCCACTGTAACACAACGTGTTGACATGTTTCACTTAATGACGACCAACACAGCTAAGCACATAGTCCAGCCAGGAGGTGCCCCATCCCGAACTGGTGGCACACTACATACAAGTAAGCTGCCGGGCTTTGGGCAAGCGACATAACTATTTATTACCGAAACCATTGCAATAGTATACCACAAAACTTCACCAAAGACGTAAACAAGACGTCAGCGCAGCAGAACGGAAGACGTTTAGTTATTTATAGACACAAATCACTGCCATTACTAGATCTACTATTACTTACAATAAAAAGCTCATTTTGAAAGTGTTCTTTTCCCTTTCGATTACAAGAAGAATTGTTTCCACAAGAATAGCACCAAGTCATTAAAATTAGGTTATATCAATACAATAGAATAGAATCTTTTGATGCAATTGTCAAAAGTTTATTGCATTTTTTATTTGACAGCTAAAAATGGTATTGCCAGTAAGGAAATAAAACTAACTGCCGTGTTCGGCGTACTCATTTTTTACTATTAGCGAGTGATACGGGCCTCGTTCGGTCTTTTGGGCCTCGTACCATAGTCGACCTCATTCTTATTCTTATTCTGTAATGCACACAAAAAAAACAACAAAATAATATGCATATTACTTGCAATATTAAAGCATAATTATGTACCAGAGTTGGATTTTCTTACAGCAAACCTAATTTTGAAAGCGAGATTTGCAAAAGAGGATATACTTACTTATGTGCATTTACATTACATTCTAAATTAAACTTAAAAAAAACTACATTCATATAATAAAATTTACGTAATACATACAGCCTAAATATATATTATACATACCTCTAAAATCCGATATTTATATACATACATACATAATTGATCATGTTGACAGGACATGGTCCATGGTTCTTGAACACCTCTAACGAAGGGCTATCGGTGTTCAAGAACCATGGAGAATGATCCATCATACCGACTTGAGGAGTGGGGAGAGAAACGAAGGAATAGAATAGAATAATTTATTGAAGGAGAAGTGATGATGATGAGCGACAAGGTTTACCTATAAGTACGAGATACTCAAAGCGTTCACGAAGATAGGAAGGAGCCTTAGAGTTATGAAGATTGGAAAAGAGAAAAGAAAGAATGTGACAATCTCGACGCTGCCGATCGAATAGGTAGCCACTTCAGCTGCTTCCGAAATTCCGACACATGGTCGTACTTACGAAGCCCGAAAATGAAGCGGATACACAGATTCTGCAGTCGTTCGAGCTTATTCAGAAGTTCCTCAGTCGCATCAAGAAAACAGATATCAGCATAGTCTAGAAAAGGTAGAAGAAGAGACTGGGCAAGAGTAATTTTAGTTTGAAATGGCAGGAATTTCTGAAGACGCTTAGAGGCCGATACGAACAAAAAAGACCTCATCTCTGATAAGATTGCGGTCAAGAATTAGCATCCTATTCTAAACACGTTACTCGCTTTCCGCATTTTACTATCTATGTACCGTTTTTAGAGTTATAAATAACAGTAGTAGTTCCGTAGAAACATGTAAAAAATCTCGCCAGAAAAAAACTATTAAAAAGCTATCTGCGGCGCCTTTCGGTTTGAATATTTTTCACGTGTATGTACAAATGAGAAATCTTAACAACTAGCGGGGAATGATTCGTTTTTTCAAAATTTATAATTTTTGGTCGCTGCGATGGACTTTTTATGTATGGTAACATTGACACTGCTGTAAAATAATCTGTCTGTCAGATTTTTTCAGCAATCGACGAAGACTCCATCAAATCGATCGCTTGTATTTCTGCCTCCTAGGCAATTAATTGTAATATTTTGAATATTCAGTTAGCCATCAAAATGCAAGGATTATCACTTGAAAGCTTGAAAAAGCACAAAGCTGTAAGTAGCACTTCTTATTAATTGTTGATCAACGCGCACTACGTTTCAGGTGTACACTTCTTACATAATTAACCTCTAATAATGTATATTTTTGTTCCTGATGTTTAATTGTTATGTCTTACATATCTGTAAATTAATTGTGGTATGAGGCCGTAATTTAATACCTATTGTTAAACAAGCTACGCTTGTACAATGTAGGTTTATCTTCTCGTCTTATGGCTGCCATTAATTTGTAAAATCTGTTCCGCAGAACTGAAAATATTTGTTTTGTCTTAACTACACAAACGAAGTCCAAATTTGAAGTATATTTGATATGCAATGTCATCAGTAGTCCTAACACTAGTTTTGGATGAAAACTGGTGTGAGTTACTTGTCCTATTTCTATATCTTTTTATCATTACAAATACCTATTGACAGCAGTAAAGAAAGTGTCCACATTCGAATTCGAATCATTAATTTATAATTTACTAGCTTCTGCCAGCGGCTTTGCCCGTGTGAATTACAAAACCAATTACCATGGGACAATTATCAAATTATACTACCGAGATAAAAATCTCCTGTGTGAAGATCTCGGTCTCGGTCTGTGTGATAAAAGTATCCTGTGTGCAAAATTTCATCAAATTCGTTCAGTCGTGTTTTCGTAAAGGAGTAACAAACATCCAAACTCACAAACTTTCACATCTTCTATACATCTATCTTCTCTATAAATATGATTTAAATATAATAAAAATGTTCAACGTCATTCTAATGACTGCTACAAACTAAGCCTGGCCCGGCAGTCTCGACAGAGATAACGACAAAATCGTTTTAACAGTTAGACCTAATCGCCAGACGCGGAAAACTAATATTATTAAAAAACAAAACTAAGGAAGAGAAAGATGAATTAAAACGATACGAAACGAACGAAACGATTATTTAAAAAAACAAAAAATGCCATCAGAGAAGACTACAACACTTATAGAAAGTCAATAATCGAAAAAAACTTAACAACGCTTCGAAGTTCAAAACGAGCCAACAAAGAACTGTAAACACACAAAACCTGGATTCAGAAACTAAAAGACGGTCAGAATGAAACAAAAAACAGGAAAGATACTCTCAAATGCGCTACTGATTTCTATAGGAACCTCTATAAAAAATCACCAGAAGAATTAGCCATCAATGAAAACAATTTAAACAAGAAAGACAAAGAACAAACCCAAGAAACAATAGATTCAATAAGCGAAATGGAAGTATTTAGACACATAAAAGCACTGAAAACAGAAAAAAGCCCAGGACCAGACAATCTAACTAATGAAACACAAAAAATCGGAGCACGGTTTTTAATCCCATTCTTGACAGAACTCTTCAACCGGATTTTAGAATCAGAACAAATACCAGAACAATGGGGTCTATCATACATAGTTCTACTTTACAAGAAAGGAAACCCCCTAGATGTAGGAAACTACTGGCCTATTAGTTTGTTATCGGCTGTATATAAGCTGTTTTCTTCGATTTTGCTTAGCAGAATAGCACCGAATATTGACAAAAATCAAACAATGGAACAAGCAGGGTTTCGACCAAACTATTCAACCAGTGACCATATCCACACAATGGACCAACTAATAGAGAAATACCAGGAATTTAATAAACCACTCTATATAGCATTTGTTGACTATTCAAAAGCATTCGACAGTATTGCCCATACATCTATATGGGAAGCACTTGGAAACTATGACATACATGAAAAATACATAAACCTCATAAAGAATGTGTATTCAAAAAGCGTCAGCAGAATAAAACTAGAAAGGAAAGGTGAAGAGTTTCCTATAGAAAGAGGTGTAAAGCAGGGAGATCCGCTTTCGCCGAAGTTATTCATAGCGGTTCTTCAAAATATCTTCCAAAATATAGATTGGACAAACAAGAGGGTGTGGATACTAAATAGACGTCTAACCCATTTAAGATTCGCCGACGACATAGCTCTTTTAAGTGAAACTGCCACAGACCTAGAAAAGATGCTTCTTGAAAGCAAGAAAGTAGGATTAGAAATGAATACCAGCAAAACGAAAATAATGACCAATAATATTCAAACCCCAATAAACATAGATGGAAGGACCATAGAATATGTCAATGAATATATATGTCACCGTAAAATTGTCAAATACGTTATATTGTAATATCTCTAGCGATATTGTAAAGTCTCGAATTATTGTCAAATGGACATACTGCTTACAATAAAACGCATTATTTTTCGTGAAATGCATGCGATGGTAGTCAACTCACGCGGTGTGGAGAGAAGGAGGGGTCCTCCTTGCCCAGTGGTACCACTCTCATGAAAAGATACTGTACCATTCCTGAGAAATATCGATGAATATAACCTAACCTTAAAACACTTCATATTCCCCTAAAAAGCATAGTCGACGGAGCCCCGCTTCGCGGGGCCCCTATTTCCGGGTGCAGGGTTTAAAGGAACCTAACTAACCTAACGGGGGGGTGCCCCAAGTCCCGATTATGGGGGCAGAGATACTTCCGTAATGTTCAGTTGACAATAATTCGAGATATTACAATATCGCTAGAGAGGAACACGTTATATTGTAATATAACGTGTTTGACAATTTTACGGTGACATATATACCTCGGAAAACTTATGTCATTTGATAACAATCGAAACGAGAATGAAGTAGACAGAAGAATAAACACAACATGGAAAAAATATTGGTCACAGAAAGAAATCCTCAAAGGAAATTATAGTCTGAAGTTAAAGAAGATCATAATGGATTCATGTATCTTGCCCTCCTTAACATATGCAAGTCAGACCTGGACTTTCACTAATAAGACTAAAAACAAAATCCGCTCGTGCCAGCATGCCATGGAAAGAAGCATCCTGAAACTAAGAAGAATAGATAAAATACGAAGTGCTGACATACGCAACAAAACAAAACTCACGGATGCACTGCAAGTCATGGCACTGAAGTGGAAGTGGGCAGGCCATATTGCGAGGTACCAGGATAGCAGATGGACATTACAAACCACAAAGTGGCTCGGTCCCACTGGTAAAAGACAGAGAGGACGGCAAAAGAAACGATGGGTCGACGACATCGTAAAAACGGCTGGGAAAAACTGGATGTGCATCGCCCAAGACAAAGAAAAATGGAAAATGATGGAGGAGGCTTTTTACCCTACACCCCTGTAGGGCCAAAAGCCATACAATAATATAATATATCTTATGTAAATTTCAAAGTTTGTAACTAGTATGGATAAATAAAGCTTAAATAAATAAAAAAAGTGTTTTAAGGTTAGGTTATAATAATCGGTATTTCTCAGGAATGGTATAATATCTTTTTATGAGAGTTGTACCACTGGGCAAGGGGGACTCCTACTTCCCTCCACACCGCGTGAGTTGACTACCATCGCATGCATTTCACGTAAAATAATACGTTTTGTTGTAAGCAGTATCATTCATTTGACAATATTTCGAGATTTTACAATATCGCTAGAGATATTACAATATAACGTATTTGACAATTTTACGGTGACAGATATAATTACACAATAATAACACTTTTAAAATAAAGGGTGTAGAAAGACTTAACGAAGCTGAAAGACACTTGTTCTCTTTGTCATTGTAATCATTTTGGGAACCTAGTTACAGAGATATAGGGGATCTAAGTTCCAACTTTTTGGCAAGTTCTTAATGTAAGATTTTTACTTTAAACACCTCCACGACACCCATACTATTCAATCCACCCATCAGCACAATGAAATTTAACAGAACATGATTATTCACCCCAAAACAAAATTGATTGCCAGCAATAAAAGTAAAGTTATTTAGTTTGATGTATAGAATGCTTGGTTGACAGCTTCGTGATGAGTCTGTTTTTACACTCTCTAAATGTATAAAAAGAAACTGTAGATTTTACTGATTATTATTTTATTCATTACCCATTAGCTCACAAATGTCGGTTAAGTCCAATAATTGTTCTACAGGATCATACAACCGGGATTAAAGATATCCTATGTGTTAATCCAGCTTAGAAACAATCTGTACGCAAATTTTCATTAAAATCCGATCCCAGTACAGTGCAACATGGTCTTTTTGGAGAACTGGCTCGTGTACTTACTAGTAATATGGTACCTCAGGTTCCATAAGTTTATATTTCAAGGCAATTCCACTGCACACCTTCATAGCGATAACAAGAGCATGTCCCCTGAACATGATGATTATGATGTATATGTGCAGTTGATCCCGCTGTACGTGTGTGTGGGGATCGGCTGCGCCGGTGCTGTCTTCTACCTGGGCAGGCTGGCCACCCGCAACCCTGATGTGTCCTGGAACAAGAAGTCCAACCCTGAGCCCTGGGAGGAGTACAGGACCAAGCAGTACAAGGTATGCACAATACACTCAGTGCCCTCAGTGCCTACACATGCACAACACCATAATATTGGCGTGCATACAGTAACAAGCATAGTGCAAAATAGAAGTAAATACGATGCCATCTGCATAATTAATATCATGAGTTCTAGAACAAAATTCTATGTGATGAAATTTAAACTGTCAGTGCTAACAAGTAGGATAAGTGGCACTTATCAACTACACCTATTTAAGTAATAATGTTGCGCCTGTACTGTATTTACGGTTCATATCAAACCAATGTAATGCAGTAATGATTTATTTATTTACCAAAATGTCATAAAGCCAATAAAGGGCGCAGGGGTAAAACATGCGATGTCACAAAGCATTGCTCAAATTAGTGTTTTGACATAATCATAATGTGTATAAGTGGACGAGAGCTGCAGTGGTGTTTGTGTTGTTTCAGTTCTACTCGCCTACCAGAGACTACTCGAAGGAGGAGTCCCCCGCGCCCAAGTACTAGACTAGTGTTAACGTAATCAAGTGTAAGCGCGAACTTTAGATTGTATAATTTAATAAATAGCAGCAATTATGTGATAATAATGTTTGTTTAATTTATCAAGCTTAGTTAATCTGTACTATCTTATTAAACAACTGCACACAATTGCAGAAATACAGCTTGGCTTCATCATCAATGGCCTTGATAGCTCCTCATGGTCCCGTTAATTAAAATAAAATAATTAAACGTAAAAGCAATCTTGTTATTTAGCTCATACCAAGACCAACTCGGCAATTTCATGAATTTGAATATTTTACTAGTTAGTAGTAGCATGGGGTCTCATTGCGAAGAAAGAAAAAATAGTTCAATAAAACATCAATAGATGGCGTTATATGTATCGATTTGTTTTTGAAGTTAGTTTATCTGTTTAAATTTGACTACAGAAAAAGTATGTACTTGTTTTTAAAAATCCCCTTAGCACAAAAAAAGGAATAATGGGGTCCTAGTTCCCAATTCTATGATTTTACTAAATAATATTATTGTGTTGCCTCTGGTGAATAAAATTTGTACTACGTTGTGGCTAGCTCACTCATTTAATGTTTATTTCCACCAAATAGATGGCGGTGTTTTCACTTTCTGAGTTTTACTACACAGCTCAATATCTATATTAATTCACACATTACCATACCTATTTTGATAGAATGAAATATTTATGAAATGCAAATATATAACATAAAACAAAATATATTTAGACGTGTAAAAAATGTATCTGCAATTCTGCGCTCTCAAGTGTCAATTTTTGGCATAAAAGCCTGGAAGCCATGCCAGGAACATTACATAAAAAAACTTTTTTGCAAAAAATAAAACCGACTTCAAAAAAAAAAGTGAAAAATAACTTTAGCTTCTGAAGTCGGTGACGTTTGTATGATTGATTTAATTTTTTTGTCACCGACTTCAGAAGCTAAAGTTATTTTTCACTTTTTTTTTGAAGTCGGTTTTATTTTTTGCAAAAAACTTTTCAGTGGTTCACATGTTCTTGGTACACATGGAAAGTGCATACCGTTACAATTATAACAAGCCCAAACACGACTAGGATACATTGTCTCATTATGGAGTTCCGTGACTCTTGGCTTCATCATCAGATCTGATGGTAGAATGGTTCTTATCAAACGCAAATGCTTCACTTGTTGTATAAAATACCAAAATTGCTGTACGTTATCCTATAAAATTTGAAGAGTTCCCCCGATTTCGCCAAGATTCCATCATCAGATCTCGACTTGGTGACTATGGGACCATTTGGAAAGTATACCCTTTCCAACGAAAAAATTATTTTTCAAATCGGTTGGCAAGCGACGGAGTTATGCGCGAACAAACATAAAAAAAAAAAAAATAGAAACATCCGAATTGAGAACCTCCTCCTTTTTTAGAAGTCGGTTAAAAAAGAAATGTGTCAACTTTGAAATCAACGACGAAATCTTTTCACATCGCTTGATGAAACTGGAATCCCGAGTCGAATGTTTGAGTTTTCGTACCCCACGTTATAGTGACCTGGACCTATATCGGATATTGATGCGGCTTTCTTTCTCGATCGACTTTTGGCACGTAAACGGACTCTTGACTCTGAGCCGACTACCATCGCATGCATTTTACGAAAAATAATGCGTTTTATTGTAAGCAGTATTGTTTGACAATATTTCGAGAGTTTACAATCTCTCTAGTTGTTTTGCAATCTAACGTATTTGACAATTTTACGGAGACAATTGACGAATCGAATGGCGTAGTGGTAGTGAAGCTGCCTTGCGTTCATAGGGTCCTGGGTTCGAATCCCGGTAAGAGCAAATGTATGTGTGATAAGCATGGACATTTGTTTCCGAGTCACGGATGACGATGAATGTATAATAAGTATGTATTTACAAACAAAAAAGTATGTAAGTAAGTATATCAACTGAGGCCACCAGAACCAGAGTGACCCAACCACAAACTACGATTATGTGGATATGTGCCAAAATAGTTAAGGTGAAATTTAAAGTAAATGTAAGTAATTTAAAAAAGTCATTTACAATTTGAACCAGTAATTCTTGAAATTAGCGCGTTCAACCAAACAAGCAAACGAACAAACAAACTCTTCTGCTTTATAATATTAGTAAAGATATAGATTTTAATAATTATTATTTATAATCTGCACGCAAATCTTCGATCCAGTTTATTGTACTTATGTATTTTACACAATCATCTGAGGTGGTCAATGGACTACTGTCATCGGATTATTGTTCATAATTTAAAAAAAACTGGTTCCAATGTTTAAGCTTGGACTAAGTTAGATGCTTCTTCTTGTAGCACAAAACCGACTCCAAAAAACGCAAAAAAGTGAAAAATAACTTTAGCTTCAGAAGTCGGTGACAAAAAACTAAGTAAATCAATCAAACAAAAGTCACCGACTTCGGTATCTAAAGTTATTTTTCACTTTTTTGTGTTTTATTTTATGCAAAAAAGTTTTTATTTTTCACTTTTTAGTGGTTCAGTTGTGCTTACCCCTTCACAGCGTAGCGGCGTGATGTTATGTTATGGAATGGTGTAAACAATAGATAGACATGAGATTTCAGCAATCCCAGTCCATTTGCTATCATTTATTGAGGAGTTCTGTTGCCTATCTCCGAAGTTCTTCATCAGATCTTCACCAAATTGAAATGGGACCACTTTAGGAAAGAGCTCTTCCAAAAACTACCCAAATCACATCAAGTGTGCCTCTGAAATTTGAAGAGTTCCCTCAATTTCTCCAAGATCCCATCATCAGATCCCGACTTGATTATTATGGGACCACCTGGGCCTGCAGTCTCGACAGAGATAACGACAAAATCGCTAACTTTCGATCGCTGATTACTACCTAATAAATTCGGTTTCAATAATTATGCTTACGAGAAACGCATCTGGGATGTACAGACTTTCATTACTGGCAAGCATCATTATTGCAACCGAAATTATTCGTTAGTAATCAGCGATCGAAAGTTAGCGATTTTGTCGTTATCTCTGTCGAGACTACCAGCCCAGGGAAGTATACCCTTTCAAAAAAAAAAGAATAATTCAAATCGCTCCAGCCGTCTTCGAGTAATCGGGGAACATACATAAAAAATAGTTTCCGACGTATTGAGAACCTCCTCATTTTAGAAGTCGGTTAAATACGCAATTAAAATGAAACTGACAAAAGTAGGTAAATTAAGCGACTCGAAACTTAGGTACCTACTTATTCATAAAATTACGCTTGTTTTGTCTCAGCCCAACATTCAGTTCAATCGAACGCTAGCAAGTGGTTGGATAGTAGGTAGTAGAATGGAAAGAATTTAGATAGGTACTTACCTATCTTAATCGGCACAGATCTTGAGCGCTTGGTTACCTTCACATGCGCAGAAGATACATTTTTGGATCTCGTAAGTGTTTTTCTATGAGCGTACAGACACCAGCAGATCAACCTAATCAATGCTGTAAAATTTCTTTAATAGATTTTCAACTTTACCGCAAAAGAAAAAGGGTCATTTTCGATTGGGAAAATTTGACAGATTGGGGTAAGTTGATGTACTGGCGTCTGTACAATGCGGAAGGTAGTTTGTATAATTAATAATAATAAATTAATGATACAAGACAATCCTACTAAATATTATAAACGTGAAAGTTAGTTTGGATAGATGGATGGATGTTTGTTACTCTTTCACTCAAAAGCTACTGGACAGATTTGGATGAAATTTGGTACACAGATAGAGTATAACTTGGATTAACACATAGGATAGTTTTATTCCGATTTTATGTTCTATTGGGATAGTTTTCGAGTTCTAGCGAGAGAAACCGCTGGCAACAGCTAGTAGACATAATTATTTGCATCAAACATTGTTTGACGTATCTATCTATATTTTTTTTACAAACTTCTAAGTAGTAAATTTTGACGTACGTATCTATCAAATAACAAATGAAAGAAACAACCAGTCTTCTACGAAACCGACAGATCGCAACTCCGTCCGTGTCAGTCCGCGCTTCGAATAAGACCTAAAGAAGCTCGTCAATCATCAATCACATTCAATCATCTCGTTAAACTCGCGAGATTGCATTCCCTAATACTTACCTACTTATATAGGTACCTACCAACATAACATACAAATATTGCTACCTACTTAGTTAAGTAATAACAGCTAGTAATTAAAATAAAATGTTTTCTACACACTCGAAACTGACTCTGTTAAAAAATAACTGTCCCTTCTTAAAGTCATCTTATTTGCAGCAAATAATCATTTCAAGAGCTAGGTACACATAATTCGATATAATAAATGATTCTAATTTTATTGACTGAACGACTTGTTATTTATAATATTTTGCGTTGACGTTTGACGCCGAACATAACAAATAACTAAGTCTGCCGAAAAACATGTACACCTAGCTGTACCATTACCATGCACAAGAAATCATGCGCTATCGCAAAGTAGGCATGAAAGAACTTGAATTTATTATTGTCGATTGCCGAGTGACTGACGACGTAAGCTTCAAGGTCACGGGGCTACCTTAATTTTATAGGTAGAACAAAAGTACAGTATGGTTTTAACGCCATCTATTGGTGCAAATTTGTGTAAAATAACTGGTCGCGGCCCACAAGCTGGCGAGTCAACGCTGCTAGCTCCATCTAGCGCCGAGGTGAGTGAAACAAGCCGGGCTCAGCCACTTTAGACAATTGCCCGAATAGCCCGTCGAAATGACGTAGTTACGGCGGTCACGTTTCTTTGTATGGGATAGGGTATCTGTACGCTAGTATTATATTATCTGTGGTAGTAGTTAGTGTGAAGCCTCGCACTCACAGAGTACATTATACAATATATAGAAACGAATATATAGAAACTCGCACTAGTTGCACCGCACTGCCCACTTGTCCAGTAATCGGGGACTAGCCGCCGCGCGCCCCCGCTACTCTGCGCCCTGAAACAGTAGTTTTTTTTTTTTTTTAGGTATGACCACTCGTAGTTGCCACTCTCTAAGGTTGCTTGACTACTTAACGATCCTGTGGGTGGCCAAAAATTACTTTAAGGCCCCCAGCCAGGGCTTACAAACTAAAAATATTTACATTTAAATGACGATCACTAAGGGCACCCCCTGTGGGGTTCGGGCCTCGACTTAGTGCGTCATTATCGGGAGGGCAGCAAGGGACAGGCTGGGTCGGAATATTATTTGCGGAATTTAACGTTACATGCTCAGCGTCGCGGGCTGGCTCGTCGAGCAAGGGTCGGGGAGTAATGATATTACTGGGAGGTCGCGGCGTGCCTCGGCCGGCGGCGAGACCGGATTCGCGGTTTGTATGTTTGTGTGTGTCGTCTTGTGTGCTTTCTAAGAGTGCTGGTTTCCCTACGGCATTCCTGCAAGAGGGTGATGGGGTCATCGGGCTGGAGGAGGGTGGACCTTGGGCGACGAATCCTAGATATCGCGGAGGGAATATAACTAGCTGATGAAACGACTAACGGGTTAGGGTGTTTTTCGGCCCTATCGAAAAAACCCTTAGTGAGTCGCTTCATGCACTGCTGGATGGTGGGGATCCTGAGGTCAACATGTAGTTGCTCATTCCTAACGTACCATGGGGCTCCCGTGGCCTTACGTAAAAATCGGTTTTGGAGGGTCTGCATCCTATGAAGGAGATGGGGTTTGGCATGCGCCAACACGGGGCACGCGTATGTCATAAATACGCAATTTGCACTTGAGTGACAATTTGCTACGTGCATTCAGCAAGCAGTGGAGCCTACCGAGAGCGAAGGCGGCACGCGAACGTACCGTCTTGATGTGCTCACCGAATCTTAACCGCCTATCGAGAATGACTCCTAAGTATCTAGCTTGCTTCTCCCAGGGGATCGGCTTGCCGAACATGGTTATCGGACTGGGGGACGTGCGGACGGGGGGAATCTTACGCGGGGGCTAGAGAAAAGTACTGCCTGACTCTTATCGGGGTTGACCTCGATTCTCCATTTCCGGAACCAATCGCCTAAGGCTCTTGCGGAGTTTTGGAGAATACGGCGAATGTTGGATATACTCTTACCAGAGTAGTAGATGGCCGTGTCGTCAGCGAACAATAAGGCTAACTGGGCTGCTCTACTCTTAGGTATATCGCTGGTGTAAAGCGTGAAGGCTAGAGGGGATAACACCGATCCTTGCGGGACGCCTGCACGTATCGGATGAGGGGATGAGAGCGCACCATCAATACGGTCCTGAAACAGTAGTGATGAGGGTATCGTCATATCGTTGACTAGCCGCCGCTCGCCCCCGCTACTCTGCGCCCTGAAACAGTAGTGATGAGGGTATCGTCATGTCGGTGAATGAGATTAATACACTATAATAATCAATAATCCATACCATAATATAAATGCGAAAGTAACTCTGTTTGTCTGTCTGTCTGCTACCTTTTCACGACAAAACGGCTGATCGGATCGTAATGAAAATTAGCACGGAGATGTATTTCAACCTAGGGAAGGATATAGGCTATACCTATATTATCACGCTAATTACGGGGGTCAGCAATATGCATTTCGTCTATATTTGTCAACTGTTTGACAACTGACAACCGTCATAACATGCATTGTAATAGAATAACTATTTTTAACCAATTGTCATTAGAACGAATAGCCCATCGGTGACGGCTACCGCCTTTCGAACAATGAGTCGCAAGTTCAAGCCTCAGCAGAGCTCTGTCACTCCGTGTGTAGGCATGAGATAACTACCTACCGCTCCGCGCACTCAGAGAGTGCAAGTTCAGTGGGGCTGTCGTGCTCGTGCCGTGCGTACGTTGCGTTAATTTTTCCCGCTCTTTCGACTGGTCGCTTGCGTCGCGTACCTACTTGTGCTTCGAGTTAGTTTTTTTTCATTCTTTGTAAAAATGACAAGC
Organism: Xestia ashworthii; assembly: GCA_950022955.1. Taxonomy (NCBI): domain Eukaryota; kingdom Metazoa; phylum Arthropoda; class Insecta; order Lepidoptera; family Noctuidae; genus Xestia; species Xestia ashworthii. The sequence continues at coordinate 24,964,885 of OX465556.1, forward strand.
CGAATAAACTGTTGCGTGTATGGATGTTTAAATACATTTTATAAATGTAGAAACAAAATGTCCTTTTTTTTATTTACCAGCTGATTGTGAAAGGTAAGTTAATTAAAGTTTTATTTAATTATTTAGGTAACAGTTAGCCATAAAAATAAACTCATACCAAAGTAGTTCAGTGCAGTAAACGTTAATAACAAGAAGTTAGGTAGGTAGACTAGGTAGGTTCAAACAGTGAAAAGCGAAAATCACTTGGAACAGAATGGATTGACAGTTTTTTTGTACATCTATACCATGTTATAGTTACCTACCTACTAGCATTGATTACGGAATACCAGGGGGTCTAAAATGGCCGCTTAAGCAGAACATAATATGAATCACGTTAAAAATATTAAATTCTTAAAACGGACTTTATGTTTATGACTATAAAGTTCATTTTTAGAATTTAAATTTTTATCGTTATTCATATTATGTTCTGCTAAAGCGGCCATTTTAGGCCCCCAGAGCTCCTTTGATAGTTGACGAGATCCATCGTGTTGCCAGTTTGGCTGCTTACCTACCTATATTCGACTCGTTTTAGTCACTTACTAAAGTAGGCATATGTAAGGTAGGTATGCTAGTTCCCGTAGCGGTTTATGAGGCCAAAAAAGCGAGTGTGAGAAATATAAATTCAAGGCCATCGCTCATAATTAGATGAACTGCACTTGCTGTTGTTTGATAACAGTAGTGATAATAACTAGTTTTACTGTTCGTGCTGTGCGCCTTTGGAATTCGCTTCCACACTCCTTGCGGGAAAGCCCTTCGTTAGATGTTTTCAAGAAAAAAGTAAAGGAACATTTCCTATCGGCATGATTTTAGTTTGTAAATAGTGTGTTTTAAGTAAGTGTATCTTTATATATATGTGTATATATTGTATGTATTACGTATATTATATTGTATGTATTAGTTTAGTGTATAAATAAGTTAGTTTAAGTTTCTAACTGTATTGTTTGTGCACATAGGTTTATCCTCTCCTGCAAATCATGGTTTGCTGTAAGAAAACCTAATTCTGGGTTAAGCTCGCCGTTGCACATGAGCTATACATTTTATTTTGGTGTATACTTTTGTTTGTTAATTTTTGTGTGTGCAATAAAGAATAAAGAACTAGTAGACTATATTCTGACCGATACAAGGATATTATTACCCCTACTTACAATCAGTCAGTCAGTGTTATAAAACGATAAAAATATTACATTAAAATACAAAAATGTTGGTAGTATTTTATTTTTAGTACTTGTGGCAGCCCTACCGATTGACCACTAAGCAACGAGACGCCGAATAACATACGCTAACGCGGGGCGTCAAGGCACAATTTAGATCGACCGTGCCCAGTTTAGGTAGGTACTTAAAATGTCGGCTTTCTTCAAGATCAAAGGAGTGCAGCTTCTGTACTTTTTTATTCTGTGGCCTCAGTAAAGACATGCAATACATTTTGATTTTGTTTAATGCTGTAAGATTTCCGATAGTAACTTTGGTTGGTTCGCACGTTGAAAACCCACACGGTTTTCACTTTTTGTAACAAAGTATTTTGTTTTTTTTTAAAGCTTTAAGATTTCCAAATCATTGTTTAATCAAATACTTTTTTTAACACTTAAACGACAGTTTGGGAATCACTTATTTTTCAAATAATAAATCTGTAAATATGGCACTTAAGCTGTTAAAGGATCACACACGGAACCCTTTTTCTACTATTTCATAAATTTTCGTCTATGTCTGTGTGTCTCTACGTAGCCCTTTTGTTATAGCATCATGTGTAAATTATAAAACCAATGTGGTTCGATTCAATGCACAAATTGATATTGTGCATAACTTAGACAAGGTTTTCATTTTTGTTTCTTTGTAATCGGTGCTCTCCATCAAAAGATATATTGTGACTTTTAAGTTTTTTAGGAGAACTTATCATCATGATCTAAGGATACATGCAGTGGCATCTATTGAATCAAAATGGTACTAATGAATAAAAAATTCACAAGATAGAGAAGAAGAGAATAGTCAACATGACCCTGCTTTAAAAATCTACATAGCCGGTAGAGTATCTGTTCGACCGCTTTCCATGCATTATGTTCTAGCAGTTTAACTTCGTGCTCTATAGTTAATGGCGTTGTTCATTTGACTCCATTTTCTGAATCACGGTGTTATGATTTTCCGTGAAAGATGATACTGACATTCGCCCGTTTCAGATGTCTCAAGTTTGGTTTTTTTAAGAGGTTTTCAATCCAACGCCTGTTTTTCTTTATGTGTAGGTACCTATATTATGGCTGAGCAATACATAAATGACGTGATGAAAGTTGTAAGAATCCCCTGGATGTGAGTCGCACGAGACCGGTCAATGTGGCACATGTCCAGCATTAGACGTCTTTCGGCTGAAATAATGATGAATGATGATAATTCAAATGGAGTAGGGCAGGTCACCTAGCAGGATGCGGTGATTACAGGTGGAGTAAAGCTGTGACCAAGTGGCGTTCTAGAAATCGAAACAGAAGTTTTGGTCGTCCAGAGGTGAGATAAGCAGACCTCATTTCATGCACCTTGATATAAACTTGAGACCTAGCTGGAGTATGAGTATCATCGAAGGTCTAACGATGGACACGAAAGGCAGTCACAAGAGGTCCACAACACTTCAAATCTGCTCTATCGTGTTTAAGGTTAATTTCGTACACCTTGATGAGAACTTTTAAACCTAGCTGGAGTATGACTGTCATCGATGGTCTAACGATGGAGATTGAAGGCAGTTGCAAGAGATCCTCAACAGTTTACATCAGCTATATCGTCATTGGGCTCACTTAACGCACCTTGGTGAGAACTTTAGTAATAGCTGGAGTATTACTGTCATCGAAGGTCTCATCGGCTCGGCTCGGCTAGGAGACGAAAACATTCGCAAAAGGTTTTCAAGAGTTTACAGCATCTACATTTACGTGTTGTTTTGACCTGCTTGGAGTATGACTAACATCAAAGGTCTGACTTTGGAGAAGGAAGACAGATGCGGGAGGTCCGCAACAGTTTGAAGCAGCTTTAACGTGTCGCGGCTCATGCCATGCCACTTGATGAAGACTTTCGACCTAGCTGGAGTATGAAATCGTCGAGTGCCCAAGGATAGAAACGTAAGGCAGTCGAAGGAAGAGCCCATAATTGAAAAAACAAAAGCATAATATTTTGGCGATTAATGTCTACTATTCGTGAAAAAATAAATTGTTACTTACTTGAATCTGTACTAATATTATAAAGCTGCAGAGTTTGTTTGTTTGGTTGGTTGAACGCGCTAATTTTAGGAACTATTGACGACCCGAATGGCGTAGTGGTAGTGAGACTGCCTTACGTTCTTAGGGTCCTGCGGGGTTACCACAACGTTCAAATGCGATTCAATTTAGGTTTGAGCTGTCATTTTCTGACAGTTTTTCTATGGAACTGACAGCTTGCGACTCAGTTTAGGACCTGAATTGAATCGCATTTAGAGGTTGTGGTAACCCAGCAGGGTTCGAATCCCGGTAGGAGCAAATGTTTGTGTGATGAGCATGGGCATTTGTTTCCGAGTCATGGATGTTTATATGTATAATAAGTATGTATTTACAAAAAAAAAAGTGTCCCTTCGTCCAGCATACTCACCATGGAATCCTGATATTTCATGAATGTCAAAAAACTGTTCTGAAATAGTGCTAAATAGTGCCCAAAGGAAAAAAATAGTGCTCTTGTACTTGCGAAGTTATAGCCATAGTTCGATGAGTATGCTGGACGAAGGTTTCGCCCAGCATACTCACCTCCGTCCGGAGAATCTGTATACGCTTCAAACATAATTCATACTTCAAAAAATAGTTCCCAAATAGTGCCAAACGGTGCCCAAAAAGAAAAAACAGTGCTCGAATAACTTCGGAGTTATAGGCTTCGTTCAGTGAGTATGCTGGGCGTAGGTTCTACGCCCAGCATACTCACCTCAGTGCGCGAATATCGAACGAGCTATAGGTACAATTTACGTCTCAAAAAATTGTGCTTGAAATAGTGCCCAATATCAGTCCAATTTTTGCTTGACTTTTGACTTAGAAAACCATTAAATTTTAATGTAAACTTCTACATACTAACGTAAAATGGGGTACAGTCGTCGACACATGTTTTTGGACAAAAATATTAAACTTTCTAATTGTAGACTTCATGTTATTGGAAATAATTATGGTATTTTCTCACATGTCAAAAACTTTCGATTAAATGCATTATTATATATTTTATAAATAATAATAAATGAATGAAACTTTAAGCGTGAAGAAATGAAGTCTATTACTTCATTGCATTGTGTGTTTGTCTGAATAAAAACAGTCATTTGCAGCCAATAAAATTAATATCTTGAAAAATTGTAAAAAGGAAATTATACAGTTTCTTTTTGTATATATGTTGCAGGCAAAACTTATAACCAGTCAAAACTAGTACTGTGACATAGTTATACAAATTTTTAAAACTCTTTCCAATAGTTTCATCAATGAAAGGTTTAGCAATAAAAAACATTTTTAATTACTTACGTTATTTATTACTATTTAAAGGGCCAAAGTAATCAGAATTCTAGTTAACTAGTTCACAGCTTTTGTTAACATTCATAATATAATCAATGTAAATAGAAAAAAATGTAGTTTTAATATTGTATAAAATATACATATAAAAAAATGTTTAGCCAAATATTGGTAAAACTTTCTAAAATATAACACGTAGGTACTTGTACTTTGTTTTACTGCTACAACGTTTTAATCACAATAAAATTATCTTACAAATAAGTATAAATTGAGCAATCACAGTTTATAATCACGTTTTTTTTATTAATATTAAATACCCTATAGTAATTACAAATTAACAATCACAGTTTATAATCACATTTCTGTAAGTTATTAATAAAATAACTTTTACAAGAACAAAAAAAAACAAACAAACAATAACAAAATAGGAACTAACAAGTTAGGACCGATCTTCATCTTACATTCGCGTATAAATAATGCAGTGTGGTACAGTATATTGGGAATTACTACAAACTTTTTTACTAAGGTCATCATAGCAGTTCCAAGTTCTCTTTAGCAATCGATAGCACTTTGACTTGTAATGCCCCATGCGTCCTGATTCACCATTTGTAAAATCTATTACCGACAGAATTTTAAAGGTGTCACCGTTTATTATGATCTCTTTAGGAATTTCATCAATTTCTATTTCAATTGAAGTATTAATTTCAATAAATACGAAGTCTAGTACTTCATATTTGTATGCGTTTTTACCGTTACATAATTGGTATTTACATTTCCTTTCAGTATCATTTACTAATAGAGCTTCATTAAGGGCTCCAATACCTTGAGTCGTCAATATGTTTACATTTATTGGAATCCAACTACATTTTGTGCCAGAACCTTTATTGATTTCACAGTTCTGGTTTGTACAATTTAAGTATCTATTAGCACTATAAAAACCATAACTTTGTATGTTATCTATTATAAAAGTTACATTACACTCACAATTTTTGCAACTACTAAAATCGGATTCCACAGTATCATATATTTTAGCCAATACCTTAGAACGAGTAGTGTAAATATCTTTTGGTTTTCTAGCCTTCTTAGTGATTTTCTTTAGATTGTCATACGTGATCAAACTTCTGGTCAGTTGTGAAAGATCGTTTTTTTTATCATTGATATATTTTCTAATATTAGGTCTATCTAAATATGCAATTGAAAAACTTTGGACCACGGAATCAAAAGCACACGTATTAATAAACGTGAATCTGTATGTTCCTGAAGTAGAAACACTGCCGTTTTGTAAAATATGTAATATTGTACGACGATTGATTCGTTTTTTATTTTTCTTCTGTTTAGACACCAGTCCCCGCCAGTCTTCAATATAATTTGGTTCGCTCCTAAAAATTGAGTTTTCATAAAATGATTCATCATTGACGAGAGTATTTATTTGTGGTGTGTTATGGTCACTTATTTCATTTTTTTCATCGACAATATTTTCAGTTCCTTCTTGAACATCAATCAAGTCACTTTTGGCTAAGCGTATGGAACCGGTTATCAAAGGCTCGTGTTTAATAATAAACTCATCTACGCGGTACTTATTTGAATTTGTTTTAAAAAATAACTTTTTTACGTCTTTCATATAACTTTCTACATTTGAACTGGTTGGAGTACAATAATTACTGTTAAAATAAGTCATCATTATATTTCCCCATAGTGGAAGTTTTTTAAGAATCCTAATCAAAGTGTCCTTTATTTCCGGCAAGTAATAAATATTTTCGATTTCAGTTTCTTGATCACACAATTGTTTAATTAAATCTTCTTTCTCCTCAAGATCTTTATACATTTTCAGAAGCGGGTTTTCTTCTTTATCTAATCCCTCCCATAAAGAATGTTTAATTGGAACGTGATTTTCCGAATCTACATTTTGTATTTCACATTCCTGCAAATTAGTTTTGATCCGGTTTTTTAATTCTAAAATCGCCGTTTCACACCGTGTTAAATTTCCATTTCTACTGCCGCGGTGTTTATTATTTGCTATAATATAAACATTTTCTATAATTTTCTTTACCTCTCCGTATGAAACACATTTTTTAATCAGAATCATACAATCAACAAAAAATTTTGTTACTCTAGTGTCTATATTTTTGAAAATACTTTGATTGTACAATGTTTTTATGAAATGCGAAGTATCAAGGCGAACATAACAGGTTGGAATTTTTTTGGTTCTATTTTCTAAAATATTAAAACATGTATTTAAGTAGTCAGAGGTGGATTTATAACCACAAAATACTTTTACCACCGCACCTACTAAAGCTGCGGAATCATCAGTTACTACTTCATTTGGAGGTTTTCCATTAGCCAACCAAGATTGTAACCAGCTAGCAATAGTATCTAAAGAGTGACTTTCTGATATACACTGTGAAATTGGCACGCTACTTTTAACGGTTGTATCTGTCATCATAACATACAAAAATATAGGACTTTGCGACTCTTGAGATAGTTGTGTGTGTTCATTGACGACAGGCCGAAGATTTTTATTAAATATAGAACCTGTTGCGTCTATAGAAACTCTAATATAATTAAACTCTTTTTGGCATTTTTTATAATAATTCTTTTGATCGTCCGTCCAGTAAAATGTATAAAATGGAAAAGCAGAAACATATCTAACACATTTATCAAAAGGTGGTGAAACACACATACAAGTAAGTGACAATATTGGGTTGGGATGGAAAACATCAACTTTTTTATTTTCATGTTTAATTCGATGTAGTGTTTGTAATTTTGGCAATACTGGAGGTTCCTTGTCATTTTTCTTCATTAAAGTTGAGGCTAATTTATATCTTATAGAAGCTGCTGCTTCGTGTTGTAATTTTTCACCTAATTCCCTTATTTGGTAATACCGTAATCGGTTTTTTTTACTGGTGTTATGAGAGTACTTTTTATTTTCATTAATTATGCAACATTCTAGTTTAATTAAATTTTCCGTTTCTAAGTTAGTTGTTATAATTATTTTTGCGTGACATTGATTACAATATCCTGTGCATTTGATTTCGTAATTGTCTTTCACAATATTATTTTTAAAACACCAAGTGCATAAAGATCTTATTTCTTTCCATAGATGCATTTGAATTACATTAGTCCATTGGTTTGGTTTTAATTTACGTCTGACATTATACAGACTACCAGGGGCGATTTTGCTATTTCGGTGATAAAAATACCTTTGAGGCTTAATACTATCCCAAGTTATTGTATCCATATAAAATGTATGCGTACTGGTGTTCTCCGAAACACTATTAATGCTTTCGTTTGATGACGATGTAGACTTTTGATTTATCAAATTAGAATCATTATTACGAATTATTTCTTTTTTATCAACACCAAAAAAGTATTCGTAATTTCGTTTTATGCTTAATATGATTGATTTAATACTCATTTTGTAATTTAACCGTGTTTGAATTTGTTTATAAATTGAGTCATTTGCGGAAGGAATATTTTTAAAAAAGTCATCTTTGAATTCTGAAATTACTAATTTTTGCGTTTCTAATGAAACCTTTGGTTTAGGCCCTCGTTTTCCTTGCTGATCCATGTCGTTAGATTCACAAGAATTATCACAAATTATTATGCCATTTGTTTTCAATATTAACATAATATGAAATAACAACTAACTAGGTAACTAACATATAAATCAACATCAATAACATTATGAACACTTGTGTACTTATACTAACTATATTACCTGAAAATACCAACTATAGATGTAAAAAACATAACGGGCCCCACCGCTCACGCAGTACGAGTCAGAAAAAGTTGTCTTCTAACGTGGTAAACATTGTGTCTTCAAGATAATCTGAAAATAACACGTATTTAAATAATTTAATATAGGTATGACAGGCTCCAGCCTTCCTCTAAAGGTACTTAAGCACTTACGTGTTTTCCATTATTTTAGCGTGATTTCTATTATAAATAGCGAAGGGGCAAAACACGAGGCTGAAGACGATTTCCCGAAGTCACAACTCCCATAGAAAATGTGATGAATAGGTTGACGACACTTAAAAGTTTAAGTGCATTCGCCGGATGACAATCGGTAATAGTCTTCACTTCACGTCATATTATCTAAAAAATACATCTGTGTTAATTCTATAGTTACGTTTATACTTACTACCGACGCTCGCGCTGACTGATTCTACCTATTTCGATATTGAAATGTAACTAACGTGAACTTAAGACGAGAACAGATCCTGACGGGTAACGAGGACAAGCTTGTAATAAAAAAATTGAAGAAAAGTAAATTATATCCTAGCAAATAAGACAGTGTTTCATTTCCAGTAGAATTGGAGGATAAAACCAGGCCTCCGCAGAAGTAGGTATATAAATAGGTATTTGAGATCCAATTAGATAAACAAACAAGTTACATTACGTTATTATGTGTGTACCTACCTACATCAAACCTTTAAAAAAGTAACTAAGTAGGTACCCATTTTTAAAACTTCTTAAGCATGTCCTTAATTTTAAGTGTACAGTGTCATATTCAACGAAAAAATGAACGTGTTTTTGTAAAAAACAACTCGCTTGCTACCTAGTTTTACAGTGCAATTAATGAATGAGTGTAAAATCAATTTAGTTAAATGCCACTATTATAAATTGAAATATACTTACTGATTTGGGTGCAGCTCCTATATTGATTACGTACTAGATACACAATTTTATATAGGTAAATAATGACATCACCAACACATTGTTTGGTTTTGCAACCCACTATGTAGTCAAACTCAAAAGCCGGCGTTATTATAATGATGTGCGACGAAGTAAACAAACAAAAAAACTGAGAAGCGCTTGTTCGTTTCGATTGCTTTGTGACACAAAATGGACCCTTATCACATTCAAAATACAGATCAGTCTTGTCTAATAATCGTAAGATGTTAGGGCAGCGCCATCTAGTATTTAAACATAAACATATTCATTTGCGTCGCGGGCGCCGCGCGTCGCTTTGTGACACAAAATGGACCCTTATCACCTTCAAAATACAGATCAGTCTTGTCTAATAATCGTAAGATGTTAGGGCAGCGCCATCTAGTATTTAAACATAAACATATTCATTTGCGTCGCGGGCGCCGCGCGTCGTAAGCCCCATACCTATTGACCGTACGTGCATCCATTACTGCCACACTATATTGAACTTTATCACATGAGGAATACAGGTCAATTCCGTAAACGTTGTGGTACCGTCCTTGATCCGGAAAATGATTATTTTGAATAATTTTGTCAGTTGTAATGTAAGCATTAATAACAGCAACTTTATTTTTCATGCATGATTTACTTCATTTGATATCTTAATCCTTCAAGCGCCGTGATCTAGACAAAATATATAAAATCATTGTTCCTAGCTACCGGGGTCCCATGCGACGCGCGAAGGCTTAATCATATTATTATAAAGTATTATTAAAATAATGTGTAATTAATAATATTGCGATTCTAAAGTAAATACTCCCTTACATAGACAATTAATAATTTACACAAGACAAAAATTGTTAGAAAGAAAGTTAATAATATTGTATTCGACTGTACTCAATGTAATGTATGTAGAAGTTTACAATCAAATTTAATGGTTTTCTAGGTCAAAAGTCAAGCAAAAATTGGACTGATATTGGGCACTATTTCAAGCACAATTTTTTGAGACGTAAATTGTACCTATAGCTCGTTCGATATTCGCGCACTGAGGTGAGTATGCTGGGCGTAGAACCTACGCCCAGCATACTCACTGAACGAAGCCTATAACTCCGAAGTTATTCGAGCACTGTTTTTTCTTTTTGGGCACCGTTTGGCACTATTTGGGAACTATTTTTTGAAGTATGAATTATGTTTGAAGCGTATACAGATTCTCCGGACGGAGGTGAGTATGCTGGGCGAAACCTTCGTCCAGCATACTCATCGAACTATGGCTATAACTTCGCAAGTACAAGAGCACTATTTTTTTCCTTTGGGCACTATTTAGCACTATTTCAGAACAGTTTTTTGACATTCATGAAATATCAGGATTCCATGGTGAGTATGCTGGACGAAGGGACACCTTCGTTTCAAGTCCTTGGCGCTCAGGGGGTCTAAAATGGCCGTGTAGGCAGAACATAATATGAATCACGTTAAATATTTAAAATTCTTAAAACGGACTTAATGTTTAATTGTTTATTGACTATAAAGTCCATTTTTAGAATTTATTTTTTTTATCGTTATTCATTTATGTTCTGCTAAAGCGGCCATTTTAGGCCCGCAGAGCACGTTAAATTCAATTCTGATTAGGGATGTGGCCTATGATCTTTTTTCTATTTTTGTCTACTCCAGTGTTTTTTTTTTAAATACTTCAGTACTTAACCATTTTAACTTTGTTAAATTCGCACTTCACAGCCACAACTTGGGTTGCCAACATTTGTTCAGCAAAATATAGTATTTTTCAAAATAAGCTACAAAAAATATAGTACACCCCAACAACATATAGTATTTCATGGAAAAAGCCAAAAATAGACAAAGAATAATTTGTTCTTGATTAATATTTAAAAAAAAAATATTTTGTTGCACTTCTTGCATTTAAAAGTATTTCATGGAAAACCCAAAAATAGACAAAGAATAATTTGTTCTTGATTAATACAGGATGTAAGGGTAAACACCGTTGTCACTCAAACCACGGGTAGTTGACATAAATAAAAAAAAACCGGCCAAGAGCGTGTCGGGCCACGCTCACTGTAGGGTTCCGTAGCTTCCCAGACCATTAAAAATACCAACATTTTTCGTCAGCAAAAATAACTTTGTTTTTCATAGTATTTGTATGAAAAACAAAGTTATCATTTGCGTTTTTTTGAAAAAGTGCTATATAACTCAAAAACTATTCAACTCATCAAGTTGAAAATAATTTTCCTAGAAAGTTCATATAAAGGTCTACTTCTGTGATTTTTTTCATATTTTTTAAACTTATGGTTCAAAAGTTAGAGGGGGGGGGGACACATTGTTTTTGACTTTCGGAGCGATTATTTCCTAAAATATTAATATTATCAAAAAATGATTTTAGAAAACCCCTATTCATTTTTAAATACCTATCCAACAATATATCACACGTCAGGGTCAAAATTAAAAAAAAAATCGCTCCCCACTTTACGTCTGGGGGAGGTACCCTAATAAAAATGTTTTTTTAAATTTTTATTTTTGCACTTTGTCGGCATGATTGATATACATATTGGTACCAAATTTCAGCTTTCTGGTGCTAACGGTCACTGAGATTATCCGCGGACAGACAGACAGACAGACAGACAGACAGACAGACAGACATGGCGAAACTATAAGGGTTCCGTTTTTTGCCATTTGGCTACGGAACCCTAAAAAATATAGGACAGAGTTAAAAAACTGGATATGGGATTTTCTTAAAAAAATAATTAAATTAAATTATCCGACGATGTCCCCAAAATCATGGCTAGCCCGACTACACGAGTGACGTAATCGCTGCCCGCCCGTCGAGGCATCTATCTACTTACAGAATTCTCGTAACATTACCTGATAAATTCAACTTTTCCTGGCAAAATACCTACCTTACGTGTTGCGTGACGAGTCTAAATGTAACTTTGATGTGACAACAAAGAAAATGAAAAGTAATCCAAACTACTGAGTAGGTATTTTGGCGTACTTAAAAAGTTCATCACAATTTTATGTACGTACAGTTAAAAATCACCGATTAAATTTACGCAGAGGTGAGTGGGTCGTCATAAACAGATTGAATATCTACTAACTTACCTACTGTTCAAAATTCACACATTGTTGTTGAGCACTCGAGAATCTGATGTCTGCATACATCCTACGAGCCTCGTACAGGTTATTTATCACCCGCGATGGCGTAAAGCCGTACCATTTCGGTCCACTGTATGCTTAGTGCGAGTTTCATACTAAAATTCGAGTAACGTCTGTATCGTGTAGATCGAGTTAACGTCGTCGATAGTGACAATCCAGTGCCTCTAAGAAAGTAAAGACCGTTTCGAGCACATTGCTAACATTTTCATGTATAACGCGAGTGCAAGTTACAATTTCGACAGTTTTGACAGCTTGAATACGAAACACAGTCACTTGCGAGCGCGAAAGTTGTCACTTAAGATTTTGTGGTGAGAGCATCGTGAGAGTGGTGATAATAACAAAGTAATTTAATTTAATTTCATATTGTGAATAAAACTTACAATGGAATCTCGTGTTATTTCGTTTGGAGTTGCGGTCTCAAACATTGAGACCGCAAAAGCACAAGATAAGCGTAATTTAACGCCACAAAAAAAAACACGTAAACACGTTCACGTAAATTTCATTGGTTTAGGTTCTACTAATGAAACCAAACCCCTGGTTTCAAGGATAACGGTGTCCACACTAACACCCTGTATTAAATAAAAAATATTTTGTTGCACTTCTTGCATTTAAAAAAAAAGTGTCTTGTAGCTTTATTACATTTAAACCAAGAAAAAAACTTTTTAGTTGCCGTTTTTTGTATTAAGTAATCAAGAACCTACAACTTGTACTAATTCTGTTTCTTTCTTCTCGCCATTTGAATTCATGACCGAAAATGTCTTTTCTGTGAATTGGCCGCAAAAGAGAGCAGGACTGAATTACTTTTTTGGCAAGTTGTTTTCGGTATTTTTTTAATATGTCGCCATTTTTGGCATGTAGTTTTGTGAGTAAACTCATTACAATCTTTTACTTTTGGCAGATGTTTGTTGATGAATGATGATGCACCAGTCAGAAGATAATCTATTCTTTTGCACGTTTGTAATTTTTTTTAATGAAGGATTTGTTTATTAGATTTTGGTGTTGAATATACAGGGTGTTAGTGTAAACACCGTTGTCACTCAAACCATGGGTAGTTGACATAAATAAAAAAATATAGGACCGAGTTAAAAAACTGGATAAAGGATATTCTTAAAAAAAAAATAAAAAATTGTCCGACGATGTCCCCGAAATCATGGCTAGCCCGACTACACGAGTGACGTAATCGCTGCCCGCCCGTCGACGCATCTATCTACTTACAGAATTCTCGTAACATTACCTGATAAATGCAACTTTTCCTGGCAAATGATGATGATGAAAGTGTTGCGTGACGAGTCTAAATGTAACTTTGATGTGACAACAAATAAAATGAAAAGTAATCCAAACTACTGAGTAACTTTATTTTAAACCACAGACTAATTATTTACAATATATATACACACTAACTCTATACTAGAAACAAAAATATGTATAAGTATCAAAAAGGGTTACAGGGCATCGAAAAATTCGTCCACATCGCTGCCAACAGAAAAGGTGCCCAGAAGGCTGGCAGCATTGCCACGTTGGATAGCAATGCTGATTCTTTGCCCAAAAAATAGGCCCGCCCTCTGGTCACGTGAAGAGTCGACTAACCGTTTGGCGATTTCTCGAAATACTAAGTAGGCACTCGGACCCCATGGCCCTAGTGTTTCAACCCCAAACGGCTCAAGCACATAATTACCAATTAAATTATTGTATTTGCGCCGTTTGAGGTTTTCAGCACCTGCAGCAGCCGCCCCAGCGCAGCACACCGTGCTAGGAAGATGGGATGGTGCAAGGGTGTCGACGCAAGTTGCGTCCCACACCAAAGGCCTACCCAACTTCCATGGCATTATGGTCATACCATCTGGTCTCTTGCCATCGACGCGTGCCAAGCCAGTAGGTTCTAATATAGCTGGCACCCCGGCGGTGGCAAGAGCACGACGGATGAGATCATTAATGCTGGCATGCCGCGCTATCCGACCTGCACTCTTAATGCACGAAAGTCCATGGTGTCCGAGGGAGTCAACTGCTTCACCACATTGACAGCGATGTCCCCACAAGGAGCGCCCAAACGCAAACATGTAGCGAGCCAGAAGGTTGTGTCACCTAACATAGTGCCTAAATTAGGTGACGGTAGTGCCTGAAGCCAGAGGCCCGACTCCCATTCACCCACAGCCAGCAGGCGGGCACGCTCAGCAGTATTGGTAGACGTATTAATAAGTTTATTCCGTACCAACCTGCAGAGCGGCTCATCCCACTGTCTCTGGGAAAACGGGTTCTCGGGCCGATCCGTGTCCGGGCAAGTCATTCTCCAGGCGTCCTCTGCTTCGGACAAGCACGGCACTTCCGAGTCAACCAGGGAAAGACTTAAAATTTTCCTGGTTAGCTTTTCAGTGCCGTGGACAGAAGAAAGAAACGCCGGTAAGCTTACGCTAGAAATTTTGCGGACGCCGAGACCACCAAAACGAATTGGTAGGGTGGCTTGCAGCCGAGCACACGGTGGAGGTCTGCCCCGCGTGGGCGGAGCACCGCCGTGTCCTCGAAGCGGCGATCGGCGGCGGCGACCTCTCGCGTCCGGCCCTGGTTCAATCCATGGTCCGGAGCGAGACGGAATGGGAAGCCGTCACCTCCTTCTGCGAAGCAGTCATGCTAGCGAAGGAGGTGGCGGAACGAGAGAGGGAGAGATCCTATCACTTCCCGGCCGCCGCGGGAGACGCACCGGGCGTCGGGGGTCACGTGGTGGCTACCGGCCACCGTAGATGCGGGCCTGTGGACGGTTGGCTATGGGCTAGCTAGCCGTCCGTCCGTCTAACGACGACAGGCCGTGTCGACGGCGCGTTCGTGTTCCACGCGCGCCTCAAAGAAATGTCAGCATAAGAGAGGGGCCCGCAAGGGCCGAAGCCTGCCGGGGTTGCGGGACTGTTCGAAAGAGATACCGCGGCCCCGGAAAGTAAAGGGCGAGGAAGGAACATGGATGGGTTTTAGTCAGTAAGAGTCTGACACTCCCTCCCGCTCCGCCCAGAGTGGGACAAGTCATTTGATGATTTCCCATCCTAAAAAAAAAAAAAAAAAAAGGGTGGCTTGCAGCCACGCTCGGACCTCGGTCGTCCAGGGCCACATTAAGTATGGATATTAATGTTTTGCGAATAATTTGGTCAATTTTGTCCAAAAGTTGTGGTTTCTTCCAAAGAGGAGAACAACGGAGAAAATATATAAAATTTGGACCAAAACAGCAATATCTGATAATGGTGAATGCCGAATGTAAATTAATGTTGGAGAGTCTATCCGAAATATCATTGAAATGCATAATTTTGTCATCGATGAAAGATGAAAAACTGTCTTCTAAAATAGGGGAACCTAGGAGGTGCAGGGAACTTTTTTCTAAAATTTTGATTTTAGGAGTTAATGCATTAAATTTATCGATAGTCGATTGTCTGTCGGTAACGTCAGAGAGGTAAATTTCACACTTTGAGGCCAATAGATTTAAATTGATGTTTCAGAAGTTTTAGGTCAGCCAAAACGATATCAACATCACCTCCTAGCGTTCCATCATCCAAATACCAAACATTAAATTTAGAATTTAATTGTTGAATAATGGGATGAATAGCCAAACTGAAAATAACAGGCCCGAGAGGGTCACCTTGTTGGCAACCAACTGCAGATTCCAAAACGTTGTCCTTGTATAGTAATTTTGAAGGGTGTCTATAACATTGACACAAAAAACCATAAATTTCGGGTAGTACTTTTTGACTTCAGCCAACAAAGTGTCCCTATTCACGGAGTTGAAGGCATTTTTGACGTCAACCTTGAGGATGACCTCACCTTTCTTTGAGTGAAGAAAAGATGAAAAGGCATGTACGGCTGCCTCACAGCCCCCTCTGGAACCAAAACCAAGTTGAAGGGGCTGGAGCATAGTTGCAAGCGTCTCACTATATAGCTTGCAACATATTTTGGCAGCCATACGCCTGTAAGTGCAACCGACGGCAATTGGACGAATGCCGCCGTCCTTCTTGCGCAGGGCGCATAGGTTAGCCCCATACAAGACATCGACGACGGCATCGTTCACGCCGCCGGAGAGCATTAAGTTGATCAGAACCGCAAGCTCCTTCAAGAGTGACTCACCAGCTTCAACGGCGCCTGAACTCAACAATTCTTTATTTGTTGTGGGGTCAGGCCTACTACTTAGTAGGTATTTTACGTATTTAAAAAGTTCATCACAATTTTATGTACGTACAGTTAAAAATCACCAATTAAATTTACGCGGAGGTCAGTGGGTCGTCTTAGACAGATTGAATATCTAATAACTTACCTACTGTTCAAAATTCACACATTTTAGGTTGTTGAGCACTCGAGAATCTGATGTCTGCATACATCCTAAGAGCCTCGTACAGGCTATTTATCACCCGCGATGGCGTAAAGCCATACCATTTCGGTCCACTGTTCACTTGTGTAAGACATAGCACTAAATTTACGCGCGAGAAACTTAGGACTCGGCACGCGGCGCGCGCTCCGACGAGCGACGTGGACTCGCTTTGGCGACAGCTGGCCGACTGAGGTCGTGACTCACCGTTCACTAGATCGCTGCGCGGGCGCGCGGGCTGCGGCGCGGTCGTTGACCCGGTCGGCGGTCAGCTGTTTCCGAGTGCATTAGGGTGAAATGATCTTGAAGTAAATAGTGGATTTTCTTCAAAAAAAAAGGTTGCTTTTTTTCATTGGTTTTAGGTTCTACTAATGAAACCAAACCCCTGGTTTCAAGGATAACGGTGTTCACACTAACACCCTGTATAGTATTTTTCCGTACTATACATATATTTCTTCAACAGTTTGCCAAGAAAAGTTGCATTTATCAGGTAATGTTAGGAGAATTCTGTAAGTAGATAGATGCGTCGACGGGCGGGCAGCAATTACGTCACTCGTGCAGTCGGGCTAGCCATGATTTCGGGGACATCGTCGGATAATTTAATCAATTTTTTTTTTTTAAGAAAATCCTTTATCCTATTTTTTAACTCGGTCCTATATTTTTTTATTTATGTCAACTACCCATAGTTTGAGTGACAACGGTGTTCACACAAACACCCTGTATAGTACGCAGAGCTGAAATATAGTACAATACTATATACATTCTGTGTACTAAGTATCGGGAATTTGTCAATAAAACAAAAAATACAAATTATTCATCTAAATTTATTTTATCGCCTTCAAAGTAGGCCCCATCGCTTGCAATACAACATCTCCACCGCTTCACCCAGTCTTCCATACATTTTTCATAGGCTATTTGCGGTATGGCCTTTAGCTCATTCAGCGAATTTTCTTTTATGGCTTCTATCGACTCAAAACGTTTTCCTCGAAGTGGTAATTTTAACCTTTTGACCGCCACAGCATAAACGCTCGCGCGTGCCCTCCACGCCAAGCCACAATTTCATCTACTATTTTGTCACACATTTGTGTCGTTTGGCGTACAGGGCACGCACTTGCTTGTCACGTATATGTGACAATGGCGTCCAAAAGGTTAACTTGGGAAATAAAAAAAGTCAGACGGAGCCATATCAGGTGAATAAGGTGCTTGGTCGAGAACTTTTGTTGAATTTTTCGCTAAAAACTCTTTCACTATAATGGCTGTGTGTGATGGTGCATTATCATGGTGCAGCATCCATGAGTTGTGTTGCCACAAATCTGGACGTTTTCGACGAATACTCTCACGCAAACGCTTCATGACGCCTAAATAATATTCTTTATTCACTGTTTCTCCCTCTGGAAGGAATTCGGAGTGAACCACACCACGGTAGTCAAAAAAAACTGTCCGCATCACCTTGATTTTGGAGCGACTTTGCCGCGGTTTTTTTGGTTTCGGCTCGTTTTCGAGACGCCATTCGGAAGACTGTTGGCTTGTTTGCATGTCGTACTCATAAACCCATGTCGTCGTCAGTTATTAAACGTTTCATAAAGGTCGGATCCGTAGAAGCTCGGGAAACCATGTCTTCAGCGACATGCTTTCGCTGCGCTTTTTGAACAAAATTAAGCTCTTTTGGAACTAGTCGAGCGGCGATGCGTTTCATGCCTAAATTGTCAATGAGAATGTTGTGGACGGACTTAAAAGATATGTTCACCTCACTAGCCAACTCTCTCAGACTCATACGTCGATTTTCGAGCACTAGCTTCTTGATTCTGTCGATGTTTTCTTTGGTCGTAGCGGTTGAAGGTCTACCAGAACAAGGCAAGTATACTACTACTTCTCGGCCTTCTTTAAAAGCCTTATACCATTCATAAGCCCTTGTTTTCGATATACACGATTCGCCGTAGGTATTTCGCAACATTTTTAGTGATTCACCACATGAAATATCATTCGAAACACAAAATTTAAGGCACCCTCTTTGTTCAACAATATTTTCCATTGTAAAAATCGCCGAGGACTCAAAACTATCACCAACAAAAAGTGTAGTTTATTAAAACAAATTAAATGACAGATCCCGCTCAAATTTTGCGCGCTTAATCAGTACAGTGCTACCAACATGCAGTAAAAAGACATGCCAGTATGACCACCAAGAAACGCCCTTTTACGCGGGTCTTTTTATTGACATCACAGAGTATATAATCACTACGTTTAAGAGACGGGACTTCCATACATTCCATTGGAAACGCATTACATGGCATCCAACACCAACAGATACAACAAAGATGTCAAACAACAGGTGCACAGATTATATAATCCTTACGTTCAAGCAGGAGTGCCAACCTAATGAACCAACTAGTGCTTACCAAATAGCTTTTTATCGATATCGATAAAATATGCAGCGTAAAAACTGAGGCTACTACTAAATATGTTTAATGTTTAGGTATTGAATCCGCATTTATGAGTCCAATATTGATGAGGGGGATATTTGGTACTAATACAAGATTGGACTTAAATGCGGACCCGCAATAAAATAAAAAACTATTTTTGCTGCAATTTTGCTTTGCAATTTAATTCAAATTTTATTACCGAAATGAAATAACATAATCAGCGAAAATAAAATCAAACAATCAAATGAAATGAAAATAAAAACTGATTCTTTCTAAATTTTTATCATTATTTTGTGATGACATGTTTTTCAAATAAAAACAAAATCAAAGCATTTATTTCAAATAGGTCAGTTACAGGACTTACAGGCACTTTTGAAGTGTCGAAACAAAGATGAAAGTTAAATCTAGCAACACTCCCAGTCACAAGACATAAAACTGTGAAAGTGTACTGTAGTTGCCCTTTCCCTAGCGTAGATCTCGTAGATGTATGCAACTTTTCAACGGGAACATATATATTAAATCTTCTGTGCCCACAAACTTGACCCACTATTTGCATCTGAAATTTTAAATAAAATTAAATTTAAAATTGCACAACCGTTCCTTGCTCATTTATGTAGGCACGCAATTTAAATATGTAAAACATTGTGCCCCTAATCTTTCACGCAATATTATATTTCTTATTTTTTTTCAATGATAAACAATATCGTTGTTATCGATATGTTTACCAGTTGCAGTACAACACTAGCACATATTTTAAATGAGATAATTTTATTAATTTTACTTGTTCCTAGCCTGCTTTAACGTAGAGCTTAAAAGTAGGCTGCAAAGTATCATATTTAAGTACTTACCGGGCTTCATCTTAAGGAAATCTCGCCATAAACATCCTTATAACATTATTCGAACGACTTGCTCGATTTTCACATATATCACAAGTAATAAACCGTCTTTTTGGTGGCATTTTAATTCAAAGTTCACTTCTGATGACCCTTCACTAATTTTGATGTGAAATTACACTTAAAACGATTAAAATCCACAATCAAACACGCATTTACATTCAAACACACGGCGCGAAATCAAGTTTTGACAACAAACAACATGGCTGACACTTGACGGGATATTGCAAGAAAGAGAAACCCCACTGAGGGAGTGTGATAGCAAATCCGCCATTATTTGTCTTGTAAAGTCCATAGATAAAAAAATTGTTCCGAGTTGCGACAGACTGATTGACATGTTCCCGATACTTTTTACACAGAGTAGTATTATAGTACGGTTGGCAACCCTAGCCACAAGATACCTACAAACGACGCGCGACGCTCAGCTTGGCGTGGCTTACCGAACATTTCACATATTAAATTATTACTTTTTGATGAATGTAGTATGTTTAGTACGTTGACATCACTAGTAAATAGAAAATGATGGAAGGACAACACTAGTGAGTCACGACCAAAGACTACAATATATATGTCACCGTAAAATTGTCAAATACGTTATATTGTAATATCTAGCGATATTGTAAAATCTCTAAATATTGTCAAATGAACATACTGCTTACAACAAAACGCATTATTTTACGTGAAATGCATGCGATGGTAGTCAACTCACGCGGTGTGGAGGGAAGGAGGAGTCCCCCTTGCCCAGTGGTACAACTCTCATGAAAAGATATTGTACCATTCCTGAGAAATACCGATTATTATAACCTAACCTTAAAACACTTTATATTCGCCTAAAAAGCGTAGTCGACGGAGCCCCGCTTCGCGGGGCCCCTTTTTCCGGGTGCAGGGTTTAAAGGAACCTAACTAACCTAACGGGGGGGGTGCCCCAAGTCCCGATTATGGGGGCAGAGATACTTCCGTCATGTTCAGTTGACAATAATTCGAGACTTTACAATATCGCTAGAGAGATGCACGTTATATTGTAATATAACGTATTTGACAATTTTACGGTGACATATACAACACTAGCTGACCCACGCGACTTCGTCTGCGTCACATTATAAGAAAAACGAAATAAAAAAAAAAACTCCGTTTTTGTAACATTTTTCATTCCTGCTCCGCTCGGCTCCTAATTGTCGTAGCGTGATGTTATATAGCCTATAAAAAAAAAAAAAAAAGTGGGCTTATAGGATGGGAAATCATCAAATTTTAATGACTCCTCCCACTCTGGGCGGAGCGGGAGGGAGTGTCAGACTTTTACTGACTAAAACCCATCCATGTTCCTTCCTCGCCCTTTATGTTCCTGGGCCGCGGTATCTCTTTCGAAGACGAAGTTCCGTGGGTCAGCTAGTGTTGTATACAGGACGCGCAGCGCCAGGACTTCATTGGAAGCTCTTCGTTTTAGCTATGTTATAAAAATGCATTTACAGTATTTAACAGGTTGTCAATTTATTATCTACTAGCTTCTGCCCGCGACTTCGTACGCGGATCCTGTTGCTTATGCCAGCGACAACGGGGTCGGAAGATCTGAAACGTCTTATGTCGAATTATAAGAGCCCGGGAACGGGAAAATAACAGATCTTTCCCACTTGAGCAATCATAGGAGTATACGTAAATGCACTCCGTTCCTTATCAACCCAAGGAAGGTTGCCATGCTCTACGGTTATATCTTGAGACACATTCGATTCTTCAGATGATATCGACATTCTGTTCAGAGAATGTCGAAGTCTTCGCGCTCTTCTTCTGTCTCTTCATTCCGTACTCCAGCAGTTCTTTCTCTCTCACTTCCTAACTGATTATGAATATTTTGTTGTGTGCGTGTTCAGGGCAATGTATGATAATCTCAATCAGTAGTTAGTCGCGCATCACGTTCGTCACTCGTTTCAAAAGACCTGTTAGTAGATGTGCGAATACGCTGGGAACACAAGCGTGATTCTGTATCGGTAAACGTTTATGATTCGCGAGATAATGCATGTCGCTCACGATCAGCGGTCAGTCGCGCATCACGTTCCCCACTTGTCCCTATAGACCTAGAAGCAGATGCGTAGATACGCTGAGAACTCAAGCGCAATTCTCTATCCGTGAACGTCTCCGACTCGCGAGACTATGTATGACGGTCACGATCAGCGGTCAGTCGCGCATCTATTTCTTCACTGGTCTCTAGAGACCTGGATGTAGATGCGTAAATACGCTAAAAACGCAGGCATGAAGAGGTTTCCACGGAGCACGTTGCAGCCTGATGTTCTCGAACAGCATCAAGTCTCTCCTGACGCTCTTCGGTAGATTCTTGGGATCTTATGATCCTCAATCTTTTAGCTCCTTTAGAACATTGGGAAAGATTTGACCTCTTTCTACGCATGGTTATAGTTTTGTTGTGAAGATACCTGATCAATTAAAATCTAATTGACTGCTCCCCTGCGTTACCGGGTAGGCTACCGAGTCACGAAGATAAACGGAAAAGGAAAATAAACACTCAAATAACATAAGCCCAAAGACATATTTATTCGATAAAATAAAATAATAAATGGGAGGTTTGGCCAGTAGAGTCAAATTTTCATTGATATACCATCGTCATCGAAAATCAGTCCTACACTGTTACCGCCATCACCGCGTGGATGTACTCCCAGTTTATGTTATTTTTCAATAGTACACTTCCTCGAAAACTGGTTCTTTTCGCACTACGATTAGGTTCAAAATCCAGTGTATTTCAAACGCGCGCATTTTTCATGTTCATGATCACTATTGTAAAAGCCAATTTTTAAAGCAAGTCATTTGGAATAATGAATATGCGGGAAATTAAAACTTTTGAGCATACGGATACGACGCCACAAAGGTAATGAAACAAGAAGCATTGTTTAAAAAATTATTTCTACTTTTTATTTCATGAAAATAATAACAAATATACTTTTTTACATAGTTACAAATGAGGTTGTTGTAATATTAGCAGTGAGATTTACACTTACAAAGCACCAGCGCATGCGCCGGCGCCGGTGACGTCACGGGGGCCGGTGACGTCACGGGGGCCGGTGACGTCACGGGGCCGGTGACGTCACGGGGCCGGTGACGTCACGGGGCCGGTGACGTCACGGGGCCGGTGACGTCACGGGCGCGCTCGTGTCTCTGGCGCACGCGCATCTATCTCCACTTCACCTTCCATTATGCTAAATATCAACAAATTGAGCCACTGTATGGGCCGAGCATCATTCTTATAAATACTATCTATTCTCCAGTACTCCTGTCCAATAGAATAACCGTACTTTCTCTTTTATTACACTATAACGTCGCAAGTGTCGACAGAGATTATCATCATAATAAATGTTTCATATGTAATTTTATTCATTTTAACATCACATTCTCTTGTTTCTCAAATTCGTTATAATGCATTGTATGTATTTATAAAATCTTTTAAAAATAATTAATGATATCTTACAGCTATTAATATGACCGACGTAAGAAATGCATCAACTGTCAGTATAGCCAGGGCACGCCTCCCTGTCCCTCTCCTCCTCCTCCTCTTCCCGGCTCCCGTGTAGCAGACCGCGGCGCGCGGCGTGACGTTACTCGTCCATTGAAAAGATGACGATTTAGAAACATGGTTGCCATATTTCTAATCTAGTTGTATGTAGTATGAGTAGCGTCAAGCTTAGTTTGAGTGGGTTGTCGATGACAGCACTAAAGTAGATGAAGCCGTTGCTGGAGCTGCTACTGTGTGTGTGTGCGGGGGCGGGTCTACTGCTGCGGGTAGGGGTTGTAGCCCGGGGGCGGCGCCTGGGGCGCGTAGGGGGCGGCGCCGGGCGCGGGGTACTGGTAGGGCTGGTAGGCCTGCGCCGGCGGCATGCGCGGCGCGTGGTGCGGGTACGGCAGCGTGGCGTACGGGTTGTACAGCTGCGGCATGGGCGCCGCGTAGTACGGGTAGGCCGCGCCCACGCCGTACGGCACCGGCATCCCCTGCGGCGCCTGCGGGTACGGCAGTGCGGGGGCCGAGCCGCCGGGGGCGGGGGCGGGGGCGGGGGCCGCGGCCCCGGGCGGCGGGGGGCGGGGGGGCGGCTCGCGACGCGCCACGGCGGCCGGCTGTAACGAGACGTTATATATGTTGTACGCTGGCAGTTCGTACAAATAACGATATCATTGTAATCCCGCTTCGCGTATTTCCGAGTGCAGGGTTTAATGGAACCTAACCAACCTAACGGGGGGGGGTGCCCCAAGTCCTGATTATGGGGGCAGAGATACTTCCGTATGTTCAGTTGACAATAATTCGAGAGTTTACAATATCGCTAGAGAGAAACACGTTATATTGTAATATAACGTGTTTGACAATTTTACGGTGACATATGCATATGTGATTATCGTCTAACCCGAACTGGGAACATTGGGCAAATAGTAATTCGGTCGCAGTTGGTACCTCGGCGGCGTCGTGATGCTGCGGCGGCGCGGGCGCGGGACGCACGGAGCCACGCGACGCCTCCTGCGTCAGGTCCTTCAGCAGCTCCTCCTTCTCCGTCTTGCGCGCGAAGCAGAAGTCGGACACCTTGTTCTGGAACGCCACCAGCAGCTGGAACACGCAACGAACGCGCGGTCAGAGCGGGCGGGGGCGGGGTGGGGGCGAGGTGGGGGCGGGGGCGGGGGCGGGGGCGCGGGTACCTGCGTGAGGTCGTTGTAGAACTTGATGCCCTCGTTGAGGTTGGCGGTGAGCTCCTGGAAGGCGTCGGCGGCGGCGCACAGCTGGCCCAGCGCGTTGTCGCGGCCGCTAGCGCCGCCACGCGCCGACATGAGCGCGGCGTGCGCGGCCTGCACGTCGGCCAGCAGCGTGGCCTGGCGCGCCAGCGTGGCCCCGACCTGGCGCTGCAGGGGCGCCAGCGCGGCCCCCAGCGCGCCGGCCGACAGTGCGGGCTCGTCCACCGCGCCGTCGGCCGCCAGCGCCTCCAGGAAGCGCGCGCGCAGGTCCACGGTGGTGTCCTTGAGCTCGGCCTCGATGGCGTCGCGCTCGGCCTTCAGCGTCTCCACGTCGTCCATGAGCGCTCGCAGCCGACGCACGGCGCGGTCGGCGTCGGGCGCGGGCCCGTCGGGCGCGTCGGGCGCGTCGGGCACGCCGGCCGTGATGTCGCCGTCG
Organism: Xestia ashworthii; assembly: GCA_950022955.1. Lineage (NCBI taxonomy): Eukaryota > Metazoa > Arthropoda > Insecta > Lepidoptera > Noctuidae > Xestia > Xestia ashworthii. The sequence continues at coordinate 24,990,015 of OX465556.1, forward strand.
CTGCCGCTGAGCAGTGCGATGTTGTCGCGATGCTGCGCGAACTTCTGCTGCACGATGTTGTCGGCGCGCACGGCGTTGTCGATGATCTGGCGGTACTTGTCGGCGTTGGCGCGGAAGGCCTCGGTGAGGTTGGCGGAGTCCGTGCGCGACCACCGCGCGCCGAACTGTGTGCGCAGCGTCGCGTCGGCCTCGGCCTCGTCGCGCAGCATACGCTCGGCCTGCGGGAGGGAGCGGAGTGCCGGAGTGCGTCACAATCAGACAGAACGGAAATGCGCGACCAGTTTATTGCAGGATAATATAATAATATGTTTGGTCCTGCAATATTGTCACTTTGTATTTTCGGTAGTATAGCTGTTAAAGTGGATGCTCCAGGCGGTAGTATAGCTGTTAAGGTGGATACTCCAGGGTACAATGATATTATAAGTAAAAATGTGTATAGGTTACCTACACAAAATTCGAACTTCAAAAACGGCACACTAACGCACACATGAGTATGTCATAGCACACTGCATTACGATTACAAGTCAAAGTAGGATGGCATGATTCAATTAGAAAAAGAGACATTTAAAACGTCCGTTGACGCCGTCAAAGTGACACTGAAGTCAAGGTTGGCTCTTCGCCACATTTTAACATGCCGCTTGCTGAGCTCTTATAATCTTTTATATTTATAATATCATTGCCAGGGTAGCGCTTTTTTACGTTTGTGCTGTTTGCAGGCCATTGCTAGGTTGTATATTGATTATAATATTGTTCACTACTGTAAGGTGTATGTAGCAGTGGCGCAGGCTCCTAACAACTCAATTCCCACCGGCTTACCTTCAGAAGTTTAGAACACAACCACTCTCTACCTACCGTAATTGAAAAATTGCACAATCACTACTTCTTACAAGCATCACCAAACGCCTACTCGCATTTAATAAAAAAAAATACCCTTCAATAACATTTTGCTATAAAATAACCCGCAGGCGCTATCGGCTTTTTGGCAGCTTAATTTCTAAGCAAAATAAAACGTCATGACGTCACTAGCCAGCCCGCCATATTAGGGCTCTGGTAAGCCGAAGCAAACCGAGTTATTCATAGAGAAAGTAATAGAAAATGCGTGCGCGTGAGCGAGATGGAAAGAAATCGTTATCGCTCGTTGAATTTCGTAAAGAATCGGACATCATTCATGCTTGATGAATGACATTATTTTGTGCAGTAAACCGAATTTTATCGAGTTACACGACAGGGGCAGAAAAAGAAAGTATGATAGGGGAAGAATGAGATAGTATTAGTAATGGTGGATTTCGTATTTGGTTATTTATTTGGATGTTTATTTTGTTGTTCACTTTTATTTTTTTACTATGGTACCTCTGCATTTTATTCTATTTTTTTTTTGTTTTTTTTTATTTTTGTCATGGTTGCTAATTGCATTATTTTTGGGGTCGCTGATAATGAAAATTAGGTCAAAATGAAAATCCAAAATGAAATTTTTTGGTTGTTTCTTTATGGGTGTTGTTTTCGTGGTATTTGAGGTCGCTGATAATGAAAATGAGGTCAAAATTAAAATCCAAGATGGCGCCGACGATAAATTTCGGTTTTTTCTTCATGGGTGTCGTTTTCGAGGTTTTTGGGGTCGTTGATAATGAAAATGAGGTCAAAATGAAAATCCAAGATGGCGCCGATGAAAAATTTCAGTTTTTTCTTCATGGGTGTCGTTTTCGTGGGTTTTGGGGTTGCTGATAGTGAAAATGAGGTCAAAACAAACATCAAAAAGTCAAGTCAAAAAAAATCTTTCTAATTTTTTTCTCGGCTTACCCTGACTCTTTTTTCACCCTTCGCCACTGGTATGTAGTTACAAAATTATAATAATTAAAATCATCAATACAACACCCTAAGTTCATAACGGTCGAGCAAGGACTTTTCAAGGTTAAAGACATTCCTCGACCTTTATGAACTTGGAGTGAGGCTACCCTGGAGCATCCCAACTTCATCTACGAAATTGATGAATGTTAACATGCAATTTGTTACAAGTTCGAGATCGGCTATACGGACGTGTACACCACACGCATGATATCATACATCAAAACAAGTTTGATGTATTTTTTTAACGATTCATTATGAATGGTAACATACGACATGGGTGACGTCGGCCATGACTGCCGGCTCGTTCGAGTGCCAACATTTGTGTACACTAAGCCTGTAAAAAGTAGTGCTTGGCGCTATGGTGATCTAACACTAAGGAGTGTCTAGTAATAGTAGGGCATGGTTTATGGTAAAAGTGAAAATCTTGAATTGTAAGAGAGATAGCTGTATATTAAATCACTACAACACTTAATTACAAGACAATGGTTATGGTAATGGTAATGGTTTTTGAGAACGCGGTGTCTCTAACGAGATCTGAACACGAACTGTAGTCCGGTAGCGCTAGGTTTTGAGGTTTCAAAAATATTAAAGTTGTTTGTTTTTTGCATATAGTTTCCGGACCATTTGCCCGACCTACTATATTAATTTGTGTCATTTTAGGAACTAGCGTAGGGAGAAATTTGGCTATTTGTCTTTTTAATCACTATCACACGAAAAGAAAATTATAGTTGAAAATTTTACTTTAATTATAATAACGAAGTAGTAACTGATATACACAGGCATTTTGTGTCATCTCTGTCCACGGGAATCCTTCTAATTAAGAAGTAGGTACCTAACACGTCGCCCAACTAGCTTTATCTAATATCTAAAAGAATATTACAATTGGTGAAATAGGTCTTACACGATTTAGAGTACTGATATCTGTCGTTCAATATATTTTGTGCCGAATTCATCCACGATATTTATAGATATTTCATTTTTATTATTACAAAACCCTATAAAATCCACAAAAGAAAATTCAAGTTTTTAGAGTTTACGTGTTTTTGATTATTATGGTGAAACAAAACACCGTTCATAATATGTGTCGTTTTTATCCACGCAATCTTACCTATTATTTGAAAGAAAAATATACAAATTTCTTCGCACGAAGGGCGGCCATTCGGTACATGTTGCGACTAATAAGTGCATGCGTTTATTCAATTTGATTTAAAAAAAAAATAGTCCCATCAAAGGGGTTTATTTAAACCGCAAAATTCTGTCATTAACTGTTAGTTAAAATATGATATCGATTAAAGGAATTAATTGACATGTCTCGAACTTTGTTTGATAGAACTACAAGAACTATATTTCTGTCCTTTTCATTTCGTGCATGACGTCATTGACGTGTCATTTGTTTTTGGTTGAAGTTGAAATACATATTGCAGTAATGTCCGTATTCTTGAACCGTTTGACATCATGTCAACTGTCAACACGTCATAAGAACAGAACAGCTTTTTTACACTTATTGTCACCGTAGTAAGTGGCTCGTCGGTGTAAGCGACCGACTTGAGAACATCGAGTCGCCGGTTCGAGACTCTCGTAAGATCATCTTCATTTTGTATTTCCTAAGATGGTTTTAATGCTGTAAGATTTCAAAAATAATACCATGGTTCGCAAGTCTCATCCCCCCCAGCTGGTTTTTACTTTTTGTACACAGGTATGTTGATTTTTTAAAGCTTTAAAATGTCCAAATCATTACAAAATAGTTTACTGAGTACACTCTTAGTTTTTTTAAACCATTAAACGTTAAACGTTTGTGTTACTGGCAAAGGTTATCTTTGAAAATCTCAATCTCGTAATGTATATCTGATGGCTAATTAGTAGCCAAGACAATCTTAACTTCGGTGTTCAAATAGTCAGCTATTTAGGTCAAAAACTCTGAACGGACATCGAATTAGTAGAAGTTATATACTTAATGCTACTTATACGGGGGCTAAAAACGGTTAACCTTAGCCGTTGCAACTACATGAAAATGGTCGTAGTAAACTATCCACAATTTATTCTAAAATTTTGATTCCCGTTCACATTTAAAAAAAACAATGTACAGCTAAACTAACCCAGGTTGGAGTACTAAAAAAGTCAGAAATTGCAAAAATCTTTTCCCATACATTTTGTTTGAACCATTTTTTTTTGATGTTACTCGATACTGTTTGTAATACTGATCAAAAACTTCAACGGGACCAACCCGGGTTGGAGTACTAAAAAGTCAGAAATCGCAAAAAAAAAAACGTTAAGTTACGTACCGCGCGTGTTCGTGATAATTTCACTTATTTTTTAAGGTTCACAAATTCTTTCTTAGGACCTGCTATGATTTCGATTGAGTTTTTGATCATAAACAAGACCAATTAACATAAAAAAAAATGTTTGCAAACTTTGCAATTTCTGACTTTTTTAGTACTCCAAGCTGGGTTGGTAAAAAATAGAAGTTTTTGATCAATATTAGAAATAGGATCGATTGACATCAAAAAAATGTTTTGTATAAAATAGCAATTATTTTCTTACTAGCTGTAGATTTTTTTGAAAATCTGTAATTGGGAATCAACATTTAACGAAAAATTATGGGTAGTTTCCTAAGACCATTTTTATGTAGCTGCAACGATTAAGGTAGATGTTACTGCCCCGTTTACCGTTTCTACCCAAGACCTCGAGTAATCGAAAACATTAACGACCAACACTCACGACTAAAAATTATGTATAACTTTGAGAGTTGTCATTGAAAAGCTCTCTTTAGCGGTGTAAATTATTGCTGTTGATTACTCCGAAAATCTTGACTTCGGTGCTCAAATCGTTACCTATTTAGCTTAATAACTCTGAACGGAATACAATTTTCCTAAGTCGAAAAAGGCAAAGGTTCTCGTTAAAAATCTCTTTCTTATGTTGTATATATTATGGCTATTGGTTGCCTAGACAATCTTAACTTTGATGTCCAAATAATCAGCTACGAGTATTTAGGTCAATAACTCTGAACGGACTGCGAATTAGCAAAAGTTATATAACAAAATTTGTCATTGAAAAGCTCTTTCCAATGGTGTAAATTATTTCTGTTGGTTACTCCAAAAATCTTAACTTTGGTGCTCAAATCGTAACCTATTTAGCTTAATAACTCCGAACGGAATAGGATTTCGCAAAAGTCGTAAGAGGCAAAAGTTCTCCTTAAAAATCTATTTCTTATGTTGTATATCTTATGTCTATTGGTTGCCTAGACAATCTTAACTTTGATGTCCAGATAGTCAGCTATTTAGGTCAACAACTCTGAACGGACAGCGAATTAGCCAAAGTTATATAAGTAGCAAAATTTAAAATTGAAAAGCTCTCTCCAGCGGTGTAAATTATTTATGTTGGTTACTCCGAAAATCTTAACTTCGGTGATCAAATCGTCACCTATTTAGCTTAATAACTCTGAACGGATTAAGATTTGGCAAAAGTCGTAAGAGGCAAAGGTTCTCCTTAAAAATCTCTTTCTAATATTGTATATCGTAAGGCTGTTGGTTGCCTAGACAATCTAAACTTCGAAGCCCAAAAATTGTCAGCCATTTTCGTCAATAATTCTGAATGGACTGCGAATTAGCAAAAGTTATAGAAGTAACAAAAGTTGTCATTGAAAGGCTCTCTCCAACGATATATATGTTATTGCTATTGGTCACCCAGAAAATCCTTGCTTCGGTGCTCAAAAAACCATAGTTTTTGAGTCTTAATAATTTTAAATATCGTGGATGAAAATGACACAAATTTACAATGTTGATTTTACATGCATTTATGATCTTGAATATGTGAACTTTAATAATTGTAATATTTTTTTGAAGCTTCTGTAGCTTGGAAAAACAAAATAGTTAAATAACTTTAAATTCCGTGGTCTAATTTGGCACAAATTTATTTAATAAGCTTATGTTAGCCATCTGAGAAAGAAAATAGTTATTTCATAAACTGTAATTTTTTTTTAGACTGTTTTTACGTACTGACCCTATTGCCAGTTTGCACTGGACCAAAATGACACAAACTGGGTTTGCACACTCCGCAGGCTATCCTAGATAAGATATCATAATTATTTTAAACTTTAAATCAATTTTGACAATTTTAATTTGATTAAAAATAATCAACCACAAAACATCGAATTACTGAAAATGCTATGGTCAGATATGACACAAAATGCAAAAATAAGCTCCGTAGGTACGACTGTATCCACAGGCAAAAAATAATAAACTTTAGAATTTTTGAAACTTATGGCATCAAAATTGCCTAGCGCTATCGGACTACTGGCCCTTGGTGGACGAGCGAACGTGCATACTTGCGTGCGATGCAATTATGCATTTTCGCTTAGTGTTCGATTTAAACTCGAACAAAGTCACTTTTAAAAGTGGTTTCCTTGTTTTGTGTTGATAACAATAACATGTCGTTGAACATAGTATTCTGGAACCCATATTATTATGAAATTAGTGTTCCCACAAAGTAGCATGTCTCTCGGCGCTCGCGCTATAGAGTGGCTATAGAGTGGCTATAGAGTGGCGTACCTCGTCCAGGATGTCGCGGTTGCGCTGCAGCAGCTCGGGCAGCTCCGCCATGAGACGCCGCAGCTCCGGCAGCCCCCCCGCCTGCCGCACGGCTGCAGCGCGGGCGCGGATAGACTCGGGCAGTCCACCGTCACCGTCCGGCACGTCCAGGCACGCCGGCAGGCTCAGCGACGCCAGGATACTGTTCAGCAGCTGCGTGGCGTCGCGCAGCTTGCTGATCTCGGCCGACACCAGCTCGCCGCGTCGTGCACTCGACGCCGCCAGCGCCTGGTGCACCGCTAGCGGCACGAGCCGCTCGAACAGATCCCGTGCCTCCGCCCAGCGCGCGGGCGGCGGCGCCGGCTTGGCGATGGCGGCGCGGGGCACGGGCTCGAGCGCGGCGGGCTCGGGTACTCGCTCGTGGTAGATGAAGTCGTTGTCCTTGCGCGCGGCCGCCAGCTGGCGCGAGGCACGGGTGCCGTGTTCCGCAGCGACCGGCCCGCGCGCCGCCTTCAGCAGCTCCTCGGCCAGCTGCCGACGTATCGAAGGTCATTACTTGTTCGTCGAATAAATAACCGACATCGGAACGACCGACTTTTATTAGTGTTTCAAAGCTGTGCAATAATGACGGCCCTCGCTAGAGGTTCTCGTTACCTGCAGGCGCGCGATCTCCTCGCCCACGCTCTTGTTGGCGCGGCACACGGCGGCCTGGTACAGCTGCGTCAGGCCGCGGAACATCAGCTGCTTCGACGCCATCTGCAATGTGTATACAGTTAGCATCATTGCATTGTGTGTCAGACACACGGCCGGCTGTGTGTGTGTGTGTGTGTGTGTGTGAGACTCACGATGCTGAGCCAGTCGCGCTCCCACAGAGACTTGAGCTGTTCCTTCTGCATGGCGCGCAGTGCGTCCGCGTACAGCTCGTCGCAGTGCGCGCACACCTTGGCCACCATGCTGTCCTTCATCTCGTCTGCAACAGACAACGATCATCATTTTTGTTTGTAATTGTCGCTAGAAAAGTTGTTAAAATTGGTTTTTCTGTTTCCTAAAAAAACGTTCGCTAGGATTGGTTGCCTAAATCTACGACACTAAATTATTAATTAAGTGTTATCGAACCTGCTCGATCCGACTCGATCCTTTATTGTATTTTTGAAAATAAACAATATAGTTTTAACGGTTTTCATTAGGTTAGGGTTCTTTTTTATTGGGACAACACCACCACACTATTGCTAAACCACTACAACTCCTGAAAGCTAGAATCAACAGCGGCGACCACCAGAAAGGCGCCGAGACAATGAAGTAGGTTGGGTTCGTTTGTGTGTTTTTAATTTGCGTTTCTAGCTCAGTAGTGCAAGTAGTGCAGAGGCCAAACAACAAACAGTGTACAACCCTAAATTGATTTTCAAATTCTAAATTAACGCGAGCGAAGCCGCGGGCGATAGCTATTTTATTATATTAGTACGTAGTAAGAATCTTACTAATACATTCATTAAACATGGATTATTACATTATTATTATAGAACAAGCTGGTTTCCGAAAAGGCTATGGCACCGTAGACCGCATACATCGCTGCGGCAGGTTATACAGAAGACCGAAGAGTATAACCTGTCTATCTGTTTAGTATTTGTGGACCACGAGGAAGCCTTCGATTCGATTGAGACCTGGGCTGTACTGCAGTCTCTCCAACGGTGCCAAATCGACCACCGGTACATCGAGGCGTTAAGTGTTTGTACAAAAACGCCACAATGTCAGTCCGACTTCAGGACCAAGCCTCGGAACCTATCCTCCTGCAGCGAGGCATGAGACAGCATATTATCTCTGAAACTGTTTACCGCTGCACTGGAGGATGTCTTCAAGGTGCTGGACTGGAGAGGGTTAGGCATCAAATTCAAGCACATCACTCACCTTCAGTTTGCCGACGATATAGTGGTCATGGCTGAGACCATGGAGGACCTCAGTACAATGCTCGACGACCTCCAGTAGAGCTTCCGAAAGAGTGGGTCTAAAAATGAACATGGACAAGACGAAGCCTAGGTCATGTTGAATGCCCATGTCACACCCATTCCTATCAAGATCGGAGACTCGACACTCGAAATTGTAGACGATTATGTATACCTAGGACAAACGGTCCAGTTAGGTAGGTCTAACTTCGAGAAAGAGGTCAATCGTCGAATCCGACTCGGCTGGGCAGCGTTCGGGAAACTGCGCGGTATCTTCTCGTCCAACTTACCGCAGTGTCTCAAGACGAAAGTCTATGACCAGTGTGTGTTGCCAGTGATTACACACGGGACCGAGACGTGGTCGTTCACAATGGGCCTTATCAAAAGGCTTAAAGTCACCCAAAGGACAATGGAGAGGGCTATGCTCGGAGTTTCCTTGCGTGATCGAATCAGAAATGAAGACATCCGCAAGAGAACCAAGGTCACCGACGTAGCCCGAAGAATTGCTAAACTTAAGTGGTAGTGGGCAGGGCACATTGCTCGCAGAACGGATGGCCGTTGGGGCCGAAAAGTTCTGGAGTGGCGACCGCGAACTGGAAGACGATGCGTTGGAAGACCTCCCACTAGGTGGACCGATGACCTGGTGAAGGTTGCGGGAATCCGGTGGATGCGAGTCGCAACGGACCGGTGAATGTGGCGACACTTGGGGGAGGCCTATGTCCAGCAGTGGACGTCTTTCGGCTGAAATGATGATGATGATGATTAGGTCTACCAACAATTGTTTACACTAATTTACAAACAAAGATAAAACATGCATTTAAACTGTACACAGTGTAACAATTACTCAGTGTACCATTACCTTTCAAACGCTGCTGGTTAAAGGCTTTAACCACTCGCATTTTCAAATACCCGCCTTCAAAAAATGCATTAAAACTCGACTGACTTACTATAGCCATGCATTTATGGTCTCCACTACATTTTCAACAATATTTCCCAACTCTATAATAATTATCTGTGCCCAAATGCATCGACAAACGTCAAAATTAAATAAAAAACTTTAGTGTAAACAAATCCGGCCATTTTTTTCCGTGTTGCGCCGGCGCCGTTTCGTATTTAAATTGTTTTCTTATCGAAATAGTCGTATTTTAGTATAGTATTATACATCAAAATGAAGGTGAAGAACCGTGTTACAATATAGTGGCTAAGCAATTTAGTTTCGGAATCTCAAAGTTGCAGTAATTTTCCTGTGAAAATGTGATAGGTATTTATACCTAACGTGCTGTATGTAAACAGTGAATATATAATTTTATGTGATTAAAACGTGTGTATTATCGGAGAAATATCAATAATTGAGTATGGTGAGTACATTTTAGAATTTTAGAAACAACAAAAAGAGGACTCGTAGAGTTAAAAAGTTACGTAAACATGTGTGTTAAAAAGTACCAGCGGCCCGACCGCTACTGGGGAACCTATATAGCCAGTAACTTTGGATTCTAATAGGATCTACATGCTAATTAGAATCTAATAAGATTTTGCTCTTATTGGAAAGGGAATATAATCTAGTTTCTAATTAGATTTTTTTATTGATAAGGAGTTAATAGTTTTTCGTAAAAAAAATATTTTTAATCGCGAAGTAGCCGTTACGTGACTGTTTTTCAAACTCAACATTTATTTTAGAGTATTAAATTAATATTATATTTCTTGGGTTAAATAGATTCCTTAACTATTCAGCTATTCACAGTAAATTTTATTTTGGTCTAAGTCTTGTAGTTTGCGATCGTCAAGTGTTTTTATATACAAGGGTCAAATTACACGAAATAACCCTTGACCTTGTAGCGTTTGCAGCGGTTTTCCCCCGCCCAGTCTAGCGGTCGGAGCGTTTGAGAGGAGGTAAACACCACATGGACAAAAAAAAACTAATTATAAAATCGTAAGCTACATAATGTACAAGTAAACTCAGTAAATAACTTACACGCTAAGTATTAAAAGCATAGTTTCTTTGAAAAGTTAAGTACACAGTCCCAAAAACTTTTACATCAAATCTGACAAACAGTGTTAATAAATTAAAATTTTTGCTTATTGAGAGAATCATGGTGAATATCAACGATATCACTACAACTACTTAAAACCCTACAGAACCTAGCACATGGAGAGCTAGATCCCAACACCGTTCTTTTCATTGGAGGACAAAGTGGCGTATAATAAGTTTGAGTGGTATCCTCGACGGAGCACGAAAGTTAATGAGAGCGAGCAGTGCACAGTGGCGGTGAGTCGATATTTCTCTTCAAGATTTTGCTAGCATACATTGCGTCATTCAGACATCTTCGTTCGTCTTGAAATGAACATGGACAAAACCATGGTTATGTTGATTGAATGCCCATGTAACACCCACTCCTATCAAGATCGAGACACTATAATACACTTGAAGTTGTGGATGATTATGTGTACCAGGGACAAACGGTTCAGTTAGGTAGGTATAACTTCGAGAAAGAGGTCAATCGTCGAATTCGACTCGGCTGGGCAGCGTTCGGGAAGTTACGCGGTATCTTCACGTCCAACTTACCGCAATGTCTCTAGAACAGCGGTCGGCAACTTTTTGGCAGGCAAGGGCCACAAGGTGGCAAAATAAAATAAAGGCGGGCCGCACTTGTGATAGAAGCCCATTATGATCAATTGTACGTAGGTTCAAAAATGAAAAGCGCGTTCTTAAGGTTGCACTAGTCTCGGGTTCGAACCAGGGCCGTCTTTAACCAATTGGGGGCCGTGGACACTTGAGAATAATGGTGCCTTTGTTCTGCAACCCGCCTCGTAAAAGTAACAAGTTTTCTTGAAAAAAATAACAGGTGTTTTTTTAGCGGCGGAGAACTATAATTTGAAATTAAATGCAGAAAAACATGTTTTATTATAAAGGGTGCAAAACACCTCTTCACGAAGCCGAAAGGCGCTTGTTCTCCCCATCATTGCGATCATTTTTTTGTTCCACACCATACCTGGGAACCTTCTAGTTACAGAGATATGGGGGGTCAAACTTACAACTTTTTGACAAGTTTTTTTTGTAAGATTTTGACTTTTAACACCTCCACGACCCCCGTACCATTCAATCCATCCATCAGCACAATGTTTTTAGTGCGTTACATTGAGTTCTACCACAAAACATGATTTATAACCTCAAAAAAAAAAGTTATTTCCCAGCAATAATTTTCGCGTAAAGTTACTTAGTTTAATGTACAGAATGCTTGGTTGACGGCTTTGTGATGAGGTGGTTTACACCCTGAATATGTATGGATATGGTTTTAGTGATGTGACCACATGCCCAAATCTGGAAGCTCTATTTCGGCTATAATGCGTTGAATGTTAGCTTCCAAGTGCTCATTGTATATAATTTCGTCAAAGGTTCAAAAACGATGATGGTCAGACTCAGAACTTACAGCCAACAGCAGTTCAAGGACATGATAACTAACTATTCGTGTGACAATTGCAAGGCATTTATGTTGCAGACTTGTGGTTTCAAACGTTTAAGTCTGAGATGGGTCAAAATGGGCAAATGCAATGCATTTCTATCCGCTTGAGTGCCAAAGGAAGTTTCAATTTAAAGTTCTCTAACTCTAAAAATCATCCTACAAAAAGTAACTCACTCGCGAGCGAAGCGAGCTCGAAAATTTTAGTATCCAGAGGTCCTGCCTGGGATAAGTTAACTTTTGACAGCATCTACCTTAGACTGCCTTAGACAGTTACAGGAACTTTGGGGCCCTGGGGGGCGATTCTCGAGCAGTAGATATAATATCACATTCGATAAATATCGCAAAAACTGTCAAAATATCGTTGAATGCAAATTTCCCTATTCTCGAGAAGTCACTATAGATAAAATAATATCGATGGCAAAGCGTTAGACATGCATCGAGTGATCAGGAGCACTCGATAGTGACATATCGATTGACATTTTAGAACAAAATACGAACTGAAATAAATTATTGAGTTGAGTATTGAGGTTGCTTTTGTTAAAACTTAAAACGGTGAAAATGTCTGTGGACGAATTTGCTGCGGCTTTTGTAGTAGATCTAATCGAGGAGGCTGAAATAGCAGAGGCAGCACCGCCACGACGACGAGCCCAATGGAGAATGGATCCATGGGACCTAAGTGATGCTTTGTTAAAAAAAAACTACTTTACGCCATTCTTGCCAGTTTTTTTTTCCGCCGGGAATAGAATTAAGCTCGTCACCAATCTTGGTCCATCGGGCTGTGGACTCTTTCATTGTGAAGGAGGCAGAGAACTTCGCCCCACGAAGTCCTGGGTCTGCATTTTTTCAATATTTACTTTTGTTCGATTCTTCACTTTTGCCATCAGAGCAATAAATTAACTCAAACTAAAACTTAACTTTAAAGGTGGACGCACACTTATCCGCGCCGAAGGAATCGACCGCGCCGAAAGAATTTTTTCTCATACGTATGACGTCATCTATTCGTCCGATTCGACGCGGATAAGTGTGCGAGGTTTAGTAGGATTTCATACAAGTCATTCTAAAATTCGATTCTTTCGGCGCGGTCGATTCCTTCGGCGCGGATAGGTGTGCGTCCACCTTAAAACTTTTGGCAGCTCTTGACGGAGTTGACGGCTGTTATTGACACTCCGTTCCACAAAAAGTATGCGCATGTAATGTTAAGATTAACTTTTTACATGAAAATTATTTTTAACTAGTCAAATTCATTTTACATTAACCACTTAATATAAAACGAACACTAAAAACATTCTATCAATCCAAATTATCAGCAAATTTGTTAATTTGAAGACAAAATAAAGTTATCGATTATCAACTCGCCAGTCGATGAAAAACGGAACGTGTTGAACGATCCTTGGCAGCGACAAAAACGATATAATCTGTGCAAAAGACTTGAATGAACGTAAAGATAATATTATCACGATTGCCAATATATCTATTGCCCACGAGAATACGGATTTTAGCACGGGATCGATATTTTTAATAGACATGACACTTATCACATGCGATATTTACGTGACTAGATATTTATCATATCACTCAAATATCGCATAAAATGAGAATTAGCTCCCTGGGCAAAAAAGTGCCTGGTGGCAAAGATGGCCCTGCCACGAACTTACTAGTGGGTGTGGGCAAAAAGCACGTTCTCACCTGACATCGAGCCCGACAGAGTGAGTTCAGAAGATGCTCCATGAATCACAGAAAGACGCACGGAAAAAGACATAAAACTCGATTTTCCAAGGGCTTTGCCTTTGGAAAATCAAGTTTTATGAAAAAACCACTACATAAATCAATTACAAATAAAATTGGTTGAATTCGACAATCGTGCTTTGTCGGTACCGACTTTTTTTGAGACACTTCATTTATTACTAATTTAAAGTTAAAATTTGCATTAAAAACGTATATCTTTGGTAGATTTTGTCTTTTTATTTTACTATTCTGTTTCTGCACAAACAAAGTTAATATTGAAGCAAAACGATATCATGTTTAACTTTGGATGTACGAACGAACAAGCTATTAGATTTACAGTTTAACTCACAAATTACATTGTAAAATGTAAACCAAATAGCTTGTCGTACAGTGTCAAACAGTAGTAATTCCCTCCCGAAATTTCTATGGAAAAAATGTTGAATAGTGTCACGCTAAGGCTGGATCCACACTATACGGTCGATAGCGGTTCGTTCATGCATATATTTTGATATTTATAACTAATTTATAAAACGTTCGCGGGCCGCAAGTAAGACGTCCGCGGGCCGCGTGTTGCCGACCGCTGCTCTAGAAGAAAGTCGTAAGTCTATGACCAGTGTATGTTGCCAGTAATTACTCGTACATACGGGTCTGAAACGTGGTCGCTCACAATGGGCCTTATCAGAAGGCTTAAAGTCACCCAAAGGACAATGGAGAGGGCTACGCTCGGAGTTTCCTTGCGTGATGGAATCAGAAATGAAGACATCCCCGCAAGAAAACTAAGGTTACCGACGTAGCCCGAAGAATTGCGGAAACTGCTGTGGCACATAGCTCGTAGAATGGATGGCCGATGGGGCCGAAAAGTTCTGGAGTGGCGACCGCGAACCTGAAGACGTCGCGTTGGAAGACCTCACTAGGTGCACAGAAGGGTGCAGGTTGTAGGAATCCGCAGGATGCGAGTCGCACGGGACCGGTCAATGTGGCGACACTTGGGGGAGGCCTATGTCCAGCAGAGGACGTATTTTTCCTATAATGATGATGATTAAAATTCATGCGGACGAAGGGTGCGCGCAGCTAGTAGATACATAAAGTCTGTAAATACAGTACCTTAACGCTCTTTAATTTATAGGGTAGCCAGGGTAGGTCTCTGCTTACCGCGGATGCACTTGTAGGCGATGACCTCCTGCGCCTGCGCCAGCATGAGCTTAGCGAGCGCGTCCAGTGTCTCGGGGTGCAGGTCGGGCGTGGTCTCCTGGTGCACCGCCATCATGATGTTCGCCTTCAGGAACGAGAACACGCCCGCCGCTTGCTGCACACATATTATTTTTATTACTGTTTTATGCATTATGTTAAGACTTCATGACTTTTCAGTAGTCTAGCGAAAATATACGACGGAAAATACAGCGTTCATGCGTGCAAAGCTTCTAACATGTACAGTCACGAGTACCATTTCACTTAACTAGTTTTCTCCTACTGTTCTGATTAAAATTTCATGTTAATACGAACATAGTATTTTTTTTGGAACTCATATTTTTATGAAAAAAAAACCCTATCTCCAAGATGCTATTGTTATTAGGCGCGGTCTCGCGAAAATTGCATTAAAATTTAGGAAAGTGTTTACATATCGGTCCTTGTGTCGCCTTCAGACTGAACATGAGGCTAAGCGTTACTACGCCCGTCGCATACTTAACGTGAGATTTTTAAAAAGATCTTTTATCATAATTATTGCTTTCAGCGGCCCAAATAGGCTCGAGTACAAGCTAGGCTCAACGTGCAGTTAAGTGTATCCCCTCGCGAGTGATACCTGGAACAGCTTTGCGGCTTGCTTGAGCGAGTCCTCGGTCTCGACCGGCTGCTGCGACGCGATGAGGCTCTGCATGGCGCCTATGTTGAACAGGATGCACATGCGCTCGTACGCCAGCGAGCTGATCGCTGCGGAGCACCAGTGAACGCGTTATGAACATGGCTAACACACACCCTTCATTCAATCAACTAACAGAAACACTATTCATAAATGTTTTAAAAACATTATCTAAGTTAAAGTGTAACTCACTTAACTTGAAAAATAAGTGAGTTAGTTTAAAATCATTAATAAAAACTTTTTTGCAAAAAATAAAACCGACTTCACACAAAAAAGTGAAAAATAACTTTAGCTTCTGAAGTCGGTGACCTTTGTTTGATTGATTTAATTTTTTTGTCACCGACTTCAGAAGCTAAAGTTATTTTTCACTTTTTTGTGTGAAGTCGGTTTTATTTTTTGCAAAAAAGTTTTTATTTTTCACTTTTTAGTGGTTCACAATATGTGCATACCCTTTCACAGCGTACCAGCGTGATTTTTTGTTATGAACTGGTGTAAACAATAGACAGACATGAGATTTCAGCAATCCCAGTAAGAGACACACATTTGCTACATTTAATGAGGAGTTCCGTTGCCTTTCTCCGAAGTTCTTCATCAGATCTTTACCAAATTTAAATGGGATCACTCCGAGAAACTACTCTTTCAAAAACTACCCAAATCGCTTCTGGTGTGCCTATAAAATTTGAAGAGTTCTCTCTATTTCTCCAGGATCCCATTATCAGGATCCTGACTTGATGATTATGGGACCTTCTGGGAAGTATACCCTTTCAAACAATTAAAAAACAAATTCGGTCCAGTCATCTTCGAGTAATCGGGGAACATTGCATTGAGAACCTCCTCCTTTTTGAAGTCGGTTAATAACGACGTTATGGTACGTGACTCAAATATCCGGATAGCCTTTAAAAGATTTGGCCGAGAACCGGTAATTTGCTTCTAAGAATTGAAGAGTTCCGTTCCTTTGTCATGGATCCCATAATCAGAACCTAACCAAATTCTCATCAAACTACCCTTGAAGTGCCCTTGCCAATAAATAAAAAAAAAACTTATCCCCAATAAATGGAACTTAATACACCTAACTGTCGAAATCTGGGAATATTGTACACATCTGCGTACCCCCTCAGAGCATACAGGCGTGATGTTACGTCATGATGTTGTATAAACAATAAACATTCAAGCGATTGCAGCAGTTACTGCAGATTTGCCGTGTATATTTGAAAAGTTCCATTGTATATCTCCGAAGATCCGGATCATATCTTCAGCAAATTAAAATATAACCACACGGGAAGCACCAGCTTTCAAATTAAAAAAGAATCATCAAAATCGGTTCACCCAGTCGAAAGTACTGAGGTAACAAACACTGTCGAAATCTGGGTGTATTGTACACATCTGCGTACCCCCTCAGAGCATACAGGCGTGATATTACGTCATGATGTTGTATAAACAATAAACCTACAAGCGATAATAGCAATCACTGCAGATTTGCCGTACATTTTTGAAGAGTTCCATTGTATATCTCCGAAGACCAGCATCAGATCTTCAGCAAATTAAAATGGGACCACATGGGAAGCACTAGCTTTCAAATAAAAAAAGAATCATCAAAATCGGTTAACGCAGTCGAAAGTTATGAGGTAACAAACACAAAAAAAAAAAAAAAAAAAACATACAGACGAATTGATAACCTCCTCTTTTTGGAAGTCGGTTGAAAAATGTCATAAACACAAGAAACAACTAAAGCACTATTCCAAAAAAAATCAATTAAGGAAAGAACGTGTTTCTCTTGTTAATAGATTAAATAACCTGAGGGCCTGTCCCAAGCTGTGAGTGCTCAGAACTTCATCATCCATCAAAACCATGATTCACAAGTAGTACAGCCTGAGATTAGTCATTTTGTTTCACCTGATTGTAATGATTGTCATCATTCAGTTATGTTTTCTGATAGTATGGGTAGAGGGCTAGGTAAATTGATCAGTAATAACCTGAGTTAATATACCCAAAATTATTGCATGCCAGGGTCAAGCTACAAACAAGTAATGGCATCAGTAATAAAAAATGATTGTTATCTTAACACTACCATTACTCTGTGTTGGTAATAGTTCTAATGTAAAAAAGGAAGATATCACTGACTGTGTTTCTGAGTTGCTAAAGTTAAGATGTAATAAAATCATATTGTGTGCTTTTCCATATTTTGAAAATTTAAGTAGTAGGAAACACGATTATATACATAATTATGTTGAATAAACATGTACATTTTTTAGTAGGTCACTATAGTGACAGGCTTATGTATCTGGATATCAACACTATACTTGGTAATCTTAAGTCGACACGGGATAAGGTGTATCTACCTATTGGATGTAGACACAAAATAGCTCGGCTATTAGCTTATAGTATTCACACAGACATAAATAGTATGTCTAAGTTTAGTTATATTATTAACACTGCGACAATTAGTAATTCTACTAATTTACAGGTGACTGGCACAAATGAATATAGCACTAGTGCTATAAATATTTACAAACATTGTACTGAGGAGGATCCATCTGTCACCGTGGAAAATTCTCAATTAGGGTTTATTAGTGATAGGGTCTTATCGTCTGAGGATGGCACAGGAGTCTCCGGCCTCACTTCAAATATAAATTTAAACTAGAAAGTGAGACAACAGAAGGTACCATTAACAATATTTTTGTTAATCCTACCAACAGCAAGGTATCTTCTTGCACTCAATTAGTTAGTAAAAAAGGGCCTCAGCAGAACACCTTAAAATTATTCCACCAAAATATCCAAGGCATTTCTTCCAAATTATTAGAAATTGAATTGTTTTTAGAAAGTAGTAAGTTTGACATTATTTGTTTTACTGAACATTGGCATATGGTGGGTAGCTGCTTTAATCGTAAAATTATGCTTCGTGGAGGTTCCCTAATATTAATAAAAAATAGTTTTAAATATAAGCAACGTAATGACATAGTAGGTCTCTCGGTTGAACATTGCGTCGAACTGTCCTGTGTTGAGCTAGATAAGCATGTAATTGTGTGTGTACAGACCCCCAAACTATCAAAACTTTTCCATATTTGAATCAATAATGGAAGATGTCCTGGCAAAACTTGCAGCCAGTAATAAAGCTACAATAATTTGTGGTGATTTTAATATCAATATTTTAGAAGAAAATTCAAATAGCAGTCGGTTATTAAATCTTTTTAAGTCATTTGACTTGACTAACGTTTTTATTGAACCCACTAGAATCACAACTTCTTCTGCTACTTGTATAGATAATGTTTTCTGCGATTGTGATTACTTAGATAAAGCCATAAATTGTTTGCCGTCTGACCATAGGGGACAAACTGTAACTTTTAGTTGTAAAACTCCAATACAAAAAGTTCAGATTAAATTTAGACCTATAACTTCTTGCAAATTAAATAGGTATAATATTTCCCTACAGAACAAGTTAAGTGTTATGAGCCATGACGATATTAATATAAATCAATTGTATGATCGTTTCTTTTCATTAGTTCACACGGAATTCACAAAACTTTTGAAAAGAAGACAAAGAGTATTTGCCCTAAATTTATATTTAGTGATTGGGCAACTAGAGGTATCAGAAAAAGTAGGGAAAGGCTATTTGAGCTTTATAGCCTTAAGCCTTTTATAAACACTGAAACTTTTAGCAAGTATGTTGCTACGTATTCAAAGATTTTTAGAAATACTTGCAAGGTTGCTAAAGCCCTGCACATAAGCAACAAGATCAAAACAGCAGAAAATAAAATAAAGACCGTTTGGAAAGTCATAAATAACGAGACTAACAGAAAGAAAATACGTAATAATAGCTTTACATTAGATACAGCATGTGGTCCTAAAAGCTCTGATCAGGAAGTAGCTCAAGAATTTGTTATTTTTTTTACGAAAAACTACGGAGGCTCTTAATTCCTCACCTGAAGCCTCAATTGCCTTATTAAAGGCGAATGTGTCTGGCTGCCTGGCTGAATTTAAATTTAAACACATTAACCCTATGACAGTTATTAAAGCTTTCCGGCAAATTAAAATCAAACTGACCGAAGATTTATGGGGAATGTCTATCAGTTTGTACATCTATACTTGAGACCATAGCCCCGTACTTAGCTTTAATTTTTAATTTATGTGTAGACCAAGGAGTTTTCCCTGATTTAATGAAATACAGTAAAGTCATTCCTCTTTTCAAATCCGGGGACAGTAAAGATTCCAATAATTATAGACCTGTATCCGTGTTACCAGTTTTTAGCAAGGTTTTTGAAAAAGTAATGCTTAATCAAATGCTCTATCATTTTAACACCAACAGAATCTTACATGATCAACAGTATGGTTTCACCAAGGGACGTTGTACAACTGACGCCGGTGTAACCCTATTAAAGCACATATTTGCTGCGTGGGAAGAGTCCCAAGACGCAATAGGAATTTTCTGTGATCTCTCCAAAGCTTTTGATTGCGTAAATCACGACACATTACTTTTGAAACTGGAGCATTACGGACTAGGTAAACTTGCACTTAGCCTGCTAAAATCTTATTTGAGCGATAGAAAACAACATGTTCAAATAAATGGTGTTAATTCACAGGGTTTGAATGTAAAAATGGGGTTTCCGCAAGGCTCAATATTGGGTCCTTTCCTTTTTAGGGTTCCGTAGCCAAATGGCAAAAAACGGAACCCTTATAGTTTCGCCATGTCTGTCTGTCTGTCTGTCTGTCTGTCTGTCCGCGGATAATCTCAGTGACCGTTAGCACCAGAAAGCTGAAATTTGGTACCAATATGTATATCAATCATGCCGACAAAGTGCAAAAATAAAAATTTAAAAAAACATTTTTATTAGGGTACCTCCCCCAGACGTAAAGTGGGGAGCGATTTTTTTTTTAATTTTGACCCTGACGTGTGATATATTGTTGGATAGGTATTTAAAAATGAATAGGGGTTTTCTAAAATCATTTTTTGATAATATTAATATTTTAGGAAATAATCGCTCCGAAAGTCAAAAACAATGTGTCCCCCCCCCCTCTAACTTTTGAACCATAAGTTTAAAAAATATGAAAAAAATCACAGAAGTAGACCTTTATATGAACTTTCTAGGAAAATTATTTTCAACTTGATGAGTTGAATAGTTTTTGAGTTATATAGCACTTTTTCAAAAAAAACGCAAATGATAACTTTGTTTTTCATACAAATACTATGAAAAACAAAGTTATTTTTGCTGACGAAAAATGTTGGTATTTTTAATGGTCTGGGAAGCTACGGAACCCTACAGTGAGCGTGGCCCGACACGCTCTTGGCCGGTTTTTATTTTAGTATATATAAATGATCTACCCTATTTGTTGAAACACCAACCTCAAAATATGGTGTTGTTTGCTGATGACACTTCTCTAATTTTTAAGATAAATAGACGGGCCCAAAATCTAGATGACGTGAATGATGCCCTACTTCAGGTCCAAAATTGGTTCACAGCAAACAATTTGGTATTAAATAAAAAAAAAAAGTAAATGCATAAGATTTTCATTACCGAATGTTAAAAGTAGTGATTGCGAGATAATATTAAATAAAGAGAAACTCGAATTCGTAGATAACCGGTTTTCCTGGGGCTTACGCTTCATTCAAGGCTACAATGGGGATCTCATTTAACATCTCTTGCGGGGCGCTTAAGTTCAGCAGCATATGCCATTAGAAAAATCCGTCAATTCACTGATGTAGATACCGCTAGACTGGTCTATTTTAGTTACTTCCATAGTATAATGTCTTACGGTATTTTGCTATGGGGACGGGCTGCTGATATTGAGTCTATATTTATTCTGCAGAAAAGAGCCATCAGAGCCATATACAATCTTCGTAGGCGCGATTCTCTAAGGGAACTTTTTAAGGATATTGGCATCATGACGGTTCATTGCCAATACATCTACGAAAACATAATGTACGTGAATGTGCCCTGGCGGTTGAGAGTATGTCATGCTCACTCAAATGTCTCGCTGATCATGGCGCGTGTGTCGGACCATTTAGTTCCCTTCAAAATAGTTGAGCTGAATGGTGCTGATCCATGCGTCATGTGCGTGAACGGGCGCTGTCAGTTGTGACTGGTCATCTCTTAGTCGCCATGGTTTATTTGAATTAATTATTTTGCTTTTGAGTTGTATTTTGTTTTTGTTTTGCTATGGACACTTTTAACGTGCCCATCTTGCTACATTGTTCTCACATAATAAACCATCTCAACATGAATGATGTAACCAAGATTTTGTAACAATATTTTGATTTAAAAGAGTGTCCATGGTGTTTCTTGCCCGTTCTTCTCCATAGAGATCTATGCTAGGGAATGGGCAACTACAGTAGTTTCACAGTTTTTATGTCTTGTGTCCTTGTGACTGGGACTGTAGCTACATTTAATTTTCATCTTTGTTTCGACAATTCAAAAGTGCCTGTTATTGGCCTACTTGAAATAAATGCTTTGATTTTGATTTTTTTGATTTTGAATGAAAGAAATAGAATTGATTTTAATTACACCAAAACCATTTTAATGTTGAATTCTAATATGCAATACTAGTCTAATTATGTGCGTAGTCCAAATAACATTTATGTGTAACATTCTATCACTAATTGTGTTATTTACAAACTTTGTCTTAGTGGAGAGTTAAGATAACTATAATAATAAAGTCAAAGTCAAAGTAATTTATTTGTTAAACATAGGTAATATGGTACATGGTATAAAAAAAAAACGTGTTGTATCACTATGTTTTGCCTTGCAAGGCGTACAAATTAGGCGTAAAACTACAAGCTAAATAAGTATATTTCAAACAAGTAAAGTCATAATTAGGATAGAATAATAAGTGGATCGGACATTTTTATTTTATGCTTCTATCATCTAAAAACTCATTGATCGAATAGTAAGCCTTTTCAATTAATTTCTTAAGGTGTGATTTAAAATGGTTTATGTTGGTCATGCTTTTTAAAGTTTTTGGTAATTTATTATAAATCTTTGGACCCATGCCTAGACAGCTTTTTGAGAAAAGTGCAGTACTGTGTTTTTTTGACTTTAGTGTGCCCTGGTGACGTCTAGTATTAAGTTTTTCAAATTTAGATAGATTTTCCTTAACAAATTTTGAAATTTCATAAATATAGAGCGATGGAAGCGTGAGTATTTTTAAATTACCGAAAAATGGTTTGCAACTTTCCGTGGTTTTTAACAAACATATGGCTCGAAGACATTGTTTTTGGGCTTTAAATGCCATTTCTCTGTTGGTAGAGTTGCCCCAAAATATTATACCGTAACGAAGAGTTGTGGAGACATATGCATGGTATGCAGTAAGGACAGTATTACGATTTGCAACCTTATTCAAATTGTGCAAAGCATAGCAAAATTGATGATTTTTTTTTATCATAATCTCCGTGTGTGATTTCCATGTCATGTTTTCGTCTAGCCAAATTCCTAGAAATTTGGCTCTTTCCGTTTTAATAATCTTATTTTGGTCATACTTAATGTCAAGAATTATAGGATTAGTTCTTTGTTTAAATGTCATTATTTGTGTTTTATTAAAATTAATCTGTAAATTGTTATTATTTAGCCATTGAATTATTAGACTTAAGCTACTGTTTATGTCATTTTCATATGAGTCACTATTTTTACCAGAAAATACTATAGTACAATCATCAGCAAATAGAGTCATTGGATGAGGTATGGTTTTCGGAAGGTCATTAATGTAACACAAAAATAATAAAGGGCCAAGCACACTACCCTGAGGCACGCCATAGTAAATTTGTCTCTCTCTCGATTGGTAATTAATTTCAGTTTTAGTTTGAACATCTACTGCCGTAATACTAGTTACCTGTTTTCTACCAGTAAGGTATGACTTTACTAAGCTTAAAACTTTGCCTCTAATGCCATATTTATACAGCTTATCTAAAAGGATTCCATGGTCAACAAAATCAAAAGCCTTAGTCATGTCCATAAATAAGGCTGTTACAGGTATTTTTTGGTCCATATTTGTAATTATTTCATTGATCAATTCATAAATGGCCATGTTTATATTTTTACACTTTCTAAAACCATACTGCTCTTTAGTTAAAATGCCATTTTTTTCAAGAAACATGTATAGACTGTTATAAATAACCTTTTCAATTATTTTGGAAAATATTGAAAGAAGAGCAATGGGTCTGTAGTTGTGTATAATTTGAGGATCATCCTTTTTATGTAATGGTTTTATTACGGACAGTTTTAAGTCTTCGGGAAAAACGCCATGTTCAATACATAGGTTAGTAATAAAGCTAATAACCGGTGAAATTTCAGCAGCTACGCTTTTTATTATCTTAGTCTCAATGTCGTCAAAGCCAGAGCTATTGGTATTTTTTAGAGTCATAATTATTTTATAAATGTCAATTGGTGCTGTGGGCGATAAGAATAATGAATTTATGTTTGAATTTGTTACTGTTATTTTATGGTCAGAATTTTTTACTGGCTGTATTTGGTCAATAAAATGATTATTAAATAGTTCTACAATGTCAGTTGGATTTGTAACGTATTTATTGTCAATAAGGAGTTTATAAGGGCTGTTCCTTGGAATGTTATTTTTAGATGAGTTTATAACCCTCCAGGTTGCTTTGGTTTTATTTACAGCGTTATTGATAAAATGGCTATTTTGCGATTTTTGGGTCAATTTTATAATTGTTTTTAAACGTCTGGCATAGGAATTATACTTTTGTTTATTGACTACATTTGGATGACGCCTGAAGGTCCATAGCATCTCACGTTTACGTTTAGAGCACAGTTTAATACCTTTTGTGATCCATTTCTGTGGTTTAGTAGTTACATTTTTTATTTTATTTAAAGGGAAACACAGATCGTAAAATAATTTGAATAAGTTATGAAATTCTTTAAAGGCATTGTTTGGATCTTTGCAGCTATATACACTATTAAAACTTAGACTTTGGAGAGCTTCTTTAAATTTTTTGACGTTTTCCTGGCAAAAATCACGTTTATAAGAGAACCAGTGTGAGATCGTGCAGGTCTTTTTGACGGGACATTTTATAATTTGAGCTGTATGATCAGAGACAGCTAGCTCAATTACCTCACATGCACTTCCTCTTACATTGTGTATAATATTGTCGATGCATGTACCGCTATCAAGCCTGGTTGGCTCATGCACACCTACTTTCATATTGAAGCTATGTAAGAGATTTTGAAATTGCGTTGACATTTTCGTGTTTTTTAAAATATCGATGTTAAAGTCTCCGCAAATCAGCACCTTCTTTTTGGAATTGAGACATATTTTCCTCAAGATTCCATCAAAGTTATAGAAAAATGAAGTTAAGGAGTCGATATTATTCTTAGGAGATCTATAAATACAAACGATAATTATTTGATGTTCGATTAATTCAATTGCACAAGCTTCCAAGATACAAGAACTGCAATATTCTTTTAAGTCGAGAATTTTATACGGATGTTTATTATTTACTAAGATGCATGAGCCACCTCTCCGGGACTTTCTTGCATAGAAGGTGGCAAGAGTATAATTTGGAATACAAAAATTGCAATGGTCCTCTTCTATCATATTGTGTTCTGTAATACAGAGTACATCCACATGTTTACCAAGGCTATCAAGTTCATTTATATGTAAGCTTAATATGTCCGATTTACTTATTAAACCATTAGTGTTTTGATGAATAACATGAATATGGTTATACAAGAAAAAAATTTTGACTGTTCCCAGTTTCAGGAGTATCTATTTTATGAGAGATATTGTTTACATTATTAGGATTGGAAAAATAATTATGAGAGATCATGTCAATATCATATTTTACATTAGAGAAAATATTGATCATACCAGTATTATTAATCACACCATTTAACTTAGAAAACATTGTATAATCGCAAGGGAGATCGTAATTAGAGTCATACAGAAATGCATAGTTATGAATCTGAATGTCATTGTATGACAAGTTATTGAACAATTCTACTCTTAAGTTGTACATATTAGAGTAATAGCTGTATTTATACGTAGGTAAACATATTATAATATTTGTGTTGTTCACAGCTACAAGTGTTTCACGCAAGTTAAGAATTAGATCATGATAGTTGTTTGTTGTGCTAAAGTCCTCTTCGCCGATGAGAATTATGCAGTGATCATCAGTCGTAAAAGTAGCCAATTTTTTATCGATGTCGCTGACGAGATGCCTTATTCCACAATGTGGTTTGAGGTAGTGACATATATTATAGTTCGGGAATGTTGCTTCTGCTATTGATAGGATCTTGTTAGTCTTATCAGAACTCAGGATACATAATTTATGTTTTTGGTGTTGTGGTTTATTGTTAACTACCTTTACATTTGGGTTAAGGGTGAGCGGTGGACTATTTTGTATTGTATTAATTTGTTTTGTCATTATAGTATTTACATGTTTTGGAGTTAAAGTTATCGTAGAACTTTCCAGTTTCTTGTTATGTGGATTTGGATTTCGAGTAGGAGTAGCTTGCTCCTTATTAGGTGTCCCAATGTCACTAATTAGCTTCTTAGTAACTTTTTTTACAATTTCATGTTTGTTATTTAGCGATTCAATAGTTCTCTTTAGCTCAGTGTTTTCACATGATAAATTATTTATTTCTTCATGGGCCGCCAATAATTTTGAGTTAAGTTGGTCAATTTGCTGTTTTAATTGTGTGACTTCGTCGTTTTCATCATCCGACATTGTAGGTAAACTGTGTGTGGTGCCATCTATGGACGAATCATTTGAATTATTACATGGTTCCACAATACTTTCATTGAGTGATTGAGTACGGGTACGCGTCCGCCGAAGAGTTATATTCTCAAAGAAGTTCAAGTTCATATTGATGTCTCGTTAGTGTTATTTAGAAAATTAATATAACACAAAAAGTATCTCACTTTGTGAGATTCGAACCGGCGACACGTCGAGTGATTCAAAACGGCCACAGAAACCACTCCGCCAGCCAGACTTATCATACAGTGACGAAAACTTTTATCTGTATGCTCTGAGTGATACAGCGCAGGCGACCGCGGGGACAGCGGCGGTCAGCGCGGGAGGTATCGATCGAGCACTCCGCGGGTTGTCGTAGGTCAAGGATAAAGATCGTTAACACTGTTTTCAAATTTAGAGTTTTTTCCACATTATTATTTTCATTATAACTTTGTATAACTTAAGCCGATTATCATAAAAATTACATAGGTCAATAGGTCACTTCACTGGCTTTAAGTTAACAATATGATATTGCTACAATATTCACTTTTTACCACTAAACTTATTTAAAAACTGAGGAGCAAAAATAACAACGTCTTGTTTCGTCTAAATGTACTTGTGTGTCTAATAATAGTTGTAGTTTCTGATTAATGTATTTGAATGGAGCACTACAGTTGTCAATTGTGGATTTTTGACAGTTATTATGGGTAGTCTGGGGACTATGCTGACAGATGCTCTAACACAAGCACTAGCGCTAAAGTGGCGGTGGGCAGGTCATATTGCAAGGCTCACTGACGACAGATGGACGATACGAGCCACTAACTGGAAAGGACCACCAGGGAAAAGAAGGGTTGGAAGACCATACAAACGATGAGCAGACGACGTAGCCCAGACTGCTGGCACAAACTGGTGGACCCTTGCCAAAGATCGGGACAAGTGGAAGGGGATGGAGGAGGCCTTTACCCGACATGGGACTACATCTCCAAAAGATACCCAAACAAATAACACTACTAACTAGAATAAGACAAACACTAACACAACTAACACTTATATATAAAATTCTTAAATATGAGATGAGAAATAAAAAGGCTTATTATTATGGGTAGTCTATAACCCAGTGAGCAAGTCTATAACCCAGTTGTGCGAAGGGGTATTGTATTATTTGTATTACCCAGTACTAACTGGGTTGTGGAGGTCAGACGGGCAGTTGTTGATGTGAAATATGTTGAGCTGCATCTAGTTAGAAGCTAACTCCAACATAGTCGGGAAAAGGCTAGGCAGATGATGTATTCAGAAACTGGTAAATGTTAAGATGTTACATAAATTCTGTTATAATAGCATGACTCACGTATTGTGAATGATTTGAAACAATTGTTTATATTTCCTCATAAAACTATTTTGCACTTGAAATTCTACTCTCAATAAGTGAGAGTCATTCAATATTATCCTTATGTGTTGTGTATAAGCTGGTTACTGGTTGCTTGTTTAATACAGGGTGTAAACCACCTCATCACAAAGCCGTTAACCAAGCATTCTCTACATCAAACTAAGTAACTTTACGCAAAAAATATTGCTGGGAAACAACTTTTTTTTTTGAGGTTATAAATCATGTTTTGTGGTAGAACACAATGTAACGCACTTAAAACATTGTGCTGGTGGATGGATTGAATAGTACAAGGGTCGTGGAGGTGTTAAAAGTTAAAATCTTCCAAAAATAACTTGTATTAAAAAAAAAAACTTGTCAAAAATTTGTAACTTTGACCCCCCATATCTCCGTAAATAGAAGGTTCCCAGGTATGGTGTAGAACAAAAAAATGATTGCAATGATGGGGAGAACAAGTGCCTTTTGGCTTCGTGAAGAGGTGTTTTACACCCTTTATAGTAGAGGCAAATAGAATTTTGGGTTTGGAGATATATAGGGTGATTATTTAAAGGGAAGATGACCAAATCCAAAACTATGAGAAATAGCGAAAAATAGTGAAAGGAGTTTCAAGCCTTATTTTGATGAACTAAAACTGCATCATTAGATTTTAGAAAAATCAATTTTCCTAGCCAGGAATCTACTGTATATTTATTACACAATTTGATAGTGCCGGTAATAAACAAATTCTGGGCAGTAATGACATAATATGGGAAATTAAAGGAGAGTTCGATTTTGACAAAATATCTACATGATGTGAAACCATTTCTTTTAGGGGTTTTAAGAATTATATCTTTGTTCCCAGATTAATGACAGCATTTTCGCCATACAAAACTGCAGTGTTTCCACTCCTGCCACCATTTTAATAAAATAATATAATTCATTACTTTTTTTTCATCCCATATCAGAGAACATAGTGAATGATCTCTTTTGGCTGTTCTCACTTGATGTGAAGTGATGATGCAGCGTACAGTGGAGCTCGCTTGCATAGAACAAACTGATCCATTCGAACTTTGAATAAAATAATGTGTTGCTTGAAAATTCACAGATAAATAGATGTTTTGAAGTTAATGTCACTTACTAAGACTCATCCGGCCTCCGAACAAGGAACCCTTGTCGAAGGCATCCTTCCACTTGAAGGGGATCTGTACCTCCTGCGGCGGTATCTTGGACTCCAGGGATGCCAGCTGGTCATGGTAGCTGAAAGCACAAGCACACCGCTCACATTCGCATAAACCTACACGCTATGCCGAGCGTCGTTCACATCGTTTGTTTAACTATTCCTTTGTTAGAGTGCGTAGTATGATGACATCATTCTTTAACACCTTCGATTATAAGTAATAAAATCTCCAGATCAGTAATTATTAAAAGTTGTGCCTATTTAGTCTGCTTAACAATGATTCAACTGTGTTGGGTGACTCATGCGACATAAATACTGTATTTACTTGTAGATTACGTCCAGCGACGATTTCTCGAAGACTTTCCAAATGGCGTTGGCTCTCAGCCGGCTGAGCTCGTTAAGGGCATCCGTATAGTCCTCATGGTGTTCGCCAGTGTTGTATGTCGCATGTATCAAATTCTTCAATGGTTTCACAATATCTATATCTGAACCTTTTTTAAACGGTACAAACAACAACTCCGAAGCCATTTCTACGACTGACTGACTTGACTGATGATGAGTGATGACAGCAGCCGTCAGGATAACCAGCCAATGAGTGAAGTCTGTTGAAGTCACTGACAGGACAGCAAGGCTACGCACTTCATGGTTTCTAAGTCAGTGCTTCATGCCTTCATGCAATGTCATGATGTGCACAGAGTATATAATCACTACGTTTAATGTGTGTTGATTGAACGTTTATGTGCGTTTATGTCTATAATCCATAGACTTAAACATTTTTTTTTTATGTTCGTAGAAGTTTGAAGCACAGATTACTATATTAGTATGGTTTGAAGTAAAGGTGTGTCCAAACACGGCGTGCAAGGTGCGCGGCAGCTACAAGCGGCTTTCGCGGGACACAAATTTGCCGCGCGACTAGTGTAGACCTAAACATTAGAATTTAGAACGGGATATTTACCATGTTTATTGTTTGTTATGAGTTTCCGATATTTCGGCACTGTTACAAGCGCCATGGTCACGGATGAAGAGTTCATCCGTGACCATGGCGCTTGTAACAGTGAGAGTGTAACAATAAACATGGTAAATATCCCGTTCTAAATTCTAATGTTTGTGTTAGTGACCATGTCAGTCTAAAAACTCATATAGTGTAGACCTTTTGCGCGGCAGTGCTGCGCGGCATGTCCATGTTGGATAATTACGAGAGCAACTTGAAAATTTGATTTTTGTTTGTTCAGATAATATCTTAACGATTATGGTGTCAAATGAAAGGTCTAGGTCTAAAACCATTTTACCAGTTTGAATCATGTCAATCGGTCCACGCGTTTAAGAGATAATTAAGAATAATTAATATAGTGAAAATATAATGAGACAGAAATTTATTAATAAGTACCTACTAAAATGTAATACGATTAAACTTACCACAACCAGTGACATTACTTGTTTTTCCTCTGTTTCTCTCCCTTCTTTTATTACTCATACTCGGAAAGTAGGTCTGAAGTTGCCTGACGAGCGGGTTGAAAGTTACACTTTTCAGCCCTAGGGAGAATCGCTTTCAACTGACAGCTGTCAAATTATTTAAAAAAAACTATGTAGATCTTATGGTAGTTCTATTTTCATATTTCTATTGAACCATGTTTTGACTTCTATAGGTGCCTACTGCCTCTAAAAATTACAGCGCGATATAAAATTTAAAAATGATGGATAGCTATCACAGCGATATTAAGGGGCCGGCGGAGCATGCGTATTTCATACAAACGTAATACCAAAATTATTTGTAAATCAAACATGTTCTTAAGGTAGTATGTATTTATTTTGATTGTGTTTGGGGTTCGGTCGGGATTGCTTTAATATCAAAGTAAACTGCCTTAGACTCAAAGATAATATTTAATTAGCACTGTATGACTGTACACGACATGATTTAGGTTGAATATGGAAAGCGAAAGAGTGCTTCGTCATTCCATAGACAATAACATTATATTTTTAACCATAGACTACAACATGCCCCTTTTTAAAAGAGAGCTGTCAGACTGACATTGACATTACAATTATTTGACAGATGACTTAATCCAAGTTAAACACAACCATAACAATTTACATTGAAGAATTAAGATTTTTAAAATACATTTCATTATAAACATTACTAATATAATTATACAATAATATCATAGTAAGAGTAAGTGAGTGCTTGCCAATAATACAATAAAAATACAATTTGCATTTGAATTAAATTGTGATAATATTATTGTGAACTTGTATTATTTTCTATGTATTAAATCTTATAAATCAAGTCTTTGTGTTTTCTTTAACAATCTTCCCCTAGAGCTATATTGTTTTTCAGCATTTACAGCCTCATCATTACATGGTAATGGAGATTGTTCTACACTACTTGGTATATTTAATTCATTTGGACTTTGAAGTAAGTTCTCTAAGTTTCTACGTTGAGAAGACATTGGACTTTCATTATCAAATTCGTTATAGTCATGTAGACTTTCAGGTGAAACTAATGTTTCATCGATATCAACAAATATAGGTGACTTTACTATGTTTTCTGACTGGTTTTCTGACTGACAAGAATGATTTGACTCTATAGATAAGAATGAATCTGACTCATTGTTCAGTTCCTGATTTTGTAAACTTGACTCAGGACTTGACTCATGATAAGTGAAGATAAATGTATAACTATCATCCTCCTTTTCTGAAAATTTTGACTTGTTTAGTTCATTATTTAATTGACTAGGACTAGGACTATCCTTAAAGTTGACTTTTTTGTTATTATTTTGAGAGACATTTTTCTGACTTGACATTTGACTTTCTGACTTGAACCTAAAACGAATATGCTGACTATTCCTACGGTAAGTATTATTATTATAATCTTTGACAATAAATGATCTTGGATATTTGGTTTTAGACATAATAGTACCTTTTGTCCATATAATATCCTTAGGATTTTTCTTAAAATAAATATTGTCATTTATTTGAAAATCCAGATAATTTTTACAGTTTTTGTCATAATAAAACTTGGTTTTTTGACTTTTTTCTTGTTTCTTTTTGTTATGTTCCGAATGCTTTACAATCTTAGGTCGTAAGTGACTAATTTTGTTAGGTAGCTGAGATCTTAACGTTCTAGACATTAAAAGCTGTGCTGGAGAGCTTAAATTTCCTCTCGGTGTATTTCTATATTGCAAAAGACCTAAGTGAGGATCAGATCCAGAATCATCACTTTTCCTTAGTATATTTTTTATTATTTTTACTGAGACTTCTGCTAAGCCGTTGGATCTTGGAAAATTTGGACTTGAGATAATGTGTTCAACGTCCCATTCATGCAAAAATTTTCTAAAATCATTGGAGTTGTATGGCGGTCCTCCATCTGAAACTAGTTGCATTGGAATGCCATGACGTGCAAAAATAGATTTTAGGTGTGCGACAACATTAGATGTTCGACTGTCTTTATTTAAATTTGCTATTTCAATGTAGTTAGAATAGTAATCTACTACCAATAAGTATTTCTTATCTTTATATTCAAATAATAAGTCGGTAGCTAGTTTTTGCCATGGAAATAAAGGTTTTTCATGAGTTAACATTGGTTGTTTTGATTTATTTGCAGAATAAATTGAACATGTTTCGCATTGTCTAACTTTACTTTCAATATTTTGATTAATATTTGGCCAATAAACTACATTTCTTGCTAAGTTTTTTGTTTTTTCAATCCCTTGGTGACCCTCATGTAATATATTTAATATTTCTGTACGCATTGTCTGAGGTATGATAACAGAATTGTTTTTGAAAATTATATCATTAATTACATGAATTTCCTCTTTTATGTTCCAGTAAGGCAATGTTAAACTATGACAATGTTCTTTACATTTAGGCCATCCATTTTTATAATATTCTATTATTTTTTGAGAAACTAAATCTTGTTTAGTGTGTCTTGTAATTTTCTCAAGTTTTTCTGGAGAAATGGCTAAATTAGAGGTTAACAAATTTATGTGAATATTAATATTTGAATCTAAATCTTCCAAACTGACTAATTCTTGGTTAAATTTATCATCTTTGACTGGAGCACGAGATAATGTATCAGAAACATACATCTCTGATCCTTTTGTATAAGACACAATAAGATTATAAGCTTGTAAAGTGATCATCATACGTTGTAATCTTGTTGGTACTTCTGACAAGGGTTTTTTGAATAATGTGACTAAAGGTTGGTGATCTGTTTCAACTTGAATAGGTTTTCCATATATGTATTGGTGGAATTTTTTACACCCAAATACTATAGCATATAGTTCTTTTTCAATCTGTGCATAATTAATTTGACTTTTGTTTAATGACTTTGAAGCATAAGCAATCGGATTTTTGTCATGTAAAATAACTGCACCTACTGCATTTTGTGACGAATCGACTGACAATCTAATTGGTTTTTTCATATCATAATGGACTAAGACTGGATATTGACATAACATTGACTTTAATTTTTTGAATTGTGTTTCATGTTGTTCTAACCATTGCCACTGATTATGTTTTTTGAGCAATTCTCTCAGCAAAGAAGTTTCTTCTGCGAGATTTGGTATATAGGAACCTAAATAATTGACCATTCCTAAAAATCTTTGCAGTTCTTTGACATTACTTGGACTTGGCATTTTCGAAATTGCTTCTACTTTTGACTGGTCAGGTGATACACCTTTTTTATTGAAAATGTGTCCTACATAGCATATTTCAGACAAACCAAAATGACATTTGGATTTATTGAACTTCAAATTGACTTACGACGCTCGTTTGAATAACGATTCTAGTCTTTCATTGTGCTCTTCAATAGTAGACCCATAAACAAGTATATCGTCTACAAATATAATTATACCTGTTAAATCTCCGAATAATTGATTCATTGTCCTATGGAAAATTTCACCACTAGAGTTGATTCCGTATGGCAGTCTTAGAAATTTGTATCGACCGTATGGAGTGTTGAACGTACAAAGTTCACTACTTTCCTCGTCTAAACATATAGTCCAATAGCCTGAACTTGCATCTAATTTTGAAAAAATTGATGCACCTGCAACTTTAGATCTAAGATCATTGAATGTTGGATACGGGAAATGAGGACGTTTAATAGCCGTGTTTAGGTTTCTAGGATCAAGACATATTCTCAGTTTACCATTTGGTTTTTCGACTAAGACAATTGAGTTTACCCATTTAGTTGGCTTATCGACTTTTTCTATGACCTGTAGTTCTTCCATATATTCTAATTCTTCTTTAAGACGTTTCTCTAATGAATAAGGTATTCTTCTGACTGGGCAGACTTTAGGTGGAACACTACTATCAATGTCTAGATGAGCTTTATATGGTAGACAACCTAGACCCTCGAATGTTTTAGCAAACTTGGAAATAATTTCTTGTACTGACCTTTGCTGGATTCCATATATTCTTTTCACAATACCTAATTTTTCACATGAATTCCAACCCAATATTGTTTTACATTCACATTCAACAATAACAAAATAGAGTTTTGTGGTTATTCCGTTTTCAAATTTACAGTTAAGAATACATGTACCTAAATTTGGCACTAATTGTCCTGAAAAGGAAAAAAGTTTATTATTTGTTCTTGAAATATTAATATTTGAGTGAGAACTGGACATAATTTTATCTAACATTTTCTTGCTTATGACATTTGTATCTGCACCTGTATCAATTTGACATATAAGTTTGACATTATTACAATAAACATTTATTTGCCAATTTTTTGTAGATTCACAATTTTGAACTGAATTTATGACAAAATTATTAGAAAAATCTTTTGACATTGGCTGTTCATAAGAAATATTACTAACTTTATGGTCTGATTTCCTGAAAAAACAAAATTTAGCAAAGTGTCCTTGTTTTTTACAATTATTACAGGTTTTTTCCTGTGCTGGGCATTTATATCTGTGAATTTGTCCACATCTAGTACAATTCCTGTCTGATGATTTATTCCTGTTGCTTGACTGATTTCTTCCATGACTATTGTTTCTCCCATGACTATTTTTATGATGTCTCGAATTACTTCGGTAGGGTGTTCGACTTCTATTTTTATAATTTTGTTTTTGCTCTTTGATCCCTTGAATATTCTCCTTTTTAATTTCTTGGTTGTTTAATTTATTTGATCTTTCTTGAGACAATTCTAGACTTTTTGCTATTTTCATTACCTTTTCAACTGTAAGATTTTCTTCCTGTAAGAGTCTTTCTTTTATGTGTGTGCTAATCATGCCTATTACGAGCATGTCCTTGATCAATTCTTCTTTCAAATTACCAAATTCACATGTGGTAGCCTGGTTGTTCAATATGGTCAAATATTCATCCAAAGATTCTTCGGTTTTTTGGACTCTTGTGAAAAAATTATACCGTTCTACTGTTATGTTTAAAAGAGGACTGAATTTTTCGTCGAATTTCTTTAGGATGTCATCTAACTTTGTTGTATTTCGATCTATATTGAAACTATTAAAAATTTCTATTCCGTCATCACCAATAGCATTTAGGAAAATTGCTGTCCTTTTCGAATCCGTTACTTTTGATAAATCATTAGCATCCATAAAAATTTCAAATCTAAGTTTCCATTTTTTCCATTTTTCTGCCACGTTATCGCCATTTTGTATGATAAACGGTTTCAATTGCACAAAGAACGCTTTGTCCGCCATGTTGGTGACTTGGATGACTTGACTTTTTTACTTACAGTTTTCTCGACTTTTATTGGCTTTTTCGTTTTCCTTTTAATTTAATATGACACCAATTCTGACACCATGTTTGGGGTTCGGTCGGGATTGCTTTAATATCAAAGTAAACTGCCTTAGACTCAAAGATAATATTTAATTAGCACTGTATGACTGTACACGACATGATTTAGGTTGAATCATAGAGTAAAGTAAGGTTGAATATGGAAAGCGAAAGAGTGCTTCGTCATTCCATAGACAATAACATTATATTTTTAACCATAGACTACAACAGATTGGATTACAGAAGATCTATGTTCCCAAATATACTTTTTGAGAGGATAATGATACAATCACGAGATATGAGGAATTTAAAATTTCTATAGAAAACTTATTTTTCGTATAACTCTTGTTAAAATCAGTGCCCAATCAAAATATTTATTTGGGAACCTAGATATTCTGTAATTCAATCGAAATAAATACACACTACCTTAGGAATATGTTTAATTTACAAATTATTTTGGTATTACGTTTGTATGAAAAACGCATGCTCCGCAGGCGTCTTAAGAAACATGAGTGGGGCGCTCTTATTAGTAAGCTATTGCGATGTATATTTTTTTCTTTACTGCAGTAATAATGTTATCTTTCAGGCGGCCCATAACAACTTGCAGTACATGTGTTACCGCTGTTGGGTGGCAGCACATCGACACCAAATGAGAAATGAAGGTGGACAAAACGAGGAACAACCTGATGAGCAAGCCGATGAACAAGCAGTTGCCGAGCAGTTAATTACAGTCCCAACCTACAAAAGGTTAGCAAATACGTCTTGTCACTGTGCGTTTCATGGATGCGCAAATCAAGATCTGCATAGAATACCACTATTCTTAAAATTACATTTACCTACCGAGCACAGCTTATATGTCCCTCACAGAGCATCTATATATCCCTACCAGTGCAAGGGTTTGTACAAATCGTATGCGGACCAATGAATGGAACCTATTTTATGATTCTGCAGATACGAATAAACGTAGTGATTATATAAGTACTCTGTGGATACGACATTTTCACCAGACCAGTTTGTAGGGAATACACCCACATTTAGTTTATGTATTGGTAATGCATAACACACAACACAAGACATACAAACACATTTATACAAACAAACACATTTATTTACATGTATTTATAATATTCACATATTACACATCACCGGCATCCTATATTGACAACATCAATATAATGTCGGATGATGCCGGGACGCTGTACACTGGAATCGCACCGCGGCCGAGCTACGTCATCGTGACGTATTGCGAGCGAGTGCGGTGGGAGGCAGCGGGCGATCGTTGACTGTCCTCTCCATGACCTTCAGTCGGTACTAACCACACAACGGCGCGTGCGCATAATTCTGTGGCTCCCCCGAATAACGCATAGTTTCCGTGTTACGCTGATTATCTTGTGTTTACTGTTACTTATAAACTGTTGTGCTGTGCTTACTGTGACTGTGACTTTAACTATCGTCTCTGTTCTCCTTCTCCTGTTTTGTGTTGTGCGTGTGAAACTATATATCTTCAATAGAACTGTGAGTACTTAGGCAGTGACTTTTATTTATACTCCTGCATACCCAACACACTCGACAACACCTCCATACTGGTGACCCCGATCGAACACTTTAAAAATGAGTGATAGTGAGTCTGAGCACACCGCGTCGTCGCAGCCGGCGGACAACGTCACACGGAGACCGCGCAGGGCAAAGCGCGTTTCCATTGTGGCGTCGCACGAGATTTGCCGTGCGTCGTTAAAGTTACCACCGTTTTGGCCAGAAGAGCCCGAATTATGGTTCGCCCAAATAGAGGCCCAATTCGGAAACGCCGAGGTTACAGATGACGTCACGAAATTTAATTTTGTGGTCGGTCATCTTGACCCCCATTTTCAAAAGAGGTGAAGGACGTCATCATGTCCCCTCCTACAACCAACCGGTACGTGAAGCTGAAGACCGAATTGGTGAAGCGTCTCTCAGCCTCCCAGGAGATGAAGGTGAAGCAGCTGCTGACGCATGAGGAGCTGGGAGACCGGAAGCCGTCGCAGTTCCTTCGTCACCTGCAGGGTCTAGCCGGACCAAGCGTGCCCGAAGACTTCGTGCGCACCATTCGGAGCAGTCGGCTCCCCAGCAGCATCCAGCCCCTGCTGGCAACCCAGCCGCACAGCACCTTGGAGGCGCTGGCTGAGCTAGCGGACCGTGTTCAGGACATCGCAGCACCGAGCCACGTTGCATCAACTTCAGCAGCTGGACCCACTGTGACTGAGATGGCAGCCGAAATTGCGGAGCTGAAGCGAGCGATGAGGGACCTGACGGTGCAGCTGCGTGACAGTCGGTCGCGTAATCGCTCCCACAGCCGTGGTCGAGACACGCGACGCCACTCACGCCAACGTTCCTCAACCCGTTCAGACTCCAGCTACAGAAGACACCCACAGTGTTGGTACCACTCGATGCATGGCGAGAACGCCAAGCGTTGCATCAAGCCCTGCGACTTCAAGAAGGGAAACGCCGCGGGCAGTCGGTAATGGCGACAGACGATTGCCCCGCATCTACTGGTCGCTTATTCATCACAGACCAAACGACGAACACGCAGTTCCTGGTCGATACCGGAAGCGACCTCTGCGTGTACCCTCGTCGTCTGCTCAGCGATCGTCGTGCACCCACCAACTACCAACTTGTGGCCGCGAATGGGACGCCCATTCCAACATTTGGTTTCCTCGAGTTAAACTTAAATTTAGGACTCCGTAGGGACTTTAAGTGGCGTTTTGTGGTAGCCGAGGTTACAAAACCTATCATTGGTGTGGACTTTTTGTGTTTTTACTCTTTAGCCGTTGACTGTAAGAATCAACGATTAATAGATAATAGTACCAACATTTTTTGTATAGCCTCGAATCACTCAGATTCGTCTCTATTTTCCGTAAAGGTGTCTTCTGGCGACTCAAGGTACCACAGAATCCTCGACAGCTTTCCCGACATCACCCGACCTGCCGGAACACTACGCAACACACCACATAACGCGGTACACCATATCCGCACGACCCCAGGCCCGCCAGTATCTTCTTCGTTTCGGCGATTAGCGCCGGATAAATTAAAAATTGCTCAGCAGGAGTTCCAGCTGATGCTGGCCAATGGAACTGCCAGACCTTCGGAGAGCCCCTGGTCATCTCCACTTCATCTCGCCCCCAAAAAGGACGATGGTTGGCGACCATGCGGAGACTACCGCATGCTCAACGCACGAACGGTCCCTGACAGGTACCCGATTAGGCATATCCACGACTTTGCACACAGCATTGCAGGCTGTCGAATCTTCAGCACCATCGACCTCGTGAAAGCCTACAACCAGATACCAGTCAGTCCAGACGATATTCCGAAGACCGCCATCACCACACCGTTCGGCTTGTACGAGTTTCCGTACATGACGTTTGGTCTGCGCAACGCTGGCCAGACGTTTCAACGTTTTGTCGACGAAATGACCAGAGGGCTAGAGTTTTGTTACTGCTATTTAGACGACTTTTTAATATTTTCTAGGACAGAAGCAGAGCACGAGGAACATCTCCGAATTATTTTTAATAGGTTAAAGGACTTCGGCATGTTGGTTAACACGTCCAAGTGCGTTTTCGGTGTCCCGGAGGTAACTTTCTTAGGGTACCTACCATATTTCCGAGAAGGGCACAAAACCACTCGACGCCAAGGTCGAGGCCATAAAAAAGTTCCCACAGCCCAAGGACGTTCGTCAGTTGCGCCGATTTCTAGGTATGATCAATTTTTATAGGCGTTTCATGCCCCACGCAGCACAGATACGGGCGCCACTTCACAATCTCTTGATTGGCAACGTAAAGGGCTCACACCCCATATGTCTGGCGGAGAGTACTTTACAAGCATTCGAGGATTGCAAGGAAAGCCTAGCTAACGCTGCTCTATTAGCGCACCCCGATTGCAATGCCAAACTCGCATTGGTTACCGATGCGTCGGATACAGCAATCGGCGCGGTGTTACAGCAGCTTAGCGAAGACGGCTGGCAGCCATTAGCTTTCTTTTCCCGGAAGCTTGGCCCTTCGCAAGTAAAGTATTCTCCCTACGACAGGGAGCTGCTGGCCATTTACGAGGCCATCAAATACTTTCGCCATATGCTGGAGGCTAGGCACTTCGTCGTGTACACGGACCACAAGCCGATCAGAATCGCATTCCATGAACGGAAAAGAAACTGCTCGCCTAGGCAATTCCGGTACCTTGACTTCATAGCCCAATTCACCACCGAGATAAGGCACATTGCTGGCAAGGACAATGTTGTCGCCGACCCCTTATCTCGCGTGGAGGAATTACAGGTGCCGGTCAGCCTCAGCACCCTCGCAGACTCTCAAGCATCAGATCCAGAACTGAAGAAGCTTCTTCAGGAAGGGTCTTCACTGGTCCTTGAGAAGGTGCAGGTCACAGGGGAACGTACGTCCGTGTACTGCGACGTCAGTACAGCGTCTCCCAGACCGTTTGTGCCAAAAATGCTGCGGAAGCAAGCATTTGACAGCTTGCACTCCCTCAGTCATCCAGGCGTCTCAGCGACTGCAAAACTAGTGGCAGAGCGCTTTGTTTGGCCAGGCGTCAGGAAGGACTGCAGGGAATGGGCACGAGCTTGTCTAGCATGTCAGCGGGCTAAAGTGAGCCGCCATGTATCTGCGCCATTAGGAGCATATCATCTCCCACGCGCCAGGTTCACCACGATCCACATCGACCTTGTGGGCCCGCTCCCAATTTCACAAGGCTTTAGATACTGTCTGACGGCAGTCGACCGATTTACCAGGTGGCCAGAGGTCGTACCTATCGTCGACATTACTGCCGAGACAGTAGCTAAGGCATTGCTGTCTGGATGGATTGCCCGATTTGGCTGTCCGACCGACATTGTTACGGACAGAGGCCGTCAGTTCGAGTCGGCTCTGTTCGAACAATTATCCAAGATTGCTGGTTTCCAGCACAAACGGACAACGGCATACCATCCAGCGTGTAATGGCATGGTGGAGCGATTTCACAGGCAACTCAAGGCGTCCATCACGTGCCATGCCAATGACAAGTGGACCGAGTCGCTGCCGTGGGTATTGCTTGGCATAAGGAGCGCATTCAAAAAGGATGTCCAAGCGTCCTCCACCGAACTGGTATACGGCGAACCGCTAAGGCTCCCAGGAGATTTTTTTTCTTCCAGTGATGACGGAACGACCGACATCACGGACTTTACCACGCGCATCCGCAAGTTCGCTCACAACTTGCAGCCAACTCCAGCTTCCCGTCACAACAAAGCTAGCATTTTTATTATATTTAAGGATCTGCAGACCACTGATCACGTGTTCCTTCGTGAAGACGCATTACGTGGCTCGCTGCAAGCAGCCTACAGGTCCTCACAAAGTTCTGCAAAGGGGCGAAAAAGTATTTAAAATTATAGTTAAAGGCAAAGAGGTCACGGTCTCAATCGACCGCCTAAAACCAGCCTACATATTGGTCGACAAAGCTGACCCCCCTGAAGATACTCCATCCGGCGACAAAAACGAGTTTACTACGCGTTCCGGTCGTCGGGTCAAGTTTCCAGATTTTTATCGCCCTTGACGGTCTCTGGAGGGGGGTGGTGTAGGGAATACACCCACATTTAGTTTATGTATTGGTAATGCATAACACACAACACAAGACATACAAACACATTTATACAAACAAACACATTTATTTACATGTATTTATAATATTCACATATTACACATCACCGGCATCCTATATTGACAACATCAATATAATGTCGGATGATGCCGGGACGCTGTACACTGGAATCGCACCGCGGCCGAGCTACGTCATCGTGACGTATTGCGAGCGAGTGCGGTGGGAGGCAGCGGGCGATCGTTGACTGTCCTCTCCATGACCTTCAGTCGGTACTAACCACACAACGGCGCGTGCGCATAATTCTGTGGCTCCCCCGAATAACGCATAGTTTCCGTGTTACGCTGATTATCTTGTGTTTACGTTTACTTATAAACTGTTGTGCTGTGCTTACTGTGACTGTGACTTTAACTATCGTCTCTGTTCTCCTTCTCCTGTTTTGTGTTGTGCGTGTGAAACTATATATCTTCAATAGAACTGTGAGTACTTAGGCAGTGACTTTTATTTATACTCCTGCATACCCAACACACTCGACAACACCTCCATAAGTTAAAGGACATGATGGACGTTTTAAGAAATGCATATAATAACAAAAAAACCTTGGATTTTTAAAATATAGACAGCATTTCTCCTGAAGAACTATATTTTAGAACACGGCTAACCCACGAGCAGTGTGCTGTAAGTGCTGTTGTTTTAAATGACACACCATCTTTAAACCAGCACACAAGACAGCCAAAGGCTGGCATGCTATCTTATGAAAATAAGGTCAGCTGAACCAGATATCAGAATAGCATGCCACTTAAACGTCAGCAGGACAACAGTGGGACGTTACCTGAATACAGCCCGGGAGTGCTTAACGAGAGACTTTGTGGCACTTCATCTAGGATACGACCACATCGGCCGAGATGAAATAATAAGTCACAGCACTACTATTGCGAGAGCATTATATGGAGATTCAAAAGCCATCACATTGTTCGACGGAACATACATTTATATACAGAAAAGTAAGAATTTCCTGTTCCAGAAAATAACATACAGCCTGCTCAAATTCAAAAACTTATTGAAGCCATTCGTTTTAGTGTGCCCAGACGGGTATACAACATGTCCCAAAATTCAACGATAAGCCAGCACCGGAGGATAGACCTGCCCATGACTACTCGGGGAAAAAAAGAAAAAAAATATATATCTCTTTTTTTTGAAGTTATAAAAAAAAAGAAGAAATTCTTAAAAAAGTGAGACCTTTTATGATATTTTTCACTACCATGACCACACTTTTTTAAATATTTCTGTTATTTTTTTTTTATAGGCAACCTGAATAGCACTGCTATCTACCACAATTCTTAAAAAATCCAGAATACCTCTAGTTTTTTCACGTAAATTAATGAAACTTAATTTATTCCCTAAATTTTTTGAAGATTTTTACTTTTAATCAACTTTAACTCATCGTGGTGTAAAAAAAAGTATGAACACTACTATGGCAAGTTTTTTTATAAATTGACGCAACTAATCAAGATTCCAAAATGGTATAATACTCTAGGAAAATCAACCACAAAAAAATAATATCCATACTAGTTCAAAACAAGAACCAAATTCCTTAAATTATAGTTGACAGTAATCACTTTCACTGCGTGCCCAAAATGGGTTCTTGTTACAATTTCTAGGAATTTGAGTGGGGCATACATACCTTAGAAGTTAGAGAGAGATAGATAGATAGAGATATTTACGTTAAAAAGAGACAACAACAGGGCAGGTAGTGGGTTCTTGTTACAATTTCTAGGAATTTGAATGGGGCATACATACCTTAGAAGTTAGAGAGAGATAGATAGACAGAGATATTTACGTTAAAAAGAGACAACAACAGGGCAGGTAGAGAAGCTGTTATTATTCTCAGAGCAAGTCAGTTCAGTACGCTCTGCTCCTTTGTTTACTGCGCACCGTTCCGTATTCAACTGACGTGGCTCTCGTACGTACTAACGACTTTTGGCTTGGCTTTTTGGACTGGAATCGATCTGCAAACTGAACTGACCTGGCATTATCTTGGACTACGATTGTGTGTTTTGTGACTACGATTGTGAGTTTTGTGATTTGGAGTTCTGGCGCATTTTGGACTGTTTAACGATCAACATGCCGCAACCATACACACCACAGGAATACGCAAATATGCACCTCATCTATGGAGAAACCCGATGCAATGCTAACGCTGCTAGCAGACTGTATCGAGAAAGGTACCCAAATGCTCAAAGATATCCTGATTATCGAGTGTTTATTAATGTGCATCAAGCGTTTTCGGAGGGTCGTATGCCATCCAGTAGGAGAAACGCTGGAAGACCTAGTTCGGATCGTGATGAAGAAGTTCTCAATGAGATAGAAAATGATTCGACTACTTCGGTACGCGCCATAGAAGAAGCTACAGGAATCCCGGAAAGTTCTGCACATCGAATTTTACAACGTCACAAGCTTCACCTATATCATTACAGGCGTGTGCAGACGTTGTTACCGCGGGACTATCCATTAAGAGTCACATTTTGCCGTGTGATGCTGCAAAGGCACAGGGAAGATCCCCAATTCCTGGACAAAATTCTATGGTCGGATGAAACAACATGCAAGAAAGATGGATATTTAAATCTACACAACCTACATAGTTGGAGCAATGAAAATCCGCACTTGATGAGACAAGACAGATCCCAATATCAATTCAAGGTTAACTTATGGATATTAAATGGAAAAGTAATTGGGCCCTTTGAGTTACAAGGAAACTTAGATGGCAATAGTTATTTAAACTTTTTACAAAATGACTTGCAAGAATTGCTAGACGACGTGCCCTTAAATGATCTCCAAAACATGTGGCTCCAAAATGATGGTTGCCCAGCACACTATGCCCGCCCTGTGCGAGAATATTTAAATCAAGAGTATCCAGGGCGTTGGATCGGGCGACTTGGTCCTATCTTATGGCCACCTCGTTCACCCGATTTGAACCCCCTGGACTTCTTCTATTGGGGTTGTCTTAAAGACAGGGTCTACTCAAAACCCATTGCGTCATTGGACGAGCTTCGTCGAAATATCAGTCAGGCTGCGGATCATATTAATCGCAGAAGATATGCAAGACAAATAAAACGGTCATTTTTAAGGCGATGTCGTGCATGTATTATTGCTGGTGGCAAACAATTTGAACATTGGTTATAATGTTAATAAATTACATGAGAAATTGTTTGACCATTTATTTAAATATTAAACATTTTCCAAGAACTAATACTTTTTATTACCTGACCGTCATTTGGCCCCTGTTTAGAAATAATAGGAACATTTTTTTTTTAAACTTGTTTGCCTAGAGTATTATACCATTTTGGAATCTTGATTAGTTGCGTCAATTTATAAAAAAACTTGCCATAGTAGTGTTCATACTTTTTTTTTACACCACGATGAGTTAAAGTTGATTAAAAGTAAAAATCTTCAAAAAATTTAGGGAATAAATTAAGTTTCATTAATTTACGTGAAAAAACTAGAGGTATTCTGGATTTTTTAAGAATTGTGGTAGATAGCAGTG
The DNA here is from genome assembly GCA_950022955.1 of Xestia ashworthii. Lineage (NCBI taxonomy): Eukaryota > Metazoa > Arthropoda > Insecta > Lepidoptera > Noctuidae > Xestia > Xestia ashworthii. The sequence continues at coordinate 25,034,474 of OX465556.1, forward strand.
CTATTCAGGTTGCCTATAAAAAAAAATAACAGAAATATTTAAAAAAGTGTGGTCATGGTAGTGAAAAATATCATAAAAGGTCTCACTTTTTTAAGAATTTCTTCTTTTTTTTTATAACTTCAAAAAAAAAGAGATATATATTTTTTTTCTTTTTTTCCCCGAGTAGTCATGGGCAGGTCTATCCTCCGGTGCTGGCTTATCGTTGAATTTTGGGACATGTTGTACATATAATACATATTCTAGGACCCTACTCTACTAGGACATCAGACGCTCAGATTATGAAGGATATTATTATAATGAATAACATTTATTCTCCGATTCATTACTTGCTCCACGAAAATGATACGTTTATATTAGACAGATGCTTCAGAGACTCAATTCCTGCAATCGAAGAATGTGGCTATGAGCCTCACATGCCAACCTACAAAGAACAGAGAGCCCAATTATGAATCAATACAATAGACACGGAAGATTGCACTCTTCTAAGGGGTCGAATTTTATCAAGACATAGGTCTAATGCGACCTATTATACGTATTTAATACTGAATAACGCACAGGGAATAAACGCTATTCAGGCATATTACTGCTCATGTTTGACGGGTATGAGGACAGTTGGTGCCTGCGCGCATGTCGTCAGCATCGTTAGGTACTTTGGGATTGGAAGGCGTTTAGAGAATTTCGTTAGGCCAGCTAGTGCTTGGGAAAATATTGTAATAGATACTAAAAACACCGAATAAAGGTTTTATTTGTAATTAATAAGGTATTTTATTTGAAAACTCCTAAAAAAAAACGTCAATGGTTACCTCACAAAATCAATATTCAGCAGAATTCTTTATGAACTTTTTTCTGCTCCGTGAGTTGTTCCCGAGCGGGAGTCAGCATTTAATTCTAAAGAGTTTTTTGAAAACTCCGAACGAAACCATCCCACAGTAAAAAGAAAAGCATCGTGATCGGAAACATAATTATTATTGTGACTGATTCCGGTTTATTCATGTCGATATAACTTTTTTCGGATGCACAGCACATTTCTGTTTCGCTGTCATACAATAAAATGATAAGATGACTATGGCCCTTCGATTAACATAGGTTTTAAAGTGCTACAAGGGTGGGGATGGTATCCATACATTTTTGGGCATTGTTTTTTAAGTTATTATCATAGCTGATGACGTAGCAGACCTTTTTGAATAATTAAAACAATTTTTTTTTGTAAATTTTTGCCATTCCGTCATAAATAGTACATTGTGATACAAGTAGCTAAAATGACCCATTATAGACGAGGTAGTTTTACTACCGAGCTTTAGCGAGGTAGTAAATAGGAACCGTGTTATAATGGGATTTTAGCGCCGTGTGTTACACCGTACTTTTCACTACGATTGCGAGAAAATAAAATAACCATATTTAATATGATAGTTTATTTTATTAAAAACTAGCCGACCCGACAGACGTTGTCCTGTCAACTATGAATATTTAATTCGAATTGACCTACTATCTACCACCTACCCGCCACCTACCCACTACCTACCTACCCACTACCTACCTATCAACTACCCACTACCTACCTACCACCTACCCACTACCTACATACTAACTACCCACTACCTACCTGCCACCTACCCATTATCTACCTACCACCTTCCCACTACCTACCTACCAACTACCCACTACCTACCTACCTACTACCTACCTACCACCTACCCCTACCTACCCAATACCTACCCACTACCTACCGACGGAAAAAAAAAATAAAAGAAGTATCCTATGTCCGTCTCCCGGTTCTAAGCTACCTCTCCACCAATTTTCAGCTAAATTGGTTCAGCCGTTCTTGAGTTATAAATAGTGTAACTAACACGACTTTCTTTTATATATATAGATAGAAGATTAAATGTACAATTTGTACTGTTGTTCTTATGAGATGTTTTTTCCCGGCATCATAATCTCGAAGTTCTCTGTGAAGACAAATATAATATTGTGTCGTCTGTGAGGTAAACTTATGAGATAAAAAGAAATTCAAATAAATAATACAGAAAAAATCTTAAAATTTCGCGCCAATGCCTTTTTCAACCGACTTCTAAAAAGAGGAGGTTCTCAATTCATCTGTATTTTTTTTTTTGTGTTTGTTACCTCAGAACTTTCGACTGGGTGAACCGATTTTGATGATTCTTTTTTTATTTGAAAGCTGGTGCTTCCCGTTGGGTCCCCCTAGATCACTAACCATTCGTCTCTCAGACTACGCATACCCCCCGCGTTTCATAATTCGGTAGGTTCCCCTCATCCGCACTCCCTCCCCCGATCAGTACCTTCCTGATTGGACCTATTAGTGACCCACGTGCCCTCGTTGCGGTTGCACGCGCATTGTTTCAGAAGATACAGCCGTCGAGTCGTCTGACAGACGAAAGGTTAGTAACTGTGTAACTTTATTTTGAGTTTAAACATTTATTTTATTTTCAATATACCTTCATATTTTTTTTTTTAATCGACTTTTTACCAATTAAATGTTTTATGGATATTATGTAGTGTTATTTTATTGAACAAAATAAGGTGAAAATATTAATTGCACACTTTTTGAAAGTTTTTTTACCTTTTAGATATTGATTGAATTTTATTTTTAGATGAATTTGAGAGGAGACCAGGAGCGCATTCAACGTTGATTGAGTGAGACAGATATAGAGTCTAACCAGGATGAAAAAGAAGGACTATCGGAGTCCGAAAAAGAAGATAACTTTTAGGCAGATGTCCACGAAGGAACTGATACAAGTGAAGAAGAAAGTTCGATGTCATCTGATGAAGAGGTCTTTGTCAGCAAGCGCTCACGTAAGCGAAGATTTATATTAGATTCAGTACAAACAGGAGAAATATACTAACTCGCACACTTCCGCTAACGAAGTAAAGGCTTTACTGGGTCTCTTGATTCAATCAGCGGCCAAGAAATCGCAACCATTTGCCCCCCCCTCATGGGTACTGGTCGCAAAACCAATAGATGGCCGCTATGCTTGTTTTATGATACTTTTTATAAACTCGTATGCTGTTTCTCAGACTATATGCAACATGATCAGAGACCGTAAGAAACCGCTGAAGAGGAGAGAATTTGCTTTGCAAATGGCGGATGAACTTATGAAACCCTAGCTACTCGAGCGCTACAACACGGTGACTTTGAAGCGTGATTTGTAAAGGAGTATTGAAGATATTCTTAACATCAAACAGCCACAGGAAAGCTGTGTTCAAGAGCTTCCTAAAACAAGGAAAAATTGTGGATTTTGCCCGGCAAAAAAAGGCGTATGACAAAATATACTTGCACATACTGCAAAAAGATCATTTGCGGGAAACACACAGTTCTTATTTGTAGTAATTGTAAGAATTAGTATTGTTTCTTTTTCATTGTTTTGTTTAATTGCCTAAGGAAAGCACTTTAAGTTTTTGTTACTTTTATAAAATAAATAATTAAGGTTTTGAATATATCTGTATTTTATTGCGTAGTCTATGAGTCGAAAGGTTAGTGACAGTGTTACTCCGATTTAAGGTTAGTGATCTAGGGTTAATTTGTTGAAGATCTGATGCTGATCTTCGGAGATATACAATGGAACTCTTCAAAAATAGACGGCAAATCTGCAGTGATTGCTGATCCGCTTGTAGGTTCATTGTTTATACTACATCATGACGTACCATCACGCTTGTATGCTCTGAGGGGGTACGCAGATGTGTACAATATACCCAGATTTCGACAATGTTTGTTACCTCAGAACTTTCGACTGGGTGAACCGATTTTGATGATTCTTCTTTTATTTGAAAGCTGGTGCTTTCCGTGTGGTTCCATGTCAATTTGGTTAAGATCTTACGCTGATCTTCGGAGATATAAATGGAACTCTTCAAAAATACACGGCAAAGCTGCAGTAATTGCTGCAATCGCTTGGTTGTTTATTGTTTATACAACATCATGACGTAACATCACACCTGTATGCTCTGAGGGAGTACGCAGAAGTATACAATACACCCAGATTTCGACAGTTGGACGTGTAAAGTTCCATTCAATGGGATCCCGGAGAAATAGAGGTAACTCCTTAACTTTATAGGCACACCAGAAGCGGTTTGGGTAGTTTTAGGTATAGTACTTTCTCGGAGTGATCCCATTTCGATTTGATAAAGATCCGGTGACTTCGGAAGATAGGCAACTGAACTCCTTAATAAATGATAGCAAATGTAGGTACTGGGATCGCTGAAGACTCACGTCTGTCTATTGTTTACACCAGTTCATAACAAAAAATCACACCGATACGCTGTGAAAGGGTAAGCACATGTGAACCACTAAAAAGTGAAAAATAAAAACTTTTTTGCAAAAAATATAACCGACTTCACACAAAAAAGTGAAAAATAACTTTAGCTTCAGAAGTCGGTGACAAAAAAACTAAATCAATCAAACAAAGGTCACCGACTTCTGAAGCTAAAGTTATTTTTCACTTTTTTGTGTGAAGTCGGTTATATTTTTTGCAAAAAAGTTTTTATTATTTCTTCTGTAGCTGGAATGCAACGCACACATCCTGCCAAAGAGTTCGGCGTTCGGCGCGTTTGATTCCATTTTTAAAATAAAATGTTTTTTTTTTTGGAACAATAATAAGTCAATTGGGTGAATATTTCATTTGGTGCATATTTGAAGTTTTGGAGAAAAATAAAAAAAAGTAACCTAATCATGTTCTTTATATACTTTTTTAAAAGTATATAATGATACCAACTGGGACATATCAAAGGGACAGTAATTCTAGGCGATTTTGACGTTTGTTTTTTTTTAAAGAACGGTAATGAGATTTCACAAATATGGTAATTAGATCTCAAGATACGGTAGTGAGATAAACTAGTAACAGCTAGTAACCAATAAAACATTTAAAAAAAACAGTATTTTACACGTGTAAACCTTTTAAAAATGAAATAAAATATTATAATATTAACATTAAAAATCATTACCATTCGTTTCTTCTAATTACCATTCGAATTGTAGAAAATGGTATTTAATGGTAATTAGAAGAATGGTAATTAGATTCACAAGTATTTCTAATAAATATTTGTTATTTTGAATAGGTAAAGGCTTGTAAGGCGTATACAACAAAGAAAGACTTGTACTGGATATACTTAGCCAATAATTATATAAAAAAGACAATATTAATTACCTTTCAAAACGCGAATGGCATGTAGAAATATTTTGAACCACTTCACTTTTTGCACAGGAGAATTCAAAATTACGTGGCCATAATCGCTCTCTCACGCGTCCGTCCAGCTTGGTAGTAGAGCAGACACTGACGCCGAATATTTCTTGTTTAGTCTACATCGCTGTGGCGCGTAAGTACGAAAATATCGGATTGAGAATATCGTCGGATGGTAATTATGAATGAGGGTAGGGACATTTTTCAAAGTTATATGAAACCACTTGAATATGGTCTTTCGTAAAGAATATATATTTTATAATATGGATTAATTAATATATTAACCGAAAACGTATTACATAAATCGTTCTTCCTACAGATTTTTTACTAAAATGCACCGATTTATTAAAATCTGGAAGAAGGGACATGGATGGTAATTAGATTTTTGGCTTGTTTTTTTAATTTTGGTGCACTTATAATAAAAAACTAGATTTTTGAAGCGTTGCGCCTAGTACTGTTATAAGTTAATTAGAAAAAAAAAATTCAGGTAAAGATTTTTTTAACATTTAATGTATTCTTTATCGCCTGCCGCGTAATTTGCACGAAATGAAATATTCACCCAATTCTATAAGAATTATGAGTAAAGACTTTGCGTTTTCGAACACCGACGACGAAATTTAAAAAAAAAAAGCTTATTTTCCCTAGGGCTATAATGAGCAACTTTACGCCCCCTCTGGTACGCTATTATGACGGTCTTTTCGAGCAAGAGGAGTGAAAAATATGTTGTATAGTGAAAAAAAATAATACTACGCCGCAGTGGCGCAGGCTCCTAACAACTCAATTCCCACCGGCTTACCTTCAGAAGTTCAGAACACAACCACTCTCTACCTACCGTAATTGAAAAATTGCACAATCACTACTTCTTACAAGCATCACCAAACGCCTACTCGCATTTAATAAAAAAAAAATACCCTTCAATAACATTTTGCTATAAAATAACCCGCAGGCGCTATCGGCTTTTTGGCAGCTTAATTTCTAAGCAAAATAAACGTCATGACCTCACTAGCCAGCCCGCCATAGTATGGCTCTGGTAAGCCGAAGCAAACCGAGTTATTCATAGAGAAAGTAATAGAAAATGCGTGCGCGTGAGCGAGATGGAAAGAAATCGTTATCGCTCGTTGAATTTCGTAAAGAATCGGACATCATTCATTCTTGATGAATGACATTATTTTGTGCAGTAAACCGAATTTTATCGACTTACGACAGGGGCAGAAAAAGAAAGTATGATAGGGGAAGAACGAGATAGTATTAGTAATGGTGGATTTCGTATTTGGCTATTTATTTGGATGTTTATTTTGTTGTTCACTTTTATTTTTTAACTATGGTACCTCTGCATTTTATTTAATTTTTTTTTTGTTTTTTTTTTGTCATGGTTGCCAATTTCATTATTTTTGGGGTCGCTGATAATGAAAATTAGGTCAAAATGAAAATCCAAAATGACATTTTTTGGTTGTTTCTTCATGGGTGTTGTTTTCGTGGTATTTGAGGTCGCTGATAATGAATCCAAGATGGCGCCGATGAAATATTTCAGTTTTTTCTTCATGGGTGTCGTTTTCGTAGTTTTTGGGGTCGCTGATAATAAATAAGAGGTCAAAATGAAAATCAAAGATGGCGCCGACGAAAAATTTCGGTTTTCTTTTCATGGGTGTCGTTTTCGTGGTTTTTGGGGTCGCTGATAATGAAAATGAGGTCAAAATGAAAATCCAAGATGGGGCCGATGAGAAATTTCAGTTTTTTCTTCATGGGTGTCGTTTTCGTGGTTTTTGGGGTCGCTGATGATAAAAAAGAGGTCAAAATGAAAATCAAAGATGGCGCCGACGAAAAGTTTCGGTTTTTCCTTCATGGGTGTCGTTTTCGTGGTTTTTGGGGTCGCTGATAATGAAAATGAGGTCAAAATGAAAATCCAAGATGGCGCCGACGATAAATTTCGGTTTTTTCTTCATGGGTGTCGTTTTCGAGGTTTTTGGGGTCGCTGATAATGAAAATGAGATCAAAATGAAAATCTAAGATGGCGCCGATGAAAAATTTCAGTTTTTTCTTCATGGGTATCGTTTTCGTAGTTTTTGGGGTCGCTGATAATAAATAAGAGGTCAAAATGAAAATCAAAGATGGCGCCGACGAAAAATTTCGGTTTTCTCTTCATGGGTGTCGTTTTCGTGGTTTTTGGGGTCGCTGATAATGAAAAAGAGGTCTAAATGAAAATCAAAGATGGCGCCGACGTAAAATTTCGGTTTTTTCTTCATGGGTGTCGTGTTCGTGGTTTTTGGGGTCGCTGATGATAAAAAAGAGGTCAAAATGAAAATCAAAGATGGCGCCGACGAAAAATTTCGGTTTTTTCTTCATGGGTGTCGTTTTCGTGGTTTTTGGGGTCACTGATAATGAAAATGAGGTCAAAACAAACATAAAAAAGTCAAGTAAAAAAAAAATCATTCTAATTTTTTTTCTCGGCTTACCCTGACTCTTTTTTCACCCTTCGCCACTGCTACGCCGGATGTACAAAATACTAGAAAAATATCCTTGTCTTATCAGCTCTCTAAAATGGTATTTAAAATCTTATTGAAAGTTATAGACTACATTATGAAAAATGTTTTTGATTTAGTAAAAAGGAAAAAAAAGGTAAAAGGTATGCGGAAAATAAAACTAAACAATTTCGTGAATTATTATTATTTTTAATCAATTTCACTTTTAAAACTTTAATAACTCACTTTTTACACGTCTTGTTCGACTAACATGTTCTACCAGTGTGCCACGTGTTTTTTTCGGTGGACTCGTTCTAGTGATCATGAACAAAACATGCGCGTGTTCACCGAAATGTTCGCGCACATTTGTGAGAGGTCACGCAGTAGCGGTGGACTCGAGTCAGCGAACACGCATTCTCTGTTCGCGCACTCAATTAAATAGCCTAGGTGACCGACCTTCATTCATCTCTTTATCGAGTAAATAATATTAATAAGTAAGCTTAGTAACGTGTTGTCGCATAAAGTTACGTCAAGACCATGATCGTCTTAGGTTGCCAAAGTATATATCGCGATAATGTGCATACTTAGGCAACCTCAACTCAATACCATGCTAACTTAAACCTATTTGCAATGTGCTTGTTCATCTACTAAGATTCATAAACTGTATTAAAAATCAAATATTCGCATCGACTGACCAATGTCAGTCGAAAACAAGATTTGCAGACTGTTTGCAATAGGTTTTTTTTCCTTATTTTCAATTTTCTCACAAGGTCTGCTGGGAACGTGCGATAGCTTCGCACGTTCCCAGCAGACTACTTGTGTTTTCGATATTCGAAATTAACTGTATACTGTTTTACAATATTTAAATTAAATCAGACGGATTAGATCAAAACAAATTGAGCTTATATGAAAACGCGGTCAGGCAAAGTAACTGAAGTTAGTATTTTTGGAATCACAATAACCAATTTACAATTTTTACGGATTTGTTCGTAAAACATGCTCTCGTACTAACATGTTCGCTCACAAAGTTACCCACAGCTTTGCCGGTGTGATTGATATTAATTAAAAATAAAACAGTGTTCATGGAATTGTTTAATTAGATTTTCCGAATACTTTTTATGAGATAAACGCCTTCCTGTACTAAATCAAAAACGATTTTCATAATGTAGTCCGTGACTTCTCAATAAGTTTTATACCATTTTAAACAGCTGATAAGACAAGGATATTTTTTAGTAATTTGTACATCTGGCGTAGGAGGTATTAGTTTTTTTCACTATGCAATATCTTTTTATTAAGGAATGGCAAAAAATTTTTCATTACTAATTTTTACTAAGAGTTTTGGATTTTTTGAACGGTTAATTATTAACAAAGGTCTGCTACGTCATCAGCTATGATAATAACTTAAATTTCAGTACATTTGCGACGTAAATCGTTTTTAAATTGGCTTTAAATGATTTAATCTGGGATTTTTCATAAAATTTCGGTAGAACATTTGGTGTCTTAATTTCTTGCATTATAACCCTACTATAACGTCCTGCAAGGAATACGTCGAATTACCAGGGGCACAATTCTGCTATATTAATCTGCTAAATTCACAATGGCCGATCATTGGTCGAGTAATAAAATTGTGTTTTAATGACATTGTCGTATTGCCATTACCATAAAACCCTTAGTACCAATGGTAAAAATAAAATTAAGAAATATGCAAGATTGAATAAAATCATTAAAAAATGTCATAAACACAAGAAACAACAAAAGCACTATTCCAAAAATATTCAATTAAGGAAAGAACGTGTTTCTCTTGTTAATAGATTAAATAACTACTTATCAAATTAAGTTAGAAGACAGTACAAGTATTTATGAAATAGACACTCAGCGCTTACAATCAGAAATTGAGGCACTGAATGAGTCACTAAAATCTTTGTATAATAAATATGAAAGCTCTAAAAAACAAATTAAGGAGCATATTCTTGTCACAAATGAGTTGGTTGACAAAGTGGACTTGCTGACTCTCAGCAACACTCATTGTACTTGTCGGAGTGAACCCAGTCTTGATGCCCTCCAGCCTGAGGCAACGGAGGACCCGTCCCAAGCTGTGAGTGCTCAGAACTTCATCATCCATCAAAACCATGATTCACAAGTAGTACAGCCTGAGATTAGTCATTTTGTTTCACCTGATTGTAATGATTGTCATCATTCAGTTATGTTTTCTGATAGTATGGGTAGAGGGCAAGGTACCTAAATTGATCAGTAATAACCTGAGTTACTATACCCAAAATTATTGCATGCCAGGGTCAAGCTACAAACAAGTACCTAATGGCATCAGTAATAAAAAAATGATTGTTATCTTAACACTACCATTACTCTTTGTGTTGGTAATAGTTCTAATGTAAAAAAGGAAGATATCACCGACTGTGTTTCTGAGTTGCTAAAGTTAAGATGTAATAAAATTTAATTTGTGCTTTTCCATATTTTGAAAATTTAACTAGTAGGAAAAACGATTAAATACATATAATGTTGAATAAACATGTACATATTTTAGTAGGTCACTATAGTGACAGGCTTATGTATCTGGATATCAACACTATAGTTGGTAATCTTAAGTCGACACGGCGTAAGGTGTATCTACCTATTGTATGTAGACACAAAATAGCTCGGCTATTAGCTTATAGTATTCACACAGACATAAAAAGTTTTACGAAAATGATAACTCTGTTCATAAACTCAACTTGTTTATTCCAAACTATTATACAATTCACAGTCTTAATATCCAGTGTGTGTAGTCGACACGTCTTAATGCTACGATAGCCAAGCACCAATTGCCTACCGACTGCCAATGGCGGTCTGTCCCCACACTTACCCCTACCACAATGATACTCGGGTTCGTGATTGGCTACCAAAGTGACAGCTAGTGTTGCCATATTTCTAAGTAAAATTATGTTACAATGCAAAGTCACGACATTCGGCCATCCGATACAGTGCAACCTCCCGGTGCACTCCCCCAGTTGCCAGTCAGCAAATGTATAAATTTTTAAACTTGTGAACTAAACGAAATAAGTTAATATAAAACTGCTATTTCTGTTTATCTTATCTTATTCTTTTTACATAACAACAACATCACGACATTCGGTTAATTTGGTGCATAATATCAATACTTTATCTAGAACAGTATTCATCAATATTCATAAATAGTATAGCTATATCTTTAAATTTGTTACAATGTGTTACATACATTTTATCTACGTGCCCATATCTTCTAATCTTTTGCAGCCTTCATTCAGGTTCAGGTCCACTGACGGGTCGTCTAAGTAGGCAAGAGCTGACTCAAAACGTTTCGCGCCAAGCATCCAGTTTATTAGACGTTGGAAGCCGGAGCATTAGCCAGACCAAACGGCATTTGCTTCAAAATCATCGTCATTCTCTTGCCCTTATCCCATTTTAGTTGGGGTCGGCACAGCATGTCTTCTACTTCCATACTCCTCTAATTTTCGTCATCTCATCAGACACTTCTTTTCTTGCTTCAAAATCCAAATATTTTATTTCACATAGGCCTAGATGGGCACTTATAAAACGTCGAAAAGGTGCACGGTTCGCGTTGGTTGATTCCATGGAGAAGAACCGGCAAGAAACTCCATGGTTACTCTTTTCAAATCGTTTGGTGTTACAATCATTTTATTATACAGTATTAGTACTTTAGTATGGGAGGACAGCGTAGGCTCGATAATAGGTCGTTGCTTACTATATTATAAATGTAAAACAAGATATAGTACATTGTTATCCAAGGGGTGAAAGTAACTTATTTAGTCCCGAGACGGGGTTTGGCGCCCAAGAGTAGCGCGGGCGCTAATAGCTCGAGGGACTAAAGAAGTCTTTAACCCGAGGTAAACACTGTGCTTTTCATTACGAATACAAGGAAAATAAAAACAAAAACACGAAACCACTCGAAAAAAAAATGAAGATCGGATTGCCGCTTTCCCGCCTATTTTGTTTTTTTTTCTGTGGCCGGCTATTCAGCCTTTATTTTCACTATAGTCACTGAAAAAATAGTAAATATTTTGCCCAAATTTTTGTTATTTTAAAGAAATATTTGTAACTAAATTATAACTAAGTTATTTAAAATAATTATGTTCTTTAATTAATACTGAATTTTATGTTATTTCAATTTTACATCGCGCTGTAATTTACAGGCTGTATAGAAGTCGGAACATGGTTCAATAGAAATGTGAAAATAGAACCAGATTTTTTTTTAATATTGTGACAGCTGTCAGTTGAAAGTGATTCTCCCTAGGGCTGAAAAGTATTACTTTCAGCCCGCTCCTCAGGCAACTTCAGACCTACTTTCCGAGTATGAGTAATGAAAAATATTTAACAATAGTTAAACATCGTCTGGGAATCTACAAAGCCTACAATGTTCACTCATTCACAAATAACAGGTAAAAAAAAGCATCTATGCAAAGGTAAGTAAATATAAAGAAGTTAATTTAATTAAAAACTAAATTAAACAACTGACACAAATATTGTCATGAGTGCTGTAACTATACTGAGAAAAAGATGAGAACAAATGATTTGAATACTATTGTAAAAATCTGAATCAAAAGAAAAGAATAAAGAGATTGAGAACAGTTAAAGATATCCACAAAACTGCGCCGTTTATGAGCTACCAGGGAAGCCGCATGCGCAGAAGGAATTATAGCCAGACTTCTTTGTCTTCAACGTAGTCCTTGATTTTGTAATATAGTTTAAGGCGATTACACGAGCCAAACGCGAGTTTTATAATTACTAAAAGTATATGATTCACTGCTATAAACAAGACCAGAAAAATATATGATATTCTTCAGGATATAAGCCAGCATGATACTGTTTTGAAAACATAATACAATTAATGTGGCTCGATAAAAAGAAATCACGAACTTACCTCTAAAAATATCTTTCAAACAATAAAAAACATACTAATATGCATGCGATCATTCCGATTTTTTGGCAAATAATTCTACAAGCAATATATTAGCATGATACTGTTTTAGTGTTTTAATCCAATCAATAGTTTTTTTGTAAATCGATCGAAACCACTCATTTCGCGCTATTTGGCCCGCAGTGGCTGACGTAACAACCACTTTGCAGTGCAAGCTGATTAGAACTTTATTCTAACAGCATTTCAAACGAAGTTTGGACCACCACAAATAGAGTTGCTAATTTAGCTCGTCTAAACGCCTTAATAGTTTTGAACCTTCCATTGGTCTGTTCTATAATGACTTTGGCAACTTGTCGTAAAAGCGTATTCTATTTTTAACCGACTTCATTAATAAAGGACTTGCTAGTTTTTGTTAAACCGAATTTAGGTACTACTATTTCATGTTTACTGTGTGTATTTTAATCATGGAAGTCGCTTCTTATTTTGAAAAGCCCTCGATTTTTTTTTTTAACTGACTCGTGAGGACCTATTTTATAGATCGCGCGGACTGCCCCGGACTGCCCTCTAGCTGTGGCTTCATCCGTTAATTGCCTTATTTTCCTTACTGCACATGTAGCTGAGCTTAACTTACCCGAAAGAGTTCTAAAGTGCGCGCTTCACCGCAAAATTAAATCGATAGTAATCCCTGAGAACCCAGTTTCCGCTATAACATCAAGTTTATTGGCGTCAAGATTTAAATTTAGATCACGTTGTGGTACATTTGATAAGGAAAACTTTAAACATTTCGTTTTGCTTGCATTCAGTAAAAGATTATTAGCTGCGATCCATTTCGAGAGAACAGTTAGACTTTCGTTGATACGTGGGGTATTCGTATCTATTCTATTTAGGTTTTTTTTTTTTTAAATTAGCGAGGCGTCATCAGCAAATAAAAATACATCTGATAATTTGGCCATCATATAAGGGAGATCAATAATATTAACAAGAAATAGGAAAGGAGCGAGAATCGAACCTTGGGGCATGACTATCTTGGCTAGAGACCAGGAGGACGTAGTCTCATTTACATTTACTTTTTGCTGCCTGTTTGAGTAGTAAGAAAGAACCAGATCAGTAGCAGAATCAGAATCAGAATCATTCATTCGTAAACATTGGTAACAATTACAAGATCTTAAAAATTAGGTAGTGCGCTATGTTTTGCCAATTGACATACAAATTATTTTAACAAAAGAAAATAACAACGATTATTTATGATAAGTATACTAAATTATTACACTAAATTAAAATAAAATTATGAAATTATTAGAGTACCATATAATTGTATTAACTCATGCAAACAAGTTAAATTTCATTATTTCTATTCAATATCAAGATTTTAAGGTCAAATATTTACACATGGAAACTAGTAAAATTTTAGTATTCATAGTCAATTTTATTTCATATCAAAATGTAATAATTCAATTAAATTAGAGATAAATTCAAGATTGATCTAAAAATGTAAAATATTAAAACTTTTTTGCAAAAAATAAAACCGACTTCAAAAAGAAAAAGTGAAAAATAACTTTAGCTTCTGAAGTCGGTGACGTTTGTATGATTGATTTAATTTTATTGTCACCGACTTCAGAAGCTAAAGTTATTTTTCACTTTTTCTTTTTGAAGTCGGTTTTATTTTTTTGCAAAAAAGTTTTTATTTTTCACTTTTTAGTGGTTCACATGGAAAGTGCATACCGTTACAATTACAACAAGCCCAAACACGACTAGGATACATTGTCTCATTATGGAGTTCCGTGACTCTTGGCTTCATCATCAGATCTGATGGTAGAATGGTTCTTATCAAACGCAAATGCTTCACTTGTTGTAGAAAAAATAAAAATTGCTGTACGTTATCCTATAAAATTTGAAGAGTTCCCTCGATTTCGCCAAGATTCCATCATCAGATCCCGACTTGGCGACTATGGGACCAACTTGGAAGTATACCCTTTCAAACAAAAAAAGAATTTTTCAAATCGGTTTAGGCGTCTTCGAGTAATCGGGTAACATACATAAAAAAAAAAAAAAAAAAAAAAAAAATACATACAGTCGAATAGAGAACCTCCTCCTTTTTGGAAGTCGGTTAAAAATTCATGTCATATAGTTGCAGAGATTCGTCATTAAGGAACTCGTCTCGGGAGATCATTAATATTAGCAAGAAATAGGAAAGGAGCGAGAATCGAACCTTGGGGCACGCCTATCTTGGTTAGAGAATAGGAGGACGTCGCCTCATTTACATTTACTTTTTGCTGCCTGTTTGAGTAGTAAGAAAGATCCAGATCAGTAGCAGAATCAGAATCATTCATTCGTAAACGTAGGTAACAATTACAAGATCTTAAAAAAAATTAGGTAGTGCGCTATGTTTTGCCAATTGACATACAAATTATTTTAACAAAAAAATAACAACGATTACATGATAAGTATACTAATTATTACATAAAATTAAAATAAAATTATGAAATTATTAGAGTACCATATATTAATAAAATTCATGTCATATAGTTACAGAGATTCGTCACTAAGGAACTCGTCTAAAGAATAATAATATTTTTCAAGCAGTTGACCCGCTTTATTTTTTTTTAAACTTGTGCAATGGCATACATTTTATTTCATCAGGTATTTTATTATATATTTGAATTGCTATGCCAAAGAAGCTTTTCCCTCATTAGAGCAGTTTTACATTCCATTAGGCACAGTTCATTAAAACTAAACATAGTCTCTGAATAAATGTGGATTTGTTTTTACAAACAGTGCAGTTTCAAGGATGTATAGAGCCGGCAGAGGTAATATTTTTAACTTTTTAAAATATGGAATGCAACTATCAGTTGTGTGTAAACCGCACATACTTCGCAACCATCTTTTCTGCATTCATAAAGGAAATGTTTTATTAAATTCTTGGCAAACTGCAGAAAATAATGTACCGTGGTTTAAATTGAAACTTTTGAATCAAAACTAGCCTTTGAATTTTTTTGTTAATTTGCTCTGTGACTTCTTGGTCTGTAAAACCCCTTGTGAAATGTTAATTTTTTTTGTACTTATCTATAATTTTTATGGTGTATATAATCAAGAGTATTCTATTCTGTTCTATTCTATGTAGATTGCGCCGGTTGCGTTTCTCCGTTCATAGGATGCGTCGCATCCAATACGCCACATTACCTCAGACAGAAAAATATATTAATAACTTTGTCTACGGAATTGAATATGATAATGATTGCGATTATCGAAATAGCTCTTGGATCTTAAATTATTAGCTACATAATAGATAGACAATGCCATCTATTTCAGACATTGATTTGTATGTTTTTATACGATAAAAATGTAAGTACATACAAGTACATTATCATATTCTACGACGCACTTCGCTTAAGGAATGACAGGATTAGTAGGAACTCCAGGCAAAGATTGCGACTCACATGGTCAATAATTACACGGCACACGTGGCCAATAACTAAACGGCACACATGGCCAACAACTAAATGACACACATGGCCAATACATAAAACGACACACACGGCCAATATATTTACGACACAAATGGTCAGTATACGACACACATGGCCAGTATACTACACAAATTGCCAATAAATATACGACACACATGGTCATTAAATTACGACTCACATGGTCAATAAATCAACGGCACACATGGCCAATAAATAAACGGCACTCATAGCCAATAACTAAACGACACACATGGCCAATACATAAAACGACACACATGGCCAGTATATTTACGACACAAATGGTCAGTATACGACACACATGGCCAGTATACGACACAAATTGCCAATAAATATACGACACACATGATCATTAAATTACGACTCAAATGGTCAATAAATCAACGGCACACATGGCCAATAACTAAACGACACACATGGCCAATACATAAAACGACACACATGGCCAGTATATTTACGACACTAATGGTCAGTATACGACACACATGGCCAGTATACGACACAAATTGCCATTAAATATACGACACACATGGTCATTAAATTACGACTCACATGGTCAATAAATCAACGGCACACATGGCCAATAAATAAACGGCACTCATAGCCAATAACTAAACGACACACATAGCCAATACATAAAACGACACACATGGCCAGTATATTTACGACACAAATGGTCAGTATACGACACACATGGCCAGTATACGACACAAATTGCCAATAAATATACGACACACATGATCATTAAATTACGACTCAAATGGTCAATAAATCAACGGCACACATGGCCAACAACTAAACGACACACATGGCCAATACATAAAACGACACACATGGCCAGTATATTTACGACACTAATGGTCAGTATACGACACACATGGCCAGTATACGACACAAATTGCCATTAAATATACGACACACATGGTCATTAAATTACGACTCACATGGTCAATAAATCAACGGCACACATGGCCAATAACTAAACGACACACATGGCCAATACATAAAACGACTCAGATGGCCAGTATATTTACGACACAAATGGTCAGTATACGACACACATGGCCAGTATACGACACAAATTGCCAATAAATATACGGCACACATGGTCATTAAATTACGACTCACATGGTCAATAAATCAACGGCACACATGGCCAATAACTAAACGGCACACATGGCCAATAACTAAACGGCACACATGGCCAATAACTAAACGGCACACATGGCCAATAACTAAACGACACACATGGCCAATACATAAAACGACACACATGGCCAGTATATTTACGACACAAATGGTCAGTATACGACACACATAGCCAGTATACGACACAAATTGTCAATAAATATACGACACACATGGTCATTAAATTACGACTCACATGGTTAATAAATAAACGGCATACATGGTTGATAAATATACGTCATACATTAGGTTAGGTTAGGTTAGGTTTAGGTTAGGTTAAGACGTAGCGGGGGGAGTTTTACACCTCACTCCCCCCGGGACGAGGCCCGTAGGTCAAGCCAGCACTAGTCCGGGGCAGCGGAAGTCGCATCAGATCCCGTTGCCCCCTGACGCAAGTGTGCGAGGGAACACCGGTGTGGTTTTAGTCAGTACGAGTCCGACAGACCCCTCCGCTCTCCCCAGGGCTGAGGACAGCCATTGAGGATTTCCACATCGAGAAAAAAAAAAAGGTTTAGGTTAGGTTAGGTTAGGTTTTGGCCAAAAAATAAACGGCACACATAGCCAATAACTAAATGACGCACATGGCCAATAAATAAACGACACACATGGTCAATTATTTACGACACAAATGGTCAGTATACGACACACATGGCCAGTATACGACACAGATTGTCAATAAATATACGACACACATGGTCATTAAATTTACGACACACATGGCCAATAAATAAACGGCACACATGGCCAATAAACTTATAGTGGATTATATTTTTCACTGTTACGTTATAAACTACTATTTCCACATCAAAGTAACATAATTTATATTATTCATTATAAAATGAGATTGTATCTTCTATTTCCATTAGTGTACAGGAAACTAAATAGACTAGGAAGTTTACCGGATTTACTTTTTAAAGTAACTTCACTCATGTACTGCTTATTTTTAAACTCTGCTATCGTAGATTGCAATCAAAGAGTAGCCTTGACCTTGCAATCTGACGACACAAAGATCAAAAATAAAAGTAAAAACATCAAATATGCTTTAATAAATATCAATTAAAACAAATATTATCTGTATTTCAATATTTCCAATAACTTCGACTAACTTCCGAAAATGTTACTTTGAAGGATCAATAAACAAAAATCTTATAAATAACGTACCTTTTATTTTGTAGAATGCGTAGATAATGCCACTTCTGAGTTTTTACGAAAATGATAACTCTGTTCATAAACTCAACTTGTTTATTCCAAACTAATATACAATTCACAGTCTTAATATCCAGTGTGTGTAGTCGACACGTCTTAATGCTACGATAGCCAAGCACCAATTGCCTACCGACTGCCAATGCCGGTCTGTCCCCACACTTACCCCTACCACAATGATACTCGGGTTCGTGATTGGCTACCAAAGTGACAGCTAGTGTTGCCATATTTCTAAGTAAAATTATGTTACAATGCAAAGTCACGACAATAGTATGTCTAAGTTTCGTTATATTATTAACACTGCGACGATTAGTAATTCTATTAATTTACAGGTGACTGGCACAAATGAATATAGCACTAGTGCTCTATATATTTACAAATATTGTACTGAGGAGGATCCATCTGTCACCGTGGAAAATTCTCAATTAGGGTTTATTAGTGATAGGGTCTTATCGTCTGAGGATGGCACAGGAGTCTCCGGCCTCACTTCAAATATAAATTTAAACTAGAAAGTGAGACAACAGAAGGTACCATTAACAATATTTTTGTTAATCCTACCAACAGCAAGGTATCTTCTTGCACTCAATTAGTTAGTAAAACAGGGCCTCAGCAGAACACCTTAAAATTATTCCACCAAAATATCCAAGGCATTTCTTCCAAATTATTAGAAATTGAATTGTTTTTAGAAAGTAGTAAGTTTGACATTATTTGTTTTACTGAACATTGGCATATGGTTAGCTGCTTTAATCGTAAAATTATGCTTCGTGGAGGTTCCTTAATATTAATAAAAAATAGTTTTAAATATAAGCAACGTAATGACATAGTAGGTCTCTCGGTTGAACATTGCGTCGAACTGTCCTGTGTTGAGCTAGATAAGCATGTAATTGTGTGTGTACAGACCCCCAAACTATCAAAACTTTTCCATATTTGAATCAATAATGGAAGATGTCCTGGCAAAACTTGCAGCCAGTAATAAAGCTACAATAATTTGTGGTGATTTTAATATCAATATTTTAGAAGAAAATTCAAATAGCAGTCGGTTATTAAATCTTTTTAAGTCATATGACTTGACTAACGTTTTTGTTGAACCCACTAGAATCACAACTTCTTCTGCTACTTGTATAGATAATGTTTTCTGCGATTGTGATTACTTAGATAAAGCCATTATAAATTGTTTGCCGTCTGACCATAGCGGACAAACTGTAACTTTTAGTTGCAAAACTCCAACGTGTTGCTACGTATTCAAAGATTTTTAGAAATACTTGCAAGGTTGCTAAAGCCCTGCACATAAGCAACAAGATCAAAACAGCAGAAAATAAAATAAAGACCGTTTGGAAAGTCATAAATAACGAGACTAACAGAAAGAAAATACGTAATAATAGCTTTACATTGGATACAGCATGTGGTCTTAAAAGCTCTGATCAGGAAGTAGCTCAAGAATTTGTTAATTTTTTTACGAAAAACTACGGAGGCTCTTAATTCCTCACCTGAAGCCTCAATTGCCTTATTAAAGGCGAATGTGTCTGGCTGCCTGGCTGAATTTAAATTTAAACACATTAACCCTATGACAGTTATTAAAGCTTTCCGGCAAATTAAAATCAAACTGACCGAAGATTTATGGGGAATGTCTATCAAAGTTTGTACATCTATACTTGAGACCATAGCCCCGTACTTTGCTTTAATTTTTAATTTATGTGTAGACCAAGGAGTTTTCCCGGATTTAATGAAATACAGTAAAGTCATACCTCTTTTCAAATCCGGGGACAGTAAAGATTCCAATAATTATAGACCTGTATCCGTGTTACCAGTTTTTAGCAAGGTTTTTGAAAAAGTAATGCTTAGTCAAATGCTCTATCATTTTAACACCAACAGAATCTTACATGATCAACAGTATGGTTTCACCAAGGGACGTTGTACAACTGACGCCGGTGTAACCCTATTAAAGCACATATTTGCTGCGTGGGAAGAGTCCCAAGACGCAATAGGAATTTTCTGTGATCTCTCCAAAGCTTTTGATTGCGTAAATCACGACACATTACTTTTGAAACTGGAGCATTACGGACTAGGTAAACTTGCACTTAGCCTGCTAAAATCTTATTTGAGCGATAGAAAACAACATGTTCAAATAAATGGTGTTAATTCACAGGGTTTGAATGTAAAAATGGGGGTTCCGCAAGGCTCAATATTGGGTCCTTTCCTTTTTTTAGTATAATTTAATGAATTTATTTTCATTAATATGAACTCAAAATTTTACTTTATTTACTTTATGTACTTATGTACTAACCTATCTCCCCCTCAACATTGACCCTAAATGAACACTAATAGACAGTTCAATGTTGCTCCAATTACATAACTAACTTAACTCAATAACTTAATAACTACTTTTACATTTATAACTTCAATTAACAGTATTCTATAGTATTTTACACAGTTAGAAAAGAAAAATATTAATAAAGTTTTATGTTGTTTCACCCTAATAGTTTTATTTACCTGACATTAGCTATAATGCTAGGTACATAGTTCTACATTGTTTTTCTACGATTATGAATCAAGACTTACATAACATTAAGTTTTTTACAAAAATACACATGTTTCATATTACATAGTGCCTTTGTTAGTGCATCTGCCACATTATAGTTTGTTGGTACATAACAGAGTTTAATGACATTGTTTCTAATTGCATCTTTTATGTAATGATATTTTATGTCAATGTGTTTGGTGCGTTTGCTATTTTCATTGCATTGTATCATATTAATTGCGCTCTGATTATCTATATTTAGGTATGTCTCGATATTACATTTGTTAAAATCTGCTGATATGCCTTTTACATAAATTATGTCACTCACGGCTTGTGCCCCTGCCACATATTCAGCCTCAGCTGTTGAAAGTGCTACTGTTGTCTGTTTCTTCGTGTACCATGAGACTAGGTTGTTACAATAGAATATAACACACCCACTTGTGCTTTTTCGATCTCTTCTGTCTCCAGCCCAATCTGCATCTGAGTATGCTGTTATTTTACACATCTCTGACTTTGTGTACACCAGTCCCTTGTTAATAGTGCCTTTTAGATAGCGCAGGATCCTCTTACCAGCTTTCCATAGTTCCATAGTGGGCTTGTCTACAAATCTACTCAAAAAAGTTACAGCAAATGTTATATCCGGTCTACTGGTCAGTGAAATGTATAGAAGTGATCCAATTAATTCTCTAAATGGTACCTGAATTACTTCTTGGGTACTATTTTCTTCTGTGTTAAAATTCATCTCCATTGGTGTATCTATTGGTCTACAATCTTGCATATTGAATTTGTTTAAAATTTTCTTGATGAGGTTTGTTTGCTTTATCTCCAATCTATCATCTTTGTATGTAATTTGCATTCCTAGATATTCTTTGACTTCACCTAACAATTTTGTCTGAAATTCTTTCTTTAACATAGAAATTATCGCTTTATCATTTCCAACTGTTAAAATATCATCCACAAATAGTAGTAACCATGTTTTGTCTTTCATATATAAACAAACATCATGTTTTGATTGTTGAAACCCTTTTTTGGTCATGAAATCATGGAATTTATTATTCCAACATTTTGGTGACTCTCTAAGACCATAAAGTGCTTTCTTCAGTTTTAGGACTTTTCCTCGAGGAATCTCGATACCTTGTGGGCATTTTATGTAAACATCAATATCTAAATCTCCATTTAAGAATGCTGTCGGCACATCCATTTGATGTACTTTCAATTCTTCTTGAACTGCATGGCTTAGTAATAATCTTACGGTAGACATTCTAGCTACTGGTGAATAGCAATTATAGGTACTTTCCTCTTGAAAACCCTTCGCTACAAGTCTTGCTTTCTTTATATTGTTTTGTTTTGTTGTAAAAATCCATCTAGTATCAATTGCTATCTTATTTTCTGGTAAGTCACTTATTTCCCATGTTCCCAATTTTTGCATGTGCATGTATTTCTTTCATTATCGGTTCTTTCCATTCATTTTCTCTCTCTATGGCTTGATTATAATTTTGTGGATCTCCCGTGTACAAGCAATATGCTGTATAAATCTCATAGTCATCAAATCTCCTTGGCATATTTACCTGACGGCCAGTCCTTGTTGTTATAGCCGGTTCTTGAATACTCGTACTATCTTGTTCTTCTCCCAATATATTTTCACTCACTCTCTGTCTTTGTTCATTCACATCTTTATCTCTTCTTCATATTCATCATAATAGGTACCACCCATTTCATGCTCTGGTTTCTGTAATATTTCTCTGTAAACAACATCATTTTCATCAAATCTTACATATCTTGAGTTTATTATCTCATTTTTTACTGGATCCCATAGTTTATAACCTGTTGCTGTGTATCCAACCATTCTTGTTTCAATTGCTCTTTTTTCAATTTTATCTCCATGTGGTAATGTAACTGCCCATCCAAATATTCTCATTTTATTTAATTTTATTTCACCATACATGATTTGAGCAGGTATTTGATAGTCAATTGCTGAAGAAGGACATCTGTTCAGCTGGTATGCTGCACAAGTAACAGCTTCTCCCCATAGGTTTCTTGGTAAGTTAGATTCTATCATCAATGTACGCGCTCGGTCCTCTAAAGTTCTGTTCATTCTTTCTGCGACTCCATTGGACTGAGGAGAGTATGGCTGCGTATATTGCATATTTATACCTTTGTTGTCACAGAATGTTGCTATTTTTTGGTTCTTGAATTCTCCTCCATTATCAGTTCTAATATTTTTGATTTTTATTTCATAGGTTGTTTCCATTCGTTGAATGTATTTTATCAAATTATCAGTTGCTTCACTTTTGTTTCTTAGCAAATATACAACACATAAGTGTGAGAAATCGTCTACTATCACCTGAAAATATCGTTCTCCTCTGATAGACTCATTTTGTGTTGGTCCAGCTAAATAGGGTTGTAAATGGTCTTTCATCACTTGTGTAACTGTAGCATACGTTTTTTCACTGGGTTTCACGGGACTCGTTAAATTACTTAACAATTCATAGGCTTCATCGCCCATTGCCGCGATTAATGTGGGTAGCCATAGTTCTTGTTTTATCTCGTTCACTTTAAAATACATTTCCGCTCGTTCCACATACAATGTCCAATTCCCGGAACGCACACTAAATTCCATTAGCTTCCCTATCGTCATTTTGGCCGAAAATTCGTAGAAAGTTCAATTCCGTTATTCCGCACGCTAATCTAATCCTCGTTAGCCACTGAGGTATCTGTTGGAATGAGACACGTACAACCAGTTCAACCGTTTATTGTGGACTGCCCGTCCGATACAATACGCACACATGCGTGTGCTCACACATTGATACACTACAGACCTAAGGAGTGTTGATTTCAAATTCGAAACAAATCACCGCCAAAATAACTTTCTACCCCTTTTTAACCCCGTTAGAATTTCAATTAAACACGTCTTCCATCAATTCTGTTAAAAATTTGAAATAGATTGGACCAGACCAGTAGTTCGTTGTATTATTTTATTTGTAATATGTATTATACAGGGTGAAAACGGTTAGCGGGGCAGTAAAGGGAGCTACCTTAACCGTTGAGTATTAGAAACAGGATCGAATGGCATCAAAAAAATGTTGTGTAAAATAGCAATTTTCTTGCTACCTATACGTTTTTTTTAATCAGTGAATGGGGATCAAAATTTCACGAAAAATTTCGGATGGTTTTCTAAGACCATTTTCATGTAGCTGCAGTGACTTTTTGAGTACTCTAACCTGGGTTGGTCTGGAAGAACTTTTTGATCAGTGTCGGAAAGAAGATCGATTGGCATCAAAAAAATTGTTTTATGTAAAATGGCAATTTTCGTGCTAACTGTACCTACTTTACTTTTTTATTAAATCTGTGAAAAACATTTGTCAAAAAAATTACGGGTTGCTTTCTAAGACCATTTTCGTGTAGCTGCATTTAGACCGATTTTCTTGAGTTCCGCAATTTTGGGCGTATTCACTTCAAAAATCAAATTTCAAAAAAATTGAGAAATTGTATTTACCTGTATTAGATTTGAAGTATTTACAGCAACTTTTAAAGGTTTGCACTTCATTGGATTTTATTCTATAGGTGTGTGTAGTTAGTTAATTTTAAACACAAAACCCTCTTTTTTACGTCTCTGGATGAGATTTAAAAAAAATGCTGAAACAGGTATTTCTTTATTTTTAATAATAAGTATTTACAAGAGCAGGGGTGGCCCAGTGGTGGCGGCCCCGACTTACGTTCAATAAGTCGTGGGTTCGAACCCAGGCAGGCGCGCATTACTTTGTGTGATTTATTACATCACCGCTGCTCTCAAAACGGTGAAGGAAAACATCGTGAGGAAACCGGCATGTCCTAGAACCATTATATTCGAAGACATGTGACATCTACCAATCCACACTGGGCCCGCGTGGTGGATTATATAGCCCATTCCCTCTCAAAGAGAGGAGGCCTGTCCCAGCAGTGGGAACATTAATAGGCCGATGATGAGTATTTACTCTGAATTTTATGATTCTAGAACAATCTAAAAATTTTTTTTCATACAAACTTTACCCCCCCTTTTCACCCCCTTTTTCCAAAAATTTCCATAATTTCTAAAGCCTAAATGTTAATCTGAGTTTATTTAAATAGAATAGTGAAGTTTTCATCAAAATCCGTCCAGCAGTTTTTACGTGATGCGCGGTCAAACAAACAAACAAACAAACAAAAATTTTAAAAATGATTTTATTAGGATAATATTTTTGGGTTCACCAAAAATCTTTTTTTCCCTGAAAAATACTGATCGTGCACCAAATAATACTGATCGTGCACCAAATATTAAAGTATCTCTGCCCCCATAATCGGGACTTAGCCCCGTTAGGTTAGTTAGGTTCCTTTAAACTCTGCACTCGGAAATAGGGGCCCCGCGAAGCGGGGCTCCGTCGACTACGCTTTAAGGAGAATCTACAGTGTTTAATTGTTAAATAGATGCTCGTTATGACATATTTTAATTAACATAATATATTTTGGTGGACATTCAGTATATTTGGTAGAACACAGGCAAAATTAGGTAAATGAAATGGGAATAAATTGAAGTACTTTTAAATACCATCCATTTTAATATGTTCAGTTACTTATTTTAAGTCACCCTGGTCGGTTTTTTTTTAAATCTTCAATGTACAGATTTTTTGGTGTCAACGATTTTATTATATGTATAGATTTTAAACAGTACCCCATGAAAGAGGAATTTACTTTAGCAAGCCTGAAACCTGGCTGAACTAGTTGGTCCCTATTTCTAGTATTATAGTGGTGTCTGTCACCTCTTTTACTGAATAAATGCAGATTTTTCCTAACGTACATGATGTTTTCATAGATGTTTTGACAAGGTACTGTCATGATATTAATTTCCTTAAACAGCTCCCTAAGAGAATCGCGTCTACGTAAATCATAATTATATGGCTCTGATGGCTCTTTTCTGCAGAATAAATATAGACTCAATGTCTGCAGCCCGTCCCCATAGGAAAATCCCGCATGACATAATACTATGAAAATAACTAAAATAAACTGTCCTCGCGGTATCAACATCGGTAAATTGACGGATTTTTCTAACAGCATATGCTGCTGAGCTTAGGCGTCCTGTAAGATATGTTAAATGAGGGCCCCATTGTAGCCTTGAATCGAGCGCGATTCCCAAGAAAATCGTTTTATCGACAAATTCTAGTTTTTCTTGATTTAATACTATGTCACAATCACTACTTTTGACATTTGGTAGAGCAAATCTGATGCACTTGGTTTTTTTCCCATTTAGAACTAAATTATTTACAGTAAACCAATGAACCTGAAGTAGCGTTATTTGCGTTGTCAAGTGGCACGTCTTTTTATCCTAAATATTAAAGAAGTGTCGTCTGCACACAACACCATTGGCGGGTGATTGTTAAATAAATGCGGTAAGTCAAGAAGAAGGGACCCAATATCGAACCTTGTGGTACACCCATTTCTACTTTTAAACCCATTAAATTGACACCATATATTTGTACCTGCTGCTGTCTATCACTCAAATTATACGATTTTACTAAACTGAGCGCAAGTTTACCTAAACCGTAATGCTCAAGTTTCAAGATCAGGGTTTCCTGCCTTCTAAATGCCTTCGAAAGGTCACAGAAGATTCCTATGGCATCTTGTGCCTCTTCCCACGCAGCAAATATGTGTTTTAATAAAGTGACACCGGCGTCAGTTGTACAACGTCCTTTGGTGAAACCATACTGTTTCTCGTGTAATATTTTATTGTGTTAAAATGGAGTCTAAGCATTTGATTGAGCATTATCTTTTCAAACACCTTGCTGAAAACTGGCAACACGGATACGGGCCTATAGTTATTCGTGTCTTTACCGTCCCCGGATTTAAAAAGCGGTATTACCTTACTGAACTTCATTAAATCCGGAAAGACCCCTTGATCCACGCACAAATTAAATATTAAGGCTAAATACGGAGCTACAGTCTCAATAATTGACGTACAAGCTTTGATAGACAAACCCCATAAAGATATTCAGTTAGATCTTGATTTGCTTAAAAGCTTTTAAAACAGTTATGGGGTTTACATGCTGAAATTTAAATTTATTTGGACAGGCTGAAACATTTGCTTTCAGTAAATCAATAGAGAGCTACGGACAGTGATCACAGGTCCTAACAGAGGATTACAGTAGAGGGAATACTAACCGCTACGGACAGTGATCACAGGGGGCCGTCACCTCCTTCTGCGAAGCAGTCATGCTAGCGAAGGAGGTGGCGGAACGTGAGAGGGAGAGAGCTTCTCTTCCCAGTCGCCGCGGGAGACGCACCGGGCGTTGGGGGCCACGTGGTGGCTACCGGCCACCGTAGACGCGGGCGTGTGGACGGTTAGCTATGGGCTAGCTAGCCGTCCGTCCGTCTATTGACGACAGGCCGTGTCGACGGCGCGTTCGTGTTCCACGCGCGCCTCAAAGAAATGTCAGCATAAGGGGAGGGGCCCGCAAGAGCCGAAGCCTGCCGGGTTTGCAGGCCTGTTCGAAAGAGATACCGCGGCCCCGGAACATAAAGGGCGAGGAAGGAACATGGATGAGTTTTAATCAGTAAAAGTCTGACATTCCCTCCCGCTCCGCCCAGAGTGGGAGAAGTCATTTGATGATTTCCCATCCGAAAAAAAAAAAACAAAAAAATAGATCCTCACAGTGGATCACAGTAGAGGGTATACGAGTACAAACCGCTACGGACAGTCATCACAAGGTCTTCACAGGGGATCGCAGTAGAGGGAATACAAACCGCTACAGACAGTGATCACAGGTCCTCACAGGGGATCACAGTCGAGGGTATACAAACCGCTACGGACAGTCATCACAAGGTCTTCACAGGGGATCGCAGTAGAGGGAATACAAACCGCTAAGGACAGTGAGCACAGGTCCTAACAGAGGATCATAGTAGAGGGAATACAAACCGCTACGGACAGTGATCACAGGTCCTCACAGGGGATCACAGTAGACAAACAGCTACGGACAGTCATCACAAGGTCTTCACATGGGATCGCAGTAGAGGGAATACAAACCGCTACGGACAGTGATCACATGTCCCCACAGGGGATCACAGTAGAGGGTTTACAAACTGCTACGGACAGTCATCACAAGGTCTTCACAGGGGATCGCAGTAGAGGGAATACAAACCGCTACGGACAGTGACCACAGGTCCTCACAGGGGATCACAGTAGAGGGTATACAAACAGCTATGGACAGTCATCACAAGGTCTTCACATGGGATCGCAGTAGAGGGAATACAAACCGCTACGGACAGTGATCACATGTCCCCACAGGGGATCACAGTAGGGGTTTGTCTCCACCGATTACAGTATCAGATCGCGTTATCCACGGATCACGGCGAGTTGTATTAGTTGTTATCCGTTTCCTTATCTCCTTTCCAAACCACAAGAAGTTTTATTAAAAAAAAAAAACATTATGAATGTGTATCAATAAGTCATAAAATAATCTGAATGGCGTAGTGGTAGTGATGCTGCCTTACGTTCTTAGGGTCCCGGGTTCGAATCCCGGTAGGAGCAAATGTTTGTGTGGTGAGCATGGACATTTGTTTCCGAGTCATGGATGTTTATATGTATAATAAGTATGTATTTACAAACAAAAAAGTATATATGTAGTATATCAACTATCTGGTGTCCACGACACAAGCCTTGCTTAGTGTGGCACTAGATGGCGCTGTGTGTTAATGTCCAGCGATATTTATTATTTATTTATTTATTTATTAATCTACACAAATAATAAAATTGACGTGTCAGTATGTTATTTCAAAATAACAACAACAGCTATATGGAATGACTTATAAAAATCCCTACAGCAAGCCGCAGGAGGAGGTAGATTTCAAAGACAAGGGGTTGAAAAAAGGTGGACTTTCACCCATATTTTTTTCAAGTCAGTGATCACAGGTTCTCACAGGGGATCACAGTAGTGAGAATGCACATTATTTGGTATGTGAAGGAGTATCAATAATTAATCCATGGACAATATTGTCTATGAATTGGTTTTTAATTTTAATTTTTGGGCCTCCTGACATTCATTTCAAATAAAAAATATAAAAATATGCTAAATTGTTTGTTAAGAAAAAATGGTTATCAAAACAGTATCTGTATCTAAACAGTGAGTCCCTTTATAATTTCTATATCTTACATAGTCTGAGTTAAACTGGGGGCTGAAGTTTAAATCGTTGTTATACCACTTTTTTTCTATTATGTCAAATCGATTTTTAATTTATTCTCGTAAGCCACAAGTTGCTCTCCTAGTAATAATGTTATGAGCTAGCTAGTACTAATGATTCAGCCACGATTCAGTATTACTGCAGTGGATAGAGCAGCGCTAAGTGTATTAACGGTGTTCGGGTAAATTAAGTATTATTGTACATGCTACATGAAGTGTACGTTCTGTACACATTGAAAGTTTTGTTAGTTTTGATTGTTGCGGGGTAAAACAAGTTAAAAACGGGAGTGTCGTATAGTCCAATTGGAATGAGGCAGGATGAGCGTGCGCGGTCCGTCTTCACAGCCCCGGCGAGTGGCGGGACAGGAGGCCGGGGGCGCGCGGCGCGAGTCCGCCGGGAGAGCCCGCGCAAGCACGTCGCGCGGCGCCCCCCGTGTCCCCCCCTCCCACCGCTCTGCAAGCGAGTCCGTGCGCGCCTCCGCCTGCGTTGCTATCTGTTGCTCTAACAATCGATACTGCTTGAGTGTGCTTTTGTTTTGATCATGACTACTCGCACCATGTTTGGGTTCCATTCTTTATTTAAAGTGTCACCTCCAGGGTTGTGTGTATGACAGTGAATGTGATAAAATTAGATTGAGTGTTCTGGTGCATAAAACATTTTCGGTGAGTGTATCTTACAGCAGATCATATAGTTTGACTATAGGTAGCCGCTCGATACAAAAATACTTATTTAGGTCGTAAACATGTTAGCAAAACTGGTATAATCCATAGATTAATCACAGTATTAGTAAGTAATAAAAAAGTGGTACAGCGTCAACAAATAAAGAAGACGAGGACTTGTTAATTGTCTTTACGTTTCCGAAATCCTCGTCATTTTTGTATGTTGCTACGCCGCGGCTACGGCGTAGGTTCCTAGGACAGATCACTACGACGGCGACGTTTACCACCGTTTTTGATTATCGTCATGGGCAAAGGGGACAACGCTGTAGTGCTAAGTGCTAACCGTTGAGTGCTACGGCGTGGCTACGGCATAGTAACTACGGCGCAGTTATTTACTACGCCGTAGTTGAAACTCGCTGTGCTGCGAGGCATATTATTAAATATTGTTTGTGCATTACTCTGCAATCTGCATGCTTAATGTGCTACGGCGTAGCAACTACGCCGTAATTGATAATTAGTCTTCGAGACATTTTGATGTTGTACACCTGTCGGCCCATGGCGCACGGTGTACGGTGCAGCATGGTGCAGCTGGGTGGCGATGGCAGGGTGGCGTGGCGGGGAGGCGGGGAGGGGCGGTGGCGGGCGATACCCTGTCACCTACCACCTGCACAACCACCGTCGGGCCTTTTATACAGAACAGAAAGTGGGTAACGTCGCAAATACCTTTTGATTAATTTGGCAATATTACAGTTTGCAAATAAAAAAATGAACTCGGGCCCCCTTCGTGTAGTTCGAAGTACCTTCCCCTTCGAAAGTAACCACAAAATATTCCTATTATCTCAAATTCCTATTGATAATAGGCTCATACCTAATAAGTAATTAATGAAAATTTAACATCTCGCCGTCCAAATATTTCAAATCAGTTCTGCCTATTTGTAAAAAAATAAACATTATAAGATATTCTAAACTTATTACATTACAACAACAACAACAACGACAAATTATTACATTAAGTACAAATTATTTTATTTTAACATATTGATTATTCATTTTATTATAATGACTGATAATGTGAAAGAGTGTACACCTTTACGGTGGATTTTTGAGGAACGATTTTTTATTTTTTTAAGATATCATGTAAAAGGTACCAAAAATCACACCAATAAATGAAATTGAATTTAATCATAATGCTCTACAAGCCTGGATTTGGGCGCAGTTATAGGAGTATTAAGTTCTATAACTATCTTATCATCAACTTATTAAATGTTATTAAGCCCTATTGTTCGGGGTTGGGTTAAGATAGAGATAACGGATGAGATAAAAGATGAAAGTCAGTTTAAGGTTAATAAATTCTCTGTATTGTCTGTTTCCACAAATATAAGATTAAGATTAATTTATACTAGGATGAATGGTGAACGATATGGGATTATGAGTCACGCGCACGGTATGTCGCCGACAACGACCATACAGCCTATAGACGCCTAATACACGATCTAACGCACGAAAACTATTCTGTCAACTCGCTGAGGTACGAGGTACGCGAGGGGGACGCGGTACTGCTTTCTGATTGGCCAATTCAAGGTCATTGCATTTCACTAGGGATGGGACAGTTTTAAATCAAACAAGAAAGTATCGATATTTTTTAACTGTAAATAAATAAAATATGTTTTACATACTTTACTTGCATTAAATTACCTTCTTTATTCTAATTACGATTGAATCATGTAGGTAAAATGTCTGAACTTATATGAACTTAGTAGGCGGCGACGGTTTTTCATAGGGATAAAACAATCTTCGGTAAAATGACGTGAACATATTAATAAATAAATAAATGTTGCAATTTTTAATTATTAAAAATATAATTTTTGCATAAATAAATAGTTATAGGTTTTATTTTTTGCTTTATCGACAACAGAGGTGGTCGTACGATTTGGAACATCACTAATTATGCTAACGTAACATCGAGGAAAAGAGATAGAGAAAAAATTACTTTCAAAAGAAAGGGACGCAATCATAAAAGACATCAAGTATGACCAGTATAAGATGAACTCCGATAAATATTGTCAAAAATTTAATCTAATTTAGATTATGGAACTTTTAAATTACCGATGAAATGTGATACCGTCTTTCAGGAAACTTGAAGTCCGGCTTTCTTTATCACACCAACGTATTATACACGGGGCCATATTATGTCTATTTTCTCGATTTTTTAAAGGAGTAATG
Organism: Xestia ashworthii; assembly: GCA_950022955.1. Lineage (NCBI taxonomy): Eukaryota > Metazoa > Arthropoda > Insecta > Lepidoptera > Noctuidae > Xestia > Xestia ashworthii. The sequence continues at coordinate 25,066,497 of OX465556.1, forward strand.
CGGAAGTGTTTGCGGCTCACAGGAGTGGTCGAAACTAATTCGAACTCGGTGAGTGACGACGGCTATAAGATTTATACCCCTTATGTGTTGACAGACATCGGTCGCCTGTTATTAGGAGTCTAGAGGCTGTATGGTCGTTGGTCGCCGAATTACGTACTGAACTATTGCGGTTTAAGTGCAATAATATAAATGATAGAGACATACTGAGCGGGTGGCGCAATAATGATGACCCAGGTAAACGCACTGTACGGTGGTTGACCCGTACATGCTCCCGGGGGCAAAGATAGGGGTTGGTAGGATAAAGTAAAGATGGAGATGAGATTTACAAGATGATAAACAATATTCAACTTATCAACTATATGAGAGGGATAAGGATTAGTAGTGAGTGATTAACAATATTTCGAACAATTACAAATTGTCTAGCAACTGCTTATCTTAGATCGAGACAGGGGACGAGGCCCTATCTTCTGTTTGTAAACACTCACTAGATTTAGTTTAGGTTTTTGGGATCACTTTTCACGGATTGACTAAATTGGCCTTTTTCCCTAAGGTCACAACACTCTCTAACTGCACTTTTTACTTTGATTAAAGATTGCCTTTTTTCCCTAACCGCACTACACTCACTTATAACAATCTCATCACCAGTGGATTTCCAGTTTCTTTCAACAATGCGTATAGAAATACTCAATGACCTACTCTTTTCATTTATAGTCCAGAAAACATGATAGCCTTATTTTTTATACAATACTAGCTTCTGCCAACGGCGTCGCCCGCGTGGTGATAATAATAGATAATGGTCATTGCATCTTAATACCGGAGTAAAAATTATTTTATGTGTTAATCCAGGTTAAAAACTATGTGTGCAAAATTTCATCCGTTCTGTAGTTTTTGCGTGAAAGAGTAACAAACATCCATACATCCATACGTACAAACTTTCGCATTTATAATATTAGTAGGTTTTTTTTTCATAATCAGTGGTTTATTCTTCAACAAATAAAGATTCTGATTCTGCAGTACAAGTACGTATGGTTCGATAGGACTCGCTAAGATAAATTAGACAGTTATTCTCGATAAAATGAGTTTTTGACTCCATTAAAACTCATTTTATCGAGAATAACTGTCAAATTTATCTTATCGAGTCCTATCGAATCCTACGTACTTGTACTGCTGATTCGATAGGTAAATCGTGATCTTCGTCCCAATTTTCAAATTCTTCACTTTCGGAGTGGAGGGCTTGGGGTGACAAAATAGTTTTGGGCGCGGAACCCTCATTTACTTTGCCTGCAATCGCTCTTGACGCGCTTCCTGATCCTATTGATGTTATTACTGAAGAACTAGGCTTCATTAATTCCAAATTTCTATTTTTCACTTTTCTCCTGTAATCACCACTCCTTTTCAAACGTTTCCAATCGCTTAAATTCATTCATTCATTTCATTTTATTTATTCATTAACAATTTACTTGTGTTGAACAATACATTACATCTACACTAATATTATAAAGAGGAAAACTTTGTTTGTTTGTTTGTTTGGTTGTAATGAATAGGCTTAAAAACTACTGGACCGTTTTTAAAAATTCTTTCACCATTCGAAAGCTACATTATCCACGAGTAACATAGGATATATTTTATCCCCGTACTCCCACGGGAACGGGAACTATGCGGGTGAAACCGCGGGACGTCCGCTAGTATTAAATAAAATTAAACATGCATTCATTCATGTTCACCTTATTCACTCAACAACAGAATTTCAACAAAATGGCTGAGGTTTACTTATAAAGTTATTGATCAAGTAGCTTAAGTTTTTATAAAAGCGCTCTTATCAAGTACTATTTGATTTAAAATAGTCTTGAGCAAAACTATAACGGCGCAAACTTATAGTGATCTGAGCTAAGTATGTTATATTGTCTTGTTCACTTACAAAATGCAACTACAGGATCAAAATTTTATTCCAGATTATTTAGTTTTACTGTAGACTAATAAGAGACTTATTCCTAAAAGTGTCCTATAAGATAATCTTGTAGCTAACTACAACACTGAAATATAAGAACAAATGTATATCTACGCTTGTGAAATGCTATTACTAGTAAAAGTGTCCTATACATGTCTTATAAGTAAGTCTTGTAGCGAACTACATATAATACCGAGATATAAAAATTAATGTGCTTGAGTACGTTAAGGTTTGGCCAATTCTATTATAAGTTATAATTATAGTCTACCGCAATGCCTTTATAAGAACGTTATTAGTAATTATAGACTTATAGCATTTTTTATCGGATTACTTTGCTAGTTGGGAGGGTACATATTTGAATATCGAAGATAAAAATACCTACGCTTAAAATACCAATGTTCAAAACATCGAAAATTTAAATATCGATTATATCAAAGTATCGAAAATTGTTATACCTACGCTTAAAACGTTGAAGATTGAAATGCCGAGTGATTAAAATTTCGAATGGTTTAAAATATCGAATGACATTATGCCTAAGTTCAAAATATCAACATTTAATACATCTAAGTTCATAATATCTCCGTTAAAAATACCTACTAGTTAAAATACCGATAAAAAAATTCTTACCAAAAAAAAAGGTTTCTGTCACGCCTCCGGCGCTGTAGGGCTCCGGCAGTCACGATGTCTTCACGATTGACCTATGCTTGTACACTGGACACTGATTTTCATGGATAAAAAAGGTCGAAATTGTTCCAAAACCGAATAGGGGCACCCCGAATTTACGTAGTCTTTTGGCTGTTACCCCTAGAGTGTATAATTAAAAATCCGGAGGCGCGAAGGGAGGGCAACCCCCGCCCGCTGTAACAAAGCATAGGCACCCGTGGGAGCCGTAGCGGCCCGGCGACCCAGCAAGCCGAAGCTGCGGTGGTGATCATGGGTGCCTAATCTTTGTTACGCAAGGGCGAAGGGGTTGCACTTCCCATAGCGCCGGAGACGTTGCAGAAGCAACCTTTTTCCACTCATACTACTTATATCAAAATTTGTTCGATATTTTAACATGTACGTATTCTAAGGGTGAATTAATGAATGTATTAAATGGTGAAAAATAACCCGTTTTTACGCGTAGGTATATTAATTTTCGATCTTCAAATAATAATATGTATCCATCGATATTTAGGACGTTCGATAGTTTTTACTTCGATATTTAGGACATTCGATAATCTGTATTTCGATATTTGGATGTTTCGATGTAAGTTTTGTAGATATTTAGATATATTGGACGTAGGATATTTAGCCATTCGATAATTTATATAAACTTTCGTTATTTTAATTTTCGGTTTTATGGTCGTCCGATATTTCCATTTTCGATGTTTTGAACATCGATATTTTAACAGTAGGTATTTTATTCTTCGATATTCAAATATGTACCCAGTTGGGAACCTCACCTCGGGTGTGAATGCTGCGCCGCCTCAAATGCAATATTTTTTTTCAAAATGTACTATTTCAATACACTTCCTAGAATAGTGGTTCTTATCACCCTACAATTAGGTTGTACCTACATGCGATGTATTTTACACGCGTAGATGTTTTTCATTTATCACAGCACGTGAAAAGCAAATTGGCAAATTGTTTCAATAGACAATGCGTTTAGTCACAAAAGGGGTCACAAAACCGCACGTTTAATAAGAAATTCATGTTCAGGTTTTCCGTTTTTTTTCGGTTATTTCGATTTTTAACCCCCGACGCAAAAACGATGGGGTGTACAAACACGTCAAACTATAAGTTTCGGTGTGTCTGTGCGTGACGAACGGATGAACCGATTTTGATTTTGTTTGTTTTGTTTGAATTTGTCGGGAGTGTTCTTAGCTAAGTTTTATAAAAATCGATGGCCGCCGCCACAAAATGGCGGATTATACAACGTGTTGCAGAAAGGGTATAAATAAAAAATAAAAATAAAAAAAGCCTTTTATTTCTTGCATGCACTTTTACAATATTCGATTTTTATAAGGTGGTTAGTTTTACATTTTGCTAATCCTAGTGTTAGTTTTTATTATTATTTATAATTATTTTGCTAGAACAAGAACCAATAGTCTCGGTCTTGGGCTACATTTGTCCAAGGTGGACGGGCGATTTTTTTAATTTCGTCGTCCCATCTTCTCATGGGCCTTCCTATGCCTCTTTTGCCCAGCGGTCCCTTCCGTGACGTCACTCTTCTGGTCCAACGTTGATCTGCGGATCTGCGAGTCGTGCTACATGGCCGGCCCACTTCCATTTCAATTTTTTCGCATATTGTAGAGCATCTGAGCATTTTGTTATATTTCTTATTTTTGTGTGCTTAATTTTCTGTATTTTCTTAAGCTAAGCATGCTTCGCTCCATCCCTCGTTGGCATGTTGTAATTTTTTCCTCTATGTTATTCGTAAACTTAGTAGTGGGCAAGAGTTCATGACTTTGGTTTTTAAGGAACTAGGCAGGGTGCTCTTAAATATTTCTCGTCTTTCGATTTCTTTCTCATTGTTTTTCTTATTAAAACTTATTTGCTTGCCTAGGTATATATATTGATCAGTATATTTCAGGGGTTCTCCTCCCGCGGTTATCAGTTTCTCTGTGCTGTTAGTCATCACCATGGTTTTTGCTAGGTTCATTTCAAGGGCTACTTCCATACTTGCCCTATGTAGAAATCCAATCATATGTTGAAGTTGTGCGAACGTTTCTGATAATATAAACCACCAACCGGAGGTGGTTTAGATATTTCCCTTTTATGTTTATACCAAATTTCTTCCAGTCCAGTTGCCTAAAAATTGATTCCAGTACTGCTATGAATAATTTCGGAGATAAGGGGTCCCCTTGTTTCACGCCTCTTGATGGGAAAGCTCGGTCCTTTGGTTTCTAATTTGACTCTACCTGTGCTATTTTTGTTCAGACTCCTAATGCATTCAAGATACTGTTGCTCTACAGGGTACTGGTTTTTAAGAACGTCCTATATGCTTCCATGCGACACCGTATCGAATGCTTTCTGATAATCGATGTAGGCAATATAGAGAGGTCTCCGTTTCTCCTGGTACTTTAAGTAGTTCCAATGTATTATGCTTATCCTATTGTTGATGATTGACGAGTAGAGTTTGTAGATAGATGATAATAAGCTAATTGGCCTGTAGTTTGAGATATCTTTGGGGTCACCCTTCTAATAGATCAAAATTACGTTTGATTCAGTCCATTGTACTGGTATCTGGGCTGTTTTTAATACTCGTATGTGGTTAAAAAAGTTAAACCACCATCATAATCGTGAAAAAATAATCAGCTGTCTCATACATTTTGCCGAGTAGGTTTTGGAATTTTGTATGGGGCTGTTTTTTTTTTTCGATTACGATGGTGGTCCAATAGAGAAAATTGTTCAGTTTGATGGTCTGTAGCACACCCTTTCATATGACTATACCCTTTCTGTTACACGCTGTATATTTATTCAACAACTCCCTCAATATGGGTATCAAATGAAAGGGCTTGACTAGTAGAATACGGTAATGTGCGCTTTAATAAATTCAAGTCCAAGATGGCCGCTTCCACAAAAAATGGTGTATTACATTTTTTTTCACAACTTCCTCAATATGGCTATTAAATGTAAGGGCTTAAGACACCCATAAGACGCGTTAAGAACTTCCTAAAAAAGTTATGACCCTATGGTCCGTGGTGAGCGACTCGCATCCAACGGATTCCCGCAACTTTCACCAGGTCATCGGTCCACCTAGTGGGAGGTCTTCCAACGCATCGTCTTCCGGTTCGCGGTCGCCACTCCAGAACTGCCCCATCGGCCATCCGTTCTGCGAGCAATGTGACCTGCCCACTGCCACTTAAGTTTGGCAATTCTTCGCGCTACGTCGGTGACCTTGGTTCTCTTGCGGATGTCTCCATTTCTGATTCGATCACGCAAGGAAACTCCGAGCATAGCCTCCGACCATAACCTCTCCATTGCCCTTTGGGTGACTTTAAGCCTTTTGCTCAGGCCCATTGTGAGCGACCACGTCTCGGTCACGTATGTAATCACACAGCTTCCCGAACGCTGCCCAGCCGAGTCGGATTCGACGATTGACCTCTTTTTCGAAGTTAGACCTACCTAACTGGACCGTTTGTCCTAGGTATACATAATCGTCTATAATTTCGAGTGTCGAGTCTCCGATCTTGATAGGAATGGGTGTGACATGGGCATTCAACATGACCTTCGTCTTGTCCATGTTCATTTTTAGACCCACTCTTTCGGAAGCTCTACTGAGGTCATCGAGCATTGTACTGAGGTCCTTGCCATGACCACTATATCGTCGGCAAACTGAAGGTGAGTGATGTACTCGCCATTGGACTGGTCCAGAACCTTGAACACATCCTCCAGTGCAGCGGTGAACAGTTTCGGATATTACGTCTCCCTGTCTTACACCTCACTGCAGAAGGATTGGTTCCGAGGCTTGGTCCTGAAGTCGTTCTGACATGGTGGCGTTTTTGTACAAACACTTCAACACCTCGATGTACCGGTAGTCAATTTGGCACCGTTGGAGAGACTGCAGTACAGCCCAGGTCTCGATCGAATCAAATGCTTCCTCGTAGTCCACAAACGCTAAACAGAGAGGCAAGTTGCACTCTTCGGTCTTTTGTATAACCTGCCGAAGCATATGTATGTGGTCCACGGTGCTAAAGCCTGTTCTGATGACACATTACTTTTGAAACTGAAGCATTACGGACTGGGTAAACTTGCACTTAGCCTGCTAAAATCTTATTTGAGCGATAGAAAACAACATGTTCAAATAAATGGTGTCAATTCACAGGGTTTGAATGTAAAAATGGGGGTTCCGCAAGGCTCAATATTGGGTCCTTTCCTTTTTCTAGTATATATAAATGATCTACCCTATTTGTTGAAACACCAACCTCAAAATAAAGCAAACAACACCATTGTTGTTTGCTGATGACACTTCTCTAATTTTTAAGATAAATAGACGGGCCCAAAATCTAGATGACGTGAATGATGCCCTACTTCAGGTCCAAAATTGGTTCACAGCAAACAATTTGATATTAAATGAAAAAAAAACTAAATGCATAAGATTTTCATTACCGAATGTTAAAAGTAGTGATTGTGAGATAATATTGAATAAAGAGAAACTCGAATTCGTAGATAAAACGGTTTTCCTGGGGCTTACGCTTGATTCAAGGCTACAATGGGGTTCTCATTTAACATCGCTTGCGGGGCGCTTAAGTTCAGCAGCATATGCTATTAGAAAAATCCATCAATTCACTGATGTAGATACCGCTAGACTGGTCTATTTTAGTTACTTCCATAGTATAATGTCTTACGGTATTTTGCTATGGGGACGGGCTGCTGATATTGAGTCTATATTTATTTTGCAGAAAAGAGCCATCAGAGCCATATACAATCTTCGTAGGCGCGATTCTCTAAGGGAACTATTTAAGGATATTGGCATCATGACGGTTCATTGCCAATACATCTACGAAAACATAATGTACGTTAGAAAAAATCTGCATCTTTTCGGTAAAAGAGGCGACAGACACAATTACAGTACTAGAAATAGGGACCAACTAGTTCAGCCAGGCTTTAGACTCGCTAAAGTAGACTCATCTTTCATGGGGTACTGTTTGAGATGCTTTAATATAACTCCACAAAGTGTTCTTGAACTGAATGAGACGATATTTATTAAACGCACACTATGTAAGCAAGCATATTACAAGTTGAGCGATTATATCGCAGATGAAAATGCTTGGCTCAATGCTGGTCCTGCTCCACAAGGATAGGGGCTCAAAAATTGATAGCATTAAATGGTATTGTTGGAGCAGCTGAAGATTGTACAAATATCTTTGCATTGTATAGATTCAATCTATTTAATATTATATAAACGCATAGCCCGTATTGTGTGAGTACTATGTACTAGAAAGCTATCATTCACTGTAAACCTACTTTAGTTTTTGACTTGAATGTGTCCTGGCGGTTGAGAGTATGTCATGCTCACTCAAATGTCTCGCTGATTATGGCGCGTGTGTCGGACCATTTAGTTCCCTTCAAAATGGTTGAGCTGAATGGTGCTGATCCATGCGTCATGTGCGTGAACGGGCGCTGTCAGTTGTGACTGGTCATCTCTTAGTCGCCATGGTTGATTTGAATTAATTATTTTGTTTTTGAGTTGTATTTTGTTTTGGATTTGCTATGGACACTTGCTTTGCTTGCGTTGCTTCTCGACATGAATGATGTAACCAAGATATTGTAACAATATTTTGATTTAAAAGAGTGTCCATGGAGTTTCTTGCCCGTTCTTCTCCATAGAGATCTACGCTAGGGAATGGGCAACTACAGACTTTCACAGTTTTTATGTCTTGTGACTGGGACTGTAGCTACATTTAATTTTCATCTGTGTTTCGACAATTCAAAAGTGCCTGTTATTGGCCTACTTGAAATAAATGCTTTGATTTTGATTTTTGATTTTGATTTTTTCGGAAACCGGCTTGTTCGGGTGGCTGGAAATCGTCAAACTCAAAAAAAAAAACAAATAAAAACTCAAAGCATGACCATTACGGCACTTTTGACTGTCAAAATACAAATAAAATCGAAGCTACAGTCACAGTCACAAGGCATAATAACTTGAGAAAGTATTGTAGTTGCCCATTCCCTAGCATAGATCTCTATGGGGAAGAACGGGCAAGAAACTCCATGGACACTCTTTTAAATCTATATATTATTACAAAACCTTGGTTACATCATTCATGTGTGATTATACATATATGAGAGAACGATGTAGAAAGACGTGCACATTAAAATTAAGAGCGTCCAGAGAAAATATTAAATCAACAATATAAAAAAAAAAGAAATTAAAATCAACCGTGGATGGTGCTGTCAGTTGGGACTGGAGATGACCAGTCCCAACTGACAGCGCCCGTTCACGAACATGACGCATGTATCGGCGCCATTCAACTCGACCATATTGAAGGGAGCTAAATGACCCGACACACACGCCACCATCAGCGAGACATTTGAGTGAGCATGACATTCTCTCAGCCGCCAAGGCATATTCAAGTCAAAAAAAAAAAGATAACTAAATGTAATTTATGGTGGCTTTACAGTACATAGAACTCACACAAATGTGCTATGCAATTATATAATACTACGAGATGGAATCTATACAATGCAAGGATATTTTACAATCTTCTGCAGCTTCCACAATAACGTAACCTGGGAATCAATTAGTTTGCCTATGGTTGTGGAGCAGGACCAGCATTGAGCCAAGCATTTTTATCATTAATGTAATCCCCCAAATTATAATATGCTGGCCTACATAGTGTGCGTTTTATACAAGATTTAAATTTCGTCTCATTCAGTTGTAGAATGTGAGGAGGTATTTTATTGTAACATTTTAAACAGTACCCCATGAAAGATGAATCTACTTTAGCAAGCCTGAAACCTGGCTGAACGAGTTGGTCCCTATTTCTAGTATTATAGTGGTGTCTGTCACCTCTTTTACTGAATAAATGCAGATTTTTTCTAACGTACATGATGTTTTCATGGTACTCCCTTGATTGTCCTAAAATTTTTTGTCCGAAAATTATTATCCATAACACGTTTGCTATAAACTTCAGTAACCATACTGTTCAAAACACCGAAATTATGTTTTACGTAATTAACTTTACTTCGAATACTATGTCACAATATCGAATACTATAATAATTGAATCTCCTAATTTTACATGACGTATAGTCGTATGTCCTAACTCCTAAGTATTGTATCACATAATGTGTATGATTCCGAATGGTCATTTATAAACCCAACTTTTAGGGATTTTTTTAGGGACTAACAGTCGCTAAAAATCCCTAAAAGTTAGGTTTTAGTGACAGAAAAGAATTGCTGTAAATCCGACTCCACGTAGTCTTGTCTGCCCTACCCCAAGAGTGTTATTTAAAATCGCGTAGGCGCGGAGGGGCGAGGCGGGCCGCGAGTTGAGGAACAGGTGGTTGTAACACACGCCGCCGCGGCTGAGGCTGGCCGGCGAAGCCGGCCAGCAAGCCGAAGCTGCGGTGGTGAGCGTTAAACCCATCTGCGACGATAAGCTCGCGTGAGGCCGCCGGAGCCCCGCAGCGCCGGAGCCGTGACAGAAACCTGCTGCATGATGCTTGCTAGTTTGCATGCTACATGCTTGCTTGCATATTGTATGCTTGCTTGCATGCTGCACGCTTGCATGCTACATGCTTGCTTGCATATTGTGTGCTTGCTTGCATGCTGCATGCTTGCACGCATGCTTGCTTGCTGCAAGCTTGCTTGCTTGCTGTATATGGCTCTTTTCTGCAGAATGAATGTAGACTCGATGTCTGCCGCACGTCCCCATAGTAAAATACCGTATGACATAATACTATGAAAATAACTAAAATACACTAGCCTCGCGGTATCAATATCAGTAAATTGACGAATCTTTCTAACAGCATATGCAGCTGAGCTCAGCCGTCCTGCAAGAGATGTTAAATGAGGACCCCATTGTAGCTTTGAATCGAGCGTGATTCCCAAGAAAACTGTTTTATCGACAAATTCTAGTTTCTCTTGATTCACCATTATGTCACAATCACTACTTTTGACATTCGGTAGGGCAAATCGAATGCACTTAGTTTTTTTCCGATTGAGTACTAAATTGTTAGCGGTAAACCAGTTATGGACCTGCAGTAGGGCATTATTTACATCGTCAAAATTAGTGGCACGTCTATTTATCCTAAATATTAACGAAGTATCGTCAGCAAACAACACCATTTGCGGGTGGTTGTTAAATAAATGGGGTAGGGGTCATTGATATAAACTAAAAAGAGGAAGGGACCCAGAATCGAACCTTGTGGTACACCCATTTTTACTTTTAAACCCATTGAATTGACACCATTTATTTGCAGTTGCTGCCGTCTATCATTCAAATACGACTTTACTAAACTAAGCGCAAGTTTACCTAAACCGTAAACTTGCGCGCGAGACGATTCGTGATAACTCTTGAAAACAACTTGTAGAAATGGCTTAGAAGTGAGATGGGCCTGTAATTCTTCAACCGGGCATTGTCACCCTTCTTGAGGTAGAGCACCCCTGCACCATTCCTGAGGCGTTTTCCCCTCGAGTATGACGGAATTAAACAGCTTCTGAAGGGCCTTAATTACCAGTTTTCCACCCGACTTCAGGAGTTCGGCCGTAATTCCGTCATCACCCGGTGCCTTGTTGCTTTTCAGCTGTTTCAGAGCCATCCTAATCTCGTCCAGGATGTCTTCGGTATAGTGTTGGGTTAGTCTAGCTCTTGGGTCGTTTGCTAGGTCGACAATGGGTTTGCTGGTTGACGTGTACAACTGTCCATAGAAGCTCTCGATCTCCCTCAGTGGCTCCGGTTTGGCGGATAAGATCCTGCCATCGTCGGTCTTCAGTTTCGTGAGCTGTGGCTCTGCCCAATAGCCAGATCCCTTGAAATTACCTTAAAGCCTTTGTTCCGCTCGATCGCGTCTTTAATGCGCTCGGTATTAAAGCGGCGGAGGTCGCTCTTTAAGGATTAAGAGATCTGTCTATTGAGCTGCCGGTATGCTGTAAGCTGAAGACTGCAGGATCATCTCACGCCGCTCCTTCATGAGCTTGAGAGTTTGATGGGAGAACCTCTTTTTCTGATCTGTACGACGTGTCTTGAAGAACTTCGACCCTGTCGTATGGACAGTTTCCACGAACCCATCGTTGTATTCGTCCACTGAACTCCCTAGGCACTCGAAACGATTCTGGAGTTCGAGCTGAAAGCTCTCGGGGTTTTGGATTTGGACCTATGCTGGACGAAACGTAGATTTCATCAGTCGAGACCTTTCTAGCTTGATATTGATGTTCAATGTGCCTCTTACCATGCGGTGATCGCTCCCGGTTTTTACCGAATTGATCACAGAGACATCATTAAACATTTGCTTCTTTGTTGATGAAGTCAATCTCGTTTTTTGTTGCAGCATCTGGGCTCTGCCAGGTCCACTTTCTGTGCTCACGCTTTTTGAAAAAGGAACTCATCATATAGAGGCCCTCCTTCTCCATAGAACTAGCCAATTGGTGGCCCCGGTGGTTCTGACGTCCAACTCCAAATTGCTCCACCTGCAGCTCATCCCCGTCTTGTTTGCCCAGTTTCGCGTTGAAGTCCCCCATGACAACGGTGAAGTGAGTTTTGAAACCATGCATGGCTTTAGAGACATCTGTCGTGTTCGTTGGTTAGTTGAATCAAAGACACCGTTGGGAAGACTTGGTTTATTCACAGGTTACATAGTAGGAATATTACATTCGGGGTTCACAGTAAGACAGCCATTAGGCAAGTGACGACAATCATAGACAAGACATAGATAATGCACAGTGATGTGTAGACTAATTGCATACTAAATAGTGATGTTACAACAATATCCTCATACATGCTCTCCACTTCGTCGTCGGGGTGTGCCGAGGTCGGGGCGTAGACCTGTATGACCTTCAGCGAATATCTTGAGGATATTCTGAGTATAAGGTACGCCACCCTGGTCGACACAATCTCGATCTTCACCACGTTGTTCACAAGGGACTTGTGGACGATAAACCCAACACCACCCTGGGACTGGCGGTCACCCTCTCAGAAATAAAGCAGGTTGCCGGATTTTAGGATTATCATGTCCTCCCCCTCTCTTCGGACTTCAGATAATCCCACAATACTCCATCGCAGCCTGCTCAAGTCCTCTTCGAGTTCCGCTATCTTCTCGTCGGTCCGGAGTGTGCGCGTGTTGTAAGTTGCCAGGTCCAGTCGTTGGTATAGGCAGCCGGATCCCATCCGGGGATTCTTTGCACCCCTTGCCACGCCTTAACCTTGACCGCTGCCGTAGTCGAGGGTAGACGGGCTGCCGGGCACTAGGGGCCATTTATTTAATGCGGTGTCCATTTGGGGGGATTTTGCCATAATCGCCACGCTTGACAGGCGGGTTGGCGATCGCAGTACGGTTGTTACAAAAGCACAGAGAACGCTGCTGCCCATTCCCTTAGTCGCCTCTTACACCCACGGGAAGATATGGGACAAAAAAAAAAAATTGACACTTAAAATTAAAAACACATGTTACAAGTCAATCACAATAAGAAAACACGCGAGTGTTTGTCCACAAATCTGATTCTAACCCCCATTCTATGCTATTCTTTTTAGCCTAACATAAAAAAAAAATACTTTTTCAATACACTTTCTCGAAAACTGGTTCTTTTCGCACTACGATTAGGTTCAAAATGCAATGTATTTCACACGTGTGCTTTTTTCATGTTTTTTCCACACATGTGCAGAAAGTAAAATTGCCACAGATAATTGTTAGTCAGTTGTCAAAATCATCAAAATGGAAGCAGCGTACGACTATATTATCGAAGATCAAAATGATTTGGAAATTTTGGACGATTTAGTACGACGCCCTAAAATTTATAAAGAACGGCGGCACTATTTTGAAGAGTACGAACTCCTCAGCTAAATTCTCCGTCCCTCATTTTTCGCTGCAGTTATGACAGCTTATTTTCAACTACTTCTTTATGCTTTGAAATTAAAGTAATTAAAATTTCTTTCTCATTTTAAAAGAAATTAGGGCCCCATTCACACGTTCTCTTACGGGGCATTATTATTGTTTCAATTTAAAACACTTTCAAAATAAAATACCACGAACACCACGAAACGTGAACGTTATGGCGTATCCACACATGCCGCGCCGGGTTGGCCGCCGGTTTTCAGACCGCCTTGCCGCTGAATCTGCCGATGCGGTTCCAATTTTTGCAGTAGTGCTGTGACTTGCTCGAAGTTAGTCGTGTACGTAGGATCGGAAGATGTTGGACTATAACATAGTTCACTGTTTTAGACTTTCACGGTTTTTTACTACACTTAAAGTACTTACGGGATTATATCCGTGATTTTCTTTCGGTTTTTCGAGCACCCGATATTTCGACGCTGTTGCAAGCATCATGATCGCGGGAATACTGAAGAGGTATGCGGGTGGGACGAAAATTATTAATTATGAGCAGACAAAACCCACCCGCATACCTCTTCAGTATTCCCGCGATCATGATGCTTGCAACAGCGTCGAAATATCGGGTGCTCGAAAAACCGAAAGAAAATCACGGATATAATCCCGTAAGTACTTTAAGTGTATAACATAGTTGCGTATATTCCAAGTGAAGTGTTGAATGTTATTATTCATAAAAAGAACTGCAAAAATGATCTTAGGTATATAATAATATTCGTTTGCTACGCAGACGACACCCTGGTGCTGGCACAGGGGAGGTCGCACGAGGCGGCGGCCGAAATTATGACACGCGGGGTTGCGATAGTTGTTGAGAGGATCCGGCAACTGGGTCTCGAGGTGGCATTGCACAAGTCCGAGGCCATGTGCTTTCATGGGCCTCGGAACGCGCCACCGTAAGCAAATTATGAGGAGGCGTGGAAACAACTTGTAAAAAGGTATAATAACAAGCGTTACAACTGCAATGCTATTATGAATAACCTGATTGGACTTAAGAAAATACACAACGAGTCGGCTAATTCAATAAAACATTTACGAGACACCACATCAACTTGTTTAAAGTCTTTGCAGAGTATAGGCATTAACACAGATAACTGGGATGAAATAATTGTTTATTTAACTGTCGCAAAGTTGGACGCGGAATCAATAAAACAGTGGGAACAGTACCTTAATACTTTGTCTAGTGATGAACTACCCACTTGGTCACAGTTGAAAGACTATTTAGAGTACAGATTCAGATCCATAGAAATGATTGATTCCACAACTCAACGTTCAACACAAACAGTGAAGCCAGCACACCAAGAACGTTCCACACGTCAGTTGAAAACAAACCCAAGCCTAAGGATGTTGAGTGTGCAATGTGTCACGAGAGCCATTATATTTACCATTGCAAACGCTTCGGACTTATAACGCCTAAGGAAAGACAAGAGTTCGTACAAAATAATAAATTGTGTTTCAACTGCCTGTCACCTACACATTCCGTTATCAAGTGTCGTCAATCAATGAGTTGCAAGAAATGTGGTAGAAGACACCACACACTGCTTCACTTCGAGAG
Organism: Xestia ashworthii; assembly: GCA_950022955.1. Classification (NCBI taxonomy): domain Eukaryota; kingdom Metazoa; phylum Arthropoda; class Insecta; order Lepidoptera; family Noctuidae; genus Xestia; species Xestia ashworthii. Next base: position 25,081,528 of record OX465556.1, read on the forward strand.
AGAGAAAACTGAGATACACAAACAAGCAAGTGAGGTAACAATGTCACCGAGTGAACAACACGAGAAGGCGAGCACACCACGAGGTGACACCCACATTACAACTACATTTACTAGGGAGGAGTTGCAGCCTGCCAGGGTACTCCTTGCAACGGCGCGAGTTAAGGTATTTAATTCACAAGGTTGTAAACAATGTATTCGAGCTTTATTAGATCAAGGGTCACAAGCCTCGTTAGTTACAGAGGCTACAGTTCAGTTACTTGGGTTAAAACGTATACCAGTAAATGGTTTTGTGTCAGGGCTGGGTGATGGTCATACGAGAATAAAACACAGAGTTTCACTTACATTGGAATCACGCCATGATCCAGCAAATTTTATTCAAGTTAATGCTTACGTAATGCATTCTTTGACGTCTATGCTTCCCACAGCCAATCTAAAGCCTCATGAGTGGGTTGAAATTAATAGTTTACCTTTAGCAGACCCCACCTATGCAACACCAGGTAAGATTGATATACTGCTAGGTGCGGAAGTTTATGGAAATATATTGCTTGAAGGTATGGTTAAGCAATCTCAAGGTAGTTTAATTGCCCAAAACACACTTTTGGGTTGGATTATTTCAGGTCAAGTGTCAAGAGAACCCCATTCGTCCGTAGGAAGAAATCTGACGAGCATGCATGTACATTTAGAAGAAACTGATTTACTTAAGTCATTTTGGGAAATGGAGAATGAACCTAACTCAATACAAAAGGAGATGACTGCAAACGAGAAGGTATGTGAAGACTTATTTGATTTAACCACAGTTAGAGATGCTACTGGAAGATTTATAGTAAGGTTACCTTTTGCGACTGATGATCCTAAGTGTCAGTACGGTCAGTCAAAACAAAGAGCTATCAAAATGTTAGAGAGTCTAGAGCGAAGGTTATCACGCGATCCCCAGTTGAGAATAGAATATAATAAATTATTTGAGGAATATTTAAGTTTAAACCACATGACTGAAGTAAATGAGCAAGCGGTAGAGAATCCACGAGCGGTCTATCTTCCTCATCATGCCGTGGTGAGAGAGGATAAGGACACTTCAAAGGTAAGAGTCGTTTTCAACGCGTCAAGCAAGGGAAACAATAACATATCATTAAATGATGATCTTCTTGTGGGACCTAAGTTACAACAAGATCTTAGGCATATATTAATGAGATGGAGAAACCACAAAATAGGTCTAGTCGCAGATATTACGAAATTCTACAGAATGGTCCGAGTAGCTGAAGAAGGTACTGATTTTCAGAGAATTGTGTGGAGATTTAACCCAGCTGAAGAAATACGACATTTTAAGCTTGTGAGGCTAACGTTTGGTACGGCATGCGCGCCATACCTAGCTGTTAAATCTTTACAAAGACTGGCAGAGTTGGAGGAACATAAATACCCGTTAGCAGCAAAAATAACTAAACTAGACTATTATATGGATGATTTGATGTCAGGGGCTGAAACAATAACTGAAGCATTACAAATTTACTATGAGATGAACGAGCTTATGAAATTGGGTGGATTTGAACTCCAAAAGTGGAACAGCAACAGTGAAAACTTTATGAATCATATCGGCAAGAGTGAAGAACAATATAGTGACCAAAATACACCAATAAAGATAAATAATTCAATTAAGGTACTCGGAGTAAGTTGGTGTCGGAAATCTGACCATTTTGAATACGTGCTTAACTTACCCGACGCCAAAGAGGAGACGGTCACTAAACGCCAAATACTGTCTGTTATAGCACGATTATATGATCCGTTAGGCTGGATTGCGCCCGTGGTGGTTGTTGCCAAAATCTTTATACAGAAGCTTTGGAAATCGGGTCTTGAGTGGGATGACGGATTAACGGAGGATCTGCTTAGGCAGTGGTTAACTTATAAAAATCATTTAATTGATTTAAGAGAGCTTACAATACCAAGATGGATAAACGTAACGCGAGCCTATAAACGGAATTACATGTGTTTTCAGATGCATCACAAGCAGCCTACGCAGCTGCAGTTTACGTACGAGTCACTGATGAGTCCAATAATGTAATGTACATTTAGTCACTGCAAAAACCAAAGTTGCACCAATTGAGAAGGAAGTTTCGATTCCACGGTTAGAGTTGTGTGGGGCAACTTTGGCTGCTAAACTGATTTATGAGGTGTTACAGGTAATGGAGATACCGAAGAAATATTTATATGGATGGACAGACTCCACTGTTGTCCTAGCTTGGCTCAAAGGAGGCTCAAGTAGATGGGCGACATTTGTCAGTAATAGGGTGTCCACAATTTTAAATATTTTAGATTATGAACAGTGGGGACATGTCTCCACTGATGCAAACCCCGCCGATTGTGCATCAAGAGGCCTACAACCACGAGAGTTAAAAACCCATCTACTGTGGTGGAAAGGACCTCAATGGCTGGCAGAGAAAACATACAAAAGGTCAACACAGATGTCATAGATACACATGAAGAAGAGAAAATCGAGTCTTTATATGTTTCATCTAATATTAATGAGTTATGCGTTTGGTTGAGATTTTCTTCATTAACGAAATTATTAAAAGTTTTGTCATACTCAAACATTATTATTATTCTAATGTTTGTGTTACTAGTGACCATGTCAGTCTAAAAACTTTTATCATACTGTAGGACAATATAGTCATGGAAGTTACCGAAAAGGGAGCGACCGAATTTACCTAAATTTATTACCGCAGACGAATTAAATGATACTTTAATGGCATTGATTAAACTTATTCAAGAACGCGCGTTTCTAGTTGAGATTAAACATTTAAAAACTCGAGGATATGTATCTAAAAAGAGCTCTTTACGAACTCTTTGTCCGTTTTTAGATAAAAAAGGGATATTAAGACTCAGTGGCCGCATAACACATGCCGATGCAGCCAATGATACGAGACATCCGATAATTATGCCTGCTAAACACCATGTTACCATGCTCATAATTATCGATGCTCATCTCAAAACATTACATGGAGGCCCACAGGTTATGTTGAACCTCTTGAGAGCAAAATATTGGATACTAAGAGCAAAGGAACGTGTCAAGAAATGTTTTAGAGAATGTGTTGTATATTTAAGATACTCCACGAAGAAGTCAGTACCATAAATGGGTTCACTTCCGGAGGCGAGAGTAAAACTCAGTAAACCATTTAAGTCTACTGGCGTTGATTATTGCGGTCCGGTGAATATTCGATTCTCCCCTGGAAGAGGTTCTAAGTCATACAAGGGCTATATATGCCTTTTTGTCTGTATGGTGACAAGAGCGATACATTTGGAAGCTGTTACGGACTTGACTGCGAAAGGCTTTATCGCGGCGTTCAAGCGTTTCACTGCGAGGAGAGGTCACTGTCACGACTTATATAGTGATAACGGCACTAATTTTGTTGGCGCGGACAAACAAATGAGAGAAATGTTCAACAATGCCAAGTCGAGTCAACCAAAGGAAATAGCGGAGTTACTTACGTTAGAGCGAACAACGTGGCACTTTATACCACCTCACGCCCCAAATTTTGGTGGGTTATGGGAAGCTGGTGTCCGTAGTACCAAGACACATCTACGTAAGGTAGTCGGTAATGCCACACTTACTTATGAGGAAATGGCAACAGTTCTAGCACAAGTGGAAGCGTGCTTAAATTCACGACCCATAACTTTACTTAGTGACAATTTCAATGACCCACTCCCCTTGACACCAGGCCATTTTTTGGTAGGTGAGCCGTTGATTAACGTTTAGGCGCAGAATGTCCAATTCGCAAAATGTCCAGCGTTCGAAAAATGTCCAATTCGCAAAATGTCCATTTCGCAAAATGTCCAATTCGCAAAATGTCCAATTCGCAAAATGTCCATTTCGCAAAATGTCCACAGCCTACGTCAAAAAATTAAATTTCATTTAATTAACTCAAATCGACCTAGATCCTATGGCAAGGAAACGCCTGACGCCTCATAATATAGCTGAGGAGGATTATTCCAAATCCAATGTAGTAGGTTTAGATAGATGGACATTCAACTCAAAAAATTGTAAACGAATTTTGGAATAGATGGTCAAAAGAGTATCTAGTAAGTCTTAGCCAAAGGTATAAGTGGGATTCTAAAGGTACTGAACCAGAAATTGGTGATATTGTTGTCTTAAAAGAGGATAACGTTCCTCCAGCTAAGTGGATTCTTAGTAAAATTATACAAAAACATCCGGGTCATGACAACATTACCCGTGTCGTGACTGTCAAATGTAAGACAGGAGAATACAAGCGCCCACTTAGTAAGATTTGCATTATAACAAAACAAAATATTAACTTGTATTATTTTAAGTAGGTAATTTAATTTTACACTTTAAGGAATTTTACTTTTCTTTATATTTTTTTTTATGTTGAGGTATACACAAACCGAGTTATTTGTACTTATCATGCTTTGACTTTTAAGATTTGTTTTATGTCGTAAAACTCTTGTAACCAAACAAATAGGGTTGAGTCAAACTAATAATAAGTGATAGTCATTTATGTTGCTCTGCACTCAGATCAGATGATTATGATTTCTTGTTATTGTGTATTAGGTCTTATTACTTACCTAAACTTTTTAGTGCATAGGTGCACATATATCATAATGTTTTAAGTTAAGTTCGTGCACCTACTATTTTGTTATTTTCAGAACTTAGTTTTGTTTGTTGAACTCACTATTTAGACGTAGTTTTGTGAAGATTCTGTCAAGGTGATCACTAAGATTGTGTCATGTACCTACTAACCTTGATTTTATGGATCATAGTGACTAAAGAACGATGTTCTTTGGTGGGCGGAATGTCCAAAGATTATAAGATGTTGGGTGCGTATGCGCCTACCTAGCTATCGTTAGTTATTTATTTACAGTCCACACATTGTAAGTTAGTTTTTTTTAGTACCAATATACAGAGCGTACGAGAAAGACGTTGTTTCTGTTCAAAAATCCCTTCAAACAAAAGTGAACCTTAACTTCCTAAACAATACTAATGCTTAGTCAAAAAATCTTATTCAAACCAAGCCACTTAACACTGGTTAATAAATAAACAGATTAGCAAAGTTTTGCCCTTGATCTAGATAATATAATAGACCTTAACACTTCTTTAAAAAAGCAAGATCAGCTTGACTCAGAAGTAAACAAATATATTTTTGACATCCAACAATGTGCGTGGAACAACCCACCGCAATTAAAACGTAAATATAAGGGATTTATCTATCCTAAAGAAATTGTGGATTTACTATCTGAGAAAAGGAAACAAAGGAAGCAGTGGCAGCAAACAAGGTGCCCACGAGATAAAACATCATTAAATAACTTAACTAAACGATTAAAGAGGAAAATTCTACAATTTGAGGATGAATCTCTGAGTGCCAACCTTCTGCAGCTAACCAATGACAAATCAACGGATTACTCCCTTTGGAAAGCGACAAGAAATCTAAGGCCGATTACACAAATACCGCCCATCAGAACTAGCGACGGAAATGGGCCATAAATAATGACCAAAAAGCGTTAAGGTTTGCCCAACACTTAGAAGAAACTTTTCAACTCAATGAAAGTTCGATCGAAACACTTGTGAGTGAAAATTTATCACAAAATCAAAGAATTACGCTTGTGACACCAGCAGAAGTAATGAGAGAAATTCAAAATAACATAAGCTCGAAAAAGTCTCCGGGTTACGACCTCATTACAGGTGAAATTCTAAAGCACCTCCCGCGCAAAGCCATAGTAAAGCTGACCAAGCTTATCAATGCTGCATTTATCTTAAAACATGTACCTGAGTCATGGAAGGCTGCTGAAGTCATTATGATTGCAAAGCCTGGATAATTTATACTTCTTTTTATACATATTGAAAAACGAAAGCAAACATTGGGACTGTCGTTTAAAGTATTCGCTGTTTATGAAAATGAGAAATAAAAGAAGATGCAGAGACATCCAGTTTGATCGGAAATACAAAAGGTATTTATTAAAATTACAAAACAAAGATCCTCACATTACAACAATTTTTGAAAAAAAAAAAATATTTGAGACTTAGCTTGCATAAAAAGTAAAACGAAGTTAAGATGTTGATTATTGTACCTACTGGTCTTAATTTGTTACTTATAAATAAAACATATTTTGATTATTTCAGTATTTTGTATTTATTGTTTAACGTAAGTCGTGTATTAAAAAAGCGCTTTGATGAGTTATGGAACAAAATTTACCACACTCTCAAATATTGGACATTTTGGGAGTTGGACATTTTGGGAATTGGACGTTTTGTGAATTGGACATTTTGAGAATTGGACATTTTGGGAATTGGACGTTTTGTGAATTGGACATTTTGAGATTTGGACGTTTTGAAACCGTTGGACATTTTGAGAATTGGACATTTTGAACCTGAACGCCTGGGAAACCACCCCATGAAGCATCAACATATAGACCTATTTCTCTGTTGCCCGTGTTATCAAAACTATTTGAAAAACTGCTATTGAAACGGTCAAAACCAATACTAGAAGAAAAAGACCTTATTCCAAATCATCAATTTGGCTTCAGGGAAAAACACTCAACAATAGATCAGGTACGTAGAATAACTAACATCATTGAAAAAACACTAGAAAACAAGGAAGTCTGCGCCACCGTGTTTTTAGATGTCGCGCAAGCTTTTGATAATAAGGGTCTAATATTCCAGCTCAGACGCATGCTACCAGAATTTGCAGATATCCTAGAGTCGTACATTACTAACAGAATGTTTAGAATACGGCAGGAGGACGCATATTCCGAGCTAAAAGCTATAAAAGCTGGTGTACCTCAAGGAAGTGTGCTAGGCCCAATTTTGTACTTGTTATACACATGTGACATCCCAGAACTGGAAAACAACACCATTGCGACCTTTGCAGATGATACTGCAATTATGGCTACCAGTAGCCATAATTGCAAATGCAAATCAAGCCACAGAGAAGCAGTAGAAAAAGTTCAACTAGCTGTGAACAAAGTTTATGACTGGACACGAAAATGGAACATCAAACTGAATGAGTCAAAATCAATTCACATTGACTTTACAAAACAAACACTTGGACTATCACCCAATCTACATAAATGGTACCCAAGTACCTTATGCTAATACAGCCAAATACCTTGGCATCACTCTCGACGCCAAGTTGCGTTGGAAAGCTCATGTGAAAAAGAAAAGACAGGAACTCGATATACGATATAAAAGTATGTATTGGTTACTCGGAAAGAAATCTTGTCTACCAATACATAATAAAATAACCCTATACAAGCATATTCTGATGCCAATTTGGACGTATGGCATCCAACTTTGGGGCTGTACAAAACAAAGCAACGCAACGTCAAAATAATCCAGTAATTCCAAAATAAAGTACTTAGGGATGCTGTCAGTGCACCCTGGTACATAAGAAATGACGACCTTCATCGTGACCTTAAAATGGAATTCGTCACCACTATTATCCAAAAATTGGCTGAAGCCCACGAACACAGACTTCATCGACACGTGAATGTTGAGGCAATTCAACTGCTAGACAACACAAACTTAGTGCGTAGGCTAAAAAGAACTAAAACTTTTGAATTAGTGTAGTGTACAAAGTGAATGAATAATAGTAACAATGTTGTGCTATTCATATAACACATGAACATAGTGTTTTATAAATTATATTAGACTCTAATAAAGTGCTACGGACTTGTGTAAAAGTGCAAATTTATTTATTTATTTATTTATTTATTACACTATGGAAGACTTACAGCTATATAAAAACTTAACAAAAAAGAAAAAAAAAAACATAGACAGCAGAAAGCCAATTACAAGTCCTCACGTATAGAAATAGACTAGAAATTATGTGAACACACGTCGGCACAATGTGTTAATTTAAAGTTAGTAAAGTCTATATCTAATAAACAACGACAGTTTTACATACAAAGGTTTAGAAAATGATTATAAAAAGTTTGCTTTGTTTATAGTAAAATATAAAGTTATTACAAAATAATTAATAAAATGGGTTAATAAGCTCAATTTGCAGTCTATTTGAAAAACTTGAGGTTCAAGCACCTTCTGGCTGATGTCACACTTGTTGTAAAAGGATCCAAATCATGCTGCTTACATATCATATTGAACTGCCTACTCACACGCACAATGTAACTGTTCTGCCTATAGTTCGTATATGTATGAGGTACACGTAAGGGCGGATTGAAACGAAATAATTTACCTGGTACATTAAAATTGAATTTTGATAATAGCTCGGGGCTGTCAATGTTATTATTAAATATTTTTAACAGAAACAAACAATCAGCAATCTCACGTCGGTTTTCGAGTGGTAATAGATGGTATTTTTTACAGAGTGCGAGATAATCAATTGACCGATACGGAATCTTTTGATGAAAACAAAGGAATTTAATAAATCGTTTTTGTATGTTTTCAATACGGTCGATGTACTTATGATAACGTGGGTTCCATATCTGAGATGCATACTCCAGCTGACTTCTAACGAAAGTGCAGTACAAAATTTTTAGCGTCTTGACATTTTTAAAGCACTTAGAAAGGCGCATTATAAACCCAAGCAGTTTAGAGGCTTTTTTAACGATGGCATCAATATGTGTTTCAAAAACTAGCTTATTGTCATGGTGAACTCCCAAGTCACGAATAGTGTCACACCTTGGCAAGGTTTGGCCCGACAAGGTATAAGTTGCGGTTAGGACTGCCCGTTTCCTAGTGTAAGTAATTACTGAGCACTTTGATGGATTTAAGTCGAGTTTGTTAACCCGACAGTACTCTTCAAGACGGTGTAGGTCAGCCTGAAGTGCTATCCCATCATCAAGCGACGAAATCTTGGCAAAGATTTTCATGTCATCGGCGAAACATAACAATTTAGATGATTTCAGGCACAAGTCGATGTCGTTCACATAGATCACAAATAATAAAGGCCCGAGCAACGAGCCCTGAGGCACTCCACTTGGCACACATACCCAGCTGGACATATAATTATTGAGCACTACTGCTTGCGACCTATTGTCAATGTAAGATGAAAACCACCTCAGGAGGTCTCCACGAATTCCCATATAGTTTAGCTTCTTAATCAGGGTTTCATGGTCAATCCGATCAAACGCTTTGCTATAATCAGTGTAAACGACATCGACCTGCTTACCTTCATCCATAGCATCGGTAATGAAATCGTTAAATAAAATGAGATTTGAAGAAGTAGATCGCCCTCTCAAAAAACCGTGCTGAAATGAGCTGAATGAGTTAGAAAGGGCGGGATATAACTGGTTGTAGATAATTCGCTCAAATATTTTAGCAATAATGCACAGTTTAGAAATAGGCCTGTAATTAGTAACTTCAGTTTTAGATCCCTTTTTGTGTACGGGTGTAATAAAGGCGGATTTCCACACACTGGGGACAACACCTTGAGACAAAGATTTGGAAAACAAAATAGAGATAGGTAAGGCAATGGAAGAAGCACATCCAATGAGAAATTTGGATGATATATTATCAGGGCCAGCACCTTTTGACGGATCCAGCTTGCGGAGTAAATCAGTAACAATGTCAATATTTACTTCTATATGACAAATATCAGACAAAGGTTGATAGAAAATAAGAGGAAAAGGCCTCACAAATGCGATCACCGGTGAGCAATAATTCATCATTGTAGTTCAGTGTATTAGGAATAGTATTCGTTTTGTAGCGATTTTGAACGTAGTTCCAAAAGTGTTTAGGGTTATTTTTTATTGACTTTTCCGTTTCATTGAGGTAAGAGCTATAACACGAAGCTTCCATAATTTTAACTCTGTCACGCAAGTATTTAAAAGTTAGTTCATCGGATTTATTACCATAAGTTTTGAATTTCTTTAGAAATTTATATTTTTCTCTAATGGTTCTTATGAGCGATGCACTGTACCAATTTGGGTATGATTTATTGCGCACAAGCTTTAGCGGTATATGCCTATTCTGAGTTTCTTTTATAGTTTCTATAAAGTATGCAATTGAATCATCCAAAGACCGAGATGAGAACTGGTGCTCCCAGTCAACAGCATCAATCTCATTATTTATTGAATTAAAATCGCCTTTGCAATACATATACCGTAACCTCGGTGCATGGTCAAGTGGAGGTAATTCGAAGATATCAATATTTATTATCAAAGCGGGATGATAGGGATCAATAGTCACTAGAGGGTTAACACACTCACTAACACACAACAATTTATTTGAGAGGACTAAATCCAACAATTTCCCATACCTATTGAGCACGCCGTTATATTGCCCAAGATCGAGCGTAGATAACTCATCAGCTAGCATACATTCGTCACTTGTGGCGGGACACACTGGGACTAACGAGTTATTATTAGATGGAGCCCACGAGATCCCACTCATATTAAAGTCACCTAAAACTAAGAACACTCCGGAAGTATTATTTAAAGTCGTATGGTCCAATTTTCTTAAGAAAATGAACACTATTCTTAATTTTAACATATTCTATCACGTAACATATTAAGTTAGAGTTAAATTGCTTATTAGTCTTTTAGGCTAGATCGTAATTAATTATAGCTTATTATTTTCCGAGTGACTAATAACTTAAAAGTCGACTAAATGTTTGCAACAAATAAAATAACTTGCCAGCGATTAAATATTTCCGCGACTATTATATTATGTAAGGTTCAAAATTAAAAGTGTTATAAAAACTAAAAACTAGCAGCTGCGTAAGTAGCAAATAAACTATACCAGTCAAATAAAATATTAGGCGAGGAGCTATAAATAATGACTTGGCGACTAATAATGTTAGTAGGGTGGCAAAGATAATATATTACCAACTATTTATTTATTTATTTGACTAAGGATGCAAGAGCGAGCGAAGCGAGCTCGGGACTTGGGGCACCCCGACACGGACAGGTTAGGTTAGAAGGGGATGGCGGGGTCTTTCAGACCCCGCCATCCCCTTCGTGGTTATTTTTTTTTAAACCACCCAGAAGTAATGAATGCCCATTTTCTATTTTATTTTCGCCATTAAGTTTCCGCTTAGATATTAATTCAGTTCCCAAAAGAAAAACTTGATGCTAGTTTAAATTAAAACGGAGCTTATTACTGATATATTAATATGCTACTTATTACTTATTACGATACGATACTCCTTATTAGCTGCCAACCCATTATATATGGTACCCACTCTATTTTTTTTTAAAACCTATATTCATTTTACTTAGTTGCCGCATTAAATACATGCCATTAATTATTAAGACTTTTGTTCTTAATATTATAGAACAAAAAAATAAATAGTGTAGCTGGGCCCTTGGAGTTCCACAACAGGTGTCCCAAATCTTCAATTTTTATAAGTCAACAGAGAGTGCTCATCAGATTGAACAATTTTTGTTAAGACGTCATTCCTCTATATGTGTTATAGTGTAGCTGGGCCCTTGGAGTTCCACATCAGGTGTTCCAGATCTTCAAATTTATTCTCTCAGCAGAAAATGCTCATCACGTGGAACAATTTCGGTTATGGTGTCATTTTTGTATCTCTTATAGTTTAGCTGGTCTGTTGCGGTTCTGCATCAGGTGTTCAAGTTTCCAAGATAAATTATAGCCTATATGTTGCACAGACTTAATATCTATACAACAAAAAATAATCATTCAAATCCGTCCAGTAGTTCTGAAGATTAGCGTGTACAAACAAACAGACAAACAAACAGACTTTTTTTTGGATTGCGGCTCTATTACTGTTTCTAAACCTCATTTTCAACTCATTTTTTTTTTAATATATTCAATGTAGGTACAGACACAGTTTTGTTACTCTTTTATTATATGTATAGATATATGTAGATATAGATAAACACCTGTCAGCTAGCTCTCTGGGCCTCGAAGTATATCCATTTTTAAATTCTTCTGTTCACGAAATTTAATCATCAGTGTTAATCGTTTCAAGATTACGACTCCGCAGTACCTTACAATCTCACTGGACAGTATAGTAGCTGTATAACTATCTAGCTGGAGTATTCACATCGGTCAAAGAATGTATCGGTAGATTTATTAGCTGTGGCAACCTTTTGAAAATAAGGCATCTTTTCTAACGATCATAAAGTAGCTCGAAGTTTCTATAAAGCTGCGCGCCGGCTTGTGCGTGCAAGCGCCTGCCCGTGCGTGCGAGTCAGTGTCGCCACTCACGTATCGTTATTGCAGTAGCGGCGCGCCGCCCGCGCCTCACGCGCAGTCGGCGGTTTACGTGGTGCGCGACAGCAGCTCCAGTGCGCAGCTGCTCCAGGTCGCGCGGTACGTCACCTGCTCGTAACATCACACCTGTAAGCCCTACACAACTCCAGAACTCTCGAGTCTCAGACTTAGACCGACGCGACCAAATCATTGCAGTGTCATTTAAAATACTCTAGGGATGTCCCTCCAGAGTAAGGAGCGTGAAGATGTTATGTAGTTCGAGACTTCAGAGTTCTGGACCTTCAAAACGAAATGTAAAGTTGGCGAAATAAAGCGGCTACCGGCAGTACCTACTCGTCGTGCCTACTGCTTCGTAGGTCTCGGCACTTCCAATACAAACGTATCGCATTCACAAGTGCCCCGCGCGCCCCGCCGCTGCTATCGATTCGCGACCGTTCACCCCGCCGCCGCGGCCGAGCGCCTACACGCCTGCATCTCTTGACGCGCCTAGTGCTAGCAGCATTTTATGTACCTAGTTGCCTACATCGTTGTTTTAGTGGTCGCAAGATTCGCAAGCACTTCTGCTGAGCATTATCCTGGGGTCGATTCACAGGTTGGGCAAGGTGTAATTGGGGTGTTCTCAATCAAATGATAAATGAATTTAAAGTAATCAAGACTCAAGAGGATCTTAGCAATATGTAAGATACATGCAGCGACAGCTTTTAACCAAAATGGTACTAAGGAATAAAAATATACTCGTAAGATAACGGTTCCCTATCCATTTGCATAAAATTTTAACTTAGCAGAATTTTGTTTGGCATAATTATATTTTCGCATAATGTAATTACGCATAACAGCTTACGCATAATTTTTTAAGCATAATTTCTCGAACCATAATAATGATTAAGCATAAATTTATTAAGCATAAAGTTCTAAAACATAACTTTTTTAAGCATAATATCCTAAAGCATGAATTTATTTACACAAAATGATATTAAAACATATTTTAAATGTATAACAATGAAATAATTATTAACACCTAGAATATTAGACACTATACACGTATAAACAATATTGTTCTAATGAAATTTGTAGGCACTTGATATTGTAGGTAGAATTGTTTTTTTTTTATTTATTTTTAAGTAGACGGTGGTGTCAGGTAAAATATAACATATTAATATAATATAACGTATTGAACAATTTTGTGGGTTTATTTTTAAAACCCACAAAATTTGCTTTTGCTTCATAGCAAGCAAGCGGTACTCCCTTGATTGTCCTAAAATTTTTTGTCCGAAAATCATTATCCATAACACGTTTGCTATAAACTTCAGTAACCATAATGTTCAAAACACCGAAATTATGTTTTACATAACTAACTTTACTTCAAATACTATTTTGTCATAATATCGAATACTATAATAATTGAATCTCCTAATTTTACATGACATAAAGTTGTATGTCCTAAGTATTGTATCACATAATGTGTATGATTCCGAATGGTCATTTATAAACCCAACTTTTAGGGATTTTTTAGGGACTAACAGTCGCTAAAAAATCCCTAAAAGTTAGGTTTTAGTGACAGAAACGAATTGCTGTAAATCCGACTCCACGCAGTCTTGTCTGCCCTACCCCAAGAGTGTTATTTAAAATCGCGTAGGCGCGGAGGGGCGAGGCGGGCCGCGAGTTGAGGAGCAGGTGGTTGTAACACTCGCCGCCGCGGCTGAGGCTGCCGGCTGCCGGCCAGCAAGCCGAAGCTGCGGTGGTGAGCGTTAAACCCATCTGCGACGATAAGCTCGTGTGAGGCCGCCGGAGCCCAGTAGCGCCGGAGCCGTGACAGAAACCATGCCTGCTGCATGATGCTTGCTCGTTTGCATGCTACATGCTTGCTTGCATACTGTATGCTTGCTTGCAAGGTACACGCTAGCATGCATGCTTGCTTGCTGCATGCTTGCTTGCTTGCTGTATGCTTGCTTGCTTGCTGTATGCTTGCCGCATGCTTGCTGCACGATTGCTGCATGCTTGCTTGCATTGCATGCTTGCTTGTTACATGCTTGCTTGCTGTATGCTTGCCGCATGCTTGCTACAGGCGTGCCGCATGCTTGCTGCATGCTTGCTTGCATTGCAGGTCAACGCCTACATACGATTAAACATTTACTTAGAATAGGACTTATGACTTTTATTGAAAACGATTTTATGTCTTTTGTATATTATTGATTGTAATACTTATGACAAACGGATTTAGGGCTTATTATATTTAGGGATTTCAACTTTATGGCATATGATATTATGTGATTTAAAGTTCGGGTAAATTATCATTCGGACGAATGATGATTATGACAAAAAATATTATGTCATTTTAGATTATGGATTAAAAAGTTAGATAATACGATAGAGAACCCAAGCAAGCATACAGCATGCAAGCAAGCATACAGCATGCAAGCAAGCATGCAGCATTCAAGCGAGCATGCAACATGCAGCAGGCAGGGTTTCTGTCACGGCTCCGGCACTGCGGGCCTCCGGCGGCCCCACGCGTCCTAATCGTCGCAGCCGCCTGCTCCTCAGCCCGCGGGCCGCCTCGCCCCTACGCGCCTACGCGATTTTAAATTACACTCTAGGGGTAGGACAAACAAGACTACGTGGAGTCGGTTTTGCAGCAATTCGGTTCTGTCACTAACTTTTGTTGCACAGCATATTAAATTTTTACACAACATCTAATATATTCTTCAGATAAAAGTTATCCCGCGATTGAAAAATCGTTTAAGTCACATAACGTTATGTATAATAAATCGTTTGCATGTAAATTGTTTTTGTTATTTATAGTAATTGTATGCCTAAATATTATTATGCTAATAGTCATTTATTAATTGTGTGCCTAAATATTATTATGCTAATAGTCATTAGGCCTACTAACGTTATGCGAATCAAATTTATGCCAAAACAAATTAGTCTTTAAGATGATTATGCCAACATAAAATATGTATGCCTAAAAAAAATGCCGAAGTATTATTATGTCAAAACAAATTGTGCCAAAATCGTTATGCCGAAGTATATTAGGACAAAGAACATTATGCGAAAAGAAGGGATCCCTAAGATAACTTTTGAATGAATGACTGGCTTTAAAAAAGTTATTATCGCAAAAGGTACTCTATAGTCTACGTGACACTTTGACCTTCGTAGCCAAAACAGTGTGTTTAATCGATTAATGCCTTATATTTAAGTATTAACTCCGTGGTCGATAGATGGCGGTGTTCATTTCACTCCACTTTCTGAGCGGGGTTAATTCAATTCAAATTTATTTATTTTGGGACAACTAGGTCCAAGGGCCAGGCCAAGTTTTTCTCTTTTTAGTGGTTCACATGCGCTTACCCCTTCACAGCGTACTGGCGTGATGTTATGTTATGAACTGGTGTAAACAATAGACCGACATGAGATTTCAGCAATCCCAGTCCATTTGCTATTACCTATTGAGGAGTTCCGTTACCTATATCAAGTACTTCATCAGATCTTCACCAAATTGAAGTAGGACCACTCCGAGAAAGTATTCTTTTGAAAACTACCCAAATCGCTTCATGTGTGCCCATAAAGTTTGAAGAGTTCTCTCTATTTCTCCAGGATCCCATCATCAGATCATAAAGTGATGATTATGGGACCACCTGTAAAGCATACCCTTTCAAACAAAATAAAATAATCATAATCGGTCCAGCCATCTTCGAGTAATCGTGGAACAAAAAAAAAAGGTTCTGACGAATTGAGAACCTCCTCCTTTTGGAAGCCGGTTAAAAAGTAAAATAATTACTATATAAAATAAAATAGAAAAAAAAACCTTCACACATATTGGACAACTATACTATTACCTATAGGAACTTCTTATCTTAAAATAGAAAAAAAAACCTTAACACATATTGCACACTAAATTAATAGCTATTTCTTAAAATTAAATTTTGTGATGCAGAAATTCTTGTGAACTGTAAAATCAATTTTCTATCAACCGTTTACGCAATTGAAATTCTTATTCTTGTATTTATTTTTTGATTTGATTTGTATTTATTTATTTGTATGATGTATAAATAAGTAGATTATTTTCTTGAGTGAGAGGAGTTATACTTATTTTAATCATATTTACGTAATATAGGTTGAAACGCGTCGCGGCGCCGCAGGTGGACGACGTGATCGACCTGGGCGCGCCGCGCCTCCTCGAGCGCCAGCGACGCGGGCGGCCGCTCTCCTCGTACACCCCGAACCCGCGCCTGTTAGTTATCTTATTCCACCAACAGGGTGTAAGTGACAGCCCTCCGCTAACTGACAGGGGGTGCATTGAGCTCCTTATTTTCAATCATGTTTCACCGGTTTTTTTTACCAGTCCTTTATTATTTCAATATAAAATTACATTCTCTGTACCTACGTAGCACCCCCGGCTATAATTAAAAAACCAACAATGCCTGTTGAAATACTATAACGAACGACCATGCAATCAGCTGTTCACTTCCTGACTAGCTACAGAGTTCATCGAACTCGCTGTAGCGCTTGCCGTAGCGAACTACGTGCTTATTGACACGGACGTAAGAGGAAATAATACAATTTTTTTTGGATTCCCATAACCGTCCATAAAGAAATTTTCTTATATCGCTCATCTTATTAAAATATTACAATCTATCTAGCGAAATTGTTAGCTCTCGAAAGATTGCCAACAGAACATACGAAAAAAATGCATGCGACGGAACTCACCTCGCGCGCTGTGGAGGGAGTGAGTCCCCTTTGCCCTGTAACCTAACCTCAAAACGCTTTAACGGTAGGTAACATATTCACTCAATCAGTTTACGGAGATGGCAGAAACCTGGGTGGTGAAACACTTCGATGAGGAGAATGACGTTGTAGCCACCACGACGAGCGAAGCTGCCGAAGACCTCAGAGAGAAGCTCGCGCATCGCTTAGGAGACCAAGTAAAGACAAAGGTGCGCACTATGGCCTCATCTCATCGGAGACATAAACCAGCTACCATTTTTGGACAGAGAGAACCTTTTCGAGTTACTTAGTATACCCGTCCAAATTTGGTGGCTGGCATCACCCAGGAGCTGCTCTGCACACACCGCAATCCGATGGATGTGGCATTTGCGTTGAGCGAGATATACTCCGGTATGTCTTCCTCCAAACCGTCGCTGTCGCGGGTCCACTCACTGAGCGTGAAAGATTACACAGAAGCGCAAATACCGAGCACCGCCCATAACACCCTCGTTCTGGTTCATACGAAAGAAGAGAAAGCTTCTCTCATCAGCCAGGGATACGGCTCCGGCGAAGGGTCGCGCATGCTATCTCTCCACGAGGCCCAGGGTCTGACCTTCGACAGCGTAATTATCACAAAACACCAAGACTAGGAGACTCTAAATCCGCGACAGCATCTCCCACGCGACAGTGGTGGTGTCGAAACATACAGTCAGTTCCGTCTATTACACCGACGACGCCGATGACGCCACTGACCGCTTTGCGAAGAGAGCGATGGATACGCCAACTAAAACGGTCGTTGAGTACAACCTGAAGACGGCCATGCAGTACCGAGACGCAGTCGTTGTGGAAACTTTGCTCAGGCTAGCGATGTCCCTGATCAGACGACGTCATTAACAAAGAAACCCCATCCTAACCGCAAAACCCAACGCCAATACATCCCACTCCCAAACAACTCTGTAACCAAAAATAGATTATGTAAAACTGCATGGCAGGGTGAGTCTGTCACCACTGCGAGGATCGACCGGAGGACACGGTGGAGCACACGGTGGAGGTCTGCCTCGCGTGGGCGGAGCAACGCCGTGTCCTCGTGGCGGCGATCGGCGGCGGCGACCTCTCGCGTCCGGCCCTGGTTCAATCCATGGTCCAGAGCGAGATGGAATGGGAAGCCGTCACCTCCTTCTGCGAAGCAGTCATGCTAGCGAAGGAGGTGGCGGAACGCGAGAGGAAGAGACCCTCTCTTCCCAGCCGCCGCGGGAGACGCACCGGGCGTCGGGGGCCACGTGGTGGCTACCGGCCACCGTAGACGCGGGCCTGTGGACGGTGAGCTATGGGCTACGTCCGTCCGTCTAACGACGACAGGCCGTGTAGACGGCGCGTTTGTGTTCCACGCGCGCTTCAAAGAGATGTCAGCATAAAGAGAGGGGCCTGCCGGGGTTGCGGGCCTGTTCCAAAGAGATACCGCGGGCCCGGAACATAAAGGGCGAGGAAGGAACATGGATTGGTTTTAGTCAGTAAAAGTCTGACACTCCCTCCCGCTCCGCCCAGAGTGGGAGAAGTTATTTGATGATTTCCCATCCTAAAAAAAAAGGGTGAGTCTGTTATACTCACGTAAAAAAAGTGCCGCTGGCGGCGGTGGCGCTGCTACACACTAACTTTTTAATCCATAATCTAAAATGACATAATATTTTTTGTCATAATCATCATTCGTCCGAATGATAATTTACCCGAACTTTAAATCACATAATATCATATGCCATAAAGTTGAAATCCCTAAATATAATAAGCCCTAAATCCGTTTGTCATAAGTATTACAATCAATAATATACAAAAGACATAAAATCGTTTTCAATAAAAGTCACAAGTCCTATTCTATGTAAATGTTTAATCGTATGTAGGCGTTGACCTGCAATGCAAGCAAGCATGCAGCAAGCATGCGGCACGCCTGTAGCAAGCATGCGGCAAGCATACAGCAAGCATGCGGCAAGCATACAGCAAGCATGCGGCAAGCATACAGCAAGCAAGCATGTAACAAGCAAGCATGCAATGCAAGCAAGCATGCAGCAAGCATGCAGCACGCATGTAGCAAGCATGCAGCAATCATGCAGCAAGCATGCGGCAAGCATACAGCAAGCAAGCAAGCATGCAGCAAGCAAGCATGCAACAAGCAAGCATGCATGCAGCTTGCAAGCAAGCATACAGTATGCAAGCAAGCATGTAGCATGCAAACGAGCAAGCATCATGCAGCAGGCATGGTTTCTGTCACGGCTCCGGCGCTGCGGGGCTCCGGCGGCCTCACGCGAGCTTATCGTCGCAGATGGCACCTGCTCCTCAACTCGTGGCCCGCCTCGCCCCTCCGCGCCTACGCGATTTTAAATAACACTCTTGGGGTAGGGCAGACAAGACTGCGTGGAGTCGGATTTACAGCAATTCGTTTCTGTCACTAAAACCTAACTTTTAGGGATTTTTAGCGACTGTTTGTCCCTAAAAAAATCCCTAAAAGTTAGGTTTATAAATGGCCATTCGGAATCATACACATTATGTGATACAATACTTAGGACATAAGACTTTATGCCATGTAAAATTAGGAGATCCAATTATTATAGTATTCGATATTATGACAAAATAGTATTTGAAGTAAAGTTAGTTATGTAAAACATAATTTCGGTGTTTTGAACATTATGGTTACTGAAGTTTATAGCAAACGTGTTATGGATAATGATTTTCGGACAAAAAATTTTAGGACAATCAAGGGAGTACCTTCTGGATCACTTGCTCTCGCTTGGCGAGAGCGCATGATCCAGAACCCCCAATTTATACCATCGATGTCTTTTAATCCACTACGGTTTTTAAACTGATGAGCGAATGTTGCTACCGGTTCTTTGTAATTTCCTCCAGTTCATGGCAGTTCACTGAGCGAATGTTGTTAGGTATTGGTCTACAATACAGTTCTAGATTGAATATTCTGAATTCAACAGAGTAACGGTTTAGACACTTATTAATAATAAAATTCGCATTTTGCAAAAAGTACTACAGCACCATCTATGACACATCGGATGAACTAAAAACATTAAATCCTACATCGCGCAAGCAAAGTTTTCAGCATCTTAAGACTATGAAAGAACCGTCTGTTCGTCATAAAAAATGTGTTTAAGATCACG
This sequence comes from Xestia ashworthii, assembly GCA_950022955.1. NCBI lineage: Eukaryota > Metazoa > Arthropoda > Insecta > Lepidoptera > Noctuidae > Xestia > Xestia ashworthii. Next base: position 25,101,529 of record OX465556.1, read on the forward strand.
ACACAGATGCACGATGTCTGGTTGTTTTGATTGAATTCGGAACAGAAACAGGAGCAAGGTAGACAACGAATACTATGATACAGGCAAAGTAGTCACGATTTAAGATTTCAATTTATATATTTTTTTCCCACTACTGGCACAAAGGTCTCCTCTCACAGAGAACAGTGGTGATGAAATAGTTTACTCAAAGTAAAGCGCTAGCCTAGGTTCGAACCCACGACCTACAACTTGTAAGTTGCAGCCGTTACTACTGGACCACCACTGCTCTCCTCTTTTACTCTCAAATATGGGTTTGGAACATACATAAGTTCATGAATGTTGATGAATATATTTATAAGATGCAATATGCTATGCGTTTTCTTCAATGTTTGAACACTGAGAACGGGTGATAATAATAAAACCTATTTAACAGTACAAGCTGTTGTATTCTGGACCGAATTGTAGATCACAATAGTGAAATATGATTAGGAACTCGAACGTGAACTGCCGTGAACTGGAGGAAATTACAACGAACCGGCAGCAACATTCGCTCATCAGTTTAAAAACCGTAGTGGATAAAAAGACATCGATGGTATAAATTGGGGGTTCTGGATCATGCGTTCTCGCGAAGCGAGAGCAAGTGATCCAGAACCCTCAATTTATACCTACTACTTGGATGGACTCACGTAGATCTTAAGTTAGTAATAATAAGCTTAGTTTAAACACATAACATGTCCAATGATGGAGCACGATCGTGGTTTTCATTTTTTTTTAAACCAAGCAAACAATTAATAAATGTAAATAAGAGCGCGGACCACGGTAGAAAACTAATTATAAAAATAAAAATATAGGCTACGGAGATTTGACTGACCCTTACACCCTGTATTTGTATTAAAGTATATGTTTATATTAATGAAAACCAATTGCCAGGACTGCTCGACCGCTTTGGCTGTTATTTTTCACATTGGACGCGAAAAGTTTAAAATATATGTGGTTATGATGAACCGATTTGGTTGCGGTTTTTTTTATTTGAAAGCAGTTTTTCGAGCTATGGTTCTAAGGGGTACACTACATAAATACGTAAAACTTTATTCTGAAAGTCACAAATCTGAATTTCATAATTCCGAATGGTTCAAAATTCCGAATGTATCAACTGCGTTTTTTCATTAATCCTATCATCATTTCTAAATTTCAATATTCCTAACGTTTATAATATTATATTTCATAAGAGAAGGTAGAATTAAAAATCCAGTGACAGATGCATTTTCCTACTCATAATTGCATAGATTGTTAGCATTGCTATAAAGTAATTAATCAGATATAATACTGCTTGTTTTATTATAAAAATATTTTGTTTCCCTGGTCACAATTCTAACCTAACCTAACCGAAGTGACTCATCAATAATACGGATTTGCAGCTTGTTAGCAGACATGCAGCATGCAACATACAAGCTGGCATGCAACATGCAAGCAGGCATGCAGCATGCAAGCAGGCAAGCAGCAATCAAGCAGGCATGCATGCAGCAAGCATTGTTTCTGTCACGGCTTCGGCGCTGCGGGGTTTGGGCAACCCCACGCGAGCTTATCGTCGCAGATGATTTTAACGCTTACCACCGCAGCTTCGGCTTCCAGCCAGCCTCAGCTACGGCGGCGAGCCTTCCAACCACCTGCTTAGTTACGAGTAGCTTAGTTTGCGGGCCGCCCCACCCCTCCGCGCCTAGGCAGGCTTAAATTACACTCTAGTGTGGGGGGAAGCCGTCACCTCCTTCTGCGAAGCAGCCATGCTAGCGAAGGAGGTGGCGGAACGCGAGAGGGAGAGAGCCTCTCTTCCCAGCCACCGCGGGAGACGCACCGGGCGTCGGGGGCCACGTGGTGGCTACCGGCCACCGTAGACGCGGGCCTGTGGACGGTTAGCTATGGGCTAGCTAGCTAACCGTCCGTCTTATGACGACAGGCCTAGTCGACGGCGCGTTCGTGTTCCACGCGCGCCTCAAAAAGATGTCAGCATGACATCTTTTTGAGGCGCGGTGGAGGGGCCCGCAAGGGCCGAAGCCTGACGGGGCTGCGGGACTGTTTGAAAGAGATACCGTGGCACCGGAACGTAAAGGGCGAGGAAGGAACATGGATAGGTTTTAGTCAGTCAGTAGTCTGACACTCCCTCTCGCTCCGCCCAGAGTGGGAGAAGTCATTTGATCCGTCCGAAAAAAAAAGGAAAAAATAGGGCAGACAAGACTGCGTGAAGTCGGTTTTGCAGCGATTCGTTTCCATAACTAAATTTTGTAGCACAACATTTTGACGGGTTCCTTCTATCTGGCAGAATGTTGATGCTCCGAAATTTATTTGGCACAACACACTTGGCATAATTTAATATTTTAAAGGCATATTTTTGGAGCTTCTATGCTCGGAGTTTCCTTGCGTGATCGAATCAGAAATGAAGACATCCGCAAGAGAACCAAAGTCACCGACGTAGCCCAAAGAATTGCCAAACTTAAGTGGCAGTGGGCAGGTCACATTGCTCGCAAAACGGATGGCCGATTGGGCCGAAAAGTTCTGGAGTGGCGACCGCGAACCGGAAGACGATGCGTTGGAAGACCCCCCACTAGGTGGACCGATGACCTGGTGAATGTTGTGGGAATCCGTTGGATGCGAGTCGCAAGGGACCGGCCAATGTGGCGACACTTGGGGGAGGCCTATGTCCAGCAGTGGACGTCTTTCGGCTGAAATGATGATGATGATGATATTTTTTACACAATTATTGTTTGGCCGAATATTTGTATGTCCGAATTTACAATGGCATACTTTTAAGATGGCAGAATTTTATTTGGCATGATAAATATCGCTGGACATTAACACACAGCGCCATCTAGTGCCACATTAAGCAAGGCTTGTGTCGTGGACACCAGGTAGACCTTTGGCATTGTTCAAATTCCGCAAAATTTCGTTTAGAATAATGTTTATTTAGAGCGACGATTGTTTGTATAATTTCACTTGACATACTATGAAGAAGGCAGAATTTCATTTGGAATAATTTTATTTGGCATTATTGCCATTTCTATAAAATAGCATTTTTAACTTTAATTTAAAATTAAAAGTCAATATGTTGTCGTAGAAAAGTTAGTGACAGAAACGAATCGCTCCAAAACCGACTCAACGTAGTCTTGTCTGCCCTACCCCTAGAGTGTAATTTAAAATCGCGTAGGCGCGAAGGGGCGACGCGGGCTGCGAGTTGCGGAGCAGGTGGTTGTAACACACACCTCCGCAGCTGAGGCTGGCCGGCCCAGCAAGCCTAAGCTGCGGTGGTGAGCGTTAAACCCAACGACCATACAGCCTCTAGACTCCTAATAACAGGCGACCGATGTCTGTCAACACATAAGGGGTATAAATCTTATAGCCGTCGTCACTCACCGAGTTCGAATTAGTTTCGACCACTCCTGTGAGCCGCAAACACTTCCGCATTACTCCTTTAAAAAATCGAGAAAATAGACATAATATGGCCCCGTGTATAATACGTTGGTGTGATAAAGAAAGCCGGACTTCAAGTTTCCTGAAAGACGGTATCACATTTCATCGGTAATTTAAAAGTTCCATAATCTAAATTAGATTAAATTTTTGACAATATTTATCGGAGTTCATCTTATACTGGTCATACTTGATGTCTTTTATGATTGCGTCCCTTTCTTTTGAAAGTAATTTTTTCTCTATCTCTTTTCCTCGATGTTACGTTAGCATAATTAGTGATGTTCCAAATCGTACGACCACCTCTGTTGTCGATAAAGCAAAAAATAAAACCTATAACTATTTATTTATGCAAAAATTATATTTTTAATAATTAAAAATTGCAACATTTATTTATTTATTAATATGTTCACGTCATTTTACCGAAGATTGTTTTATCCCTATGAAAAACCGTCGCCGCCTACTAAGTTCATATAAGTTCAGACATTTTACCTACATGATTCAATCGTAATTAGAATAAAGAAGGTAATTTAATGCAAGTAAAGTATGTAAAACATATTTTATTTATTTACAGTTAAAAAATATCGATACTTTCTTGTTTGATTTAAAACTGTCCCATCCCTAGTGAAATGCAATGACCTTGAATTGGCCAATCAGAAAGCAGTACCGCGTCCCCCTCGCGTACCTCGTACCTCAGCGAGTTGACAGAATAGTTTTCGTGCGTTAGATCGTGTATTAGGCGTCTATAGGCTGTATGGTCGTTGGTTAAACCCATCTGCGACAATAAGCTTGCGTGGGACCGCCGTAGCCCCGCAGCGCCGGAGCTGTGACAGAAACCATGCCTGCTGCATGTTGCATACTGCATGTTTGCTTGCATGCTGCATGATGGCTGCATGCTTGCTGTATACTTGTTTGCATGCACGATGTATGCTCGTTTGCATGATTGCCTGCTTCTAACAGGGGAATAAAAACCAAGTGTTCACAATCAACCAATTTTATGAATTTTCTGTGATGTGATAGATGGGTCTTTCCATTATTATGCATATGAAATGGTACTCCCTTGCTTGACCTAAAAGTTTTTGTCCGAAAATCTTTATCTCTAACACGTTTGCTATACACTTCAGTAACCATAATGTTCAAAATCCCGAAATTATGTTTTACATAATAATCTTTACTTCTTAAAGCATTCTGTCATAATATCGAACAATATAATATTTGAATCTCCTAATTTGACAGACAAAGTCATAATTTTATGTCCTAAGCATTGTATCATATAATCTGTATTATTCCGAAAGTTAATTTATATATTGTTAGTCCTGATACATTTGCTAAAAGTAAGGTTTTAGTTACAGAAACGAATCGCTGTAAATCCGACTCCACGTAGTCTTTTATGCTCTACCCCTAGAGTGTAATTTAAAATCGCGTAGACGCGGTTCACTAATGTTTTACCAAAAGTCTATTGACAAATTTTCATTTTACAACCAACGTTTCGTATACTATTTACATCGCAAAACAACTTATTCCGCAAATGTTTTATTTATAAATATTATATATATTAGTATTTGGCAAATACTTCTTTTATCAAATGATATTTATTCATTTATAAATTTTCCATTTTTTACTTAGATACGTTTGGACAAATCACGTTTCAACAAAATAATTTACAGGCTAGTATTTTTTTTCTTACTCTTTTTTAAGAAAAAAATAAGGAAATGCATAGTTTTTTCATAACAGGCATACTCCATGCATGCAGCAAGCAAGTAGCAAGAAAGCAGCAATCAAGCAGCAGGCATTTAGAAAGCATGCAGCAAGCGAGCAGCAAGCATGCAGCAAGCGAGCAGCAAGCATGCAGCATGCATGCAACCAACAAGCAGCAAGCATGCAGTATGCAAACATGCAGCATGCAACATGCAGCAGGCATGATTTCTGTCACGGCTCCGGCGCTGCGGGGCTCCAGCGGTCAAACGCGAGCTTATCGTCGCAGAGGGTTTTATCGCTCACCACCGCTCACATAAACTTTTATTTAATAACGTATTATTTGACAAACAATTCATTATTTTTTCGTTTTATCTCATAAAACAACGTTTGAAATAAAGACGTTACACAAATTGATTGTGCCATTTAAAAAAAAAAGAAAATAAATGAATTTGGTTTCCTATAAGCACTTTTGTGACAGAAATGAATCGCTGCAGAACCAACTCCACGTAGTCTTTTCTGCCCTACCCCAGAGTGTAATTTAAGCCCGCGAAGGCGCGGAGGGGCGAGGCGGGCCGCGAGCTGAGGAGCAGGTGGTTGTATCTGCGACGATTATCTCGTTAGGGGCCGCCGGAGCCCCACAGCGCCGGAGCCTTGATAGAAACCATGCCTGCTGCATTATGCTTGCTCGTTTGCATGCTGCATGCTCGCTGCATGCTTGCTGCATTGTTGTTGGATGTTTGCTGAAGGCTTGCTGCATGGTAGCTGTATGTACCTATGTTTGTTTGCATGTTTGCATACTTCTGTCGGGAAAATAAAATCCATAATATGTTCTTACTCAACTGATTTTTGATGATTGCTCTTTGATTAATTGATTTTATAAATTTTAGTGCCAAAAGAAGATACCAATTGTGAACTTTCTGCGATATGATGGCTTTTTAATTCTTACAAATTTCATTACAGCAATTGTTTATAAATGTGTTGTGTTGAGAGAAAGTCACAGCAAAAGCTTGGTAATACAAATTTCTTTTAAAAATAATATTAGGATCAAAACTTTAAATAATTTAATTTTAGGATTTATATCTATAATTGAAAACGGTTTTAAGTATTTTGTATATTATTGATTGTAGTATTTATGACAAACGGGTTTAGGGCATATTGTATTAAGGGATTTAAATTTTATGGCATGTGATATTATGTGATACAAAGTTCGGGTAAAATATCATTCGGGCAAATGATGATTAGGCCAAAAAATATTATGTCACTTTAGGTTATGGATTAAAAAGTTAGGTAACACGATAGAGAACCATATGAAATGTATGCCAAAAGATGATTCTAAAAGTAAACTTTCTGAGATATTATAGTTCTGCCTTAGATGACTATCGATATGAAATTTATGCCAAAAGATGATTCTGACTGTGAACTTTCTGCGATAAGATTGTTCTACTTTTAATTCTTATGTATATAAAATGTATGCCTGAAGATGATTCTTGCTTACAAAATTATGAGTTTTGAACGTATGAGAAATGAGTGTCTGCCAAACGATTTTCTGCGAAATGAAGTTTATGCTATCAGCTGGTATGCAAAATACTCATAATATAATGATTTCAAAAAATCTGAATTTTAGTTTATTCGAACTACTGAAAATCGGAATGTCGTTTTTCGGACCGAGAACCCTTCAAGCATTTGATTCTTCGAACATAAGAAAATCGGAAAACTAACAAATCGCATTTACGACTTTCGGTATAATAAATTTCGTAATTTTTTATAATAGACATTATGATTCTAAGGTATTTTGAAATTCGGACTTTTGAAAATCGTAACTTCGAAATTCTGAATAAAATATTTCGGAGTATTTGGGTGGTCCCGGTTCCAATGCATGTTACCATGTAGTTGTTGTTGTATATTGCTATCCTAACGAGGCTGCCCGTCCATTGTGCCCAGACTAACACTCTATGTGTCCCAGGTACCCAGGCCCTCAGGCAAAGCCGAGACCGAAACGCACAGAGGTGCGTGGCAACGACGGCCGGGGTCGGCGCCGCAAGCGAGTGTTCCGGCGGCCGGTGCCCAACGCGCGCCTGTACCGGCCGGCGCCCCCGCGTCCCCTGCCACCGCCCGCCTGGCCCCCGCGCAACAGCTGGCCGCGGCCCTCGCCGCCCGCGCCCCTCGACACTGCCTCGCGCGTGGCGTTGCGCCTGAGCGAGCAGCGCCGCCTGCAGTGGCCCGGGGCGCCCAGGCTGGTGGTGCCGCGGGTAGGGCGTCCACTGGCGCGGGCAGAGCGTGTGCCGGCGCGGCCAGAGCATTCAACGCTGTGGGCACAGCGTGCGCCTTCACGCGCAGCGCGGTCACCGGTGAAGGTTGCGCGTTCGCCCGTACACGGCGCGCGTTCACCGGTGAAGGCTGTGCGTTCGCCCGTACACGGCGCGCGTTCGCCGGTCAAGGCTGCGCGCTCACCCGTACACGGCGCGCGATCCCAGCTGAGTCGCCCGACGCCGTCATCTGCAAACGCGCCTTCACCCTCGCGGCGTCTGGTGGTGACGCTGCCAGCGCCGAACACGGTCCCCGCGCAGCACTACTGGCCTGCCAGCGAGCACTTCCGGCTGCGCTCGCTGGACACGGACTCGGGCGCGACCACGCCGGCGGCGCAGCTGGCGACCGCGCGCGCTCTGCCGTACGCTGCCGCGGGGCCCGCCATGGACGCAGCGAACCGGCATTCGACCAGTCCGGAGGACTGCTCCGAGGGCAACGAGACTCTGTCGGCGCCCAGTGAGTTCCTCGCAGAGGTGAGTGTTGCGCGAACGGTGCACCGGCGGACACTGGCGCGTGGCGGTGCGCTCAGGGGTTATAAAGTGAAGCGCGTTTGTTTTATTTCAGTTCCTGTCGGCCATAATGCGACGTCAATACGCAGAGGCTCTCAAGTACTGCCGGCTCATCCTGCAGTACGAGCCGCACAACGCGACGGCGCGCGGCTTCTACCCGCTGCTGCAGCACAAAGTGCAGGCGCACAAGCGAGCGGGTGAGTGTGGCGGGGCAGGGGGCGGGGGGCAGGGGGCGGGGTACGGGGCCGGCCCGGCTGACGTCGCCGTCTGTTACAGAGGAGGGCAGCTGGGCGCGCGGCAGCTCCAGCGAGGAGGCCAGCGCGCACGCCGGCAAGCCGCCGCAGCCCGCGCCGCCGCCCGGCGCTGAGGTACACTTGAACTGTTCACTCGAATAGTTGTACTTATTAGGCTTATTCCAGAGCACGACCGGCGCCTCCGCAGACCGGTGGTAACATACAGTTTAACAGCGTTCCGTGTGCAAGCGTGCATTCTGGTTCGTATTGAGCCCAGCGCCCGCGACTATACATATAAACTAAGTTTAAATTTGAAAGACACTAGACTACTAGGTACAGGTGGATTTTTCAATTGGGCGTGGATGGCTAAATCTGAAACTATGAGATACTTACCTAAAGTATGAGTCTCGAGCGATCGATTTTGATGCAAAACTAAAGCGCATCATTATAATTAGGATAAATCGATATTCCTGGGTCAGGAATCGATGAATCGAACCCTGTACGGGTTGTAGTAGTTAACTCCGTACACCGATTTGTCGTGAAGGTTTTGTAAGTTTAGAGAAACACGATCCACTAAGATGCACTAAGTACTTAGTTAAGTTTATTTAACGTAAGAGTAAGTTACAGTACTAGAGTAGAAGGCGATTATTTCTCTCAGTTGTTGATACTCGTAGCTACCCAGTTATAAGTTCACTATGTATTTATTCGTTGGTCATGTAGTTTTATTATGCTAAATTATGACGCGCATCGTTGGCCTAAAGTAGGTTACCTACCGAGTAAGCAGAAAAATGTACAGCGATGAGACCGTACAAACCCATTGATTTTGGAAAATAAACTGTAAGTAGGTGTTATAAGTATGGATAGTCGAGTAGATTCATAATAGTCTATGGTAGTGAGGACTACATCACTAGACATAGATCAGACTTGTTTATGGATAGACTCGGAGTCATGGTGTACTGACGCTAACTGTTTAATTATTAATATACGTGAAGACCTTATATTATATTTTATTTAAATGATGACCAACATCATAACATGGCGCTGCGATAAGGTCAGTTAACAAAATCAACAATATTTTATTGGGCGACTCGACTTCGACAATAGGCTAGTTTCCACCATCAATAAATTGCAAAACTAATTAGTCCGTCAGTTAGTCATCATCATCATCATCATCATCATCATCATCAGCCTTTAATTTGACGACTCGAATGGCGTAGTGGTAGTGAGGCTGCCTTACGTTCTTAGGGTCCTGGGTTCGAATCCCGGTAGGAGCAAATGTTTGTGTGATGAGCATGGACTTGTTTCCGAGTCATGGATGTTTATATGTATAATAAGTATGTATTTACAAACAAAAAAGTATATATGTAGTATATCAACTATCTGGTGTCCACGACACAAGCCTTGCTTAGTGTGGCACTGGATGGCGCTGTGTGTTAATGTCCAGCGATATTTATTTATTTATTTATAATGTTCCCACTGCTGGGACACGGCCACCTGTCAATGAGAGGGAATTGGCTATAATCTACCACGCGGGCCCAGTGCGGATTGGTAGATGTCACATGTCTTCGAATTTTTGGTTCTAGGACATGCCGGTTTCCTCACGATGTTTTCCTTCACCGTTTTGAGAGCAGCGGTGATGAAATAAATTACACAAAGTAATGCGCCTGTCTGGGTTCGAACCCACGACTTACTGATCGTAAGTTGGGGCCGCCACCACTGGGCCACCGCTGCTGCTCGATTGCTAGTTAGAGTATTGGAAAATAATGGACACGTATTTTTTGTTTTTGGAAATCACTGAGTACTTTTTAAGGTATTTTATTTATATTACAATCTAGCCTAATAAGGATAATAAGCAATTTTAATCTAACTTAATTTGCTAAAAGTAAAATTATATCTAAGAGCACGTCCATTGCGTTTACTTAGCGTCTATTAAGGCGAAGTCACTTTGTTCTTGTGTCCACATAAATAGCTAGGTACTATATTTCACTCACGGTGAATTCACAAATATAATAATATCACTCCATTACACTACATAACTCAAAAGGTTTAGTCCTTTTGAGCCTTCTTTCTTACTATGTCCGTGTTATCGAGGAGCTGGATGGCCTCGACATTAACATGATGATGAAGCCGATGTTCGTGAGCTTCTGCATATTTTTGGATAATACTGTTTACGAACTCTATATTTAGGTCCCGATGGATGTCGACAATTCTTATATACCAAGGCGCGTTCACGATGTTCTTGAGTACTTTGTTCTGGAATTTTTGTATCATTTCTACATTGCTTTCTTTGGCGCAACCCCATAGTTGTATACCATAGGTCCATACTGGCATAAGGACGGATTTGTAGAGCAGGATCTTGTTAGGAGCTGACAGTGCGGAATGCCTTCCTAATAACCAGTTCATGCTTCTGTAACGAATTTCCAATTCTTCTCGTTTCATTTTGACATGGGCTTTCCAGCGAAGCTTTGCGTCTAAGGTCATACCAAGATATTTGGCAGTGTTTTCGTGCGGTACAGTTTTGTTGTTTATATATGTCACCGTAAAATTGTCAAATACGTTATATTGTAATATCACTAGCGATATTGTAAAGTCTCGAATTATTGTCAAATGAACATACTGCTTACAATAAAACGCATTATTTTTCGTGAAATGCATGCGATGGTAGTCAACTTACGCGGTGTGGAGAGAAGGAGGGGTCCTCCTTGCCCAGTGGTACCACTCTCATGAAAAGATACTGTACCATTCCTGAGAAATATCGATTGATATAACCTAACCTTAAAACACTTCATATTCCCCTAAAAAGCGTAGTCGACGGAGCCCCGCTTCGCGGGCCCCTATTTCCGAGTGCAGGGTTTAAAGGAACCTAACTAACCTGACGGGGTGGTGCCCCAAGTCCCGTTTATGGGGGAAAGAGATACTTCCGTATGTTCAGTTGACAATAATTCGAGACTTTACAATATCGCTAGAGAGATACACGTCATATTGTAATATAACGTATTTGACAATTTTACGGTGACATATACACTGGGTTGTGTTCCGATTTCTTGTTAGTGAAGTCGATGTGTTTTTTTTTTTTTTTTTTCTTGTGCGTCTGCATCTACAATCAGTCCCAGGACTATAAGCAGATTTGTTGGACGGTTGAAGCATTGTGAGGGGTCTCCCCAGCAGGAGACACTCCTATTTAACATCGAGCATGTAGAGTCTGGATATCATGGCGTTTAAGGCGTTTCCTGTAGCTGATTTTTGTTAATTCGGCAGCTAAGTCATTCGGGTGGTTGTCGAGCCGATTTTTGTAGTTAGTGGAGGACTGTTGGATCTCTTCCTTTACTGTTTTAGTTTCCAGAGCTTCATGGATTTCAGAGTTAGTGAGAAACCATGGAGCATTCGACGAGGTACGAAGTATGCCATTCTGCAGTCTCTGTATAATATTTAGATTGGAGTTACAAGCGCTTCCCCAGAGTTGGATCCCGTACATCCACACAGGTTTGAGGATCATTTTATAGATTAGTAGCTTGTTGTCCACCGAAAGTTTAGAGTTGCGTGCCATCAGCCAATACATGGTCCGGAACCGTATGTTTGTTTCATCACGCTTTGTTTTGACATGATTTTTCCATGTCAGCCTTCTGTCTAGGTGTATTCCAAGGTACTTGACAGAGTCACTTTGGGGCAAGGTATTGTTTCTCAGTTGCACGGGTGAACAGTTTCCTTTTTTAGCGTGAATGTTATGTGGGTCGATTTAGAAGCGCTTGCTTTGATGCGCCACTTCTGCAGCCAGTCACCTACTTTGTTGAGGCTTTCTTGTAAAATATTTGAAGCAGTTTGTGGATCTGGACTGCTTGCTAATAGTGCAGTGTCATCAGCAAATGTAGCGTTCATTACTTGTGTTGACTGAGGGAGGTCTGCAGTGTACAATGTGTACAGGATTGGGCCAAGAACCGAGCCTTGGGGCACACCGGCCGAGATCTTATAAATTTCTGATGCATCACCACTTTCTCGTACTTGAAACATGCGATTTGACAAGTAAGAATTTATCAGAGTATAGTAGGTATGTGGTAGCAAAGTTTTTATTTTGGAGAGTAGGCCTTTATGCCATACCTTGTCAAATGCCTGCTGATATCAAGAAACACAGCAGAGCAGTACTCTTTGGCTTCAAGGGAATGCCGTATTTTGTCACAAACTCGGTGGACCTGCTCGATGGTCGAATGGTGTTTTCTGAACCCAAATTGGTGTTTGGGGATGGCTTCATTTTCATCCAATAGCGGCAGTATTCTGTTCAGGAGAATCCTTTCAAACACTTTAGACAGGACAGGTAGAAGACTTATCGGCCTGTATGATGTAGCATGATCTGGAGGTTTTCCTGGCTTATGTATCATGGAGATGATGGATACTTTCCACATAGTTGGGAAGTGTTGGACCCTGAGGACACCATTAAAGAGTGTTGTAATGAATACTAAAGCTCGCCGGGTTAGTGCAAATACCAACTAACCCATGATTTTTGGTAAAATGAGTTAAAAATGCCATTATACTCGAAAAATAATTCTCTTTCTACTGGTAAAACAGACTAAACGATATGCCTGCTAGTTTAGGAGTAAGTGAGATGTAAAACCGTCTAACTTAAGCACTTTTCTTCAACTTTTAGGCAAAAAGACGACTATTATAAGTTAGTACCCAAAAAATACATATTAAGAGGACCAAAATATAATATCTGGGTGTAATACATTTTATCAGTGACATGACTCGCCTAAATTATGCAAAAAATTGACGATTAAAATAAACTTGCCCTACAAAATGGAAAATTGCGCTAGAAAAATCCAAAAATAAAATTATTTATCCACTGCTAAAAAAAGTTAACGAAGATAACTTCTTTTACCCATCGATTACTGCACGTTAATTTTTATTTTAATGTATAGTAATAACGAATATACAATTATAATAGCTTTTACCATTTATAATTTTGTCATTTGACAAGTAAAAAATGTAGAGGTAAAAGCAACTATCCGGGCGTAGTTGCTAGTGGTAAGGGGTTTTTAAATCTCGCATGCGTGTTAATTGCATTGCGCTCGCGCTTTTAGCAGTACGTGGTTTTGATTTCTCGAGTTTCTTTCAGTGATTATTTCAACATTGAAATGATTTTTTCTACTAAAGAACCGCCTCTCGTATCAAACAACAATACTATAAACCCTACTGTTCGGGATTGTATCAGGTGATTTAATGAGGAGTTTTAAATAAAAACGAGTTTTCTCTTCAATAATTATTGTTTGTAATGTCATTTTTCAAAAACAGAAGAAATATCACTTAAGGGGCCGGCGGAGCTTGCGTCGTTCATACAAACTAAAATAAATAAATAAAATAACGATTTATTTTCTCTACACAAGTTACTTAGAAAAGAACAAGCATAGACACACTAAAACGAGTTTATAATGCGTTCCGCGCAAACATACCCCCGGGCGTTGAAAGCCTGTCTTTCGACCCGAATGGTCAGACTCATGGCAGATGGACAGTGGACAAATCTTACTGAATGATCGTCGGAGCAATCCATTAGAGGTTTTCACGTCTGCGACTCTGATGACGCCATCGGCACCAGGATAGGTAGCTATAATCCGGCCCATTTTCCACCTCAGAGGCGGCATATTATCTTCTTTTAGAAGTACCAGGGAGTTCAGCTTCAAGGGACCCCTAGATGTGCGCCATTTTGTCCTAAGTCGGTGCTCCGATATGTATTCCTTGCTCCATGTGCTCCAAAAATATTGTCGAAGTGGCTCAACGTGTTGGAATCTCGATAAGGAGCTGGTGGAATGGTTATGGTAATCAGGTGTCGGCAGAGATGTCATAGGACGTCCAATTAAAAAATGTCCGGGAGTCAATAGTGCCAAGTCTTCAGGATTCGATAAAAGAGGAGTCAGTGGTCTGGAGTTTAAAATAGCTTCTTGTTTCTTTATTTGGACCAGCGTAGTATAAAGTTCTTCATAAGTTAGGTTACAAAGGCCCAACACTCTGACTACATGATGCTAAATAAAGATAAAATTAAAATTTAACTAGTTCTAGGTGCATTGATTTTGTCGTGAAACAAACGAAAATTGCGACATACACCTTCACTAATTTACAACCCTGTCTAACAGCAGATTGTAAGGGACCAGCATAATCCAAGCCAATATTTTCAAAAGGGAAACCTCCAGCTAGAAGTCGCTGCCGTGGTAAATTACCCATGATCGGTGTGACGGTTTGACCTTTAACTCTTTAAGACGACAGCAACGTACACATCTACGGTAGCACAACCTGGCTAAATTGCGACCTCTTATGGGCCAGTATGTATCCCGTATGGAAGCCAACAGCAACTGGGGCCTGGGCCCCAGTTGCGTGGAACAACCGTTCGTGTTCATACTCAAACAATAAGTTTGTAAAGTAATGACTCGATTGTTAAAGAATTGGACATTTCTTTGGCAATTGTCTGTTATGGAGTAACAACTTGTATTCATTAACAGACTTGTTTTGTATATGTTCGAATAATCAAATTAAAAGAGTTTTGTAGTTCATCTCTACTAAAAGGGCCAGATAGTTTCTTACATGCAGCAATGAAACGTTAAAGGTATGCTACTGAGCGCTGAAGCTTTAAGAAACTTGAATATTGGTTAAAGTAAAGAAATTCAATTGCTTCATTATTGTTTACTGTACCATGTAAAGTGACAGTTGGTTTAATTTCCGGCAAAGATTCATCAATAGATTGTAAATCGAGAAGGCCAACATGATACGTCAAACTTTAAAAAACCTATACCAGACCACCAATCATCTAAAGAAGGTAATACTTTGATGTCTACTCCTCGAGAGACATAATCAGCGGGGTTCTGGTTGGTTGGGACATGTCTCCAATCGCAGTTGCCAGTCTTATCGAAAATGTCTGCAACTCTGGTGCGAACGAAAGGCTGCAGCTTAATTGGCAACATTTTAAGCCACCCTAGGACGACAGTGGAGTCTGTCCAGAAGAATGTACGCGGTCTAGTGTTTAGGCGTAATGCTGCGACCACTTTTTCATAAATTCTGACTCTGACCAGAGCACCGCAAAGCTCAAGTCTGGGAATGGTGAATGATTTAAGAGAGGCAACACGACTCTTTGCTAGCAATAGACGTACTAATACTTGATGTTCACTGTTGACACTGCGAACGTATAAGCATGCTCCGTATCTTCTATACTTAATATTATAAAGCAGAAGAGTTTGTTTGTTTGTTTGGTTGAACGCGCTAATCTCAGGAACTACTGGTTCGAATTGAAAAATTAGTTTGTGTTGGATAGTCCATTTATCGAGGACGGCCTTAGGCTATATAACATCACGCTACGACCATCAGGAGCAGAGCAGGAATGAAAAAAATGTTGCAAAAACGGTATTTTTTTTCCTTGTCGTTTTTCTCTCTTATGTGACGCAGACGAAGTGGCGTGGGTTAGCTAGTTTACCTTTAAAATAGCTGTAATTGTGTGTTTTTAATTGTTTTTAAACTACTAAATGGTGCTTTTGTATTATTTTTCATATAAATCGAGAGGTAAAAGCAACTAGTTTTATGGTTTTTCCCTTTTTTCTCAAAAACAGGAAGGCCTATAAATACCAATGACTGAATGACACCAATTCACAATTAAATGAATAATTTTGAGCTCACCCGTACCTACCGTTATTCTTTATTTCATGAGTTATGGCAATTCTGTCAATACACAGCTAAAACCAACTAAATGAGGGGGTCTGTAAGAAAAACTTGCCTTTTTTGTAAATTACAATTGGTTTTGATGCCTGAAATATACTTAATTATAAACCTAATTAAACAGGTAATCAACACATGTGTAATGACTAGAAAAATCCTCTGTTAAATACATAATTAGGAAACACTAACTTTCAAAACGCAATAACTCAAAACTACAATTCTCTGGGTTAGTTGGTATTTGCACTAACCCGACGAGCTTTTCTAGGAAGTTGCATAAGAACCTCTTTAGTGATTAGGTCAAAGCCAGGGGCTTTGTTGTTCTTCATTCTTTTCAAGGCCCATGTAAGCTCACGCACTGTTACTGGCCTTGGTGGAAGTGATAATTGAAGGTCTTGCTGTAGTTGGTTATCTACTTCCCTCTCGAATTCTTCGCATTCACTATCGTTTGGTTTAAATACGTTAGCTAGATGTTTTGCGAATGTTTCTGCCTTTTCTTGACCAGTCCTAGCCCAACCTCCGCTATTGTTTCTTATTGCAGACCTAAATGGTTGCGGTCTTTTAAACGTTTTTGTGAATTTCCAGAGCGCGTACTGAGATGATGCGGTAGCGGTCAGATTTTGCAGTTTACTTTGTAGCGTTGCATTATTTTTATACTATCCAACATTTCTTTCAATTCACTTGCGGCTTTGTTTAAGGCGGTCTTATCAGATTTATGTCTAGATTGATGCCAGACCCTTCTAAGCCTTCTTTTTTCCAGAACTTTATTTTTTATATCGAGAGGAATGTCTTCCAGTAGTAGCCCTTTTCTTTTTGATTGGAGTGTTCATCCAGCATGCATTCTGTATTAGGCTAATAATGTAGCTTGTGGCATCTTCTATCCCATCTGATGTTTTTAGGGATACATGTAGTTGTATAGTTTCCTCTATGTATTCTCTAAATCCTTCCCAGTCTGTAAATTTGTTGGACAATGTCTCGGGTTCTTCGTAGCAAATTATTGTCGTGCTTACGGTCAGAATTACAGGGGAATGATCAGAGTTACCATCATAACAGGGCTCAGCTTTGAGATAGTGTCTCGAGAGTCCTCTGGTGATAAAGAAGTCTAGCAGGTCAGGCTTTTTCTTTGGGTCTGTAGGCCAGTATGTCGGTTCACCGGATGAGATTGAGTCAAGGTTATTTCCGTCAATGCATCCCTTAAGCTGTCTACCTCTTGTTGTTATTAACCTGGAGCTCCAGTACGAGTGCTTGGCATTCCAGTCGCCACCAGCAATGAATCTGTTTCCCAGTGTGTGGAAGAACTCGGAGTACTTTGCACTATCTATTCTATGCTTCGGTGGGCTATATACCGCAGATATATTGAGGGGTCCATCCTTACTCTCAACTACAACAGACGTTGCCTGGATATAGCTTGTTTTATATTCGGGCATGACATAGTGTTTAATGTTCGCTCTAATGGCTATAGCAGTTCCAGCGTGGCCAGTGCCATCAGGGTGACAAGTAATGTAGGTGCAGCAGCCCTTAATTTTTATGTTGCTTTTTTCCAGCACCTCTAGCTCGGACTTATTTGGTGTTAAGCCATTAATGTTCCACGTGGCTATCCTGAGAGAAGTCATTTTGGGATTTTATCTAGCAGTGTTGTTATGAGACTCAAGAGAGTGCTCATTTGTTGTAAGATGAGATCAAATTTTTCTGATTGCTTTAATATGAGTTCTTCTAATTTATTATATGGTTTTACTTCAGGATTCAGTTCGTTTGTGTCCTTCTTCAATCTTTCAGCATAGGTGTCATTTGGTCTACTTCCTCCAGGGTTGGTGGGGTTTGCTTCCGTGGTGCTTTTCGTGTCTGGTGGTCTGGTGGTGTTTTTGTGAGTTGTCCTCTGTGGCATTCTTCTAGCGAGGATCTCCCTGTATACAGCACAGCCTTTATAATTTGCAGGGTGTTCACCTTCACAGAGAGCGCATAGGGCTGGTGTATTACGATCTTTCTTTGGGCAGTCAGCAGTTTTGTGCCCTTGAGCGCATTTTACGCAACGATATGGTCGCATGCAGTAATTTTTTGAGTGACCATATTGTTGGCACCTCTGGCACTGTGGTAATGTTGTCCTCTTTTTGGGGTCTTCAATGACAATTGACTGGTGATATATATATTTGATGTCTTTAACTGCCTTGTTGTTTGGCCCAGGGGCAATATTTACAAAGAACGTAGATGTTGGTTTTTTGTCTGGTCCATACTTGGCGTTAACAATCTCTCCATAGACTTTGTTTCCAGTTTTTTCAATTTCCTCCACAACTGCACTGGGCGGAGTGGAGTGGTGGAGGTTTTTTATAACCACTCTGAAGCAGCGCTGGTCCTTAAGGTTGAAAGTGTGACCTATGAGTCCATTCTCTAGAACTACAGTGATAACTTTTTTGTAGACCGGTGGTAACATCTTTACAAGAGACCCTTAATTGATTCCTATTTACTATTTTGAAAGTAAAGAGGTTATGATCAGCTGCTGATTCCAACAGTTGTGTGAGTCTGTTTACGTCCTCAATACCATATAAAATAATTGGTGGTGGTTTGCTAGGTCGTTTTTCCTTTGGTTGACTAGAATTATCTGTCTCGTCTACAATTAAATCCTTGTAGCGGTTCTGGGTTTTTATAGTTTCTGGGGATGGTGTCCGTGACAATTTTTTCCGTTTATGGCTTTTAGATTCACCGCTTGACTGCGCTAGAACATCGGAAATTTCTCAAGGTTACCGGCGCGTCATCACGTGACCATGACGTAATGCGACGCCGCATCAAGTGGCCGTGCTATTGTTATCGTTTTTTGTATACTCGTTGGGAACGGTTGTAATCTCAAGTGATGTTTTTGTTAGAGCTTATGAATGCCCCATTCAGTTTGGGTTAAGTGTTTGTTGACATTTCGTCTCTAATTTATTACATTAAGTGGTAAATATTGACTATGGTTGAAAATAAACATTATGTGAACTTTAAACATTATTAATTCAAAAAGTAAATCGATACCATATATATTTTATGGCTTTTATTGGTGGAAGGGTTCTATCTTCATAGGAAAAAAAAATAAATACATACCTCATAGTAAAAAAATACTTATTTACAGGCATAAAACTGGCAAAAAACACACTTGACGACGGTGAAAAAAAAAAAACAAAAATTAAATAAATTATTACGACTACACAGTTTCACGAAACTTAAAAACATAGTTACTATCTGAAAGCTACATTCATAGAGGAACTTATGCGTAATTATTAAGTGCACAGGTCTATTCAATATTAGAAATACATGGGATTGATTGAAGGAATTCCCACTCACGTAAAAGCGTACCTACCATTTCTTGTCTTTTTTTGTTTTGTTCAGTGAAGTTTGAGTAAAGAAAATACAATAAATCTAACTATATTCGATAATAAATTACCTATATTATCATTATATTGTAATTAACCAATAAATCAGTGATTTACTCAAAAATACTCAAACAATAAACTTTTTTTCGTTGCACATGTAAACAAAACAATGGAAATTCACAGACTAACTTTGACAATTTATTTCTTAACCACAGATACATTTTTGACGGCCAGTGTTGCATGTTCCTAAGGCGGATATTCTCGATAGTTCAATTAAAAAATAGACAACCGACCCAAAACACAGAGGCTTAGAGCAAGAAGCAATAATACGACGACCAGTACTAATGTCACGTGCCATCCACCCTAAAGGGGTGATGAGCCGGCAACGGTATAAAAATTCATCCACCCTAAAAGGGTGATGCGCCGGCAAGCGGTTCAGGGACTCTTTGCCAGTGCCAGGTTTGGGAGTAATTATTTTTAGATTCTTGCCTAGTGTTGCCTGTGTTAAGGGTTCTATTTGGGAGGTACTTCCCAGTGAGGAACTTCTAGTTCTCGTAAAAAGGCTTGGATGGAGCGCCTGTTGTACAAATATACGTCTTCCAGTAGCATTCACTAACAGAGGCCTGGTTACCCACGTCTGCACAGTCTTCGGTAGCATATTTCACACCTTGAGGCCCGGGTACCTCATGGCGCCGGGGGTTAGCCGGGTCGCAGATCAAATTACATTCTTTATTTTCCATTTTCATAATAAAAGGGGTGGGAGAGTAGTAGTACGCGTTTCCCAGGCGCATACCCCCAATATTTTTGAGGATATTTAGTCACTCATGGCCATTGGTGAGCCATATTGATGGGTTAGTTACCGCCGCCCATGACTCGGCGTTGGCGAATTTTACAGTTGACTTCCTCCAAGATATTTACAGGTAAGATTTCGCAGTTCTCAGCAAACCCTCCTCTTTTCTCATCCGGGCTTGGGACCGGCAACGGCAGAGTTTAACGCAGAGTGAAGTCGTTGTGAACGGATTTTGTTTCATTCAACTTGATCTTCCACTTTTTGGTCCAATCATAGAATTGGTTGATTGCTGTTTGTACTTTTACCACAGCTTCCCTGTGATTAGATCCTATGGACATTATTGCGGTATCATCAGCAAAAGTAGCAATATTTTCTAGTTCTGGTATATCACATGTGTACAATAGGTACAGGACCGGGCCTAGAACACTTCCTTGTGGTACACCAGTTTTTATTTCCTTTATTTCAGAATAAGCATTTTCTTGCCTTACTCTAAAGACTCTACCAGTTATGTATGATTCTAGTATGTCTGCGAACTGTTTTGGCAGCATAGTTCTTAGTTTATAAAACAATCCCTTGTGCCAAACTTTGTCAAAAGCCTGGGCTACATCTAAAAATACAGTGGTGCATACTTTCCTATCTTCAAGGGCTTTTTCAATAACTGTTGTTATTCTATGCACCTTTTTTTTTTTTTTTTTTTTAGGATGGGAAATCATCAAATGACTTCTCCCACTCTGGGCGGAGCGGGAGGCAGTGTCAGACTTTTACTGACTAAAACCCATCCATGTTCCTTCCTCGCCCTTTACGTTCCGGGGCCGCGGTATCTCTTTCGAACAGTCCCGCAACCCCGGCAGGCTTCGGCCCTTGCGGGCCCCTCTCTTATGCTGACATCTCTTTGAGGCGCGCGTGGAACACGAACGCGCCGTCGACTCGGCCTGTCGTCGTTAGACGGACGGCTAGCTAGCCCATAGCCAACCGTCCACAGGCCCGCGTCTACGGTGGCCGGTAGCCACCACGTGGCCCCCGACGCCCGGTGCGTCTCCCGCGGCGGCCGGGAAGAGAGGATCTCTCCCTCTCTCGTTCCGCCACCTCCTTCGCTAGCATGACTGCTTCGCAGAAGGAGGTGACGGCTTCCCATTCCGTCTCGCTCCGGACCATGGATTGAACCAGGGCCGGACGCGAGAGGTCGCCGCCGCCGATCGCCGCTACGAGGACACGGCGGTGCTCCGCCCACGCAGGGCAGACTTCCACCGTGTGCTCCACCGTGTCCTCCGGTCGATCTTCGCAGTGGAGACACCCGGGCGTTTCCTCCCGCCCGATTCGGTGCAGGTACCTCCCGAAACATCCGTGTCCGGTGAGGACCTGCGTCAGGCGGAAGGTGAGGACGCCGTGGCGCCTCTCCAGCCACTCCTCAAAGAGGGGACTTACCGCCACTATCGTGGCGTGCCCTGCACGGGGTTGCGACAGTCGCTCTCTCCATGTCGCCATGAGATCGCACCGGAGGTCTGTCCGCTGAGCGGCAATTTGCCGCGGCAGCGGAGTTTCCCCCCGGCGTAGTGCCTCCGCGCGCCAGTCGTGCAGGCGCGCGAGGACTATCGCCTCCAGATCCCATGGCGGCAATCCGGCAAGCAGGCCCGCTGCCTCGCGGGAGATCGTGCGGTACCCACGGACCATCTTTACGGCCACCACTTTTTGGGGCGCGTTCAGATAATGGGCGGCTCGCCGCCTCAAGGAACGCGCCCACACTGGGGCCCCGTAGAGGGCCATGGACCGCACGACCCCCGCGTAGAGCCTGCGGCAGGAGGCGTTTGGCCCCCCAAGGTTGGGCAGGAGCCGCCTGAAGGCAGCCCCGGTCCGTTCCAGCCTGGGGGCCAGACGTCGGAAGTGCTCCACGAAGTTCCACCGGCTGTCGAGGACGAGTCCTAGGTACTTCAACGTCGATTCGACGCCGATGGAAACCCCTCCTACCGTCAGTGTGGATCCCGACGGTGGCGCATTCCGAGGCCCATGAAAACACATGGTCTCGGACTTGTGCAATGCCACCTCGAGACCCAATTGCCGGATCCTCTCAACGACTATCGCAACCCCGCGTGTCATGTTTTCGGCCGCCGCCTCGTGCGACCTCCCCTGTGCCAGCACCAGGGTGTCGTCTGCGTAGCAAACGACGCTGACACCACTAGGGAGGTCCGCGCGCAGCACCCAGTCGTAACCGATGTTCCACAGGGGCGGTCCCAGAACCGATCCCTGTGGGACACTGCACGACATCTCTCGCCGGTTCCATTCTCCGCAGCGACTGGGGTAGATGACGGCCCTGTCCGTCAGGTAGTCCCCGACCACACGACGGAGGTAGGTCGGCACCCGGTGATACCGGAGTGCCTCCCTGATGCAGCTCCAGGGCGCAGCGGAAGCAGAGACCGCTGCGGTCAACCTCTGAGGCGCACTGCACTGACACGTGGTGTCCCACGTGGCAGCGATAGCACCTCAGAGGTCTGGGCTCAAGCAGTTTAACCTGCGCTGAAACCCAGCCCACCAGAAGCCTTCGGCCCTCGACGATAGTTTTGGCCGCCGTCACGGGGCAGCTCACCATTACGGTTCGCATTCCCGTGGGGTCCGGACGTAGGGTGCCTGCCTTGACCTGCTCGGCGGAGCACCCCCCGGACCTAGCGATGGCGGCCACCACCTCCTCCTCGGTGACCGAGTCGTCCAGACCCATGATGCGCAGGTCTGCGCACCTGACGGGTCTGGACACTCTGGCCTCGTCCGCGTTTAGGGACGCTCTCAGCTTTTCAGCCAGAGCGTCAGCGGACGAGGCGCTGGTTTCACCGGGGATCTCCAGCATACGAGCCCCCGTTGCGGTGACTTTGAGCCGGAGGCCCCCGGTGATCCCGAGCTCCCCGAGGTTCACCGTCTCTTTTGCCTTTGCCAGCAGGTCGCGGTAGGACACGCCCCTCTTCTCCGCCTCCGGCTGTAGTGTGATCACTACAGCTGCGGTCTTTGGGGCGCGAAGCCTAGCTGCGACCTTTCGGGCCCTATTCTGGCGCTGCCGCTCCTTCTTGCGGGCCTTTTTGGCCGCCTTTCGCCCCCTCTGCTTCTCCCCGACTAGCTGCCATCCGGCTTCAGCTGTGGGAGGTGTAGGGGGCTGGGGAGGCGGCAGCGACGGCTGACGTGCCGCAGGCACTGGCCCACCCGCCACTGGCGCTGGTGCAGGCACAGTTGCAACCTGTGCCGCTGCCTTGCCCTTGCCCTTCTTCCGGCCCGCCGTCTTCTTCTTAGCCGGCGCCACCGCCTGTTTGGCCGGAGTCGGCTTTACAGGAGGCGGGGGCGGCAGCGCAGCCCTGCCGGGGGGCCGACTGGATGGGCCCGGAGCAGGTGCAGATGTAGCAGCCGCGTACGAGACCGTGCTCGTGCCCGCGGCCGCCCTGCTCGCACCCAGGGGAGGGCGCAGGACAATTCCCTCCAGGACGGAAAACCGCGCCTGGAAGGAAGCCAGTTCCTTTCGAACCAGGTCCAGGACCTGGTTTTCAACCGGCACAGGCTGGCTTATTGTTTGCGCCTGTGCCCCCCCACTTTGAGGTGCCACGTGGGGGCCAGGCTCCCGTAGACTGGCCAGGTCCGCCTGGAGCTTCGCATTCTTCTTTTGGAGAAGCTCCATGGCGGCCGTCAGGCGGGCCACCTCGGCCCGCAGTTTGGCCAGCTCGTCTCCCTCTGCTGTGGGAGGGGGAGGCCCCGCAAAATTGGCCTCCGCTGCCGCCATGATGGAGGCAGAAGCCGCGGGTATGGCCCTGAGTTTCGACGATGCCTTAACTTTCAGGGCCACCGTCCTTATGGCGGCTTCCACCTCCTTGGTGAACCTGGCCTTACGCTCCGCTTCGGAGCCGCCAGGTGCACCCGCCTCGCTGCCAGACCCGCGGGCTGATGTCGTGCCCCGGTGGCGCTTCTCCTCGGCCGGTTTTGCCGACCTCTCGGAGGCAGAGGCCCCCCCCCTCTTGCCTCGGATCCCCCCGCGCTTGCTGGTGGGGATCTTGCGAGCAGAGGCCATCTGCCCCTCCTCAGAGGACGACGACCGGTCGCCGTCCTGAGACGACGACCGGTCGCCGTCCTGGTCGGTCGCCGTCCTGGTTATTCTATGCACCTGATCTATCGTTGAATGTTTTTCTCTGAATCCAAATTGATAGTCTGGTATAATATTGCTATTTTCTATAATAGGTTTCAGTCGTTTTAAAAGTAGTTTCTCGAAAAGCTTTGACATCACTGGCAGCAAGGAGATAGGCCTGTATGAAGATGCATCTTGAGGTGGTTTCCCTGATTTGGGGATCATGATCACTTCTGCAACTTTCCATTGGTCAGGAACATGCTTTAGTCTAAAAGACGCACTGAGTATTTTAGTGAGATTTACCAAGGCTTTTCTTGATAGATTACTGACAAAAAGTACACAAAGTCAGTGACACTGAATACTGACAAAAATAAAACGCATCAAAACTCGGGAGTGCGGGCTCGTGACGTCACAACGCACTAAAAACTATAGCACGGCGTGACGTATTGCGAATTTTAAAAGCGTCGTATCTTCGTCAATTTTGGTTTATGTAACAAAAGAAAAAATACGGGTCACATATTTTTTTATAATCCAACTGACGGACTAAGTAGATTTTTTTGGGACACAAGCCTTTTTGTTACGACCCACAAAGACGCGCAAAACTCAAAGATGGCGGAGGCGGAAACTACAAGAAAAGATGGAATAATGGGATTGAAACCCCCAACGGGTCTAAAAAACCTGACAATGGAAGAATACTTATAAAAAAATCATGCAGAGATTTGAGATAGATTGGCGTCGGGTGAAAAACGAACCAAGCGAAGTACAAACAGCACTGTTACGCACTGTATGGGAGAGGAAGCCCAGGACATACACGTATCTTTTGATTTTGAAAAAGAGGAAACATATAATTATGATAAGGTCATAGAAAAATTTAATGAATACTTCATTCCAAGAAAGAATGAAAGTGTTAAATTCACACCTATTTTTTACGAGAAATCAAAGAGAAGGTGAAAATTTTGATAGTTTTTATAATGATATTTAAAAACTTAGCACAAACTGTGAATTTGGGAATCTAGTAGATAGAATGTTAAGAGATAAAATAGTAACTGGAATTGTAGACAAGAGGCTGAAAGACAGACTTCTAAGAGAAAGTGATTTGACACTTACTAAAGCCATTAAAATATGTAAGTCTGCAGAGCTAGTGGAGGAGCAGATGAAGAAAATAGAGAATGAACCAGGAACAAGCACAGTGCATCATGTGAAAAACAAGAATGGAAGAGGAACAGAGTCGGAGAAAGAAACAAGAAATTCGACAGATAAGAAGAGACATACAGAGAAAGACAGAGAATCAGGAAACAGATCAGACAAGAGGAATACAGAACATAGAAGTTCAGAGATTTATAAGAGACAAGAAGGTCTGAGAGCTGAGAAGAAGTTTGACTGTACGAGATGTGGATTTCATCACAGCGTGAGGAGATGCCCAGCATATGGAATGAAATGCAAGAAATGCCGTAAGATGAACCACTTTGCGAGAAAATGTAGAGCAAGAGATGTAAAAGCTGTTCAAGAGATGGAATCAAGTCATTAGTGATAGTGAAGAGTCATGTCGTATCTATGTCATAAATATAAGTAGCATAGCTTCAGAAAAGAACTGGTATGAATATGTATTATATTTTACAGAATTTGATAGAAACTTAAAATTTAAATTAGACTCGGGTGCACAGTGTAATGTCATATCTGTAAACGATTGTTATAGATTTGGAATAAGCAATTTTCAAAATTCTAATTGTAAATTGACCAGTTACAGTAATGAGAAAATAGAGACATTAGGTAAGATAAAATTGTCAGCAAAAATATGTAACCGGGTTGAGAAGATAGAATTTCAAGTTTGTAAAGGTAACTAAGTATGTACTTACCTATTTTAGGTTTGCCTACATTGACTACATTTAATTTAATTCAGAGGACAAATAAGGAGAAAATTGACTGTGTTCAGACTAAATATTTTGATTTTTTAGAGAAATATAAGGATGTCTTTACAGGGATAGGTGAGATAAAAAATTATGAATATGACATTAAGTTAAAAGAAGATTGGCAAGGAAAAATTTAAAGAAGTAGACACGTACCATTTAAATTGAAAGATAAATTAAAAGAAGAATTAAGTAAATTGGAAAAATTAGGAATAATATGTAAAACAGAAGATCCAACTGATTTTGTTAGCTCATTGGTTATGACAACTAAACCAGATGGGGTTATGAGGATTTGCTTAAATCCACAGTATTTAAACACTCGGATAAAAAGAGAACAAATGATGATTCCTAATGTTGACGAAATAATGGCTAAGTTAAAAGGAAGCAATTATTTTAGTACCTTAGATGCAAATAAAGGCTTTTGGATGATAAAATTAACAAATAATAGTAAAAGTTTAACCACATTTAATACTCCATTTGGAAGATTTCATTTTAATAGATTACCTTTTGGTTTAGCTTAAGTCCAGAACTTTTTCATTGAGTTTTTAGTGAAATATTTAAAGATATTGTTGGAGTAGAACTGTATATTGATGACATTTTAATACATGCGGAAACAGAAGCTGAACATGATTGAATACTAGAACAGGTGGCTGAATACTAGAAAAGCTCAGGAATACAATATTAAATTTAATAGGAAAAAGTGTAATTATAAAAAGAAAGAAGTAAAATACTTAGGGCATGTACTAACGACAGAAGGAATTAAGATAGATCAAAACAGAACAAAAGCTATAGTAGAGATGAAAGAACCAAAAACTCAAAAAGAATTATTAAGGTTTTTGGGTATGATTAATTATGTTGCAACTGTTGCAAGATTTATTCCCAATGTGTCAGAGATAACAGCACCATTGAGACAATTAATTAAAAAAGATGTACCTTTCGTATGGTCGAAAGAACAAGATAGAGCTTATAAGACTTTAAAAAATTGTTAATTGAACCGCCAGTATTGAGTTATTTTATATAAATAAACAGATAGTACTCAGTGTAGATGACTCAAAGGCAGGATTAGGCGCAGTAATTTTACAAGAAGGAACACCAAAAGCTTATGGTTCTAGAGCAATGACAGAAACAGAAATACAATACAGCCAGATTGAAAAAGAATGTTTAGCAATTATTTATATAGAATAACTAAGTTTCATCAATATTTGTATGGAAGTAAATTTAAAGTAGAGACAGACCATAAACCGCTGGTATCAATTTTTTCCAAACCATTGAATAGATGTCCAGCAAGATTGCAAAAGATTAGAATGGCTTTACAACCGTATTCATTTGAGTTAAATTATAAACCAGGTAAAGAATTATTAGTAGCAGATCACTTGAGTAGATCTCATTTATTAGAAACCGAAGATAATACAGATCTAAAAGTAGAAACACATGTAGCTATGATTATGAAAAGTTTTAGAATATCAGATGAAAAACTTAAAGAATTAGTGTTAGAAACAGCAAAAGGTGAGGAATTAATGACAGTAAATAAATATATACTAGAAGGATGGCCGGAGAATAAGTCACAGATAGATAGTAAAGCTAAAATTTTCCATAGTTACAGAGACGAGTTGAGTAATATTAGAGGACTAAATGTAAAAGGTAGAAATATAGTAATACCACAATCAAAAAGAAAGGAAGTATTAGAAAACATATCACATCATGCACACTTAGGAATAGACAAAAGTAAAGTGTTAGCAAGAAATTCAGTGTTTTGGCCAAATATGAGTAAAGAGATAGAAGATTTGATACAAAATTGTGACACTTGTAAAAGTTTTCATAATATAAATAGGAAAGAGTCAATGATTGAGAAAGAAATTCCAAAAAAACCATGGGAAATTTTGTCGATAGATATATTTTTTCTATATACAAAACCATACATACTGATTGTTGATGCATACAGTAAGTATGTAGAAATACAACCACTAGATAATTTATATGCAAAAAGTACAATTGACAGAATTAAAGAAATTCTAGCAAGGCATGGTATTCCGGATATAATTTATACAGATGCAGGAGCTCAATTCACTAGTTTTGCACTTAAAAGTTTTTCTAGAGAATGAAATTTTAAACATAAGATCATGAGTCCAAAACATCACCAGGGTAATGGGTTAGCAGAGAGATACATACAAACTGAAAGTTAATTTATGATAAAAAACGATGTGAACTTAGGTTTGTTAATGAATAGAAACACTCCTGTAACCATGGATGGAAAGTCACCCTCAGAATTTATTTATTTATTTAAAATAGGTGCACCAACAGTACATACATAAAACATTTCTAATTAAAGGTCCATTTGGTATGGTTCTAATGTACGTACCAATTATAGGTGTACACAACATTCATAACAAAATAAAGCAACTATGACTTAAAACTAAAAAAGAGATCAAATAACAGACTAACAATAACACACTTAAAATAATAAAGTATTAAAGACCAAAATAAAATAACAAAATTTAAATGTATGTAAAGACTGAAAACAAAAACAAAAATTTAAAAATTACTTATGGCTATTTAAATGTCGGTTCAAATGGGAGCGCAACAGGGTTTTGAACCTGGGTAGGGAACCAAAGAACACATCCAAGTCAGGCAATTTTGAATTGAGTTCGTTGTATTGAATGCACATTCTTGATATTGATGAGTGTCTCCCGATGTTACTTCTACTGGTTGGTGGTTGAAATAGTCTAGAAATTGGCTGTCCAGGACGGTTATATGGGACTGACAACATGACACGTTCGAGCAACTGTTCGCATTCAATTTGACAATTCACAACCTTATGTAGAAAAACTAAATCATGGACAGTACGACGGTTTCTTAGTGACTCAAGCTGAAAGAAAGCCAGACGTTGTTCGTATGAACATCTGTGTGATATTCCTGTGGACATGTAAGCAATATGTCTTGTAAAAGCTCGCTGGATGTTCTCAAGACGTTGCGAATGTACAACATACATAGGATTCCATGCTATACTGGCATACTCTAATTGACAACGTACCAACGCCTTGAAAAGGATAATTTTAGTTTTTACCCCAAACGATTTCGCGTTTCTTTTGATGAAACCTAACATTTGAGCTGCTTTCTTCACCGTATCAGAGATATGAGAAGTGAACTTTAATTTTTGGTCCAAAGTAACTCCCAGGTCACGGATTTCTGTAACCTCTTGCAAGATAATGTTGTTAATTTTGTAGGGGGATATAATGGCTCTAATTTACGACTGTAACGTATACAAAAACATTTCTCTGCATTTAAGGTCATCCCGTTAGCTTCACACCAAACACTGATTTGATCAAGGTCGAGTTGAAGTAGGCTGGCATCTGCTGGTGACTCTATTCTTTTATAAATTTTGAGATCATCAGCATAAAAGGAAAAGTTGCAGTTTATTCGAGAAGCAAGATCGTTAATAAATATTATGAAAAGAAGAGGACCCACATGCGAACCCTGTGGTACACCAGACTTGGCATAATATAAACTAGACTCGTAACCTCCCACTGAAACTACTTGTTTCCTTCCGCTCAAATATGATTTAAACCAGGCAAGAATTGAACCATGTATACCATAAGATTCGAGTTTCTGTAATAAAAGTTGATGGTTTACTTTATCAAAGGCTACTAGTAAAGAAATTTACAAATTCATGAGCAACTTCACTGTTGGAGCTGACAAGGCCACGTGAGGTCTCTAGTGTTAAGTCATTACTTTGTTATTTATTTCTATTTGTTTCGCTGTTGATTATTTTCCAAACCGTCTTTATTTTATTTTCGGCTGATTTAATTTTTTTGCTAATGAATAAAGATTTGGCTACCTTGCAAGTGGTTTTAAAAAATTTCGAGTAAGTAGCTACATATTTATTAAAAGATTCTGTTTTGATGTAAGGCTTAAGGCCGTACAGCTCAAACAATCGTTCCCTACTTTTCCTTATACCCTGTATTGCCCAGTCACTGAAAATAAACTTTGGGCCAATAGTTTTAGTTTTCTTTTTTAAAGTGTTATTGAACTCAGTGTGCACTACCAAAAAGAATTCTTCATACAATTCATTTACATTGTTTCTAATATGGCCTGGCATATTTAGCTTGCTAATTAAATTATTATTAAACTTTTCTATATTGCTGGGTGTTATTTGTCTGGTTTGAATCTGATTTTTTTGTAATTGTTTATTGTAGGCGAAAGCAACTGTATGCCCGCTGTGATCTGAAGGAACGTAATTTACGATAGATTTATCTATGTAGTCGCAGCAACAAAACACATTATCAATACATGTAGCAGTATTTGTAGTAATTCGGGTTGGTTCTGAAAAAACGTTTGACAACTTAAATGATTTAAAAAGACTTAAAAATCTACTGCTATTTACATTATTCTCTAAGATATTAACATTGAAGTCACCACAGATAATTATTGGTTTATTACCAGTTACAAGTTTTGCTAAAGCATCTTCCATTACTGACTCAAAGATAGAGTAGTTCAGATAATTTGGGGGTCTGTAAACGCACACTATTATATGCTTATCAAGCTCAACACAAGACAATTCAATGCTATGTTCGACCGATAGATCGACTATATCATTTCGAGACTTAGATTTAATACAATTGTTAACTAAGATTAAGGAACCCCCTCGCATCTTAGATTTTCGGTTAAAGCAACTTCAACGTGGATTGCGACGGACAAGAAGTACAGAACCAGAGCATTCAAAGACAGGACATACAAACTAATAATACACCTAAAGAGAACTATAATACGAGTAGTTCTTCAGGGCAATTGATTTCAAATTATGATGCAACTGAGAATAGGGCATCAAGATCAGGTAGATTGATTAAAAGACCAAGTCATCGTAAAGATTTTATTTAATGAATAATATTAAGATGTTGTATCTTCACATTGTATGATTGTAACTTAAAAATAAGAGTCTTCATCACTTGTTTATATAATAGTGTATTTCAATATCATCATTCTGTTTATATTATAAATACTTTGAAGTTTGAATATTTGTTGAATAATGATTAGCTTCCAAGAAAATTGTAATTATTAAGTTCAGGTTTATATTGTTTGTTTAAACTGTAAGTATATAAGTCAGAAGTTCAGTTTAACACAAGTTCACAAGTTAATAATGTAAAAGGGAAGGATGTTATAAGTATAGATAGTCGAGTAGATTCATAATAGTCTATGGTAGTGAGGACTACATCACTAGACATAGATCAGACTTGTTTATGGATAGACTCGGAGTCATGGTGTACTGACGCTAACTGTTTAATCTATATATACATATAATAAAAGAGTAAAAAAGCCGTGTCTGTACATTGAATATATTTAAAAAATAATAATTGAAAGGGGTTTAGAAACAGTAATAGAGCACGAATCCAAAAAAAAAAGTCTGTCTGTTTGTCTGTTTGTCTGTTTGTCTGTTTGTTTGTACACGCTAATCTTCGGAAGTACTGGACGGATTTGAATGATTTTTTTTTTGTTGTATAGATATTATGTCTGGTCAACATATAGGCTATAATTTATCTTGGAAACCTGAACACCTGATGTAGAACCGCAACAGACCAGCTAAACTATAATAGATACAAAAATGACACCATAACAAAAATTGTTCCAATGATGAGCATTTTTTGCTGAGAGAATAAATTTGAAGATCTGGAATACCTGTCGTGGAACTCCAATAGCCCAGCTACACCATAACACATATAGTAATGACGTCTTAGCAAAATTGGTTCAATTTGATGAGCACTCTCTGTTGATTTATAAAAATCGAAGTTCTGGAACACCTGTTGTGGAACTCCAAGAGCCCAGCTACACCATAACACATATAGGAATAATGACGTCTTAGCAAAAGTTGTTCGGTCTGATGGGCATTTCCTGTTGACTTATAAAAAATCGAAGATCAGAAACATCTGATGTGAAAATTATTGCAAAGCTATCACTAATTTCACTGTATAATTATAAAATAACAAAAACTGGGAGTACCTCCACGCGGTTAAGGCGGTAACAGTTTAGGCCTGATTTTCGATGACGATAGTTTATCATTGAAAACTTGACTCTACTGGCCAAAACTCCTTATGTAAACGGCTTATGTTATTTGAGTGTTTTTGGCATGAAGAGACAGAAGAAGAGCGCGAAGATTTCGACATTCTCTGAACAGAATGTCGATAACATCTGAAGAATCGGGTGTCTCAAGATATAGCCGTAGGGCATGACGACCTTCCTTGGGTTGATAAGAAACGGAGTTCATTTACGTATACTCCTATGATTGAATACGCCACCTATTCCGCCATCGGAGGTATGGTTCAAAATTTTACTTTTTGTGAAGCTGTTAAATGGCTAAAAGAAACAAACGGTATGTGTTGCTCAGGTGGGAAAGATCCGTTATTTTCCCGTTCCCGGGCTCTTAGAATTAGACGTTTCAGATCTTCGATTTTGACGAACCCGGTGTCGCTGGCAAAAGCAACAGGATCCGCGTACGAAGTCGCGGGCAGAAGCTAGTTATTAATATACGTGAAGACCTTATATTATGTTTTATTTAAATGATGACCAACATCATAACAGTAGGTACTATACTTTTGCAACATTCTTAAGCGTTGCCATTGAGGATCAAAAACTGGGAAGTAACGACATAGGTACTATAGTTATGTACATAAGCACAAACTAAAGAAAAAGTTATAAAAACAAGTTTTTAGTATTTTATCGGACTAATGACACCCGCAGTGCAATTATGTTCTAAATTCAATCTTTTGATTTACTCGGTTAAAGGCTTGTGTGTGTCCAGTGGCTGAGATCAACTGAGATGAGAATGTTTATGGCGGTGTGTGGTGTTGTACGCGAATGGATTAATAAGAAATCGCCGCGTCATCGGTGACTGAAAAGTTGTGAGGTAATTGGTTGTCATTGTACGAGTATATGCCGCCCATGCGATGCGGAGGAATGA
The DNA here is from genome assembly GCA_950022955.1 of Xestia ashworthii. Lineage (NCBI taxonomy): Eukaryota > Metazoa > Arthropoda > Insecta > Lepidoptera > Noctuidae > Xestia > Xestia ashworthii. The sequence continues at coordinate 25,134,474 of OX465556.1, forward strand.
GAAAAATGTCGTGAAGAAAACTTAGAGTATGAATGTGGATGGGGCATAAGAGCAGAACACGGCGTAAAAAAACTACGAATGAACTGTGTATTAGGATGATATGGTGGCAAGAAAGGAGGTATCTGATGAGATGAAGACTAATAAATAAGTGTGGAAGAAGAAGGCATGCTGCGCCGACCACTAATGAATTGGGAGAAGGGTAAGAGAGCCGTCTTGTTGATATTAGGTACCTACTCGTACATACTATCAACTAAGAAGAAGGCATGCTGCGCCGACCACTAATGAATTGGGAGAAGGGTAAGAGAGCCGTCTTGTTGATATTAGGTACCTACTCGTACATACTATCAACTAAGAAGAAGGCATGCTGCGCCGACCACTAATGAATTGGGAGAAGTGTAAGAGAGCCGTCTCGTTGATATTAGGTACCTACTCGGACATACGAGTACTATCAACTAAGAAGAAGGCATGCTGCGCCGACCACTAATGAATTGGGAGAAGGGTAAGAGAGCCGTCTCGTTGATATTAGGTACCTACTCGGACATACGAGTACTATCAACTAAGAAGAAGGCATGCTGCGCCGACCACTAATGAATTGGGAGAAGGGTAAGAGAGCCGTCTCGTTGATATTAGGTACCTAAGTACTCGGACATACGAGTACTATCAACTAAGAAGAAGGCATGCTGCGCCGACCACTAATGAATTGGGAGAAGGGTAAGAGAGCCGTCTCGTTGATATTAGGTACCTAGGTACTCCTACTCGTACATACTATCAACTCAACTGTTTAAATACTGTTAAGTACATATTTTATAAAAAAAATAACTCTTTCCTTCAGTTTGACGAGTTTGTCATTACTTCCATGCTATCGAATGGTGTAATAATAGTGTGTTTTTCCGAAATCAATGGGTTTGATGGGCTAGAAATGGGAATGGGATTTTTCAAAAATCCGATGATGCAGCTTAGTTTTTATTAAAATCGGGGGAGAGACTCCTTTCGATTTTTCGCTATTTGTGTCGGATTTGTGTCGGATTTGGCCGTCCACGCACACTTGAACACTTCACCCTGTGTGTACCTAGTCTACATAGTCGTGTGCTACATAGTCGTGGCCGGTGTGTCGCAGGAGATGATGGAGCAGGGCGCGGACGAATGGGAGGGCGAGTCGCGCTCGTCGTCGCGCTCGCGCGGTTCTTGCGCCTCTCAGTCGTCGCTGGAACTGGACTCGTCGGACGCGCCGGCGCACTCGTCGCCCAGCGTGTCGCTGAGCGCGTCGGCTGGCGCGCTGGACAGCACGGGCAGCGCGTCGCGCTCCGAGCCCGACGACAACGGCAACGCTCCCGCCCCCTCCGCCCCCGCCACACCTGCCGCCCCCGCCTCCGACCTGTACAACGACAACGAGGCCGCCGCGCCACACAAGGTAGCAAGTACCTAGCGTTACCGTTCGAAACGGGTTTCATTAGGGGGGTAATGTCAGAATTTTTTATTGTTGATGCTACCTTTTACCCGAGACGCAGAGCGCAGGGCGCAGGGCGGCTGTTCTTTTGCAAAGCACCACCTGTAAGCCGCCCTTGCAGTCGGCGAACATGCCGGAGGCACTGCACCGCCATGGGAGCCCCAACAAACCCCTGAATCAGTGATCATATAGATACTGGACGCGCAGAGCATTGCAGGCTTTTTTAGTGTAATTGCTCCACAGGTTGCACGTGTGCAAAGTTTGGCATTAGCTTTTGAATAGTGTAGGTAACTTTAGCGTCACGTGTTCCCTTTAGCGACAATGCCCTGCGCTCGCTATCCAAGTCCATAAACATCATTTTGTTTCTCGTTGACCCAGTGGCCCCCAAGTAGGTACTTTGCTGTAGGACGGTTCAAACAAACACTTGAACACTAATCAAGAGCTGGCAATCCAAACTACATTTTTAACGCTTTGTACCTACTACTTATACCCCGTGTAAGAAACTGCATTTCTTTTTAAAATTACCGATTAAATATCTATTTATTTTTGGGGCTTGTAGTCAAACATATACTGAAGACTGAATCGTGATAACTTAAAACAGTGTAGGTATACTGAAGACGTCGTACCTACTCGTAACCGTTTGTGCGTCGATGCCCCTTCAATAGTAGGTATAGGTACTCTTCAGTATAAAGCTGTCAAAGGCTGTCAGTGATTCTCTAAGTTATGTATGTCACCGTAAAATTCTCAAATACGTTATATTACAATATAACGTGTATCTCTCTAGCGATATTGTAAAGTCTCGAATTATTGTCAACTGAACATACGGAAGTATCTCTGCCCCCATAATCGGGACTTGGGGCACCCCCCCGTTAGGTTAGTTAGGTTCCTTTAAACCCTGCACCCGGAAATAGAGGCCCCGCGAAGCGGGGCTCCGTCGACTACGCTTTTTAGGGGAATATAAAGTGTTTTAAGGTTAGGTTATAATAATCGGTATTTCTCAGGAATGGTACAATATCTTTTCATGACAGTTGTACCACTGGGCAAGGGGGACTCCTCCTTCCTTCCACACCGCGTGAGTTGACTACCATCGCATGCATTTCACGTAAAATAATGCGTTTTGTTGTAAGCAGTATGTTCATTTGACAATATTTCGAGATTTTACAATATCGCTAGAGATATTACAATATATAACGTAGGTACCTATTTGACAATCTTACGGTGACATGTATATTACGTAGAGTAAAACGGGACGTTACAACAATAAGCAAGTGGCGTAAAAGAATACAGGATAAAGTAGGTAGGTAATTTATGAAACAAAACACAATATTGAAAAGGTTTTTAAAACATTGAAATCTTAAATGTCATTCTAAGAACAAATCCTTTTACCGGAAGATTGAGCAGATAGTTAGTTCTGCCCCAGCGCGAGCGCGCGAGCGCAGCGCCTAATACCTTTCATTAAGATATATATTTGAACGGATTGATCAGTTCAACGCTGACCTGTGCGTTGTGTTGCAGAGCGAGTCGGCGACGTCGTCACTGCGGCGCCTGCGCGCGCAGTTCACGTGCTCCATCAAGTGAGCGCCGCGCCCCGCCTCGCCTCGCCCCGCCGCGCCGTCTTCATCACCTCCATGTCGTTGTCTTGTATTACACGAGTCCGTTTCTAGTCTACAGCGTGCTTTATTTCTTGTTAGGACTGAGGCTAGGCGGTCACATATCTGTGTCGGTCCTGTCGGACTCCCGGGGGACCGACGGTGGAGCATATCTTGTTGTACCTAATGTTGTCGTATGTCATCCGTAGCGCGGTGGTGTGGAGCTCTGTCCACCGACATTGTCAAATCAGTCTCATGTGATGTCCCGTACTCATTGCAAACAATGTTTTTCATCAAGTATTAATCATGTAACCTATGTATGAAAAGAAATGGGTAAATTTTGTCCACGGCAGAGAATCTCAGCGAGAACTATGCAGGAGATAGGTATTGACTACAATACTAGCTATTCGCTCAAGTGTGTGCACAGAGGTGCAAAGAACACCCTCACTGTCTGTGGGCGGCACTGTGGGAGCGGCAGTAAACTATACATAACAATATCGGGTGCTTAGCTAGTTTTATTTACCCGTTTATCAGGTAAGCAATGAACGTTCCTCTGTTGGATTAAGACATATCTGTAAGGCGCGGGTCATATACAATCATATAGTATCTCGGAAACTATGACACGTAGAGGCTTTTTGATTTGACTATACTTTATTGTTGAGGGGCGTTGTTTGTATACCTTACCCTCCCCTAAAATTTTTCAATTTTAGGCTTTTTTAGGGGAGGTTGGGGAAACCCCTAAAATTGAAAGGGCTGTAACTTCTTAACGGTTAGAGATAGTACTTTATTTCAATTTTAGGGGAGGTTGGGGAAACCTCTAAAATTGAAAGGGCTGAAACTTCTTAACGGTCGGAGATAGTACTTTACCCTCCCCTAAAATTTTTCAATTTTAGGGGAGGTTGGGGAAACCCCTAAAATTGAAAGGGCTGTAACTTCTTAACGGTTGGAAATAGCCATTGGGTGTTTGATCACATATTATAGTAGGCGTCGAAACCTAACCGGTGGTGGTCCGTAGCGCAAGGATGGTTGAGTGGGTGAAGCGTAACTCAGGGGCGGTGACGAGCAAACTTTAGTGTAAGTAATATTTTTATAGGAAAATGGTGTCGATTCTGTTGTGCACAAACTAAACTTAATTTAGGCTATTACTATCTTTTTCTCACCAATAAAACGAGAAAGAGATGGACGTAATTTAGAGCTGTCAAATTTAATTCGAACTAATATTTCCATACAAATGAAGGGTGCACTTAAAAACATGTCGACTAAAAACACGGTAAAGCGCAAGGCATAAACTAGTTTGACATTTCTAACTTAGTGCATAGCTATAGCCGTCCTTTTCTCGCCCTGCCTTTTAGTAAAAGATAGCAATAGTCTAAATTAAGTTTAGTTTGTGCACAACAGAATCGACACCAATGTCTGAGAATTTTGTTTTTTTATTTTAATTCCCATGTTTTGTTGAATTCGTTTTTAAAATGTTTTATGGGTTCTTGAAGGGTTTCCACATCTCCGATTCCACTGAATTTTCAAATTTTTATGACGACCCGAATGGCGTAGTGGTAGTGAGGCTGCCTCACGTTCTTAGGGTCCTGGGTTCGCATCCCGGTAGGAGCAAATGTTTGTGTGATGAGCATGGACCTTTGTTTCCGAGTCATGGATGTTTATATGTATAATAAGTATGTATTTACAAACAAAAAAGTATATATGTAGTATATCAACTATCTAGTGTCCACGACACAAGCCTTGCTTAGTGTGGCACTAGATGGCGCTGTGTGTTAATGTCTAGCCATATTTATATTTACTTATATTTTGGGGCTTAAAATGAGCGTCTGAGTATACCTCCACAAACTTACACATTTTCTACGAACTAGCGCGAGGTCCGTACTAACGTACCTACTTTATCCCCGCGATTAACCTTTTATCACAGAGGTTCGGCCTTTTTTCTGTCTCTTTATTGCCAGTCTTATTGGAAATGAATAAAATGAATTAGGAGCACCTTGCCCCGAGGGCATAATAGGTAATTACGTCATTTTTAAGGTTGCAAAAAAATGGAGCATGTGGAGTGAACGTTCGTAAATAGTAACCACATAGGTAACTAAAAAGCTCTCATGCACAGTCCGATGGCCCTCCAACACGATCTGAGATACAGGACGTGCGGACGCACCACCAGCGGCTCGTAGCTTGTATCTAACCGTCTATATACTGCCAAACTTCGGGCTGCTAATATGTACCTATTGGAAATACCCAATAACATTCTGCCCGACTTGGGTATCGATCCTAGGAGCTGGCTATCAGCAGTCGTGCGTCCACGATACCACCGGGGTAGTCGCATTTGCCAGTAGCATGTAGAACAAAAGAATTTTGCTGGCTACCTTAGCGCATTCGCCGTAAGTACTTAGGATTGGTCCGTAGCATAGACATGTTGGCTTATAAGGTGTCATACTTATGTATGTACATAGGTAGAGGTAGTACCGCGCTCGACGCTCACTGACGCACCCGCACCCGCTCCCGTGCCTGCCTTGAATAATAAGGTCTGCGCCCATCCTTGCAGTCTCGAGTGTGCCAGGTCCTGGAGGTTGCCAGTAGGTACGCACACACCGCCGCGCACGAGTGTGTTGTCTCATACATACGAGTACCGATATGCGAATATTTACAGATGCCTAAGCTTGACAAGTTAGTGTCAGGTGTCTGTAGGTATAATGCTATTTCATTGCTTTTAAATTATTCATTAGGTAGATACTTAAAAATATATGATAGCGTGATAACGACAACTTTGCGGAGTTCACGTAACGGCCTACGAAATACCAAATACCCACTCACCACTCAATACTTTAATTTGTGACATTATAATCACAGTAAAAGTGCACCTTTAACGAAGCGGAAAGGCACTTTTCTTGTTCTTCCCGTCGAAACATATTTGTGTTCTAGACCAAGGGATTCCCTATTTATTTTGGGCAAGCGACCAATTATGAATCCGTTAGGCAGCCTAACATAAAAAATCCCTCCGGCAAGCCGCAGGAGGAGGTAGATTTCGGAGAAGGTGCTGGAGCGTCCGACTATTGAAATTTTTTATAAAGAGTTGTACTTATGTGTACAATCTACAAAAAAATACATGATTTCAAAATCGTTGTCCTGTAACGGAAAGTTTACGCTTTTTAAATCCGCTCATAAGAGTTTAGCATGCAAACGCCCCCAATTTTTTAGTTATATTTTTTTATTTCGAAAACTAAGTTTTATCGCTAAACTTCAAAGGTAACAATTGTAGAATAAACAATTTGCTTGCAAAAAAAAATATTTGCGACGCTGAAAATGTTTACTGTTTCGGAGATATGATTTTTTTTCGAAAAAAATTTGGAAATTTCAACCCCCTCCCCAATTTAGGGGTTGCATCAAAAAAGTTTTAATTTAAAGTGGTCCGTATTTTTACTTAGAATGATAAAAATGAAAAACGGTTCAAAAATTTTCCATAGGAAAAAAGTTATGGCCAAAAAACTGATTTAAAAATAACCGCCCCCCCCGCCTCCCCCATGGACGAATTCCGCCCATTCAAGAACTTAGCCTAAGTTTTGACCTTTTCGATTTTTTGCCCAAGTTTGAAAGCAATCGGTTCATAATTGCGACCTCTAGAGTGTGGCTAAATTTGGCTTGTCACCCATATACATACGTAAACATAATATCCACGTAGGTGAGAGACCAATAGGTAGATTTTTTTTAAAAAAAAAAAGGAAATCTACCTAAAATAGTAGTCGTTTTTATATATTTTTAATTTAGAACACAAATAAATGATAATTTTTGTTTATAAAAGTAAATATTAGTTTTAAATAATCAAGTTTATCCATGATATTGAATTTATAAGCATAATTTGAATATTCAAAAAATGTTTACGCCTTAAAGACGCATATCTCTTTGCCGAGATTAAATAGTACATTGTTATCCAAGGGGTGAAAGTAACTTATTTAGTCCCGAGACGGGGTTTGGCGCCCAAGCGGTAGCGCGGGCGCTAATAGCTCGAGGGACTAAATAAGTCTTTAACCCGAGGTAAACACTGTGCTTTTCATTACGAATACAAGGAAAATAAAAACAAAAACACGAAACCACTCGAAAAAAAATGAAGATCGGATTGCCGCTTTCCCGCCTATTTTGTTTTTTTTTTTTCTGTGGCCGGCTATTCAGCCTTTATTTTCACTATCGTCACTGAAAAAACAGTAAATATTTTGTCCAAATTTTTGTTACTTTAAAGAAATATTTATAACTAAATTATAACTAAGTTATTTAAAATAATTATATTCTTTAATTAATACTAAATTTTATGTTATTTCAATTTTACATGGCGCTGTAATTTACAGGCTGTATAGAAGTCGGAACATGGTTCAATAGAAATGTGAAAATAGAACTATATTTTTTTTTAATAATGTGACAGCTGTCAGTTGAAAGTGATTCTCCCTAGGGCTGAAAAGTATTACTTTCAGCCCGCTCCTCAGGCAACTTCAGACCTACTTTCCGAGTATGAGTAATGAAAAAAAAACTTTCACCCCTGACTATACAGGAAAAGTTTTTAACCACTGCGTAAATTTTTTTTGGTAGCTCAGTGTTAGTAATAGAACACATTCCCATTTTTAGTTTTAATTTTTTTTTTTCAAATTTTTCCATCTTGTCCCATTTTAAAATAAGCATAACATGGACATAATTTAATTGTAATACTGTGAATGAAAACGCGCTGGCTGCTGACGTACGATGTATCCTAAGCCCATGAAAGTATGAAGGAAAAATTGGAATTACGTTTACAAATAACATATCACAGCCTAAACTTAAAAAAGTAGCGCGAAACGGCGGTCAGTAACCGTCAGCGCGTAGGTAGGTAAGTTTACGTCGGCGCCGTCGCATCGAGCGAGCGCACCTACAAAACTCAGCTGATCTCAGGTTGCCGGTTGGGCGACCGGTCGACGCGTGAGTCGGTCGACCGGGCGCCCGACTGGCAAGCGACCATCAAATAAGTTTATAGGTAAATAAGTCTCGTAAGTGATAACTTTATTTTTTACTACTAACACATATCAAAATAAAAAATACGTGTCTATTAAAATACATTCAAGTTTATCATGTCAAAATTTGCGCACTGGTTAAAAACTTTTCCTGTATAGGCATTGAACCAATTTCTGGACTAAGTATAAGTATCTGTGGCATTTTTCATTCCCGCACACGTAGAAAAAATTACAAAAAACGCACATGTGTGAAATACATTGCATTTTGAACCTAATCGTAGTGCGAAAAGAATCAGTTTTCCAGGAAGTGTATTGAAAAATAATTAACACACTTGTCTTACCTACCTACTTTTGTTTCGACTTACTGAGAACTTTAGATAAGTACTTACCTCGTAATACTTGCAAGTAAGAACAATCGGCCAATATTGAAAGTCGGTCGTGGTGGCTTTTGCAGATTACAGATCAACAATTAAAGGTGAAGAATTGTTGCTAAGAAGATAAATCATAAACTATACCTAAAGCTACATTTATTATATTAGGTAGGTACATAAGGGATAGTACAGTTACTCTGCGGGCATAAAATGGCCGCTTTAGCAGAACATAACAAAAAGAAGAATAAGAGAAGAAGAGAAGAATTTTTAACGTGATTCAAAATGAATGAATTGCGTGAATTTCATATTATGTTCCGCTAAAGCGGCCATTTTGAACCCCCTGGACACTGCTTTGAGGTGAAGGTAGCCGGCGAAATTCAAATTTTCTTACGTTTCTTTTGCGTTTCTCGACCTTTATGAACTTGGAGGGCTGTATTGATGATAATAATTCTGAAAGTACACACGTCTTACAGTCGCGAACAAAATTTACATCAACATACAACCTAGCACTGGCCTGCAAATTGCAAAATACGTAAGGAAATTCGAATTTAGCGAGCCAGCCAAAACCTTAAGCTTTCACGGTTAGGGATGGGCAAGTGAAAAAAATATATCGATATTTTTAAACAGTATATCGATAATTATCGAGTGAAAAACAACGATAATTATCGAGTGAAAAATATCGATATCGTCTGTTTTCAGATGATTATTCAGACATATTCCTAAAGCATTCAATCTTCGTAAAAAAGAATATAAGAAAACAGTATCTTTATTGATGCTTGAGCCTAAATAATTATAATACAATTAAATTAAACCAATAGTCATTAGATATGGACACGAAACCAAAGATGCGTTTAAAAACAATCGAATTTGATACGAATTCGAATACGCTTAAAAAATATCGACGATATATATCGATAATCGTGTGGATAAATACCGATATTTCGATGTATTGATATTGTTTGCCCATGCATATTCTCGGTTTAAATCTAAACATATGTACCTACCTACTGTGACTGACGGGATATATTCCGTAATTATCGATTACCTATGTTGTTCTCTATATTTCGAAGCTGTTGCAAGCGCGCAAGTTTGTTTAACTTCTTTCTTTCATTATCACAGAAAGACAAGGTATCCCGGTAGTCGACGTGAAAAACGTTTTTTTAAGAATTATGGTAAGTACCTAAGTATCAACAAACTATTGAAATGAATCTGCTATTCAGCACACTTACGTTACCTGCCAAAGCCACCATGACCGAATTTTCGTTATAGCCAGTATAATTTGACGACCCGATTGGCGTAGTGGTAGTGACACTGCCTTACGTTCTTAGGGTCCTGGGTTCGAATCCCGGTAGGAGCAAATGTTTGTGTGATGAGCACGGACATTTGTTTCCGAGTCATGGATGTTTATATGTATAATAAGTATGTATTTACAAACAAAAAAGTATATATGTAGTATATCAACTATCTAGTGTCCACGACACAAGCTTTGCTTAGTGTGGCACTAGATGGCGCTGTGTGTTAATGTCCAGCGATATTTATTTATTATTTATTTATTTATTATTATAATTATAATATCTATCTACAATAAGTAGGCATGGATTGGACTCCACAAACATTTCTATCGTTTCGTATGAGCTGAGTGTAACGAGAAGACTGAATGAAGTGTTGACTAACGTCGTCGTCGTGTAGTAAGAGTAGGTATTGATATCTGAAGACTTTCCTTTGGGTTTCGTTCATATGTACCGTCTTGTCGTGCTAGGTATTTACATAGGTAGGTGTGATGCGGTAGCGCGCAGTCGGCCTACAGGCAGGCGCGGCCGCGGCCGCGCATGCGTAGTCGTGCCCCCACCGCTGCGCCGCGCACCACTCACGCGCATCTCTACGGCGGCGCTGCGACTGCGAACTGCTTGCGAAATACCGGTCACACTAGATATTATACTTGGAATAAATATATCTGTTTGTATCGATATATAAAATTGTTAAAACAAAGTGTTTCGGCTTATTATTTTATTCCATCCTATCTCAATCCATTCGGCACTTGTTGTCCCCGTCATGCGTCATTGCGACCATTCGTAAACGACTTCAAAAGTGTGATTGACACTGGCTTGACCACCATCAGGGATTTTAATTTTGATAACACAAAAAATTATGTGTGTCAGAATGGCTGGTTGCCTGTGGCTTTGGTCTATGAGAGTTGATTAGAAAATTGCTACATAATTGCTTATATTTGCTACATTTAATAAATAATTGCTACATACTATATATATTTAGAAATAACATTTTTTTTTGCACTCATAACATAAAGTAGCAATAATAAGCCTCCTAAAGTAGCAATACCGTTGACTGAAGACACACTGCAACTATTTGCCTTTATTGTTTTATCAGGCACTTTTCCTTGGGATAATTAAAATAATTGCTACATCCTTTATTTAACATATGTTTGAAGATACAACTAAATTAGATAAATGAAGCAAATATGTGGCAATTACTACGCAATACATTTCGGGAAACTCTGCATGCTTGGCTTTAAGGGCGCGTTTGCATATCAGGCAAAATTATGCTGTTTTTCGGTACATTTTATAGCATAATAAAACAAAATTCAATATAACCAATAACTACATCGTATAGATTGGTTCTTCATCTTCAAATTAACGGTACTTTATTATTGAAAATTTTACTTTTTTACAATGTAAAATCGATCTTTCGTTGCCATTTTCCACAAATTTAACGATACCGGGTTGAGTTTAGGTACATTTTTTGTGCTATTATTATCATATTTGACTACTTTTAAAAATACTATATGTAGGCTAACATATTCAATGTTTAATGTTAGTTTTTTTTTTTCATCTAAATGCTTTAAATAGTCGCAGAAAAAATGAAAACCGAAACTTATTTTTTCACATATTTTGCTATTCTGGATGAATCTTAATCGATTGCATTAAGGGTTATTTTATTTCTATACCCGTCTTGATTTATTGCACAAGCACTTGGAATGAAACTTTAGTCCGAGCGCGGCCCCCGTCGAGAGTGGACATGTATCGCCTGTTTAGAGCGGCTCGAGTTGAAAAAGATCGCTGTAAAAACACAAAATATTCGACAAACCGAATTTGATACTTGACAAGGTACTCGTAAGATTTTCATTCTATTTCATTTTGCTATAAAAAAGTATGTAAGTAGGGTTTATAATTATATGCGTAATCGTCCTGGACTCGATGGAGCGACCTGATGAAGGTGTACTTCGGTGACTGCTACTGGAACTCCTAGACTTGTTGGACTAGATGAGCCGAGTTTGGGCTTGTTTTGTTAGTTATGATGAGACCTTACCTCCGGACTTGATGGAGCGACCTGAAGGTGTACTTCGGTGACTGCTACTGGAACTCCTAGACGTGTTGGACTAGATGAGCCGAGTTTGGGCTTGTTTTGTTAGTTATGATGAGACCTTACCTCCGGACTTGATGGAGCGACCTGAAGGTGTACTTCGGTGACTGCTACTGGAACTCCTAGACGTGTTGGACTAGATGAGCCGAGTTTGGGCTTGTTTTGTTAGTTATGATGAGACCTTACCTCCGGATTTCATGGAGTGACCTGAAGGTGTACTTCGGGAACTGCTACTGGAACTCCTAGACGTGTTGGACCAGATGAGCCGAGTTTGGGCTTGTTTTGTTAGTTATGATGAGACCTTACCTCCGGACTTGATGGAGCGACCTGAAGGTGTACTTCGGTGACTGCTACTGGAACTCCTAGACGTGTTGGACTAGATGAGCCGAGTTTGGGTTTGTTTTGTTAGTTATGATGAGACCTTACCTCCGGACTTGATGGAGCGACTTGAAGGTGTACTTCGGTGACTGCTACTGGAACTCCTAGACGTGTTGGACTAGATGAGCCGTGTTTGGGCTTGTTTTGTTAGTTATGATGAGACCTTACCTCCGGACTTGATGGAGCGACCTGAAGGTGTACTTCGGTGACTGCTACTGGAACTCCTAGACGTGTTGGACTAGATGAGCCGAGTTTGGGCTTGTTTTGTTAGTTATGATGAGACCTTACCTCCGGACTTGATGGAGCGACCTGAAGGTGTACTTCGGTGACTGCTACTGGAACTCCTAGACGTGTTGGACTAGATGAGCCGAGTTTGGGCTTGTTTTGTTAGTTATGATGAGACCTTACCTCCGGATTTCATGGAGCGACCTGAAGGTGTACTTCGGGAACGGCTACTAGAACTCCTCGACGTGTTGGACTAGATGAGCCGAGTTTGGGCTTGTTTTGTTAGTTATGATGAGACCTTACCTCCGGACTTGATAGAGCGACTTGAAGGTGTACTTCGGTGACTGCTACTGGAACTCCTAGACGTGTTGGACTAGATGAGCCGAGTTTGGGCTTGTTTTGTTGGTTATGATGAGACCTTACCTCCGGATTTCATGGAGTGACCTGAAGGTGTACTTCGGGAACTGCTACTGGAACTCCTACACGTGTTGGACCAGCTGAGCCGAGTTTGGGCTTGTTTTGTTAGTTATGATGAGACCTTACCTCCGGACTTGATGGAGCGACCTGAAGGTGTACTTCGGTGACTGCTACTGGAACTCCTAGACGTGTTGGACTAGATGAGCCGAGTTTGGGCTTGTTTTGTTAGTTATGATGAGACCTTACCTCCGGACTTGATGGAGCGACCTGAAGGTGTACTTCGGTGACTGCTACTGGAACTCCTAGACGTGTTGGACTAGATGAGCCGAGTTTGGGCTTGTTTTGTTAGTTATGATGAGACCTTACCTCCGGATTTCATGGAGCGACCTGAAGGTGTACTTCGGGAACGGCTACTGGAACTCCTCGACGTGTTGGACTAGATGAGCCGAGTTTGGGCTTGTTTTGTTAGTTATGATGAGACCTTACCTCCAGATTTCATGGAGCGACCTGAAGGTGTACTTCGGGAACTGCTACTGGAACTCCTCGACGTGTTGGACCAGATGAGCCGAGTTGGGGCTTGTTTTGTTAGTTATGATGAGACCTTACCTCCGGACTTGATGGAGCGACCTGAAGGTGTACTTCGGTGACTGCTACTGGAACTCCTAGACGTATTGGACTACATGAGCATAACTAACAAAACAAGTCCAAACTCGGCTCACCTAGTCCAAACGTCGAGAAGTTCCAGTAGCAGTTCCCGAAGTACACCTTCAGGTCGCTCCATCAAGTCCGGAGGTAAGGTCTCATCATAACTAACAAAACGAACCCAAACTCGGCTCACCTAGTCCCAACATGTCGAGGAGTTCCAGTAGCAGTCCCCGAAGTACACCTTCAGGTCGCTACATCAAGTCCGGAGGTAAAGTCTCATCATAACTAACAAAACGAACCCAAACTCGGCTCACCTAGTCCCAACATGTCGAGGAGTTCCAGTAGCAGTCCCCGAAGTACACCTTCAGGTCGCTCCATCTAGTCCGGAGGTAAGTTCACATCATAACTAACAAAACAAGTCCAAACTCGGCTCACCTAGTCCAAACGTCGAGGAGTTCCAGTAGCAGTTCCCAAAGTACACCTTCAGGTCGCTCCATCAAGTCCGGAGGTAAGGTCTCATCATAACTAACAAAACAATTCCAAACTCGGCTCACCTAGTCCAACACGTCTAGGAGTTACAGTAGCAGTTCCCGAAGTACACCTTCAGGTCGCTCCATCAAGTGCGGAGGTAAGGTCTCATCATAACTAACAAAACAAGCCCAAACTCGGCTCACCTAGTCCAACACGTCTAGGAGTTCCAGTAGCAGTTCCCGAAGTACACCTTCAGGTCGCTCCATCAAGTCCGGAGGTAAGGTCTCATCATAACTAACAAAACAAGCCCAAACTCAGCTCACCTAGTCCAACACGTCTAGGAGTTCCAGTAGCAGTTCCCGAAGTACACCTTCAGGTCGCTCCATCAAGTGCGGAGGTAAGGTCTCATCATAACTAACAAAACAAGCCCAAACTCGGCTCACCTAGTCCAACACGTCTAGGAGTTCCAGTAGCAGTTCCCGAAGTACACCTTCAGGTCGCTCCATCAAGTCCGGAGGTAAGGTCTCATCATAACTAACAAAACAAGCCCAAACTCAGCTCACCTAGTCCAACACGTCTAGGAGTTCCAGTAGCAGTCCCCGAAGTACACCTTCAGGTCGCTACATCAAGTCCGGAGGTAAAGTCTCATCATAACTAACAAAACAAACCCAAACTCGGCTCACCTAGTCCCAACATGTCGAGGAGTTCCAGTAGCAGTCCCCGAAGTACACCTTCAGGTCGCTCCATCTAGTCCGGAGGTAAGTTCACATCATAACTAACAAAACAAGTCCAAACTCGGCTCACCTAGTCCAAACGTCGAGGAGTTCCAGTAGCAGTTCCCAAAGTACACCTTCAGGTCGCTCCATCAAGTCCGGAGGTAAGGTCTCATCATAACTAACAAAACAATTCCAAACTCGGCTCACCTAGTCCAACACGTCTAGGAGTTCCAGTAGCAGTTCCCGAAGTACACCTTCAGGTCGCTCCATCAAGTGCGGAGGTAAGGTCTCATCATAACTAACAAAACAAGCCCAAACTCGGCTCACCTAGTCCAACACGTCTAGGAGTTCCAGTAGCAGTTCCCGAAGTACACCTTCAGGTCGCTCCATCAAGTCCGGAGGTAAGGTCTCATCATAACTAACAAAACAAGCCCAAACTCAGCTCACCTAGTCCAACACGTCTAGGAGTTCCAGTAGCAGTTCCCGAAGTACACCTTCAGGTCGCTCCATCAAGTGCGGAGGTAAGGTCTCATCATAACTAACAAAACAAGCCCAAACTCGGCTCACCTAGTCCAACACGTCTAGGAGTTCCAGTAGCAGTTCCCGAAGTACACCTTCAGGTCGCTCCATCAAGTCCGGAGGTAAGGTCTCATCATAACTAACAAAACAAGCCCAAACTCGGCCCACCTAGTCCAACACGTCTAGGGAGTTCCAGTAGCAGTTCCCGAAGTACACCTTCAGGTCGCTCCATCAAGTCCGGAGGTAAGGTCTCATCATAACTAACAAAACAAGCCCAAACTCGGCTCACCTAGTCCAACACGTCTAGGGAGTTCCAGTAGCAGTTCCCGAAGTACACCTAAAGGTCGCTCCATCAAGTCCGGAGGTAAGGTCTCATCATAACTAACAAAACAAGCCCAAACTCGGCTCACCTAGTCCAACACGTCGAGGAGTTCCAGTAGCAGTCACCGAAGTACACCTTCAGGTCGTTCCATCAAGTCCGAGGTAAAACGTAAAAATATGAAACGTAAATATTTATGTTGGTGCCATAATTTTATTCCAAATAAATACGTAAAAAAATGAATCTTTCTAAGTATCAAATTGAGTTCACTTGAATCAATCGAACCACTACATTGACACGAGTCAATACACACAAGTTTACTTTTCTCGGTAGCGAGAATAGTAGTCGTGCACTACACTTGTGTGTATGAGCCGTGTCAATGTAGTAGTTCGATTCTGTACCTATCAATTTTGCGAACGCGTCCCCAAACGTCAGGATGGCTGTACAAAAAAAAATGTTATTTCTAAATATATATAGTATGTAGCAATTATTTATTAAATGTAGCAAATATAAGCAATTATGTAGCAATTTTCTAATCAACTCTCATAGACCAAAGCCACAAGCAACCAGCCATTCTGACACACACAAAAAATTTGTCGCTATTTAGTGCCACCCTCTCCAGCACGACCATGGATGATTATCTGATTATCTTTTAATTTTAGTGCGGTACATATTCATGAAAAAAATGTGTAGGTACTTTACTGTAGTAGCGACTTTA
The DNA here is from genome assembly GCA_950022955.1 of Xestia ashworthii. NCBI lineage: Eukaryota > Metazoa > Arthropoda > Insecta > Lepidoptera > Noctuidae > Xestia > Xestia ashworthii. The sequence continues at coordinate 25,150,640 of OX465556.1, forward strand.
AAAATGTACTCACTTATACATATCGACCGTGGCCGTGCTAGGTAGAACCTTTCTGCCACGACTACTATAAATTTTAGGTATTTTTAACAACTTTAACATAAAAGTTATATAAATATATTGTACTGAAATGTACTCCATTATTTATTCTTCTTTATAAAGCTCGTTTACCACTCACTCACTGACATAATTGTTCTCCCAGATGGTGGAGGGGAAATCTCACGAGCATGAGAAAAATCCCAAACCTCCCCTTTTCGCCCCTTCCTCCCCCGCCCTATCGTATCTCGGAAACAAAGGGATAAGTACACTCTTTTGCAAAAAAACGGGCAGCTAAGGAAATTTACGTTCTGAGGTCGATTTGAGTTAATTAAATGAAATTTAATTTTTTGACGTAGTCTGTATACTTTTATTTGTGTAAATTAAGGGCTACCGCACACTACAGACAAGACTGTCTTACGACAGACTTGTCTGACAAAGACAAGTCTGCCTCAAAAACTGTTTTGTCTACGACACATCGCACACCTAGAACGAAACTGTTTGTCTACTACTGCGACTAGGGCATGCAATTATTATGCTCATTTTAGTATCCGGATACTTGGATAACGTTATACTGATAATTCAGAGAGGATAGATAAAATAAAATTTGACCACAACCAGTTTCAGTAATCAGTAATAACGAACCATGGCAAAAATAAAAAAATCGTAGCTATGTAGGCAACGAAATAAGTAATAAAATAGCAAACATAAGTGACATCTTGTAACATATATTATAAACATAAAATGCGTAAAGCCTATTGAATATTGCAGAGGACTGGTGCAAAGAATATAAACTGGCAGTAAAACCGAAATCGTACTTTTCACAAAGAAAAGAAAGTTGGCAATTTTCTTTTTCAAATCTTCCCTAGTCGCCGGATAGATGGCGTTGGTCTGACTACGTTACTGCAAGGAACAGAACGTTACATAGTTTCACTTGGACCTAGTGATTAAATTCGGAAGCTTATGCAAACGAAAGTGTCAGTCAACGTGCGTATGTGACGTGTGTTTTTTTAAAGCGTTTTGGCTTTGGCACCTAGTAACGTAGTCGGATCAACGCCATCTATCGAGTTCATGGAAACATTTTTTCTTTTTGATTCTCAAAAAGAAAACCTCTCATTACCAAGTTTCTTTGGGACCACCCTAAGCCTATCGATTGAAACCGAATACCTGGGCAAGTGGGCATCTGTTCGGATAAATAAGCTCCAAAATCCGTACACTACAGTCATCCGACCAATCATCACATACGGCTCTTTTGTTTGGTGGCCCCAGAACCAACCTGACCAAAAAGGATCTCGAGAAGCTACAAAGACTTGCCTGCGTGGCAATCGCCAGTAGCATGAGAACATCACCCATTCCCGCACTTCATGTGATGCTGGGATTACCACCTCTTCACCTCGCAAGAGAGGAGGCGGCCCTGGCGACTAATAGGCTCGAAGTATCTGGCACCCAAAATATATTTACAAAAAGTACTATGTTTGATACACGCATAAAAGGGGATGCTATGAAACAACAGCCCATGTTTGCATCGCCCAGCGACAGAACCCACTGCTTTCAAAAACATTACAACATAGAGCTCATAGCGGAGACTTGCGACTACTCAGGTCCAAAATGGCTAAGAATCTACACTGATGGATCAAGTACCGACGACGGCACAGATGTCGAAGTCTTCTGCAACGACCTAAACATTATAATATAGAGACCCCTTATATAGGGTGTAAAACACCTCTTAACGAAGCCGAAAGGCACTTGTTCTACCCATCATTGCGATCACTTTTTTGTTCTACGCCATACCTGGGAACCTTCTAGTTACGGAGATATTGGGGGTCAAAGTTACAACTTTTTGACAAGTTTTTTTTTAAATACAAGTTTTTATTGCAAGATTTTTACATTAAATACCTCCACGACCCCCGTACTATTCAATCCATCCATCAGCACAATGTTTTGAGTGCGTTACATTGAGCTATACCCCAAAACGTGATTTTTGACCCCAAAAAAAAAAAGTTGTTTCCCAGCAATAATTTTTGCGTAAAGTTACTTAGTTTGATGTACAGAATGCTTGGTTGACGGCTTCGTGATGAGGTGGTTTACACCCTGTATTGCTCAACTCTGTCTACCAAGCAAAGTGCGTAGGTATTATCCAAGCGACACTTGCCATAGAGGACAGGGAAGTTACGGATACCCATATTCGTATACTCTTCGACTGTGTCAAGAGAAATCAGATCACGTCGAGACTAAGGGCCGGTATTTCAATAGTGACTTATCTCGAAGTGATCCAGGATTAAATTTAAGAACGACTTATGTGTATTTCAATATTGGATTAAAGTTAAGCGGCAAATAAAGTCCACCCTAACTAGCCTTAATCTAAGTGACAGATTTCTGTCGCTTAAGTTCCGATCTGAGATTAGCATGTGTCAACCTCAAAGAAAAGTTGCTTTATGGTTAATAATTCTGACCCGCAAAAAGGTTTTTATGCCGCATATAGAATATTTTGTAAGTTGATAAAATGATAAAAAAGGCTGTGAGGAATCTATGTACATACATGTAGGTACAGACATTCTTGCGAAATATTATCTCGTAGTAGGCCATTTGATTTCGTCTCATAACTGTTCCAGCACAACGTATGCTGTACGTTTCGTTAAACGAAATCGGTCGTAAAATTCACCTTCATTCCATTTCTGGAAATTAGTCTCTCATGTTCTATAAATTCGTATACGTCGTGGGGTCGTAGAATAATTGATAAACTCAATAATATCTTCATCATCACTGCTCGAGCTAAAAGTAAAGTTACTGAACAAAACACATTTTAGAGTTGAGTAATTGCCAAGTTGTAAAATCGTAGAGAAAGAGCGAAAACGGTAGGCAGGTACTTACGTGATACTACTCAATTGTTCAGACAACTCAACAATGTCGTGAACTTAAAACTTTATTCTTCGAACTTTTTAAAACTTGAAAAAAAATAAACAATGTAGTAGGATGACAACAGAAACCTTATTCAAATGACATATTCTGTTTATTAAGTTGCAATATTGCGATTTATCCTAGATTAGTTAAGGCGAGGAAGATCCGGATTGAAATACACTTCTGTCTTCTAAAAATGACACTTAGCTTAAATGCAGGACTTAACTTAAGCAATAAGTTAAGGTGACATGACATTGAAATACCGGCCCTAAAACTAGAATACCATAATGCCCTAGAACGAGTTACGGTTATAAACCGCAACCCGGTGACACTACAATTGATCAAAAGTCACAGTGAAACGATGCAGCTGATGAGCTCGCCAGAAGGGGATCCAGCGCTCAAACCGCGCCTACGGTCCCGAGCAAATTGTGCTAATTCCTTTCAAGGAGCTGAGAAGTTGGTTAAAGGATCACACTTAAATACAAGCAGAGAAATGATGTACCTCGACACCTTACCCTAAGGGCAATCCATCCCTGGATATGACACAAAGCTGACTATGCGCCTTCTGCGCCTGAATAGTGAAAAAGCCTACGACTGGTGGTGGGTACCATCACTGGACACTGCTCACTGAACAAAAAGTCCCACACATAGGTGGCAGGTATCACTGACAGTGCATGGAGGCAGAGGACACGGTGGCACATGTGCTCTTTGAGTGCACCGGTGTTACCCAGATCTGCGAAGAGACTCTTGGAACACCAGGACCCCTTGCAAATGTCCTGAGAAGATCAGTAAGTTTGATCTGCTCCTGGAGGGAGGCGGGCTGGTTGGTTGGAGTAAAGTCCGCCATGGTCCACTATAGGAGTTAAATGCGGAAACCAAAACCCTTGTGGATGCTCCAGGTTAGCCCGTGAAAGTCATTTTTTTTTTGCTTTTTGCAGGCAAGTGCTAGGTTGCAGGTTGATCAAAATATGATTTGCGACTGTAAAACATATGTAGTTACAGAATTATAACCATCAAAATCATCAATACAACCCTCCAAGTTCATGACGGTCTTTTGAATGACTATTTCATGAAAAAGTCATTCAATCGACCTTTAGGAACACCTAAAAATACGAAAAAATAATAAAACAAAAAATATCCGTTTTATTCGTATTATCCGAATAGTAATGCCATTGATATCCAGATAGTATGCCCTAACTACGACGAAGCAAGGGGGGGGGGGGCACTGCACTACTTGACGTAGGCGTCCCATTATTGACAAACATGTCACCACCATCCTGTGTGGGCCTCGCCTACTCCAGTCTTTAATCATTCGTCGATTTTGGATACTCGGCATTGGAAATCTTATCAGATCGCGGTTATCTAAATGCGTGACCTGTTTTAAACTCAAACCTATTCCACTTCAACCTTTACAAGGTGATCTTCCATCTTCCCGACTACGACCGGGTCATTATTTTCAAACAATCGGCATCGACTTCGGAGGTCCTTTCATGATAAAAGAAAGTAGACGTCGTAACGCTAAAACTTACAAAGCGTATCTTTGCCTCATAGTTTGCCACGCGACCAAGGCCGTTCATCTCGAGCTGGTTACTGAGATCACATCTGAAGCATTCATCGCGGCCTTAGATCGTTTTGTATCGCGGAGAGGACTTTGTCACTCCATAGTCACAGATGGTGGTACTAACTTCGTGGGTGCCAGGCGTTACTTGTCGGAAGTTAGCGAAATGCTACACCGCGAAAGCGACAGCATTTCCAGTCACCTCGCTTCTCGAGGAATCATGTGGAAGATCAATCCTCCTTCCGGTCCTCATTTCGGAGGTATTTTCGAGAGGAGCGGTATAAAATCGACAAAATACCACCTCAAACGTACCTATTATCGGATATCAAATTCTTACCTTTGAAGAATTGTATACTATCTTAACAAAGGTGGAAGCCATGTTAAACTCTAGACCCTTAGTAGAACTATCTTCTGATCCCGGCGAGGTTGACGCTCTTACAGCTGGTCACTTCCTCATCGGTCGACCTTTAGTATCTCTGCCTGAACCGGTGTATGCCGAAAACGAGACATTACGTACTCGTTGGCAGCTATTACAGCGCTTATCACAGAGCTTTTGGCGCACTTGGCAAAGGGACTATTTGCATACCTTACAACAGCGAATGAAATGGTTCAAACACGGCAACCGCCAGCCAAAACTGAACGATCTTGTAACCATTTATGAACCCAACTTACCAGCTAACGAATGGAGGTTGGGTCGCGTTGTACAACTCCATCCGGGTAAAGACGACATTACTCGTGACAGTCAATTGAAACATCTAAAGGCTTACTTGTAAGACCTGCTGTCAAAATTTGTCCTCTTCCGATAGAACAAAATAATTAATTTATCTTCTTACATATATTAACGCACTTATAACACTTAAACATTAAATAGTTTAGTTTAGTTTATAGTTTTATTATCTAGTATATCAATGTTGTATCTTACATTTTAACTTATTTTGTTCTTATCAGCTTAAGAGGCCTGCGGAGCATGCGTAGTTCATACAAACGTTATACCAAAATAATTTGTAAATCAAACGTATTCTTAAGGTATTGTGTATTTATTTCGATTAAATTACAGAATATCTAGGTTCCCAAATATATATTTTGAATGGACACTTATTTAAACAAGAGTTATGAGAAAAATAAGTTTTCTATGGAAATTTTAAATTCCTCATAACTCGTTTTTATATCATTTTCCTTTCAAAATGTATATTTGGGAACATAGATATTCTGTAACCCAATCGAAATAAATACACACTACTTTATGAATATGTTGGATTTACAAATCATTTTGGTATTACGTTTGTATGAAATACGCATGCTCCGCCGGCCCCTTAACTTTAAACTTGGAATTTTAACAACAAATGAATCTGCGAAAGCCGTAAGTCTCGAACTTCATCTATCTTATCTTATGAAATCCCCGGTTGATTTCAAGTGGAAATGAACATTTCATACAAACAGGCTTCTGGATGATCTCCCAGTCCTTCCCGTTTCCTTCCTACTTCAAATTTGCCGCCATTTGCACTCGTCGTGAGTGCGACAAGGACAACGCATCGCTCCCGCCATCTGACGGCGTGAAGACACAAAAATAAGTTCGAAATCAACCAAAAAGCCGGCCGGCAAGACAATCCGCGCGCGTGCGGTTAAACCACCAAAATATCGCGAAATACGACTGCTAGTGATATAGTGTGGTGATCTCCTGGTTCCCAGCATCCTGTGAGTACTATTTGCTGTTCTTTTCAATATCCTTTAGCCTGTTTCTGAGTTGAAAACTTCAAAACGCGTGCTTGGCTTCATGTGATACCTACTCAATCACTACTCAGTCAAGGAATTTATAGATGATAAATCGATTGCAAAATAAAATTAGTCGCTCGCGTTATATGTAGGAAACCAAATATAAATACATAAATAATAATTTAATAAAAAGAAAACATAAGTCTAATAATTGCATAATAATTATCTATCTTATTCAAATCGATATACATAATTTCAATTATTTAGATAATTTATTATACCTAATACACAGACCTAATAATTTAAATATATATATATATATATATATACATAATTATCCCTAATTTAAATACATCTTATAATTTATAGTAATATTATTGAATTGCTACTTAGCCCTCTTCCTCTCTCCTAATGTTGCTGTGCCCGACAGGGTCCATTTTGATTTTATATTACACACATCAAACGTGTCTAGGGATCAACATATATTTTTGCAATAACTTTTCTCCTGATTGATATTAATTAAAATTTTCTTTAAGGATTCATCAAATAAAGTGTTTTCGTTTGTCACAGTAACGATAAACCAAGTCACCTTTGCATTAATAAAGAAATTTGCCCTTTTCCTAATAAAGGGATTTTTGACATTTGAACCACTAACATTAAAGTTCGAAAAAAAGACTGAAATAACAGTTTTCTTTAAAATTTTATTGGGTAACTTAAACAATTAATAATCCGTGTTTCTACCGCGAACACTAACAACACAAGAACATCGGTTTGGCATACTCAAAATGAGTTCATCCAAATCACGCTGTGGAATGGCCGCCCATGTTCGTTGCAACAACAAAAAAAGGTCTTCTTGCGACTGGATACCCTCCATATTCGGCAGAGCTCTTCTCTGTAGCATATCCCATGCATGCTCAATCGGGTTCAAGTCTGGCGACTGAGCAGGCCAGGGCAGGACATTGATGTTAGCTGCGGCGAGAGTCTGTCTTACAACTCTTGCGGTGTGCGGTCGTGCATTATCATGCATTAACTGAAATAAGGGACCGATTTGCACTTGTAGAGGAACGATGACGTCTGATACAATCGTCTCAGCATAAATTTGAGCGTTGAGGTTGCCTCTGATCCAAATCAACTCAGTTCTTCCGCCGATCCAAATACCCGCCCATACCATGATGGTTCCACCACTATAAGGATGGACTTCCTGGCAGGATTTTAATCGCTGTTGGCGTCCAGGGGTTCTCCAGTGTCGTATACGTCTTGTATCCGGTCTCATACCAAAACGAGACTCATCAGAAAAGCACACGAAACGCAATTGTTCTTCTGCCCAATTTCTGTGTTCAAGAGCCCATTGATATCGAATCCTACGATTGTGCATTGCTATAGGTGATACCCGTAGCGGTCTTCGGGAATGAAGGTTCACTTCATGCAAGCGGTTTCTGACTGTTTGGTCGCTAATTAAGTTCCCTGAAGAGTGATGAAGCCTCACGGCTAACACCATGGCGGTTATTGTTGGAGCTCTTCGAGTTAAGATTTGGCCTGCTCAGTCGCCAGACTTGAACCCGATTGAGCATGCATGGGATATGCTACAGAGAAGAGCTCTGCCGAATATGGAGGGTATCCAGTCGCAAGAAGACCTTTTTTTGTTGTTGCAACGAACATGGGCGGCCATTCCACAGCGTGATTTGGATGAACTCATTTTGAGTATGCCAAACCGATGTTCTTGTGTTGTTAGTGTTCGCGGTAGAAACACGGATTATTAATTGTTTAAGTTACCCAATAAAATTTTAAAGAAAACTGTTATTTCAGTCTTTTTTTCGAACTTTAATGTTAGTGGTTCAAATGTCAAAAATCCCTTTATTAGGAAAATGGCAAATTTCTTTATTAATGCAAAGGTGACTTGGTTTATCGTTACTGTGACAAACGAAAACACTTTATTTGATGAATCCTTAAAGAAAATTTTAATTAATATCAATCAGGAGAAAAGTTATTGCAAAAATATATGTTGATCCCTAGACACTTTTGATGTGTGTATTTTATAACACCATCTATGTAATACATATGGAATGCAATAAAGATTTGAGTATTGAGTATTGAGTACTAATGACGTCGATTGATGTATAGCGCGCCGTGGTGGGTATGCGCCAATACTCAGGGCAGTCGGGTAGATAATATCTTGGTATCTGTGGGTGAAAGGGCATAGACAAGTAATAAGGCAAACTATTTTTGAGATTTTATTATAAATGATAAAACTTTGCAGAATTTAATTTCGTTGAAAAACGTAACATTATGTACATTTGATTCAACAAAAATGGATTGTTTGTACATCAGCAGCGACTGTGTCTCCCGACAGTCGACACAGTCGGCACAGTCGCCGCTGCACAAACAGCTTCAACAGCAATATAATCTATTACAATACAGTCTGTAGCATTAAAACCGAGTGACGTCATCGTCTGCTCACAATGCCCAGTGTTGCCATTCTCATCCTCTTAATGCTCATCTTTATTTCCTTAATTATAATAACATCCTACTTAATTAGATACAAAAAAATATTTCATACTAAGTATTAGTTTAGTTCCTAGGTAGGCATAAGTATAAGAACATCACCGAGACGCTCACCCTCGTATTGTAATTATGTTAGTTAAAGCATATGTACTAGTAGTATACAGTAACCTATTGTACACCGTGGCACGGTGCAGTAGTGCAGTAGTGCAGTAGTGTCGCGACGCGTGAGTGTGCCGAGCGCCGCGCCGCCGCGCCGACTGAGCGACATGAGCGACAACACATGAACGCACGCCCCACACGTAGGTAATGTGCTTGTCTTGAGCGACAACATCGTCGACAGCAAGTCGCGTCCTCGTTCACGGCGCGTGCCGGGACAGGTGCCCTAGACGTCCCGAGACGGTCAGGCAGATTGAATTGAATCAAGAACGCAAATTGCTACTTTGTTAAACTAGTTTTAAGTCCTTATAATGTAACTATTTGCTGTTCCTTTCAATAAATAAAATATGCTGTGATATTGTCACGTCGCGGCGTCGCGGTCGTCGGCTAATTTACGAGAACATTTTATATACGTCCGATTCTAGATTATTCATTTCATCTCGGAATTGTGTGGATGATTCGAGAATAATTCTAGAATGATCTGTTCCAGTATTGTCTATCGATTTCGAAAGATCGGTCGGCACATAATCTTAATTGGACAAATTCCCTCCGAAACATCCGATGGTCCGACCGTGTTCGAAACATGAACGTCTTAAGACAAGCCAAGGATCCTTGGCATAAGGCCTACCTACTTGATGAGACGACAGCTAGGGTGCTGTGGGTATGTGATATGTCTCTAGGCACGAAGAGAGACTGGCGAAGCGTAACTTCTATTCTGAACTTCAGAAAGGAAAACCGAAACGTGCTGGATTGTTTTTACGTTTCAAGGATGTTCAAAATAGACACTCCAAAAGATGCGAAATTTTGTGAATAATTCTCTAAAAATCGGCCTCAGTAGAGGTAAATTTAATGCCCTACTACTTTCGTTTTCCATGTTTTCATGGGAAACGCGTAGTTTAGAAGTGTGTGAAGTGGAAAACCGCAAATTACGAAGATTTTTGCTCCCCACCAAGTTAGCACAGGCTCCTCGAGGTCGAAATCTCAGATCCCACACCCCCCGGAACAATATCCCAAAATTTGGCTACAAAGTTCTTCTACGGGCAGGTGCCCCCCCCTGCCTGTACCTCGCTACGCCCTTGGACCGGCGCCGGCGTGATGACCTTAAAGATAGTTGTTCTGACAAGCACGGTTTGTTTTCGGCCAAACTTGGATATGCTAGCCACTTGAGAGCACATGAAAGAGCAGCACACCAAAGCTCTCAACCAACCTAGAAAGGAATCGAATACAGTCGCTGTGCCCGAAATCGGCTAGATGGCACCAACATCATCAATCTTAGTGAATGGTGACCAGTGCCCTATTTATCAAAGCTTACAAGTGTACACGTTCACAAGTAACACTTTACAAGGAAGTATTTACAAGTTCGTGTGAATTACGTTTATCAAAATAAATCTACAAGGCTTGTCAAATTGAACACTTGCGTACTTGTAGGTTCTACTTGTAAGTTCTAAAATCAAAAATGTATGTGTGCCGCATTCATTTCCCGCTATTTTTTTGTTTTTAAATGAATAAATCTACTTTAACGCATGGCTGAATGGTAAAAAAAAAGCGGCCAAGTGCGGGTCGGACTCCCCCATGAAGGGTTCCGTAGCAGCAAGTAACATTTATTGTTATATTTGAGTTGATTGAATGAAAGGTAAATTGCAGTTTACGATATAAGACGGCATTAAAAAAAAACTACTTAATAGATCTCGTTCATTCCAATTTTCGGTGAAAGTTTACATGGTAATGTACATCCCGATATTGACGACCCGAATGGCGCAGCGGTAGTGAAGCTGCCTTACGTTGTTAGGGTCCCGGGTTCGAATCCCGGTAGGAGCAAATGTTTGTGTGATGAGCATGGACATTTATTTCCGAGTCATGGATGTTTATATGTTTAATAAGTATGTATTTACAAACAAAAAGTACATATGTAGTATATCAACTGTCTGGTGACCACGACACAAGCCTAACTTAGTGTGGCACTAGATGGCGCTGTGTGTAATGTCCAGCGATATTTATATTTATTATAATTATTTATTTATATTTATTATTATTATTTATTTATATATATTATATAAAACTACAAGACCACTGACTCACTGACTCATTGACATGCCGTTTCTCGGAATGGGTGAGAGATGGGTTAGGGGTTAGTTTTGGAAAAATGACAAGTACTTCCGGTCGAGTAGAGGAAAATTAAAGAGGAGATTCAAATCCAAGATGGCGGCCGAGTCCATTTCCGGTTTCGGCGAGGAAAGGACTTGGACCGATTTCGACTCGTTAGTTTTGTAAAAGGTCCAAAGTGATTTGAAAAAAAAGTAAAAAAAAAAAAACAAGATGGCGACCGTGCTGGGACGTTTTGAAATTTGCGACTTTTTTCACTCGACTTTGACGAATTGTTTTCTTCTACCAATCTTAATAGTTGCAAACTTTAACGTTGCCAATTTGTAGGTGATTTCAATGGAAATTGAGAAAAATTATGACATTTTGAAAATTTAACATGGCGGACGCTGTGGCGGCCATATTGTAAAATGGTGGAATTTTCGACTTTTTTTAAATGCATTTTTCGTGTAGTTGGCAACCTCTGACGGGTTCAAGTTGTACCAAGCGGTTGTGTGTTTTGTTGAGGAGTGTTGCCTGGTGCAAAAATTTTCCCCGTTTTTAGGGTACTTTCCCAGATTTTCCCCGAAAACATGATAAGTAGAAATAACGACATTTTGAATGGAGACTTTGTCTAGCTGGCAACTTTGGGGAGCCCCAAATGACATTTGACCATTTTCATCACTTTCAGCTGGCAACCCCGAGAGCCATTGGGGTTTGAATTTTCGGGTCAGACCGTATTTTGGCGAATTCTTTTGTTCTACCAAACTCAAAAATTGGCAACATCAAGTAAACCGGTCGGTAGCCTGTATCCTTGAAATTTCAGAAAAATTATGACTTTACATAAACTTGCCATCTTGTGATGGCGGACAGGTTGGCGGCCATCTTAATAAATACGAAAAATACCACTTTTCGACACGATAAACGGGACAGCTGACATCCCCCGACTGGAGTGCGTTGTGTGAATTGTTTGTGTGTTTTGTCAAGGAGTGTTGCGTGGTGCAAAATTCTTCCTTTGGTGGTGAAATTTGTGTATCCTTCCCACCTCTCCCCAAACTCCCCTCAAATAGAAAGGGCTGTAACTTCATTACGGTTAGAGATAGCCGATAGGTGTATGAACAAATATTATATAAGGCGTTGAAACCCGTCCGGTGGTGGTGGGGAGGTGGCGAGGGAAGCGAGCCGGCGACCCCATTTCATAAGGATAAGATCACGGTAGCATTCCGGTGGTAGGCAGGTCCTGAGTGGAACGAAGTGAGGAGGTGGCGAGCGTAGCGAGCCGGCGACTATTACCGGTGGTGGTACCGGTAAAGTGAAGGGAGGAGGTGGCGAGCGAAGCGAGCCGGTGACCCCATAGCGTGAGGATAAGGTCACGGTAGGCTTCCGGTGGTAGGCAGGACTTGAGTGGAGCAAAGTGGGGAGGTGGCGAGCGTAGCGAGCCGTCGACTGAAAACCTGTCCGGTGGTGGTACCGGTAAAGCGAATGCGGGAGGTGGCGAGCGAAGCGAGTCGGCGACCCCACAGCGTGGGGATAAGATCACGGTAGCTTTCCGGTGGTAGGCAGGTCTTGAGTGGAGCGAAGTGGGGCGGTGGCGAGCGTAGCGAGCCGTCGACTGAAAACCTATCCGGTGGTGGTACCGCTAAAGCGAAGGGGGAGGTGGCGAGCGAAGCGAGCCGGTGACCCCATAGCGTGAACATAAGCTCATGGTAGCATTCCGGTGGTTGGCAGGTCCTGAGTGGAGTGAAAAAAGGTAGCCGCGAGCGTAGCGAGCCGTCGACTGAAAACCTATCCGGTGGTGGTACCGGTAAAGCGAAGGGGGAGGTGGCGAGCGAAGCGAGCCGGTGACCCATAAGCTCATGGTGGCATTCCGGTGGTTGGCAGGTCCTGAGTGGAGTGAAAAAAGGAAGTCGCGAGCGTAGCGAGCCGTGGACCGGAAACCTGCCTGGAAATGGCGAGCGAAGCGAGCTGGCGACCCCGTAGGGTGGGGATGAGTTCATGGTAGTTTTCCGGTGGTAGGCAGGTCCTGAGTGGATCGGAGTGGGGAGGTGGCAAGCGTAGCAAGCCGGCGACCAGGTCGGCGACCAGGACCGGTCCAAAGTTGGTTTGGCTATCAGACTATTGTACAGTCCTTGATCTGTTTGTTTTAGCTGTTAGTCTCCCATGTTATTTTAATAAATAATAAAAATCAATTTTAAAAACTCCCGTTCTCACACCCCACCTCCCCCTCCCCTTCATCGTATCTCGGAAACTAAGAGATCCGTGTTCTGTTTTTTTTTACGGATTCGTATTGAGGAAGCTCGACAAGGAAAAAAAATTTTCAAAGCTGCTCCCTTTGCCCCCCCCCCTCTCCCCCCTTAGCCGGATTTCAGAACATGAGAGATTTGGAACATTTTTTTTCACATTCATAAACAGCGACCCCTTCTCCCTTCCCGTCACCCCGCCCCCCATCGTATGTCGGAAACTGGCACACATAGTGGTTGTTTTTTATTCTCACTTAATACTATTGAGGGGCGTTGAAATTCGTATACCCTCTCCTCCCCTAAACTTGAAAGGACTGTAACTTCATAACGGTTAGGGATAGCCATTAGGTGTTTGAACAAATATTATCATAGGCGTCAAAACCTGTCTGGTGGTAGAGGACCTTTCCGGTAGCTGCAGGTAGGTCGACAAGCAAATTGTAGGGTAATGTTTTTTTAATGAGAGAAGGTCTGAGTTTTTAAATAAGTTTATAGATTATATTAGAGGTTCTTATGGGGTTTCCAAATCTTTAAATTAATTCTCAAGTTTAATTTTATTTTAATATCTTATTTTTACCAGCACGAGTAAAAAACTTGTACAGCAGGCATTTCATCCAAGCCTATTCATCACAAGACCAAGATCGAATTCATTGGGAAATATCAAAACCATGGACTCAAGCACTTCTCACCCCATGTCTCCAACAATAACTATTGCAGACGATGAAGATAACAACATCTGCCCTCCCTCCTGGCAAAGAGTACCTACTAATCGTTACCCCAAAAGGAAAAAACTATCAAACAGTCCGCCAAGTACTGAAAGAGTACAAACAACGGAAATAAAAACCTCTAACAGATACAGTGAATTACCTGTAGATTTACTTGATGATGAGTCAACTGAAGCTGCCTCTACTCAAGTGAAAAAGGTCAGCAAACCACCGCCCATAATATTATATGGCATAGAAGATCTCTCCCAATTAACAGAACTATTAGATAAGTCTGTACCTACTGGCAGTTACTCATATAAAGTTATTAATAGAGACCAGCTACGAGCGATGACACAGTCAGCTGAAACATATAAAAGTCTCATTGATCTAATCCGTGCCAAAGGCCTCATTGGTCATACATTCACTCAAAAGCAAAATAAATGCTACAGAGTTGTAATCAAAAACTTACATCACACTACCCCCAAATCGGCTATAATGGAAGAAATAGAAAAAACGGGAAACAGGGTACGAGGCGAAATTGTTTGTGCAAGATCAAAGAAAAACAAAATGCCCCTGAACATGTTCTTTGTAAATGTGGAACCTAGCCCCAATAACCCGCAAATAAAAAATATAGAATATATATACCACACGAGAGTTAAGATCGAAGATCCAAAGAAATCAACTGACATTCCTCAGTGTACTAGGTGTCAACAATATGGGCACACCAAAAATAACTGCATGCGCCCATACAGGTGTGTCAAGTGTGCAAAAGGACACAAAACCACTGACTGCCCAAAAAAGGATCGGAACACACCAGCTACTTGTACTCTATGTCATGGTGACCATCCAGCCAATTACAAGGGCTGCCAAATTTATAAAGAGATCAGAGCAAGAAAAATGACACAAGCTGGAAAAAGGAAAACTCCAATTATACCACCACCACAAAAAGATGATTTTCCTCCACTTAAACCTAGCAGATACACTAGACAACATTCTAATCAAGAAAGAAACACAGCGAACATACCTGAAAATATGTCCAACACCACAAATACCAACTACTGGAATAGAAAAACAGAGAATACACAATCTCAGTCCACAAGCTCCCTCGAGCAAATTATTATTAAACAATCAGAGAAGATAGACCTTCTCATCCAACAAATAGGGACCCTAATGGGCCTTTTAACAACCCTCATAGCCCAACAGAAAAAATGAAATTCCTACGCATTGCTACATGGAATATAAATGGCTTATCTCCGAATAAGCAAGAGGTTGAGCTTTTCATAAACTATAACAAAATAGATATCCTTCTAATCTCAGAAACGCACATGAAAGACCAAAGAGTTGTTAAAATTAAAGGATACAACATATACTACGCGAACCATCCAGATGGAACATCACATGCTGAGGCGGCTGTGATAGTTAAGGAAAACATAAAACACCACGTTTTACCAAACTTGAAACACGCACACACACAAGCCGCTGTAATCTCAATAAATGATTGGCAGGGTTCACTAAATCTGGCAGCAGTGTACTGTCCTCCGAGACACCGCATAGATGAGAGAATGTTTGGGGACTTTTTACAAACACTGGGTAAGAGATATGTTGCAGGTGGAGACTGGAACTCCAAAAATACGTTTTGGGGCTCGCGACTCACGACGACAAGAGGCCGAGAGCTAAAAAAGGCAATTGATAGCAATGCCCTCAATGTAATATCAACAGGGGAACCTACATAATGGCCATCAGATCCTAGCAAAACTCCGGATCTTATAGATTTCTTTATCACAAAAGGAATATCAGGACTCTATACAAAAGTAGAATCGTGTCTAGACGGTTCCTCAGACCACACACCTGTTATCTGCACACTGAGTTCCACAGTCATACTGAAAGAACCACGTGAGACCTTGTACAACCACAAAACTGACTGGGAGGCTTTTAGAGAATACATCGAAGAAAATGCTAATCTGTGTATACCACTAAAAACTGAAGAAGACATAGAAAACGCTGCGTGGTATACAACCAACCTAATTCAAAAAGCAGCCTGGCTAACAACTCCGTTTATAAAATCTAAACCACAAAGTTATGACGCTACCCAGGAAATCCAAGAGTTGATAACTGAAAAGAGAAAACTAAGAAGGCAGTGGCACACCAGCAGAAATAGGGAAGACAAAAGAGCACTCAATAAAATTCAAAAAGAGCTCAAAGAAATGCTTGAAGAAAATGAGAATACCTAGTACCCTGCAAGATAAACTAAAAACCCTGTCACCAAACAAAGCTGAGGACTATTCACTCTGGAAAATGACTAATTCATTAAAAAGACCAAAAGAACACATACCTCCACTAAGACAAGCTGATGGTAACTGGTCACGAAAACCTCAAGATAAAGCTGAGCTATTTGCCAACTATCTAAAAGACGTGTTTAAACCTAACGAACCTGACATCGCCCAGACCGAAGAAGAAATTGATGAATTCCTCAACAGTGACCAACAGATGTCTTTACCACTGAAATCAATTTCACCGGCAGAAGTAAAAAAAAACAATAAGAAGTCTAAAGCAAAAAAAGGCACCAGGGTTTGATTTAATAACGGCAGAAGTTCTAAAACAATTGCCAAAAAAATGCATTGTTCTGCTCACAATCCTCTTCAATGCAATGTTGAGAATACAATATTTTCCAAAGTTGTGGAAAGTGTCAATTATAAGCATGGTAGCTAAACCAGGAAAGCCTGCCACAGAAGTAACTTCATACAGGCCCATAAGTCTTCTCCCCTTACCATCAAAGCTCTTCGAGAAGCTGCTTCTGAGACGCTTACTCCCAATACTCGAAGAACAAAAATTAATACCAGACCACCAGTTCGGTTTTCGTGCACACCATGGAACTACAGAGCAAATACATAGGGTGGCTCATACAATACGGCAAGCACTGGATAGGAAAGAATACTGCTCAGCCGTTTTTCTCGACATAAAACAGGCCTTTGACCGAGTATGGCACAAGGGTCTCTTATATAAGCTAAAGCTACACCTCCCAAATACAGCGTTTATGCTATTGAAGTCCTACCTGCAAGATCGAATATTTCAGGTTAAATGCGAAGATTGTCTATCATCGATCAATCAAATAGAAGCTGGTGTACCGCAGGGCTCCGTACTGGGTCCAATTTTATATACTATCTACACAGCTGACCTACCTCTCTCAGAAGAAATAGTTACTGCAACCTACGCAGATGACACCGCAGTTCTCTCCTGTAACAAAGATCCACACACGGCTTCTACAAAACTGCAAGAATGCCTGGATAAAATTGGACTATGGCTCAAGAAGTGGAGAGTCCAAGCAAGCCCAGCGAAATCAGTACACATTACTTTCGCACTAAAAAGAGGCGACTGCTCACCTGTCACTCTTGACGGAACTATCCTACCACACCAAACGACCGTTAAATATTTGGGCGTGCACCTTGATAGACGACTCACATGGCGAGATCACATAAAGGCAAAAAAAGAACAGGCAAATAAAAAGTTTGCAGACATGTACTGGCTACTGGGCAGACACTATGTCTGGAAAACAAACTCCTGATATATAAATGTATCATTAAACCGGTCTGGACATATGGTATACAACTGTAGGGATCAGCGAGCCACTCAAACACAGAAATCCTCCAGCGCTTCCAGAATAAAGTTCTGAAAATTCTCTGCAACGCACCATGGTTCACACGAAACACTGAAGTCCATGAGTACCTAGAAATCCCGACAGTTAAGGAAGAAATAGAAAGTTGTTCTTCGACCTATAAACAAAGACTCACAGTACATAGAAATCATCTAGCTGCAAAACTAGTAAATACCAATGACAGCATATTTCGGCTGAAAAGAATGCGACTGGCGTCAATCTAAACACAAAGATGAGTTTAAAAATAAGAGATTAAATATCGATGGATGTGCAATCTCAACAGTTCAAGTACTTCAAAAGATCTGATTATAGCTCTGGGGCTGATTGCAGATATAATGGAAAAAAAAAAAAAAAAACTTATTTTTATTGAATTAGTTTTCAGAATGTGTTAGGGGTTCTTAAGTGTTTTCATGCTGATTAAAGGATTCCTATTGGTTCTCAAAATGTCATAAGGGTAAGGAAAATGGGTAGGTTTCGTTATTCGAGTTAGAAGATGATTTAGAATGATTAGAGCTTAAGCAAGAGGAAAACTTTACTCCTTTTAGGCTTTATTTGGCACTTCACTAGAGTTTGAAAACTGAAAGACGTCTGTTAAAGTCATGTTTGATCCTTAATATTACATTTAGGGGTTTTTCAAGTGAAACAGCGAGCTGCTTGCAGCTCGCGCAGCACGCAACAACTAGTTATTATATTATTATTATACTATATAAAGCTCGATTCCCACTGACTGACTCACTCACTGACATAATTGTTCTCCCAGATGGTGAAGGGGAAGGTGGGTATGTTTTAACAGATTCGTAAACAAGTAACTCTCGCGAGTATGGGAAAAGTGCCAAACCTCCCCTTTTCGCCCCCCTTCCTCCCCCTCCCTATCGTTTCTCGGAAACAAAGACATGAGTGCTCTGATTTTTTACGGATTCGTATAGAGGGCTTGGCAAAGTAAAAACAATTTTTCAAAATTGGTCCCCTTGCCCCCCTTTCCCCCCCCCCCCCCCTTTAGGCGGATCTCGGAAGTTAAGTCTTGGAACATTTTTTTTTTCAGATTCGTTTCAAGGGGCCATCAGTTGGTCAAAATCATTTTTCAAAACTCCCCCCTCTCCCCCCCTTCACTCCTCCCCCCATCGTATCTCGGAAATTAGGACACGTAGAGGCTTTTAGATTTGACTATATACTTTATTGTTGAGGGGCGTTGAAATTTCTATACCCTCCCCTCCCCTCCCCAACCTCCCCTAAAATTGAAAGGGGTGTAACATCATAACGGTTAGGGATAGCCATTGGGTGTTTGAAGAAATATTATAGTAGGCGTCGAAACCTGTCCGGTAATGGTAAGGGGGGAGGTGGCGAGCGAAGCGAGCCGGCGACCTCCGTAGCGTAGGGATAGGGTCAAGATAGCTTTCCGGTGGTAGGTAGGTCCTGAGTGGAGCGAACCTGCGAGACCGAGTGGAGCGAAGGTTGAGTGGGTGAAGCGTAACTCAGGGGCGGCGACGAGCAAACTTTAGGGTAACATTTTTTTTTAATAGGAAATTGTCTGAGAATTTTAAATAAATAAATAAATAAATATCGCTGGACATTAACACACAGCGCCATCTAGTGCCACACTAAGCAAGGCTTGTGTCGTGGACACCAGATAGTTGATATACTACATATATACTTTTTTGTTTGTAAATACATACTTATTATACATATAAACATCCATGACTCGGAAACAAATGTCCATGCTCATCACACAAACATTTGCTCCTACCGGGATTCGAACCCAGGACCCTATGAACGTGAGGCAGCCTCACTACCACTACGCCATTCGAATCGTCAATTTTGTTTTTTTTTCTTAATTTTAATTCCCATGTTTTATTGAATTCGTTTTTAAAATGTTTTAGGGGTTCTTCAGGGATTTCCAAATCTCTAAAGTGCTCTTATGGATTTTAAAAATCTTTGAACGATTCCACTGAATTTTCAAATTTTTATGAGGGTGAATACTTCTCAAAAACACGAAACCTAAAACGCGAGCTGCGCGCAGCTCGCGCACCCACCCAAATACTAGTTATACTATATAAAGCTCGATTACCACTGACTGACTGACTGACTCACTGACTCACTGACATAATTGTTCTCCCAGATGGTGAAGGGGAAGGTGGGTATATTTTGACAGATTCGTAAACAAGTAACTCTCACGAGTGTGGGAAAAGTGCCAAACCTCCCCTTTTCACCCCCCTTGCTCCCCCTCCCTATCGTATCTCGGAAACAAAGAGATGAGTGCTGATTTTTTTCGGATACGTATAGAGGAGGCTTGGCAAAGTAAAAACCATTTTTCAAAGTTTGTCCCCTTGCCCCCCTTTTCCCCCCCTTTAGGCGGATCTCGGAAGTTAAGAGACTTGGAACATTTTTTTTTCCGTAGCGCAACGAAGGTTGAGTGGGTGAAGCGTAACTCGGAAAAGAAAAAACCCATTTTCAAGATAGACCCCTTGCCCCCCTTCTCCCCCCTTTAGGTGGATCTCGGAAGTTAAGAGACTTGGAACATTTTTTTTTCAGTTTCGTATAAAGGGGCCATAAATTAGCCAAAATAATTTTTCATAACTCTCCCCCCTCCCCCCCTTCACTCCTCCCCCATCCTATCTCGGAAATTAGAACACGTAGAGGCTTTTTGATTTGACTATATACTTTATTATTGAGGGTCGTGGAAATTTGTATACCCTCCCCTCCCCTCCCCAACCTCCCCTAAAATTGAAAGGGGTGTAACTTCATAACGGTTAGGGATAGCCATTGGGTGTTTGAACGAATATTATAGTAGGCGTCAGAATCTGTCCGGTGGTCCCGCAGCGTAGGGATAGGGTCAAGATAGCTTTCCGGTGGTAGGTAGGTCCTGAGTGGAGCGAAGGGGGGAGGTGGCGAGCGGAGCGAGCCGGCGACCTCCGTAGCGCAACGAAGGTTGAGTGGGTGAAGCGTAACTCGGAAAAGAAAAAAGCCATTTTCAAAGACGCCCCCCTTGCCCCCCTTCACTCCTCCCCCCATCGTATCTCGGAAATTAGGACACGTAGAGGCTTTTTGATTTGACTATATACTTTATTATTGAGGGGCGTTGAAATTTTTATACCCTCCCCTCCCCTCCCCAACCTCCCCTAAAATTGAAAGGGTTGTAACTTCTTAACGGTTAAGGATAGCCATTAGGTGTTTGAACAAATATTAACGTACGCGTCGTAACTTAACCGGTGGTGGTAGGGATAAGGTCACGATAGCTTCCGGTGGTTAGTAGGTCCTGAGTAGAGCGATGGGGGGAGGTGGCGAGCGAAGCGAGCCGGCGACCTCCGTAGCGCAACGAAGGTTGAGTGAGTGAAGCGTAACTCAGGGGTGGCGACGAGCAAACTTTAGGGTAATATTTTTTTTAATAGGAAAATGTCAGAGAATTTTGTTTTTTTATTTTAATTCCCATGTTTTATTGAATTCCTTTTTAAAATGTTTTAGGGGTTCTTGAGGGGTTTCCAAATCTTTAAAGTGCTCTAATGGATTTTAAAAATCGTTTAACGATTCCACTGAACTTTCAAATTTTTATGAGAAAAAACACGAAACCTAAAACGCGAGCTGATGCGAGTGATTTCCATTTTTATTGAATTAGTTTTTAAAATGTTTTAGGGGTTCTTGACGGGTTTCCAAATCTTTATAGTGTTCTAATGGATTTTAAAAATCTTTTAACGATTCTAATGATTTCTCAAATTTTTATGAGGGTGAATACTTCTCAAAAACACGAAACCTAAAACGCGAGCTGCACGCGCGCACCCACCCAAATACTTGTTTATATATTTTTTAGTTTTATCATTCTCTTATTTTAGAAGTTACAGGGGGGGCACGCTTTACCACTTTGGAAGTGTCTCTCGCGCAAACTATTCAGTTTAGAAAAAAATATATTAGAAACCTCAATATCATTTTTGAAGACCTATCCATAGATATGACCACACACATGGGATTGATAAAAAAAATTTGAAGTTCAGTTCTAAGTATGGGGAACCCCCAAAATTTATTGTTTTTTTTTTTTACAGGAAAATTGCTTGTAATACAAGGCTTGTAAGTTTTGATGAACAGGGCACAGGAGTATATTTGTGATTGAATTGACGTGCTTTGTGATTTGTAAAAATATAACATATTTAATAAATTAAAATCAGCCATTTCTGAACATTTCAACACCGGATCAAATCAGACCGGATGAACTTGCGAGCCACGGATGCCCCCCAAGTTAAAGTGCAAACTATACAAGTCGGTGATTAGATCTGTCATAGTGTATGGATCGGAATGCTGGGCTCATGGGCTGTGAAGATAATTGCGTGTAGCGGAGATGAGAATCTTGAGGTGGATGTGTGCTGTGACAAGAATGGATAAACTAAGGAATGAGTATATTAGACAAAGACTATAAAACCGCTTGACTGCGCATAAAGTGCTCCGACGCTTGAAAACTATTAGTATTTTGTCGCCTATGTATCTAGGCTACGATACTAGTAACCATTTTAGTTGTGACCAAGTGTTAGACCTGGTGTACGTTAAATACTTAATTACAAATTGTTATGATTTTTTTTGCAATTATAACGCATACAATGACTTCATGCTCGGTGAAGTGGTGAGGGAAAATTTCCAAGACATCTTACAAAAAGGATGGCATAACTTTTCATCGGAAAACAAACAGAAAGATCATTTTTGATTTTTAAGGTTATTGAGCCACCGCAGGGGTCTATTTAAAATGGTGGCAGGGTGAACAACACACGGAATAGTCGCGTGCGTTTATGTCTTTCGGAAAAGTCCCTTTCTTTCAGTAGAGAATTCTGATTCTTAAAACCTTTTCCCTTTGTATATTGTATACAATATGTAACATAATTAACGGACATCCTGAAATTAGTTTGTTCAGAATCGTTGACTGAATCAATTTCTAATATAGGTCTAAAACTACGTAAATTATAGTCCAAAATCAAAATCAAAATCAAAGCATTTATTTCAAGTACGCCAATAACAGGCACTTTTGAATTGTCGAAACAAAGATGAAAATTAAATGTAGCTACAGTCCCAGTCACAAGACATAAAAACCGTGAAAGTACTGTAGTTGCCCATTCCCTAACGTAGATCTCTATGGAGAAGAACGGGCAAGAAACTCCATGGACACTCTTTTAAATCAAATTATTGTTACAAAATCTTGGTTACATCATTCACGTTGAGATGGTAAATTATGTGAGAATAATGTAGCAAGATGTGCACGCTAAAAGTGTCCATAGTAAAAACAAAATAATACATTCAAATAAGCCATGGCAACTAAGAGATGACCAGTCGCAACTGACAGCGCCCGTTCACGAACATGACGCATGGATCAGCACCATTCAGCTCAACTATTTTGAAGGGAACTAAATGACCCGACACACGCGCCACCATCAGCGAGACATTTGAGTGAGCATGACATACTCTCAACCGCCAGGGCACATTCTAGTCAAAAACTAAAGTAGGTTTCCAGTGAATGACAGCTTTCTAGTACATAGTACTCACACAATATCCAGGGCTACGCGTTTATATAATTTATTACTAAATAGATTGAATGTATACAATGCAATGATAGTTGTACAATCTTCAGCAGCTCCAACAATACCATTTAATGCTATCAATTTTTGCGCCCCTGTCCTTGTGGAGCAGAACCAGCATTGAGCCAAGCATTCTTATCAGCGATATAATCGCTCAACTTGTAATATGCTTGCTTACATAGTGTGCGTTTAATGCATGTTTTAAATTTCGTCTCATTCAGTTCAAGAATACAAACTTTGTGGAATTTTATTATAGCATCTCAAACAGTACCCCATGAAAGATGAGATGTCTACTTTAGCGAGTCTAAAGCCTGGCTGAACTAGTTGGTCCCTATTTCTAGTACTGTAATTGTCTCTGTCACCTCTTTTACCGAAAAGATGCAGATTTTTTCTGACGTACATTATGTTTTCGTAGATGTATTGGCAATGAACCGTCATGATGCCAATATCCTTAAATAGTTCCCTTAGAGAATCGCGCCCACGAAGATTGTATATGGCTCTGATGGCTCTTTTCTGCAAAATAAATATAGACTCAATATCAGCAGCCCGTCCCCATAACAAAATACCGTAAGACATTATACTATGGAAGTAACTAAAATAGACCAGTCTAGCGGTATCTACATCAGTGAATTGACGGATTTTTCTAATGGCATATGCTGCTGAACTTAAGCGCCCCGCAAGAGATGTTAAATGAGAACCCCATTGTAGCCTTGAATCCAGCGTAAGCCCCCGGAAAACCGTTTTATCTACGATTTCGAGTTTCTCTTTATTCAATATTATCTCACAATCACTACTTTTAACATTCGGTAATGAAAATCTTATGCATTTCGTTTTTTTTTTTCATTTAATACCAAATTGTTTGCTGTGAACCAATTTTGGACCTGAAGTAGGGCATCATTCACGTCATCTAGATTTTGGGCCCGTCTATTTATCTTAAAAATTAGAGAAGTGTCATCAGCAAACAATACCATATTTTGAGGTTGGTTTTTCAACAAATAGGGTAGATCATTTATATATGTCACCGTAAAATTGTCAAACAGGTTATATTACAATATAACGTGTTTCTCTCTAGCGATATTGTAATATCTCGAATTATTGTCAACTGAACATACGGAAGTATCTCTGCTCTGCCCCCATAATCGGGACTTGGGGCACCCCCCCGTTAGGTTAGTTAGGTTCCTTTAAACCCTGCACCCGGAAATAGGGGGCCGGCGGGGCTCCGTCGACTACGCTTTTTAGGGGAATATGAAGTGTTTTAAGTTTAGGTTATATTAATCGATATTTCTCAGAAATGGTACAGTATCTTTTCATGAGAGTGGTACCACTGGGCAAGGGGGACCCCTCCTTCACTCCACACCGCGTGAGTTGACTACCATCGCATGCATTTCACGAAAAATAATGCGTTTTATTGTAAGCAGTATGTTCATTTGACAATAATTCGAGACATTACAATATCGCTAGAGATATTAGGTACAATATAACATATTTGACAATTTTACGGTGACATATATACTAGAAAAAGAAAAGGACCCAATATTGAGCCTTGCGGAACCCCCATTTTTACATTCAAACCCTGTGAATTAACACCATTTATTTGAACATGTTGTTTTCTATCACTCAAATAAAGTCCTTTGTAGATACCCCTAGACTGGTCTATTTTAGTTACTTTCATAGTATAATGTCTTATGGCATTTTGTCATGGGGACGGGCTGCAGACATTGAGTCTATATTCATTATAGCCATCAGAGCCATATACAATCTTCGTAGGCGCTTCTCTAAGGGACGTACAGTCATGATGTTAATTTCCTTAAACAGTTCATTGTCAATACATCTACGAAAACATAATGCACGTAAGAAAAAATCTACATCTTTTTGCTAAAAGAGGTGACAGACACAATTACAGTACTAGAAATAGGGACCAATTAGTACAGCCAGGCTTCAGACTCGCTAAAGCAGACTCGTCTTTCATGGGACCGGGTACTGTTTGAGATGCTATTATAAAATTCCACAAAGCATTCTTGAACTAAATAAAACTAAGTTTAAAACATGCATTAAACGCACACTATGTAAGCAAGCATATTACAAATTGGACGATTATGTCGCTGATAAAAATGCTTGGCTCAATGCCGGTCCTGCTCCACAAGGACAGGGGCGCATAAATTGATAACACTAATTGTATTGTTGGAGCTGCTGAAGATTGTACAACTATCTTTGTATTGTATAAATTCAATATCTTTAGTATTACATAACCTCATATCCCATATTGTGTGAGTGCTATGTATTAGAATGCTATCATTCGCTGGAAACCTACGTCTTTTTTTTTACTTGAATGTGCCCTGGCGGTTAAGAGTATGTCATGCTCATTCAAATGTCCCACTGATGGTGGCGCGTGTGTCGGGTCATTTAGTTCCCTTCAAAATGGTTGAGTTGAATGGTGCTGATACATTGCGTCATGTTCGTGAACAGGCGCTGTCGGTTGGGACTGATCAGCTCTTGATTGCCACGGCCTTTGTTTTGAATTAATTATTTTATTTTTGAATTGTTTTATTCATTTTTACTATGGACACTTTTAGCGTGCACATCCCTCAACATGAATGATGTAACCAAGGTTTTGTAGTATTATAATTTAAAAGAGTGTCCATGGAGTTTCTGACCCGTTAATCTCCATAGAAATCTACGCTAGGGAATGGGCAACTACAGTACTTTCACAGTTTGTATGTCTTGTGACTGGGACTGTAGCTACATTTAAAGGAGGTCACTCATATTGGGCTATTTTCAAAAGTCAGGATTGCATAACATAACAAACCTTTTTTATTATTACACCAAAATCGTAATCGGAAGTTATTCAACCACAAAATATCTGAGATCACCCAGGTTGGGGTAATTTTTATTTTTTGCCGGCCAACTAAAATAAACGCAATAATTACATAGAGCTTATGGATATAAACATTTTTTATTATACTGCTCAGGTTCTATAACCAAGTTTTCAATAAATAAAATGATTACTATAACATAAATACTTGATGAAGACGTTAATCGAAGGATATCTGTAGATCTTCTTGAAACTCAAACTCTTCGATCGAGCTCTGACCTAGTCACTCAACTTGTTGCAAAAGTTCCACCTTGGGGGCTGCCAAAGAGCGGCGGAGTGCAGCATTCTGGGTGTAAAGAGAACAGATAAAATACGGAACACAATGGTGAGCTCAAAAACAGGAATTACAGATATAGGCAAAAACGCTGCCAGGCTCAAATGGGATTGGGCAAGTCACGTGCGCTGCATGCACAACGACCGCTGGGCAAAGGTCTCTACAGGACGGGTGCCTGAAGATAGACGGCGCTGGCGAGGCCGGCATAGAAAGAGGTGTTGTGATGATCTGAACGCGCATTATGAAGGCAATGTTTCAAGGTGGCGCAGGAGAAGAGCACCTGGAAGGCTTTTACCTAGCAGTGGGACATTCAAGGTTACTAAAAAAAGAGTATAAAATCTACACAAAACAAATGCCTAATGCGTTCAAATCATCAGCCTGAGGATAGACGGCGCCGCCAAGGCCGGCCTAGAAAGAGGTGACTCGTTCTGGAAGCTGCCCTTCGTTGTTCTTCGGCAGAACTCAAAACATAACTTTTGCAAAAGTTGAGTGAGTATGTCTGAGCACCGTAGGTTAAGACGGGCAGGATAAACACACTTCGATGAGTTTGGGCTTCAAGGAGATTAGCAGATCTCCCTTTTCTTTTTTTTTTAGGATGGGAAATCATCAAATGACTTCTCCCACTCTGGGCGGAGCGGGAGGGAGTGTCAGACTTTTACTGACTAAAACCCATCCATGTTCCTTCCTCGCCCTTTACGTTCCGGGGCCGCGGTATCTCTTTCGAACAGTCCCGCAACCCCGGCAGGCTTCGGCCCTTGCGGGCCCCTCTCTTTATGCTGATATCTCTTTGAGGCGCGCGTGGAACACGAACGCGCCGTCTACACGGCCTGTCGTCGTTAGACGGACGGACGGCTAGCTAGCCCATAGCCAACCGCCCACAGGCCCGCATCTACGGTGGCCGGTAGCCACCACGTGGCCCCCGACGCCCGGTGCGTCTCCCGCGGCGGCTGGGAAGAGAGGCTCTCTCCCTCTCTCGTTCCGCCACCTCCTTCGCCAGCATGACTGCTTCGCAGAAGGAGGTGACGGCTTCGCAGAAGGAGGTGACGGCTTCGTCTCGCTCCGGACCATGGATTGAACCAGGGCCGGACGCGAGAGGTCGCCGCCGCCGATCGCCGCTACGAGGACACGGCGGTGCTCCGCCCACGCAGGGCAGACTTCCACCGTGTGTGAGACCGTGTCCTCCGGTCGATCCTCGCAGTGGAGACACCCGGGCGTTTCCTCCCGCCCGATTCGGTGCAGGTACCTCCCGAAACATCCGTGTCAGGTGAGGACCTGCGTCAGGCGGAAGGTGAGGACGCCGTGGCGCCTCTCTAGCCACTCCTCAAAAAGGGGACTTACCGCCACTGTCGTGGCGTGCCCTATCAGATCTCCCTTGATTAGTGTCTTCGTCGACTTGGGGGTCTAAAATGGCCTCTTTGGCAAAATCATAATAGGAAAATAATAAGTGAATTGCGTTCCAATTTTGAAAATGGTTGCAGACACAGTTAATATCATGAATTTTCTTTTAAGACCTTATTTTCCTATAATGATTCTGCTAAAGTGGCCATTTTAGATCCTCAGTAGCATTTATGTTATGGTAATCATTATTATTTATTTAAAACTTGTGTATAGAACTTGGGTAGTATAATAAAAAATGTTTAAATCCATAAGCTCTCTTTTATGATTGTGTTTATTTTAGTTCCCCAGCAATAATAAAAAATCCTAATCTGGGTGATCTCAAATATTTTGTGGTTGAATTACTTCTCGGTGAATTGACATACGACTTAGGTGCAATCATTTAAAAAGGTTTATAATGTTATGTTTTATCCAAATAATGAGTTTATTTTAGTTGGCACCGGCAGTTTTGAAAATAGCCCAAAAATTCATGGAGGCTGGGTGATCTCCTTTCATCTTTGTTTCGACAGTTCAAAAGTGCCTGTAACTGGCCTACTTGAAATAAATGCTTTGATTTTGATTTTGTGGGATAGAGCGAGATAGCCAATCATGATACCGGCACGCGGCACGGGCGCTACCTCTGCTATGAAAGCAAACTTAAATGCAAACAATATTAGTCATGCGCGGGCATTATTACCGGAAAGTACTTCCATATTGTGTAGGTATGCAAATAATTCGCGCGCGATGTCTTTCCAATACACAAATGTTCAGTTCAGAACACTGAAATGGTGAGGGCTTGGACACGGTACAGGTGTGGTGTGGTGCTAGTGATAATGTGGTGCTAGCTGGCAGGACATTCAACCAAAGTTAAGGTACCAACAAGAGTAGACCGCAGGACTATGTAAGCTGCTACTCATCGGCTTCGGGCCACGGACATTCCGTCCGAACACGGCCAACGACAGGGAGCTGATTGGCGTACTCGTATTTCGATGAGAATTTCCATGCCAGTATAACCCGAAAATCAGCTGATTTGACGCCTCTTGTTTTGTTTTTGGGACGTACCTATTATCGTTAATCAGTTTATTTTATTGAGACAACAAGTGCCGAGGACCTAAAAATAGGATAGTGAACGCTTTTGAAAAATGACACTGAAGTGCTTTCTAAATTAAAACATCAATTAAGAAAACACATTTAAATGTAAGTATCGATTTTTTTTCGAAACTACTACCTACCTACAGTTTTGTCGAGCGACGAAGTCGTCTCGAACGCTAGCGAATACCTACCTAATAGGCTAGTAGTTTTTTGCTAGCAATACCGTCATACCTACGTATGCGACTGTGTGCGTTCGTGGATTTGCGTTTGTGTCCGTGTGCTGTGAGTAGGTACTGTGACCACAACATTCTTCCGGAATTAGGATAACAAATTTAATAAATAATCAATGGTTTGTTAAAAAATCAGTGCAGGTATTAGATTATAACATAAAATACTAACTGGGGTGTCCGAGGGTGTGCGTTAGTTACGTTACATGATGTATATTACGAGTATATCGGAAAAATCTTTGCGAAAAAATTCGACTTCAACCTTTAAAGGCAGAAGTCGATTTCGGTTTCGATAAAATTAAACTTTATAGATTTTTTATTCAATTCAGATACTGTCATTATCTATTTTTAACCTTCTTTAAAAAGAGGAGGAGTTTCTCGGTTTTTTAACCTCCGACACAAAAACGACGGGTATTTTAGTTGTTTACGGGTGCCTCCCCTTCGATATGGGTATAAAATGAAAGGGCTTGTGAAATTATGACCCTACGTGTGTCGGGGTTTTTTTAGATTTTTAATTGAAG
Source organism: Xestia ashworthii (assembly GCA_950022955.1). NCBI lineage: Eukaryota > Metazoa > Arthropoda > Insecta > Lepidoptera > Noctuidae > Xestia > Xestia ashworthii. The sequence goes on from OX465556.1 coordinate 25,180,078, forward strand.
ATAAGATAAGATAAGATAAGATAATATTTATTTGCTAAACATGTGTCATACATACAAGGAAATACATGCATGCAAGATGGTAACAACAACAACATTATTTGGTACAGCATGTTTGCCACATGATGTGACGTGCAAATGTCCAGAAGTGTTACTAACTCAAACATTCTCATAAAATAACGAAAAATTAAGTATTAAGGAACAATAATTATAACAATAAATTTAAAATAACAAAAATCAAATAGAAATTAAAAATAAAAATAAGTTATTAAGACTAAAAAAAACAATTATCATGTCAACAAAAAAAATAAAAAAATAAAACGCTAATCAGTTATGTCATTATGAATCTTTCCTCTAGGAACTCGTTGATATTATAGTACGCTTTATCTACTAAATAATTCTTAAGTTTATTTTTCAAATGTACATTATTAAGCTAAAATAAAAATAAAAAAAAAATAAATATCGTTGGACATTAACACACAGCGCCACCTAGTGCCACACTAAGCAAGGCTTGTGTCGTGGACACCAGGTAGTTGATACAGTACATATATACTTTTTTGTTTGTAAATACATACTTATTATACATATAAACATCCATGACTCGGAAACAAATGTCCATGCTCATCACACAAACATTTGCTCCTACCGGGATTCGAACCCAGGACCCTAAGAACGTAAGGCAGCCTCACCACCACTACGCCATTCGGGTCGCATTATTAAGCTCCTTCCAACTTTTTGGCAACTTATTTTAAACAGTAGGAGCCATATGAAAAACGCTTTTGCGCATAAGTGCAGTCCTACAAGGAGGAGGTAACTTGGTCTTCTGTGTTTGACAAACATGTTTTAATTTTAGGTTTCCGAAGATTCCGGAATCAAAAGGAAAGTGAATAGAGAAGGTTATGGAAAATTGGTTTTAAATTAAAAAAAAAAATGTTTTGAGTATTTTTTGTAATTTTAGGATCCATTTTATCGATATCGACTATTTTTCCTTAATCAAGTAGAGTAACCCTAACCAGGGCATTAGGTATGCCATGCCCAACTTGACCTTGAACTGACCAATTGCAGGCGCGCATTCTCCCGCGTCCCCCGGGCCGCGGTAGTGAGTCGTGTACTTAGAAGAAAGCGGCCTCTACGTTCTCGAGTGGTTATTTACTCTATGATATTAGAGGAAGTTGAAAGTTGCTCCAGTTACAGAAAAGTTGAAAGGGAATCGACTGTCTTGGTATGGGCATGAGGTGGAAGAATCGCATGTGACTAAAAGTTGAAAGGGAATCGACTGTCTTGGTATGGGCATGAGGTGGAAGAATCGCATGTGACTAAAAGTTGAAAGGGAATCGACTGTCTTGGTATGGGCATGAAGTGGAAGAATCGCATGTGACTAAAAGTTGGCTTTATTCTGCAGAAAAGAGCCATCAGAGCCTTATATGAATTACGTAGACGCGATTCTCTAAGAGAACTGTTTAAGGAAATTAATATCATGACAGTACCTTGTCAATACATCTATGAAAACATCATGTACGTTAGGAAAAATCTGCATTTATTCAGTAAAAGAGGTGACAGACACCACTATAATACTAGAAATAGGGACCAATTAGTTCAGCCAGGTTTCAGGCTTGCTAAAGTAGATTCATCTTTCATGGGGTACTGTTTAAAATGTTACAATAAAATACCTCCCCACATTCTACAACTGAATGAGACGAAATTTAAATCTTGTGTAAAACGCACACTATGTAGGCAAGCATATTATAAGCTGGAGGATTACATTGAGGATAAAAATGCTTGGCTAAATGCTGGTCCTGCTCCGCAACCATAGATGCAAACTTATTGGAATATTATTGTGGTAGCTGCAGAAGATTGTAAAAATATTCTTGCATTGTATAGATTCCATCTCTTAGTATTGCATAATTGCATAAGACATGTGTGAGTACCTACCATGTACCGTAAAGCTACCATTTGCATTTAGTTATCTTTCATTGACTTGAATATGCCTTGGTGGCTGAGAGAATGTCATGCTCGCTTAAATGTCTTGCTGATGGTGGCGGGTGGGTCGGGTCATTTAGTTCCCTTCAATATGGTTGAATTGAATGGCGCTGATCCATGCGTCATGTTCGTGAACGGGCGCTGTCAGTCGGGACTGGTCATCTCTTAGCTGCCATGGATCATTTGAATTGCTTTATTTTTATTTGTTGATTTATTTTTTTTACTCTGGGCGCTCTTATTGTGCACGTCTTTCTACATCGTTCTCACATATATGTATAATCTCAACATGAAAGATGTAACCAAGATTTTGTAACAACATTTTTGATTGAAAAGAGTGTCCATGGAGTTTCTTGCCCGTTCTTCTCCATAGAGATCTACGCTAGGGAATGGGCAACTACAGTACTTTCTCAAGTTATTATGCCTTGTGTCTGTGACTGTAGCTTCGCTTTATTTTTCGTTTTATCGACATTCAAAAGTGCCGTAATGGTCTAGTTGAAATAAATGATTTGAGTTTGATTTGAGTTTGAGTTTGAGTTGAAAGGGAATAGACTGTCTTGTTATGGGCATGAGGTGGAAGAATCGCATGTGACTAAAAGTTGAAAGGGAATCGACTGTCTTGGTATGGGCATGAGGTGGAAGAATCGCATGTGACTAAAAGTTGAAAGGGAATCGACTGTCTTGGTATGGGCATGAGGTGGAAGAATCGCATGTGACTAAAAGTTGAAAGGGAATCGACTGTCTTGGTATGGGCATGAAGTGGAAGAATCGCATGTGACTAAAAGTTGAAAGGGAATAGACTGTCTTGGTATGGGCATGAGGTGGAAGAATCGCATGTGACTAAAAGTTGAAAGGGAATCGACTGTCTTGGTATGGGCATGAAGTGGAAGAATCGCATGTGACTAAAAGTTGAAAGGGAATAGACTGTCTTGTTATGGGCATGAGGTGGAAGAATCGCATGTGACTAAAAGTTGAAAGGGAAGCGACTGTCTTGGTATGGGCATGAGGTGGAAGAATCGCATGTGACTAAAAGAGTGAAGAATATAAATGATTGTGTGAGGAATGATACGAGTATGAAGGTAAAAGTTGTAAATGATTGCGTGACGGCTGACAGCTGACAGGGGAGAATGGAAGAAGACAACGTACTGTGCCGACCACAAGTGACAGGGGTAAGGGCAGGCACATCATGATGATAATAATAATTTGTCATACAAATTGTGTAGCTATGAGTATCTAGTTGGTGCAAGATGGACATAGCTAGTATTGCTAGAAACTATAAAACCTTTCCAGTAAAACCTACAGTCTACGTGTGTTTGCTCAACGTTATTGTCACTGCCGCGACTGTAAAACGACACTTACACGATTTAAATGTTATGTCTGTGCCCAAACCTGCGTTGTATCTATACTACAGACCCGAAGGCACCTAAGAAGCCCATTCCTACCGGCTTACCTTCGGGAACAAGGCACTCTACACGTAGTGTCAAAAACATTACAAAAATGCAAAAAAAAATATGTTAACAAAGAAAGCAACAGGTAGCGCCAAATAAGCCGGTGCTCGGGTGTCTGAATTCAGAACTAAAATCGTATGGACGCGCACACGTGACTTCGCGGCTGGCAGTACCGTTTTATAGGGACCTAGGTGAGCCGAAAATTATCGAGTTTCAGTTACGGCAGGGGCAGAAAAAGAAAGTATGTGTGGTAGAACGAGATAGAATGAGTAATGGTCGATATCGTATTTGGTACCAACTGTATTTTTTTACCTATTTACATGATAATATTTTTTTTGGGGTTGCTACTAGTGAAGATTGGTCAAAATGAAAATCCAAAATGACGCCCATGATTTTTTTTTGGATTTTTCATCATGGGTGTCGTTTTCGTGGTTTTTGTGGTCGCTGATGATGGAAATGAGGTTAAAATGAAAATCAAAAATGGCGCCGACGAAATTTTTCGATTTTTTCGTCATGGGTGTCGTTTTCATGGTTTTTAAGGTCGCTGATAATGAAATTGAGGTTAAAATTAAAATCAAAATGGCGCCGACGAACATTATTGGATTATTCATCATGGATGTCGTTTTCGTGGTTTTTGGGGTCACTATACTAATATTATAAAGCAGAAGAGTTTGTTTGGTTGAACGCGCTAATCTCAGGAACTACCGGATCGAATTGAAAAATTCTTTTTGTGTTGGATAGTCCATTTATCGAGGAAAGCTTATGCTATATAACATCACGCTACGATTATTAGGAGCGGAGCAGGAATGACAAATGTTGCAAAAACGGGGATGTTTTTTCCTTTCGTTTTTCTGTCTTATGTGACGCTGACGAAGTTGCGTGGGTCAGCTAGTTTACGTATAAAAAACTATTTTAAAACCATTTTCATACGGCTGAATGTGAAATCAAAAACTTTATTGTACCATTTATATGACATAATTTTGCTACTTGGGTAGTGTGCCAATCAGTTTTTATAGTTGTACAAGATAATAAGGCACTGACAAATGTTTATGTTACCGTATCAGGCGAGGGTGGGCTGCGGTCGGTCAGCTGACACACGCAGCAGACAGTGACGCGACAACACCGGCTCGCGCCAGCGTACGTGCGGTACGTGCGGTACGTGCGGTACGTGCGGTACGTGCGGCACGTGCGGTACGTGCGGTACGTACGGTACGTGCGGTACGTGCGGTACGTGCGGTACGTGCGGTACGTGCGGTACGTGCGGTACGTGCGGTACGTGCGGTACGTGCGGTACGTGCGGTACGTGCGGTACGTGCGGGCACGAGCCGAGCACTCACTACTCTAACAAACGAAGACATCTGCGACACCACAATTAATCTCACAATTGCATCAAAATACCAGTTTTTTTTTTGTTTTACTTTATCTTGACGCGAATAATTTGGAGCGAGGACGTATCGAAGGCAGACGTACAAAGCCCTCCATATCATTGTTTTAATTATATGCCCACTTCGACGCGCAGCGAATGAATAAAATACATAAATTTGAGTTAACGGATCAGTAGTCGCATATTAAATAGTACCGTTAGGGCTACCAACAAAGACACTCATTCACCGCGAGTCGATCAATCAGACTCAAGTTTTGAGTGTTTACACTTTTTTATCATTGAATTAGTTTATCATTTAAATGTACCTAATGTACCCGTACCTACAGATAGTGAAAAGAAGTGAAGAGGAGAGGACAGTCACCCAACACAAGGATGTGTAGTTGTGTAGTATGGCGAGTTGCGCAACGACATCATTATTGTTACAATGTTACACTAGCCTATTATACGATACGTTATTCTAGTCACGATGCGCCAGAGCGACAGCGTTCGGCCCATCAGGACGTGAGCCTTATTTTCATGCAGTGGAAGCGCCAGGGTGGAGCGCGAAATTCAAATTTCCTTACGTTTTTACAATTTGCAGATGTATTCAGCTTAAAGAAATACACTTTTTATTAGCATGCTGCCTGTGCTTTTCAATTGATTAAGTCCAATGATAAGAAAAATACGTAAAGTTTTTTTTATTATAATTGTCAGATTGATAAAATTCCTCCAAGTAATCCTAAGATGATGGGTCGGCAAGTCTAGGACATTAAGATGAACAGTATATACAGGGTGTTAACAGATTCACCACGAAGACATCAACCAAGCATTCTCTACATCATCAACCTCAACATCGACCGTTTTTGGGAATGTACCGCACTCAAAACAATGTACTGATGCATTAAGTAGTACGGGGCTCGTGGAGGTATTTAGAGTAAAAATCTAACTTTAAATCATGTATTTACAAACACAAACTTGTCGAAGAGACTTTGACCCTTAATCTTTTTTCGAAATGGCATCTCGCAGTTCAACCTAGAGAAGTTGACATCTGATTGATTTTTTCTTGCATATTTAAATAATCGCCGTTTGCGTTACGTAGTAGTGGTGTTAGTTATTAAGCATTGATTCATTTGTAAAACAGTCATTAAAGCTCTCTAGACGCGACAACACGTCTTTTCATTTATCGCTCCGATCCCGCCACATTACATGGCGACCCTGCCATGCCACGCTCGGCGTGGGCAGTAACGCGAGTTTTTGCAACGTGGCTGTGTACCTACAAGCAAGCAACGATGGAGCTCGTTCCAATCAAAGTAGTCACGATATATGGCCGTAAGAATTATATTACGTGCAACAGCGTCTATAATATCGGAAACACCGCAAATAACAACATTCTCAAAAATGGGGAAGACTACTCTAAGGACGAGGTTGTAATCGCACAAACGGCATCAGGTGGCTCGAATGAAGCATCATCAGACCGACGCGACGGGAGCACACAATTCTTCTGTCATTCATAGTTGGAATTATTGGCATTTTGATGATCATATTTTTTATCAAGATATGTGCAAAATATGGCAAAAACATAATACAAAGAGAAGTGAGGCGTGAAATGGTGCGGCGCATTCAGGCAAGATTATCCGGCAGATGACATAGGAAGCAGCAGGAAGGAGAAATCGAGAATAATGGGCAAGATAAATGGAGTGAAGTGAAGTAAATAGTGAGAAGTGAAGTAAAGTGAATGGTGCAGTGTTATAGGATAAACTTTCGTTTGTAAGGTTTAAATTTAAAATAAATATAAGGAAAGTAGAGGTAAGATAGATATAGGTAAAAAAAAAATTTGAAATGATTAAATAGAAAAAAAAGAAGAGATCATACCTTATAATTAATATTTAATGGAAAGATTAAGCATTATATACGAAGATATAAAAAAGTTATGTGAAAGTATAGGAAAGTTAGGCCCTAAGAGGCGTGAAGAAAAGTTAGGAAAGCAAAAATTTCAACAAGCATTAGCCTTATATAATGAGTATAAGTTAATTTTAATGTCTCTAGATAAGGAAAACGTTCGTATTGCAACGTTATCTGGATGTTCATTAGATTTAATTTGCGAAGGTATAGAGGAGTTCAACTCGAAAATTTTAAAATATAATATAGTATCCCAAGAAGGACACAAAATGGAAGATTTCGAGTTACGAACCGCGAGTGTCCTCATTCCGGTAATGGATAGGTAAGGAAGAAACAACGGAAAAGATTATCGACGGCATAGAGATGTATGATGGTTGTTTATAAACGTATGACAACAAAAAACTACTGATTTCTTTTGTTCTTAAAACCCCTCTCACAAAAACGGCTAAATTGAAATTAAAATCAGAATATGCAAGTGTAGAAAATTTAGTAGAAGATATTAAAGCGTACTTATTGACAAAATTATCAGCCAATTCTTTGTTGTCTCAAATAAATAATTTATCTCAACGTAATATGAGCATTCCGGAATATGGAGCGAAGTTAGAAGAACTCTTTATAGGGCTTACTATCGCACAAGCTGATGGAAATAAAAAAGCGACTGCAATACTAAGTCCTATAAACGAGAAGATGGTCATAAAAAGATTTGCAGATGGTCTAAGGAACCGCCGGCTGAGCACAGTAATATCAGCCCGAGACTACAAGGAGCTCAAGGATGCGGTACGCGCAGCAGAGGACGAGGAAGACGCCCGCCCTGGCACAGAGGGGCAGGATGCAGTTTACTCATATTCACGAGGTACGTATAGGAACCAATATTACAATAACCGTAGAGGTAACCGTAGTCGGGGATATTATAATCGTGGCTGGTCCCAACAACATATAAGAGGAAACCAAGTGCAGCCAAGATATGCAGTACAGTCGCGTGGCAATCGCGGCTTTGGTTTCAATGGTCGCGGCAGGAGTTTTCAGCGTGGTCAAACATGGACAGACAGAGGCAATATAAGGAATAATTCAAACAGGGGTACTAGAGGCACACGGCGAAATATGTATTATACGTCAGAAGATGACAGTCAGAAGCAACAGGAGTCAAAAGGTGAGCAACATTTTGAAAATGTGGAACAGTTTTTTCGAGCCTAATTATGCATTAACTTGTAAAGGACTAGATTTCATCCATTTCAACGTAGGGAATAGGAGATGCACTTTTTTATTAGATACTGGCGCTTGTTGGCAACACCGAGCTAGAAGTACACAACAAAATGGTGGATCTCGAAAAGTTTCCTAAGCCTTAAGGAGACTTTCATAAACTTCACTGATTTAAGACAACACAAGATGAGAATTTTTAGAATAGTTTCTAATATATACTTGTGTCTCAGTTCCAGATGTATTGACCTCGGTGTGCAAATATCAGTATTGGTTGGGGCGTGCCTGAGGACATGCACGATGCAGGAGGGCCGTGTTGGCAACACCGAGCTAGAAGCTACGGAGAGCAGCCGTGAGGGACGAAGGGCGGGAGGGACACCGCCGGTGGAAGGCGGGATGCGATGCTCGCCCTTGGGTTTTTTGTGCAGGCAGAGCACCGAGCGACCTCGACGCGGGCGTTCGTGCTGTCCTAACCTTTGATTAATTTTGTTACTCATTAATAAGTTGTAGTGCGAACTAATAAGTTGACTTTGTAATGGTATTTCTTAATATTAAAACTTCAATTAAATACCAAGTTTGTTTGCTGTAAAAGCCCTAAGTAGTGACATTCGAATTTTCATAACATCAGAAGTGAAATAAATACCCAGTGTTTTCCCAGCCCACATAATGGGTAGAAAAAGCAAAAGTAAGCGCCTGCGCAATCATAAAGCCAAACGCGCTAGGCACACTTCGAGTAGCAGCAGTTCAAGCACGGAAAGCAGCAGCAGTGGCACGGAGACGCCCCCGCTGCCGTCTCGATCTCGCAAAAGGGTAAAGTCAACAATGACTGTGAGTACAAATTTGAATACCCTCCACAATATGATACCTGAGTTTGACCCTTTGAACGATAATGTTATCTCATGGCTGAATGTAATCGAATCTTATGCATCAACTTTTAAATGGTCTGATAGTACCGTTCGTTATCAAGCTCTCAACCAGCTCAAAGGTTCCGCTAGAACGTGGTACGAGTCTATACTACGTAACGATCACATGTGGACGGCTTGGTTATGGAAAGACTGGAAAGAACGGATTTCCTTAACGTTCAAAGTCAAAAGGAATATGTTTGATTTACTGCGAGAAATTATTGACCGAAAACCTATCGATAACCAGTCTTTATATGATTTTTTTTTTTGAACAAAAGGCAAAAATTGATAATTTGTGTTTAAATTTCTCCGAAAATGATATATTATTTCTATTAAATTAGGAAATATAGGCGACAATAACATTACAGCATCTGTCGAAGCTAGTAATTTTAAATCCTGTGATAGTTTGGCGGGCTTTCTGCATAGTCGTGTCTATAAACCCTAAATAATTAGGCAAGCAATTAATCATAGTGGCTCAAGTAATCGTGAAGTAAATATCAAAGGGGCAACGACAAATAATGTTCCTCAGACCGTAACCTCCCTTCCACTACCTACAAGTTCGTCAAATCAAAATAATACTAATGTATCATCAGGTCGTAAATTAATAGAATGTTATAATTGTGGCGGTAATCACAAACGAATTCAGTGCACAGTTAAATGTGAATTTTGCGGTAAAAGAGGGCATTCGGAAGGTTCTTGTTACCACAAAAAGAATTCTAAGGCAGAAAAATCAAATTCCACCACAGATAAACAGGAAGCAAAATTCGTGCAACAGACAAATCATCATTCATCATCATCATTCTCCTGCCCTTATCCCAATCTATTTGGGGTCGGCGCAGCATGTCTTCTTCTTCCATACTGCTCTATTTTTCGTCATCTCATCAGTCACTTCTTTTCTTACCATATCCTTCTTAACACAGTCCATCCATCGTTTCTTTGGTCTTCCTCTACTCAAATACCCATCCACATTCATACCCAAAACTTTTTTCACGACATTTTCCTCATTCCTCCGCATCACATGCCCATACCACGACAACCGAGTACCACACACACATCGTGCAACAGACAAATAACAAAGATAAATTTTGCAAAAAAATAAGTATTTGTGGTCTATCGCACGAAGCTTTTGTAGACACAGGCAGTAGTTGTTCGATAATAAAGTCAGATTTTGCTAAGAAATATAATTTTGAGATAACTCAACTATCCTCTCCTGTGATGTTGCAAGGGTTTTCGAAGGATAGTGTTAGTTAAAGACAGTGACAGAGAAGGTTCGAGTGAATATCAAATTAGATTCGGCTTGCATTGATAATGTAGAAATCTTTGATTATATACGAGTACATGTCTAGATAGAGAGTTCGAGCGTCTAAACGTCAACAAAAATATCAGCCAACTGTTGGCTCATAAGCTAGTCCCGCCCACTCAGTGGCGACACTGTCATTGTACGGTAAACACGCTTTCAGTTGCTATATAAAATGGCGCTATAAAAGTGTGCAGGAACTACAAAAGACGATTGAAAACAACTAAAAATGTTACCTATCATCGGTAGGTAAAGTTTAATAACCATATTACAGAGAAACAATTAAATTAACAAAATAAAATTTTATCATAAGATGTACCGTCATTTTGACGGCATGTTTACAGGGTTGCCTGTTTATTGAAAGTAAATTTCCCATTTGATCATTAGCTCTAATTTAAAAATTGTTTAAGTGAGATAGAAGCTGTGTTGAATTCACGCCCTCTTTTGCCAGTGTCTGCATCAGACGTGAATGATTTTAGTTATCTTACTCCAGCTCATTTTATAATAGGTGAATCTTTAACTATGTATCCAGAACCAGATATTGTTAACGTTCCTCATAATAGACTTGCATTTTGGCAACAATGTACCAACTTAAAACAATCATTCTGGAAAATGTGGCATAAGCAGTATTTGAATATTTTGCAAAATAGACCTAAGTGGTTGGATAGTAGGTGTAACATTAAAATTGGTAGTCTAGTTATACTTAGAGAGGATAATACCCCTCCTTTATCTTGGCCCATGGCTAGAATAACAAATGTATTTCCAGGACATGATGGAAAAGTTAGAACTGTGGAAGTAAAAACTCCTAATGGAAAAACTCATGTACGTTCCATAACTAAAGTTAGTGTTTTACCTATAGATCAAACTGACTGATACATTTAGTCCATAGTTACTAAGTTTACTGGATAAATAAGCTTATAATATAAGCGCATGTTGTTAACTAATTTCTATAAAAAATATTTAACGTCTATAGTAAATAACGATGTGTGTAACTGTTTTTCGTCAGAGTTTCTTATGTCACCAATATTTTAAATGTCATATTGTGTCCTATAACAATAACAGCTCTGTAATGTTAATAGTTTCAGCAACTTTCTTACAGTCTGTAAATTTAATTGCAAGATCCTTAATTACATAGTAATAAAATATACCTATATATGTAAGTTGTCATAAACAATGCTTAATCAATTTGTTTTTAGTTTGTTCATCAACTAACTTAGAAGGTACTCAACTATGTAATTAAATGCAAGATTTGAATTCAAATAACTTTATTTAAATCGCTTTATGCAGGCCGCAGCATGTTGGCAACACCAACATCAATAGTTTTTATGTAGATTTGACATTTATATTATCTGTGAAAACAGCACTGTATTTCATTCTCTTCTAACCACGAACTGTGCAATAAATGGACGTGTCTGTAACTCCAGAGTTTTACTTCACCAAATACAGCCTTTCTGCCCTACCAACAACCTAGCAACATTCCCCACAGTCCCCTGCTAACGATCTCGTACATACACATTCGGCCGTTTTACTGTAATACCTTGGTAATAAGCAATTATTATTTTATCAAGACGTCAACAAGAGCATTTTGTCTTCCATCGAAACAATCAAGTGTTTTATCAAGCAAGAGAATAGATTCTGGGATATGATGGTTTTTTTTAATTCTTACAAATTTGATTACAGTAATATTGTTTATAAATGTGTTGTGTTGAGAAAAGTTCATAGCAAAAGCATAGTTATACAAAGAAGAAGGGTCACGACCCGTAAAAAAATTTACCCAGGCCCGACACCAATGGAACATAATTAAGTATCTCAGTTTTTTTGTCGTGTCAGGTGTGGGTCGCAAATGACCATTCTTTTTTCTTCTAAGGGCCGATTTTTCAATCGTTAGATAACTTTTATCTGAAGAGTAAATCTGACGTTATGACAGAGGGTACATACAAAAACTGTCAAATTATGAAACTTATTCCTCGGATAAAAGTTAACTGGCGATTGAAAAACCAGCCCTAAAAATAATATTAAGATCAAAACATTAAATAATTTGAATTTAGGATTTATAACTATTATTGAAAGCGGTTTTAAGTATTTTGTATATTATTGATTGTAATTTACGACAAACGGGTTTATGGCATATTGTATTTAGGGATTTCAATTTTATGGCATATGATAATACGTGATATAAAGTTCGGGTAAGTTATCATTCGGACAAATGATGATTAGGACAAATAAAAATATTGGCACTTTAGATTATGGATAAAAAAGTTATGTAACAAGATAGAGAACCCTCTCCTACTATGGCGCTTCCACCTTAAATGAAGTTAATAGTCATTGATATATGATAGTATGAGGCGCGTACTGCGTACTCCAGGTAATGTGCGACTGTCGGCCGGACGCGAAGCTCTCCGCGCTCGTACACGCTCGCGACTCACACCTCACGCCTCACGCCTCACGCCTCACGCTCCCAGTACCTACATCACTCAACCCATGAGGCTATTCACATTATTCAAAACATTCAATACTGTGACATAAGTACTTATATAATAATAACACAGGAACGAGCAAGATAATATTGCCTTGTAATAGAGCGAAACAGATGATAATTGACTAATTTGAAGTATACGTACGATATCGGTATGTTCCGGCCAAAAAGGTAAATTAAGTATCATCATTGTCAATGTCGTGTGTAGTCGCCTACAGTATTCAGCACCGTTCATTTATTAACACGTTATTAAAATACCATGTTCGGACATCCCCTCATATCATATTGTTGTGTCAGTTTTTACCTTAAAAGCACTTTGACATTTTGCTTAGCCTATTCCAACGGGTGTACGAATTGTACGGAGTGTACGCGCACATAGCGATCGACTAGTTCGTGCCGCTCTCGTACGAACTGAACGCACGTGAAGTTATAGAGAGCGTCGCGCGTGTGAGTCGCCGCCCGCTCGGTTATCTTACACTACGTTACGTTACAGCTAGTCGAGGTTACGTCTACGTAAGAACACGTCGCGGTGAGTGTGGAGTGTGCGCTACACGCTACACGCTACACGCTACACGCTACACGCTACACCAGCACATCCATGCGCGAGCCGCGCCGCAGCAGTCGCGCCCCGCCCCCTGCCCCCGCCCCCGGCCCCGCCCCCGCCCCCGGCCCCACCGCGTGGAACGCCAGCGTCACCAGCTGCTGCCCGAAGTTCGCCTCGAACCTGCCACACACGGGGCTCACGTACATACATATACATACACACACACACACACACACACACGCACGATTCGCTCGGCGGTGTACTCACTCGGTGGCGATGTTGACGTGCGGCGGCGCGCCCACTGCGTTCTGCACCACCAGGAACAGCTTGGTGGCCAGCTCCAGCACGTGACACGTCCGCACCACCACGTCGCCGCGCCGCCGCCACGCGCCCTCGCCCTGCGTCACACCGAGCGTTAGTACCGCACTGAGCGCTGAGCGCACTACAGCCTGCCTCCACCACCAGCCGCACCAGCACACTCACCCCGAACAGACAGCCCGGCGCGTCCACCGCGTCGCGCGACGAGCACTGCGACAGTTCCTCCGTGGAGCTTTCCAGCGCGCCGCTCTGCAACAGAACACGAGTGAGCACAGGGCGGGATAGGGCGGGGCGGGGCGGGGCGGGGCGGGGCGGCACATACCGCGCGCACGTGCACCACCAGCAGGTCGTCGGCGTAGGGCGACAGCGACAGGCGGTACACCGTGTGCGCCGGCACGCGCCGCTTGAGGCGCAACGAGCGCGCCTCCAGCAGCAGCAGCGCGCCCGTGGACACCACGGCCAGGCAGCGCGCCACGCGACCCGACGAGCGCGCCACCTTGCCCACCACGTCCGCGAACACCACGTAGCGGTCGCCGGCCGCGCCCAGGCCGCGCCGCCAGGCCGCCGACGCGCGCAGGCGCACGTAGTCGCCCACGAACGGGTGCGCCACGCTCGCGCCGTAGTTGGCCTTGCGCTCCTTGAACAGCACGCTGGCCGTCACCTTCTCGCGCATGCGGTTGCGCGCCGTCTGGTCGAAAGCGGCGCGGTACAGGCGGCAGCGCCACGCGTGGTGCAGGCGGCGCAGCAGCGCGTCCGTGCGGCCCAGCAGGCGCGGCGCGGGGCAGGCGGGCCACGCGCCGCACGCCGGCGACTGCGCGCGCGCGGGCAGGCGCCGCCACAGGCGCAGCAGGTAGCGCCGCCGTGCCGCGCCGCACCACGCGCGCCACAGCACGGCGGCGGCGCGGCCGGCGGGCGCGTGCGCGGGCGCGGGGCGCGGGCGGCGCGCACGGTGCGTCCGCCAGGCGCGTGCCAGCACGGCGGCGGCGCGGGCCCGCACGCGCGTGCGGTGCGCCCGCCAGGCGCGCTGCGCCCGCACCACCAGCTCGGCCACGCGCGCCGCCCGCAGCGCCTCCAGCTCCCACACGGTGCGAGGGCTGCGCACGAACACGCGCGTGCGGCCGTACGCGAACTCTGCGCTGGGGATGGGCAGCGAGCGCAGCAGCGCGCGGGCGGCGCGGACGGGCTCGTCGGCACGCGGGCCGGGCGAAGGACAGGGCGAGGGCGCGGGCGGCACGCGCGTGCCCGCCAACAGTCCGTAGCGCGCGAGGGCGGCGCGTGCGCACATGGACTCGCACCAGCCACTGCGCCGCAGCAGCGCCATGTCCATGATCCTGTAGGCGCGTACGTCGTGTCGAAGATGGCATTATTTGCATTGTTAGAGAGTCAACATTGGCAGGTATTACCAAATTGATGTGTATGCGCACTCACACATAGGAATACTGTGTCATGTGTCAGTGTAATCCCTTTGTATGATCTCTTGCTAGACCAGACATTACTTTTAGATGATAGGTGAAGGGAATAAAAGAAAGTAAAGTACTGAAACACTACTGTATTGTCCCAAAGGTACTTAAAGTAAAATGAGCTGAATGAACTGTTTGTGCGGAAATGAAGTGAGTGACGCGGCCCTTGTTGGCTGTAACGAGATCGCCTGGCTGACTTGATAGCTCAACGCGAACTGAACTAATTATTACTTATAAGTTGAAATGAATGTGGCGTAAACTGCTGAATTGCAGACTGTGCGGTTGCACCGTACATGCTCCCGAGCGGGAAGATGAATATGAGATGAACATGAAAAGATGAGTAACAAGGTGATGCCAATTGGTCCTTATACTAGATGATTGACAAGGTGATGCCAATTGGTCCTTATTCCAGATGATTAGAGTCTCTATTTGAACTCCGTTTTACGAGGCATAGGCACTGTACACTTGTCTAACTTATGCACTTTTGGAATTTCACTGTAATCTGATACACACGGAATCTCACACTGATTACGCGCACTAACACTATATTGAACTGCTGACGATGATGTAGAGGCCCCTGCCTCTGCCCGTGCCGGTGTCACGTGCTGTGTGGTCTGTAGACTCGCCGATGCGCCCCTTGCCACCTCGAGAGATGCGGTTCGCCTGTTACGCATCCGTCGTACCATAAAGCCTGCTCCAATCACCAACACAACTCCGATCACCACGTAAAATGCTGTGTAGTGATGGATATCGTGGAAAGAAAGTTGATTTGGCAATATTTCGCTTGCCTTAAGAATGCGGAGTTGCCTCTTGATTTCGTCGAGCTCCTTGTTGCTTGAGAGGAGTGTATAGTTTTGTATTAGTGGAGTTGGGATGCCAACGTCTATGATATGATTGATTGGTTCTATCTCAGGTAGCTTGAATGATGGTTTTATGTCTAAAGTGCTAAAACCTTCATTGCATGAGTAAACCGTAAATTCTATCTCAGGTAGCTTGAATGATGGTTTTATGTCTAAAGTGCTAAAACCTTCATTGCGTGAGTAAACCGTAAAACTTTCGGTTTTAATAAGACAGTCGTGTTCGACTCCCAAAATGCCTGCTTTTACTAACTGCCCCGGCGACGCATTATTATCGCATGAAACTCTTATTTGACACTGACTGCAGCAGAAAAATGCATAATTGTTTATTTTGCTAAGAGCTGTCCATTGATTCGAACAAGTCGTAATGCTGACCTTGCATTTGTTGGAATCAGGTTCTACTTCACATAATTTTTCATCATTCTTGAGATGATAAATCGGCTTCTCTTTATGACATAGATAATTGTCGACGTTGTCACGTAGACATGTTTGGACGTCGTTTACAGACATCGGCAAATACGAGTCCTTCTTCAAATTGATTGCAACATGTTCAGCAATCGGAGTCAAAGTGGCTGCGCTTGAGTTACCTACAAGTTGTGGTATTGGAATAATTTTCATGATTGAAAATGTATCTCTAGACACCAGAGGCAATTTTAATTCGAAGATTAAAAATTCTTCCGTCATTCTTGCTTTGACTGTCAATAAATGATAAATATTTCTGAAGTTATTTTGTAAGTTATTTATCGGTAACGTAAGATCCTTTGAAAGATGACTCGATATTGTATTCAGAGTGTCTTTCAGTTGTTTTGGTGACAATAAATGAAAATTGAGTCTCCCGTGATAAACATCTGTTATGGTATCTATTAAACTTGTTTGGATTGTTTTTAGTTGTCTTAATACATTGCTTGTAGCGATTGCTCCCGTACTGAAATCGTTCATGGCTCGATTTCTCTCTGATTCGTTCAATAAAACGTTCTCCATCTTATCTAACTTGATTGATAGTGAATTAAGCATCTTGTGTTGCTTATTAATTGCTTCCCCGTTCCTCTTCAAAACGTTGTATTCTGCTTCAATTACTGTTGTTTGTTGTTTCAAGAGCGAGAGCAAATGATTTTCATTGTCATGTATTGATTGAATATCTTGTTTATATTGTTCTGCGAATCTCTCATCAAGTACACCGAATAAGCTGTTCGCAAGATACCCTATACCGTTGATAAGGCCTCGCTTGCGGCGCCGCAGGACACGTGCGCGACGCGTGCTATAATGCTGACTTAGCAACAGGTGGTTATAGTACTCGAGTTCTGACAATTCTTGCTGCAATTGAACTTGTATGACGGCACAATGTGACGTTTCTTTAAACTTGTTGCATAACTGATCCAAGTAGCTAAGGTATTTATTACATGCTTCTGTACCTTGCCAAAATGAATTCATCAATTTTGTCAAAATAAAGACCTTGATTGTCTTTTAATTGTGTTATATTGTATGAACAGTGAGCTGTGGTCAAAATGCTCATGAAAGACAAAAGTAACATTACCAGCGATGAGAAGCTGTAGTTTACTTTTTTGTTTTGATGTGGCTTGCCATCTTTCACTTCCTTAGAATGCAACTCTTGTTTGTCGATTCTATCATTCACAGGGAGAATAGACAGCTTGAGAATAGGCCTCTTGATAAGCCCATTCTTTGTTTTCAATGTGACCACCCTGATGTGGCCATCGGCACCGGGATGCAGCTGGACGACGCGGCCAACTGCCCACTTTCCAGGAGGTAAGTTAGCATCGTTAATTGTAACAATGTCATTTAGTTGAATGTCTGGTTGAGAATGTCTCCACTTGCTTCTTGCTGACAGCTGAGTGAGATATTCTGTATGCCAACGTTTCCAAATATCTTGTACTATTTTTTGAGTTAAATGCCATCTCGTCCGCATATCTGTTTCTGTTTCTAATATAGTCATGTCTTAATTTAGATTGACAAAACTTGACGGAGAGAGGAAATCCAAGTCGTTGGGATCTTCAGTCAGAGGACACAGTGGCCTCGAGTTAAGTACTGCTTCTAACTGGGCCAGAACTGTGCTGAACTCTTCAAAGGTGAGCTTCTGCTCTCCAACGACTCTTCTTAAATGGTATTTTAAACTTTTGACCGCAGCCTCCCACAGCCCTCCTGCTGTAGACCATGAGGGCGCATTAAAATGCCATTCGATCTCCATGCTAGTAATTTCCTTGATGAAATCTTGATTGAATGTTTCTTGTATCTGCTCCAATTCTTCTTGTAAAATTTTGTTCGCGCCGACAAAGTTTGTACCGTTGTCGCTGTACAAGTGTTTTGGCGAGACCTTTCTTCCAGCCATTCTTCGCAATGCAGCTATGAATGCTGATGATGTAAGGTCTGATACCAAATCTATATGAACGAGCTTGGTCACCATACAGACAAATACCACCACGTAACCCTTTGTGGTCTTAATTCCACGGCCCTTGTTGGCTTTTATGAGCACGTGTCCGGTAAAATCGACGCCTGTATGTTCAAAAGGCTTTGCGACGTTACATCTCTGCGTAGGTAAATCACCCATCAGCTGTGTCATCTTGCTTCGATTTTGTTTACGACAAGTAATGCAGGTACGTATACGCTTTTTAACCGCCCGATTATCTCCTATGATCCAGTAATGCTTGCGAATGAATGCTGATGTCACCCGTGCTCCTCCATGGAAGGTAAGTTTATGTGCTTGATCTATAATTAAGTTTGTTAAGTGTCCTTCGTGAGCTATGATAATCGGATGCATCATGTCTTGGTTAATGTTGGCCTTGCTTAGCCTTCCTCTGACTCTGAGAAGTCCCTCATTGTCAAGGAATGGATTTAATTGCAATAACTTGTTTTTTGCTGATAGTGGTTTATTTTCTTGTAAATTATGTACTTCCTGGGCAACTTCTCTCTGCTGTACATATAAAATTATTTTGTGCTTAGCATTTACTAATTCTTGTAATGTAAAATAACTTTGCATGCGGTTTTTCTTGTATCTCGCTTGCTTGATAAATCTTAATATCCATGCTAAAACTCTTGTTAGTTTGGTGAGTGAACTATATCTTGCTAATCATTCACCCAAAATGTTATCGCTTTCTTGCTGCGATGTGTGATTAATAAGCTGCTTGGTTTTTCTTGCTTCTTCGTCTGTGGTAAACACTGCTTGCCCAGCTTCATGGTCAGGGTCGTAGTTCCGTAGCCACGACGGTCCTTCCCACCACAGCGAATGGTTTTTCAGTTGATCGATACCCAATCCGCGGCTTGCGCAGTCCGCTGGATTCTCTGCTGACTTGACGTAACGCCAGCTATTTGTAGGTATCATGCTTGATATTTGTCGCACCCTGTTGGCGACAAAAGGCTTCCATCGTCCTGGCTCTCCTTGTAACCAGGCTAGGACTACCTTTGAATCTGTCCAAGTATATATCATGATGTTATGACTAATGAGGCATTGTTGAATTTTAGACAACAATTTTGCCAGTAGTAGTGCACCGCTAAGCTCTAATCTTGGTAATGTAATTGTTTTGTTTACAGGTCTTGCAATAAACAACGCATGCGTAGGCTTTATTAGAAGAATCACAGAATCCATGTAATTCTAGCGTGTTGTTTTCTCCTGTACCCAACCAACGCTCCAACTTGAATTGATTGATTTTGTGCATGTCACCTTTAACTTTGAGCCATTCTTTGCTAATTTGATCGGGTAACGTGTCATCCCATTGACTACTTGTCACCCAAACTTGCTGAAATAGCAGTTTTAGCTTGGTTGATATCGGCGACAGCCAACCAAGAGGGTCAAACAACTTTGATATGTCTGACAACATGGATCTCTTAGTTGGTGTTTTGTTAGATGGTTCAATTTTTGATTGAAATGTAAATAAGTCTGCCTTTGAATTCCAACGTAATCCCAAGGTTTTTGATGTCTCCATTTCCTTGAAATCGAAATTTTCTTGCTTGCTACTCGCCCCGATTGTATCGTCTTGTAAGGCTGACGCGTTGGAAGTCCACTTTCTTAAATTGAACCCCCCTGATTTTAACAACTTGATTAAATCTTGCTTAAGTTTTTCTGCTAACTCGACTGAATGAGACCCGTGTAAAACATCATCCATGTAGAATGACTGCTCCAATGCCTTGATTGCAACACTGTCGATATTGTGTCTCTCATCTTCAGCCAATTGTTTTAAAGTCATCATTGCTAGAAATGGTGCGGCCTTGGTGCCATATGTAACGGTGCATAGCTGGTATGTCTGATGAAGCATGTCAATTGTATCTCTCCAAATGATTTTTTGAAATCTTTGATCCTGTTCATTTAACCAAATGAAACGAAACATTTTTTCAATATCTGCCGTAAAAGCTACGCGATATTGTCTCCACCTTAATAGTAAAGATTGGAGATCTTGCTGTAGATTTGGGCCTTTTAGCATGACGTCATTCAAGCTGGTGCCTGTTGTTGTTTTTGATGAAGCGTTGAAAACTACTCGAAGTGCTGTCGTAGTGGAATCGTTTCGCAATACCCAATGGTGCGGTAAATAATAATCCGGTTGCTTGTTACCGGACGCTGATATCATATGTCCTAAAGTTTTATATTCTTGAATAAACAATTTATATTGTTTCGCTACTTTTTCATTATTGTGAAATTTCCTTTCCAACTGTTGAAATTGCGCCATTGCTTTATTTTTAGACAATCCCAATTGTGTCTCAAAGTTTTCTTGAAAAGGCAATCTTACTTCATACATGCCATTTTTATGTCTTGTTGTGGTTTTCTTGTAATACTCCATGCATTGTAAATCTTCTGCGGATAAATTGGATGCTTCGCTGATGTCTTCGATCTCCCAAAATCTTTGTACTTAGTCCACTTGATTCTGGACTACGTTACAATGGAAAGTTTTGAAATTTCCGCATAAGATCCATCCCAGTCGTGTTTGTTGCGCGACCGGTAATGATAGATCCGCCCTGATAATGCCTTCTAAAATGATATAGGAATACACATCGGCTCCCAATAAGATGTCGATAGGACGGCTGACATTGTATTCTGGATCGGCTAGTTGCACGCCAGCCAGGTGTGCCCATGTTGGCTTGATAAATGTACATCTTGGTAATTGATTAATGAGTGTATCCATGATTACGACATCTGTGTTAAATGTAAAGTCATTAAAATGCGAACAATATTTTATGTTCGTGACACCCTTGCTACTGCTCTCTTTCTCTCCTATCCCGCAGATGACGGCCCTGCAGTACTTTCTTGATAAAGCTAGCTGTTGTGTCGCTCTAGCTGAGATAATGGAGGCTTGAGAGCCTTGATCTATTAGCGCACGCATTTTGTGGTATGATCCGTCACTTGCTTGAACCTTGATCATTGCAGTTGCTAATAATGTTTCGGTCACGTTGTTGCCTTGTTGCGAAACGTGATTTTCTTGTGATTCTTGATTTTGCGTTCTAGTTGCAAGAACTGCTGGAGTTTCATTTTCCGTAATTGTGTTACGTGATGAATTACTGTAAAACGCTTCATGTAAAAGTGTATTATGTTTGCCGCGACATTCGCGGCAGCGTCTTTCTGACGTACATTCTTTATCCCCATGCGAATAAAGACAATTTTTGCACAAATGCAATCGTGTTATAGCTTGTCGCTTTGAACTTGGTGCCATGTTTAAAAACGTATTGCAATAGTATATTCCGTGTTAACCTTTACACAACGGACATGTTCATTCGATATTATTCACCGAAGTCTTAATTGCTGAATATTTATTCTTGATATTTGACGATGGTGATTTATTTTGTTTGCTTGTTGATGGTTTGGAATTTTCGTTTTTCTTGCGCGAAGATTCCAATGCGGTAAATCTGCTCTCTAAGAAGCTTAGAAATTCCGTCAATTTTGGCAGTTCTCTGGGTTTCTTCAGAGATTCCAAATAATGATCATGCGTTTCCGCGTCTAATTTCAGCAATAAAATACGCACGATGAACGGATCCCAGCTGTCTATATTAACGCCTAGGTTCCTTATTGAGTTTAAACACTCTAGTGTAGTATCGTGAATTTTCTTAATCTGAGGGACGTTTGCTTGTTGAACTACTGGAAGATTTAGTACGAGATCGATGTGAGATGTAAAAATCAACCATGTTTTATTGTACCTATTGTTCAATATCTCCCAGCAAACAGTGTAGTTGTCAGAACTGATTTGTAAATGCTGTATTAAACGTTCAGCTTCTCCCCGCACCTTGCTTTTAAGAAACTGCATCTTGTGGGCGTTTGATAAGGAAATGTTACTGTGGATAGCTTCAACAAACAAGTCCTTAAAAGACACCCAATTTTGATAATTGCCATTGAAGAACGGGATGTCAATTTTTGGTGTCCAATTCTCCTTGTGAACAACGGACCCTAGTTTTCTATTAATTGCATTTTTTAATTCATTGTAAATAGTTTCTTGCTTCGTATAAGATACCTCATATTCTTGATTCGTACCTTCCAATTCGCTGTCTAATTCCCAATGTAAGGAATCTATGATAGACCATCGACACTGTAGGTTACGTAAGGCATCTTTCAACTCCCACTTTTCTGACATAAAATCTAAATTTATTAATGTCACAGTGCGCTGCAGCGCCCTGAAGTTGCTTGCTTGTTTTTTCAATAGTTCATCAAGCTTGCTAGATGAACCTCTGGAGCATACCTCGACGGGCGGCAATTGACGTGCCACCGGGTCTGCTTGCTCAGACGGCGCAGGACATTGTTCCTCCTGTGCAGAACCTCCCTGTTGAGCTTCTTTCATTTTTATCAACAAAACTTGATATTGTTGATTGATGCCTTGGTCGAGATGTATAGCTCTTTTGTTTTTTCATATGCATGGTCACTAAAATACGGATGAGACTTGCTTTCCTCCGTAAGAAGACGATCGTGATTGTACTGGTAATCGGACCAATACTGATTTAAGTGTTCTAAACGTCGCTTGAAGTAGTCGGCAGTCTTACGATCTGCCGAGTCCTTTTTGATATTTGTAGCCAACTTTAGGATGGCTGTGTAAAGTTCGTCCTGATTTGCATGTATGGCCTCCATGACGAGGACTTAATTGAAGTAAGAAATAAATGGAAAGATCTTACTTGAATGTTCTTGATAACTGCTTACGGATCCTTGGTGATCCCCTGAGACACCTGCTAGCCTCAGGTCTTGATGATAAACCGCTCCCTGGGACACCTGGTTGTCCCGAAGTCTAAAATTCCTGCACTGAACTTCTGATAGTTCACAGATCCTTGACGATCCTTGAGACACTTGTTAGTCTCTGAGTCTGAAATCCCCACACTTAGCACCTGATAGTTTACGGATCCTTGTTGACCCTTGAGACACTTGTTAGTCTCTAAGTCTGAAATCCTCACACTTAGCACCTGATAGTTTACGGATCCTTGTTGACCCTGGGTCACTTGTTAGTCCCAAAGTTTTATAGTCACTCAACATAGTACACACTTGAGTCACTGGATAGCTGCCCGCTACACTGTCCACGCGCGCGAAATGAACTATGTAGCGTCCGATGTTCACAGTCGAAGGACCAAAAAGAATGTATGATCTCTTGCTAGACCAGACATTACTTTTAGATGATAGGTGAAGGGAATAAAAGAAAGTAAAGTACTGAAACACTACTGTATTGTCCCAAAGGTACTTAAAGTAAAATGAGCTTAATGAACTGTTTGTGCGGAAATGAAGTGAGTGACGCGGCCCTTGTTGGCTGTAACGAGAACGCCTGGCTGACTTGATAGCTCAACGCGAACTGAACTAATTATTACTTATAAGTTGAAATGAATGTGGCGTAAACTGCTGAATTGCAGAATGTGCGGTTGCACCGTACACCCTTCGACCTCTTTACAATTAGTAATAAACTAGCGATCAAAGACGACACTCGTTTCATTGTCTCCGCACTCCTACCCACAACGTATAAACATATCACAAATGCAAAAATGAAAATTAAAGCATTTATTTCAAGTAGGCCAGTTACAGGCACTTTTGAATTGTCGAAACAAAAATGAACATTTAATGTGGCTACAGTCCCAGTCACAAGACATAAAAACTGTGAAAGTACTGTAGTTGCCCATTCCCTAGCGAAGATCTCTATGGAGAAGAACGGGCAAGAAACTCCATGGACTGTTACTGTTACTGTTAGCCTGTGTCATCCCACTGCTGGGCAAAGGCCTCTCCCCATGACTTCCAAATTTTTTGATCCTGGGCCAATGTGGGCCACTGGTCGTTGGTTTTGACTAGCTCATCCCGCCATCTCCTGCGAGGCAACTCCATGAACACCCTTTTAAATCAAAATATTGTTACAGAATCTTGGTTACATCATTCATGTTGAGATGGTATATTATGTGAGAACAATGTAGCAAGATGTGCACGTTAAAAGTGTCCATAGAAAAACAAAAATAAAATACAACTCAAAAACAAAATAATTAATTCAAATAAACCATGGCGACTAAGATATGACCAGTCACAACTGACAGCGCCCGTTCACGAACATGACGCATGGATCAGCACCATACAGCTCAACCATTTTGAAGGGAACTAAATGACTCGACACACGCGCCACCATCAGCGGGACATTTGAATGAGCATGACATACTCTCAACCCTAGTAGCAATTGCCGTTGGCTTCCTTATGCCAACAGTTGGGAATGTATTGGCAGACGGTTAGTTGTTCCGCCAACCTAAACTTAAAATAGGCCCATTGTCATAAACATGCACTATTTGCCCAACGAATAGCCAACAAAGGGCCTTCTGTTACTATTCCTACTGTTGGGTGATTTTTGCAGGGATTTCAGTTATTATAACAACATTGGGCCAACTAACGACGGGTCTGCTGCATCTATTCCTACTGTTGGGAGATTTTTGTAGGGATTTAAATTACTAAAACAACATTGGGCCAACTAACGACGGGCCTGCTGCTTCTATTCCTACTGTTGGGAGTTTTTTGTAGGGATTTAAGTTATGATAACAACTTACATCGGTCCAACTTAAACCTTTCAATGGGCCTGTTAGGGATGATACGTATATACTGGTACAGGTATAATTTACCCAGTATGAACTTACTAGTACTCTCTGAACTCTTAGTAACTCTACGAAACATATTTTTAATATTTTTGTTTACATTTGAGATTTATGGTTTATACTGTAAACAAAGTGCAAAATTGAAAATTAAGGATAATTTAAGAAGGACATTCCGTCACTAAATGTCTTTCTTTGGTGGGCGTTATATTCATGCCGAAACCGTAATGATAATATCGTAAAGGTTCAAAAGTTGTACCCCAACCTTGATAGATGGCGTTGTAGTCCAATTAGAAGTCGCTATCGTTGTGTTACCACGATTTGGTTGGGTTCGACTGAATTTTAGTAAACATATTACCAGCTTAGGCGCGGGAACACGAGTGGCGTATGGCGGTGGCGCGGATGCGCGGGAGGGTGAAAAAGTGGCGCCACTACCTCGCCCCCCGCGCACACGTGCCACCGCCATACGCCACTTGTATATGACCCGCCCGCGCCTTAGATCAGAAAGCAATTTGGTTTTATTTCAACCCTATTAGTGTTCACACAAGGTTGTTAGTTCAACACTACCAGCTCGGTAGTAAACATTGGTAGTTAAGTAGTTGAAGGCCAAGTACTTACTTGGGCCTTCGTAGGCAAATCCACGGTGGCTCCATCGCAAGTTGGGCCTTCGTAGGCAAATCCACGTAGGCCATCAGTTTTGGGCCCAACCCGCAAACTGCCCGCCAATTGTATGCATTTGCCAACTAACCAGAGGTATGTGGCCCAACTAAATGCCAACAAAAAATGCTACTAGGGAACCGCCAGGGCCCATTCAAGTCAAGAAAATACGTAGGTTTCTATTGAATGATAGCTTTCTAGTACATAGTACTCACACAATAAGGGGTATGCGATTATATAATACTAAAGAGATTGAATCTATACAATGCAAAGATAGTTGTACAATCTTCAGCAGCTCCAACAATACCATTTAATGCTATCAATTTATGCGTCCCTGTCCTTGTGGAGCAGGACCAGCATTGAGCCAAGCATTTTTATCAGCGATATAATCGCTCAACTCTTAATAAATGCTTCCTGACAAAGTGTGCGTTTAATGCATGTTTTAAATTTCGTCTCATTCAGTTCAAGAATACTTTGTGGAATTTTATTATACTCGTAGCATCTCAAACAGTACCCCATGAAAGATGAGTCTATTTTAGCGAGTCTAAAGCCTGGCTGAACTAGTTGGTCCCTATTTCTAGTACTGTAATAATGTCTGTCACCTCTTTTACCAAAAAGATGCAATTTTTTTCTTACGTACATTATGTTTTCGTAGATGTATTGACAATGTACCGTCATAATGCCAATATCCTTAAACAGTTCCCTTAGAGAATCGCGCCTATGAAGATTATATATGGCTCTGATGGCTCTTTTCTGCAGAATAAATATAGACTCAATATCTGCAGCCCGTCCCCATAACAAAATACCGTAAGACATTATACTATGGAAGTAACTAAAATAGACCAGTCTAGCGGTATCGGATTTTACTAATGGCATTTGCTGCTGAACTTAGCCGCCCCGCAAGAGATGTTAAATGAGAACCCCATTGTAGCCTTGAATCAAGCGTAATCCCTAGGAAAACCATTTTATCTACGAATTCAAGTTTCTCATTATTCAATAATATATCACAATCACTACCCTTAACATTCGGTAAAGCAAATCTTATGCATTTGGTTTTTTTTTTCATTTAATACTAAATTGTTTTCTGTGAACCAATTTTGGACCTGAGTAGGGCATTATTCACGTCATCTAAATGTTGTGCTCGTCTGTTTATCTTAAAAATCAGGGAAGTGTCATCATTAAATAACACCATATTTTGAGGTTGGTTTTTCTATAAATAGGGTAGATCATTTATATATACTAGAAAAAGAAAAGGACCCAATATTGAGCCTTGCGGAACCCCTAGATCATTTATAATATATTTACTAGAAATATATACAATCACGTATCACACTCCGACACAAATCAAGATTAAACAAAAAAAATACACTCAACAAGCCCCTATGTAATGTTAATAAAAATATATAACAAACTACCTGAAATAATAAAAAAGAAGAGATATTAAACATATTTAAAAAAAACTAAAACAATTTTTAACAGAAAAATGCTACTATAGTATAAATGAATATTTAAACGATAAAATATAATATAATAATGCATAAAATTTCTATGTATATAAAGAATTCCTATTATGGTATTATTGGATTTATTTTAGACATATTTTTTTTTGTATTTTTAAAGTTTCCTCTCTCCTACTATGTCTTTGTCTTATGCTGTGCCCGACAGGGTCCATAATGATCTCATTTTTCAATTTACCACCTAAGTTCACATTGTGGAATGCAAATAAAGTATTGAGTGTTGAGTATTGAAGAGGAAAGGACCCAATATTGAGCCTTGTGGAACCCCCATTTTTATTTTTAAACCCTGTGAATTAACACCATTTATCTGAACATTTTTTTGTCTATCATTCAAATATGATCTTACCAAACTTAGTGCAAGTTTACCTCTTTTACGCGTAACTAATATCTGGTTTGAAATGAATTGGCAATTTTTATTTTATTATTGTATTGTTGTTGATGCTTATGCAATTATTGTTGAATGTATGTGCAATGGCTAACAAGAGTGATCAGTGTCTTACTGTCTTTTACCAGAACGTACGGGGATTGCGAACAAAGACAGACTCGTTTTATCGTCAGGTTTTACAAAATTCCTACGATGTTATTGTTTTAACGGAGACGTGGTTAATGGTGTGTTAAACTCGAAGTTATTTGATGATCGTTACTTAGTGTGGCGCCGTGACCGGGATTATGCTAAGACGGGACAAGCGAGGGGTGGTGGTGTGCTTATAGCGACGCGTAGGGAGTTACCTGTCACTCCGCAACCGCTCCTACACTCCTCGGCGGAGGTGGGCGGAGGATCTTTGGATCAGCTTAAAGCTTAAAAATTCGAAGACACGAGAATACGTGAACCTATATATCTGCGCTCTTTACCTGTGTAAACAGAACAAAGGGTTTTCGTTTTCGGAACAACTAAGTAACTTCCTGACCAAAATTAACCATACAGTTCTAAATAAAACTTCAGATGTGTTTTTAGTTTTAGGTGATTTTAATATGAGTGGAATGTCGTGGGCTCCATCTAATAACCTTTCGTTAGTTCCAGTGAACCCCGCCACTAGTGACGAATATTTGCTCGCGGACGAGTTTTGTATGCTGGACTTTGGACAGTATAATGGGGTAACTAATGCGTACGGGAAATTGTTAGACTAATGCCCGTTTTCACCGACATCCCCTAAGTTTATGGGATCCCCTAAACATAGATAGGGGACCGATAGGGGATGGTTTCTGTTTCACCGACGTTTAGGGGTCACTTAAACGCTAAAAGGTCCCCTAAATTTAGGAGGTCGAAATTCCAGCCCATAAACCGGCACCTAAGTAAGTGATCTCCCAAAACACGAAGATGGATTCTGGTCTCAACGAACTTTTTGTAAATTTAGAAACTGTTTCTACAATATTCAATGCTATAAACGTAAAAACAGCCGCAGACCAAAAATATATCGGAAACGACCCAATTATGATGAAACTGACTTTTAAAGGAGATATAGGTTAAGTAAAGCTTCAGTGTTATATTTTTTGGAAAAGATTAAACTCGCCTTAGAATTTCCTGTTATTAGGTGAGTACATAACACAAGCAAGTTTTTACATGTCCCTTGCTCTTAAAATAAATGACACCTCGTGGTACTTTTTCGTAGTAACATGGTTTTTTGTTGACAATACTTTATCAATTTACGTACCTACCATTCACTTGTTAAGCAGGTAGGTACCTTATTACCACAGAAATCTTATTACCTATTATTAATTGATGTTGTCTGTATGGTTCCTACAATGAAAACATTTCATTTTTTCATAAAAAAAATTATATATCTATCAAATCAGTTATTGATAGCATTGAGTTTTTATGCTACGTGTAACCATTTGTTGGCCGTGGCAGACATGGGTGGCATCAGTGTGGCTACTTAAAGTCGAATAATAAAAAGAGTGTTTGCAGCAATTATAGTGACCCTACGTCCGGAGTATATCAAGTTTATTGAAACCAGTGAGGAATAAGTTAAGTGAAGATGGGGTTTTATAATATTGCAAGGTTCCCCATGTAATTGGATGCATTGATTGTACAAAATAACAAAATACAATAACCAAGTGAAAGCACAACACCTAAAACGAGTTAAAATTATGAAATTAATCTGTTTAAACATTATTACGATTGTTACAAAATAAAACATGAAGTAAAATTAAATTTATTATATTTTGTAAGGTGTATGTCCATAAAGGAACGAAAATCTCGAATTAACGATACGCGACGCTGAACGCACAACAAACATTTTCATATCTCACGACTATGAATTACATAAGACCAGACGTGTCAAAAACAAAATCAGTAATAGACCACAGATAATACGCAAGGTATCGTAATGTAAGCATAAGCACAGAGTAATGGTTCAAGAAAATTTAAAATGTATGAAAATTTTAATGAAATCATAGTGATATTGATAATAGACCATGATTAATTAATAACTGTAACCATTTAGGTGTTTATTTATGAGATTTTAATAAAACACTGTCATGTTTCAAAGTATCGACAAATTCAAAAACGAATCAGTCACCACTATCGAGAACAAAACGTCACTTAGTTATGAGTCCCCTAGCTAAGTGATGGAAATGGTGGTGAAACAAAAATTATTTCGGGGCTAATTTAGGGGAGCTTTTAAGCTAAGGGTCCCGTACGTAGGTGGTAGTATAGGGGATGTCGGTGAAAACGGGCATTAGTCCTCTCAAATAAGTTAGCCTGTGTTAGCGAGTTGACTCTCTGGTGCCCATTGATCCCTATCACCCTGCGTTGTCAATCAATATTGACATCTTTGAAATACCTCCTCTTGACCATGCGCCGCGGTCGCGATATATCTATAGCAAAGGCGATTTTGTTTCCATTAATAACGAGATTTCTAGTACTAATTGGGAACATGAGTTTTAAATCCGATCACTGGATGAGTCCGTTGAGTACTTTATAGACACCATAAAACAATTTCAAAACAAGTATATACCACAAAAGCTAGTACGTAATAAAAAATACCCGGTATGGTACAGCTCATCACTCGTCAATACAATTTAAGAAAAATATAAATATTTAAAAAAATTTAAGGGCCGCGGCAATAAATCTGACGAGTTAACCTTTAATTATATCCCGCTCTTGCTAGTTCGTTCAGCTCCTTTCAACATGGATTTTTGAAAGGACGGTCTACCACTTCTAACTTGATCTTATTCAATGATTTTATTACGGATGCTATGGATAATGGTAAGCAGGTTGATGTCGTTTACACAGATTATAGCAAGGCATTTGATCGCATCGACCACTATACCCTCATAAAGAAGCTTAGTTACATGGGCATCCGACATTGATAACAGGTCACAAGCAGTAGTGCTTAATAATTATATGTCTGGTTGGGTAAATGTACCCAGTGGAGTACCTCAGGGCTCACTGCTCGGTCCGTTTTTATTTGTAGTCTATGTGAACGACATCGATCAGTGCCTCCATTCATCCAAACTATTATGCTTCGCTGATGACATGAAAATCTTTAGCACTATTTCAAAGCTCGAAGATAGTCTAGAGCTTCAGGCTGATTTGTATCGGCTTGAAGAGTATTGTCGCGCTAATAAACTTGATCTCAACCCATCCAAGTGTTCGGTGATCACTTACACTAGGAAACGTGCCGTCCTAGTTACTAGTTATACCTTGGCGGGCCAGATCTTGCCATGGTGCAACACTATTCGTGACTTGGGCGTCCATCAAGACAGTAAGTTAGTTTTTGACACGCATATTGATGCAATTGTGAAGAAAGCTTCTAAGCTACTTGGATTTATAATGCGTCCCTCTAAGTGTTTTTCAGATGCAAAAACATTAAAGATATTATACTGTACCTATGTAAGAGGTCAGCTAGAGTATGCGTCTCAGATATGGAATCCACGTTATCTGAAATACATTGACCGCATTGAAAACATCCAAAAGCGCTTCGTTAAATATCTTTGTTTTCACCAAAAGATTCCATATAAGTCAGCTGATTATCTTGAACTCTGTAGGAAGTATCATTTGCTACCACTGGTAGATCGGCGTAGAATAGGCGACTGTTTGTTTTTGTTAAAGATCCATAATAACAATATTGATAACCCTGAGTTATTGTCAAAATTTTATTTCAATGTCCCAAGTAAGACATTTCGTTTTAATCCACCCATACGTGTACCTCATTCATCTTCGAATTATAGGCAGAACAGTTATATTGTGCGGGTAAGCAGAGACTTCAACGACATATGCAAGGAATATGACTTTGATCCATTTACACTTAGTGTGAATTCGGCCAGAAGGTGATTAAGCCTCAAATTTTTCAAGTAGCCGTAGGTTTTATTGTTTGTTTTGGTTTTTATAACTTTTTTTATTTTTTTTCTCACTTATATTAAAGCTATGTGTTTTGTGTTTTTGTGCTTACATCATAAATAACTATAATACGTCTATACGTGAGGACTTGTAATTGGCTTTCTAGTGACTATGATTTCCTTTTTTTTTCCTGTATTTATTAGCTGTAAGTCTTCCATGTATTATATAAATAAATAAATTACTTTTTCAAAAACCTTGCTAAAAACTGGCAACACGGATACAGGTCTATAATTGTTAGTATCTTTACTGTCCCCGGACTCGCAGAGGTATGACTTTACTGTATTTCATTAAATCAGGGAAAACTCCTTGGTCTACACATAGATTAAAAATTAAAGCTAAGTATGGGGCTATAGTCTCAAGTATGGATGTACAAACTTTGATAGACATTCCCCATAGATCTTCAGTCAGTTTGATTTTTACTTGCCGGAAAGCTTTAATAACTACCATAGGGTTAATGTGTTTAAATTTAAATTCAGCCAGGCAGCCAGACACATTCGCCTTTAATAAACCCATTGAGACTTCAGGAGAGGAATTAAGAGCCTCCGTAGTTTTTAATGGTATCGTAGTTTTCAATGCAATGTAAAAGGTGTAAAATACCCTTATCGCTATTCCCAGTAACGGTTTTTGCGTATAGTTACTCAGTTATCCAACTGAGTAACTAACTGAGAATTCTTCGGGATTGTCATGTTATAGTAGTATTGCGTACATTTAACTAGCAACACTGTTAAGAGTTGGCAACACCATACAGGGTGTAAACAACCTCATCACGAAGCCGTCAACCAAGCATTCTGTACGTCGAACTAAGTAACTTTACGCAAAAAAATTTGCTGGGAAACGACATTTTTTTTTTTGGTTGAAAAATCATTTTTGTGGTAGAACTCAATGTAATGCACTTAAAACATTGTGCTGATGGATTGATTGAATAGTACGGGGGTAGTAGAGGTGTTTGAAGTAAAAATCTTACAATAAAAACTTGTATTTAAAAAAAGAGTTGTGAAAAAGTTGGAACTTCGACCCCCAAATATCTCCGTAACTAGAAGGTTCCCAGGTATGGTGTACAACAAAAAAAAATATCGCAATGACAGGGAGAACAAGTGCCTTTCGGCTCCGTTAAGAGGTGTTTTACACCATTAATAATACCCCTTCTACTAAACGTAAGTAGTACTTACGAGACAGCTAAGGCTCGATCATTCGGTCGCCGATGGCCGACCCGAAAGTCGGCCTCTGCCTGATTGACCGTTGGTCGGTGGAAGTTTAAAATATTGTTAAGTATCGGAATATATTTTAAATTAACGTATGGTCGAGTGCAATTAGACAACGAGTAATCGGGGAACATATATAAGAAGGAACGAAGTTTACAGTGGACGGATTTTCATGGGACTTTTTTTATTGAGTTCCTAGGGGAGTGGAGTAGAAACCCATGTCCCATGAAAATCTGCCCACTATAAACTTCGTTCCACCTTTTAAGTCTTTTTTGTCTAATTG
This sequence comes from Xestia ashworthii, assembly GCA_950022955.1. Lineage (NCBI taxonomy): Eukaryota > Metazoa > Arthropoda > Insecta > Lepidoptera > Noctuidae > Xestia > Xestia ashworthii. The sequence continues at coordinate 25,212,835 of OX465556.1, forward strand.
CACTCGGCTAGTATGCGAAATTGTGATAAACTAATTTGATTATACGTTTGTAGAAGTTGATAAAGCGATTAATCATCATCATTATTTCAGTCGAAAGACGTTCACTGCTGGACATAGGGGATCATTCTCAGAAGATCCATTGGCTAAATCCATGATGGATCTAATGGATCTAGTGAGTATTAATTTTCTCATTGGATCCTGATTTTAAGAAATGGATCTACTGAGAATCGTTGGTTCCAAGAAGAAGAAAGAAGATCCATTGGCCAGATCCGCGGTGGACTCAGGGACAATATAATTTTTCAATGAATCCTGATTTCAAGATGTGCAGACTACTGAGATTTTTTCCTCAAAAGAGCCGTGAATTAGACCCGTTATGGATGTATCTATCTATCACATTGAGGGATATATGAAACAAAACATGTACCTACCCCAAAACGTAGTAGGCTCGCATGAGTTCAAGGTGGTATGTATTTTAAGAATCGGTTTAGACCGGGTTTTTTTTTCTATTAGTTATAAGTACATACAATAATGAAGGAATTTTGCGTGATTGTAGAATTATTAAACAAAATATTTCATAGATACAACTTTTAATAAAAAACCACAAGAAAACGGATACATAAGTGACAAGGGAGGCAGCGCCACCGACGCGATATTAAACTTAAACTAAAACGGATACATAAGCGACAAGGGAGGCAGCGCCACCGACGCGATATTAAACTTAAACTAAAACGGATACATAAGTGACAAGGGAGGCAGCGCCACCGCTGCACCGACGCGATATTAAACTTAAACTAAAACGGATACATAAGTGACAAGGGAGGCAGCGCCACCGACGCGATATTAAACTTAAACTAAAACGGAAACATAAGTGACAAGGGAGGCAGCGCCACCGACGCGATATTAAACTTAAACTAAAACGGAAACATAAGTGACAAGGGAGGCAGCGCCACCGCTGCACCGACGCGATATTAAACTTAAACTAAAACGGATACATAAGTGACAAGGGAGGCAGCGCCACCGCTGCACCGACGCGATATTAAACTTAAACTAAAATGGATACATAAGTGACAAGGGAGGCAGCGCCACCGACGCGATATTAAACTTAAACTAAAACGGAAACATAAGTGACAAGGGAGGCAGCGCCACCGACGCGATATTAAACTTAAACTAAAACGGAAACATAAGTGACAAGGGAGGCAGCGCCACCGCTGCACCGACGCGATATTAAACTTAAACTAAAACGGAAACATAAGTGACAAGGGAGGCAGCGCCACCGACGCGATATTAAACTTAAACTAAAACGGAAACATAAGTGACAAGGGAGGCAGCGCCACCGCTGCACCGACGCGATATTAAACTTAAACTAAAACGGAAACATAAGTGACAAGGGAGGCAGCGCCACCGCTGCACCGACGCGATATTAAACTTAAACTAAAACGGTACTACATTTGGGTGCAAAAGTTAAATAGATAGTTGAAATATAATGTTTTTTTCACTTATCATGCTCTAAAAGTACGCCAATATTATAGCCCTACGAAGCGAAGTGACCATTTATTCCCTAGGGAGTAAAAAGTAATTTAAAAATGGAACGCTCTTCTACTCTAAAACATGGTAACAAAAGAGTAACTTTTCAAAGGTTTTATTTAAATTTCGAATTGGCTTGCAAATAGAAAGCGATTTATTGAAAAAAAAAACAAATGAACTCTTCAACGCGAGAAAAAATATTGTTGTTTGTGTGCATCGTTGATTTTTAAAAGTATGTGCAATGCCTCTGTTGCTAGCCGCTGCAGTAATGTAGGTACTAATTATCTGTGGAGTGTGGATCATCTTCATTGCGAAAATGTTGAGGTGTTTTAAATTGTTAATCTGTGACTGACCTGATAGAAGAAAAAACTGACCTCTCAGTTCAGAATTTTTGTCGAGTGTAAATTTGTTCGGTTTTAAATGACTATTTTTCTCGCACTCGAAGTGAAAAGTACAGTTAGCACCTCCAGACTAATCGCCAATTTAATATAACCTCGCTTTTAATATTAACCACCTCGGGTATATTATGGCTTCGTTTAGTCCCTCGTTATAAAATATACTATTTGATCCCCAGATTTGCATTATCTTCTTTGAAAAACAATCAATTGTGGGTAATAGTAACCTCATAAAATTATATTATTGTATGTATTACTATTAGACCGATTCTTAAAATACATACCACCTTGAACTCATGCGAGCCTACTACGTTTTGGGGTAGGTACATGTTTTGTTTCATATATCCCTCAATATGATAGATAGATACATCCGTCATTGGTCTGATTTATGGCTCTTTTGAGGCAAAAAATCTCAGTAGCCATATCTTGAAATCAAAATCCACTGAAAAAATAAATTGTCACTGGATCCATCGTGGATCTGGCCAATGGATCTTCTGAGAACGAACGATTCTCAGATCCAATGAGAAAATTAATACTCCCTAGATCCATTAGATCCCTCATGGATCTGGCCAATGGATCTACTGAGAATGATCGGACATAGGTCTCCCCCAAGTGTCGCCACATTGACCGGGCTCGTGCGACTCGCATCCACCGGATTCCAGCAACCTTCACCAGGTCATCGGTCCACCTAGTGGGAGGTGTTCCAACGCATCGTCTTCCGGTACGCGGAAAAAAAAAAAAAAATTATATACCTAACCCTGAAGCTGCCGTTTTTCTGAGTTGCCAAAAGTCACGATTTCCGTTAAGCTCGTACATAATGTGGGCAGGAAATGGGTTTTGTGTTGAGATCACAAAGAGGCGGATTACGCGAATCACGCTTAAGGGGCCGGCGGAGCATGCGTATTTCATACAAACGTAATACCAAAATAATTTCTAAATGGAACATATTCTTAAGGTGGTGTGTATTTATTTCGATTGGATTACAGAATATCTATGTTTCCAAATATATATATTGAAACAACAATGATAAAAAGACGAGATATGAGGAATTTAAAATTTCTATACAAAACCTATTTTTCTCATAACTCTTGTTAAAATCAGTATTCAACCAAAATATTTTTTTGGGAACCTAGATATTCTGTAATCTAATCGAAATAAATACACACTACCTTAGGAATATGTTTGATTTACAAATTATTTTGGTATTACGTTTGTATGAACTACGCATGCTCCGCAGGCCTCTTAAGGGACTACGCACACTTATTCAGCTCTATTCAGCTTATGTCCATAGAAAACAACGATTTTGTATGGAGACGCGTACGCATCCATTTAGCTTTCCGCGTTTATTCAGCTTTTGCGGCCAACAAGTATAAAATAATAACAAATGTGTTTTTATCATGCGAGTGCTTTAGATAGAGTTCAGCGCTGTTCTGCCGCGTTCAGCACTCTTCTGTCGCGTTCAGCACTGTTCTGCCGCGTTCAGCACTGTTCTGTCGCGTTCAGCACTGTTCTGCCGCGTTCAGCACTGTTCTGTCGCGTTCAGCGCTGTTCTGCCGCGTTCAGCACTCTTCTGTCGCGTTCAGCACTGTTCTGCCGCGTTCAGCACTGTTCTGTCGCGTTCAGCACTGTTCTGTCGCGTTCAGCACTGTTCTGTCGCGTTCAGCACTGTTCTGTCGCGTTCAGCACTGTTCTGTCGCGTTCAGCACTGTTCTGCCGCGTTCAGCACTGTTCTGTCGCGTTCAGCACTGTTCTGTCGCGTTCAGCACTGTTCTGTCGCGTTCAGCACTGTTCTGTCGCGTTCAGCACTGTTCTGCCGCGTTCAGCACTGTTCTGTCGCGTTCAGCACTGTTCTGCCGCGTTCAGCACTGTTCTGTCACGTTCAGCACTGTTCTGTCGCGTTCAGCACTGTTCTGTCGCGTTCAGCACTGTTCTGTCCCGTTCAGCACTGTTCTGTCGCGTTCAGCACTGTTCTGTCGCGTTCAGCACTGTTCTGTCGCGTTCAGCACTGTTCTGCCGCGTTCAGCACTGTTCTGTCGCGTTCAGCGCTGTTCTGCCGCGTTCAGCACTCTTCTGTCGCGTTCAGCACTGTTCTGCCGCGTTCAGCACTGTTCTGTCGCGTTCAGCACTGTTCTGTCGCGTTCAGCACTGTTCTGTCGCGTTCAGCACTGTTCTGTCGCGTTCAGCACTGTTCTGTCGCGTTCAGCACTGTTCTGCCGCGTTCAGCACTGTTCTGTCGCGTTCAGCACTGTTCTGTCGCGTTCAGCACTGTTCTGTCGCGTTCAGCACTGTTCTGTCGCGTTCAGCACTGTTCTGCCGCGTTCAGCACTGTTCTGTCGCGTTCAGCACTGTTCTGCCGCGTTCAGCACTGTTCTGTCACGTTCAGCACTGTTCTGTCGCGTTCAGCACTGTTCTGTCGCGTTCAGCACTGTTCTGTCCCGTTCAGCACTGTTCTGTCGCGTTCAGCACTGTTCTGTCGCGTTCAGCACTGTTCTGTCGCGTTCAGCACTGTTCTGTCGCGTTCAGCACTGTTCTGTCGCGTTCAGCACTGTTCTGTCGCGTTCAGCACTGTTCTGTCGCGTTCAGCACTGTTATGTCGCGTTCAGCACTGTTCTGTCGCGTTCAGCACTGTTCTGTCGCGTTCAGCACTGTTCTGTCGCGTTCAGCACTGTTCTGTCGCGTTCAGCACTGTTCTGTCGCGTTCAGCACTGTTCTGTCGCGTTCAGCACTGTTCTGTCGCGTTCAGCACTGTTCTGTCGCGTTCAGCGGTGCTCCGCCGCGTTCGACGCCGAATGCGGCGGAACAGCGCTGCACACGTATGGTTCTCAACTCCTTGTCGACAAGTTGCGACCTGCATCAGTGTTTATTATTACGTAATCATTATGCACGCAAGGATCGAGAGTTCGGACGTGTTTTAAAGTAATTCTTATTACCTACCTACTTTATTTTTACGAAATAAAATAATGGACGAAGAGAAACTTATACTTCTAGTGCAAAAATATTCTTGCTTGTACGATCTTAGTTCGTCACATTATAGCGATCAACAAAGAAATTTCCATGTGTAGAAATGCACATAGAACTGTCCATGTTGAGGGTACAATAGGTACTAATTGAGTAGCTGACCGTCTTCGCAGCATATTCAGCGCCGTACGTAGTAGATAGAAGCATTTTGGCGGAGATAACTCTCTTACGCCGCTGTACGCGGTTGATAGAAGCAGAACTGTATAAGTGTGACCAAAATCGTTCAGCGAAACGCGAATGGAGCTGAATAAGTGTGCGTAGTCCCTAACACTACACAGTACACATGGTATTTTGCCCTTCCACCATGCCAGCGTATGCCACTTGTATAACTATTTGTTTTTACAACAGTGTAGGAGCGGTGACGCAGCACTTTGTATTCGTCGTATTCGGCGACACCAGTTCGCCCCGTAACCACCGTATACTAAAGACGCCACTCACCCTAACAAGTATTTCATTGTTGTTCGCGAGTTAGGAAATATTCAAGTTCAAGCCTATTTCATTTCTCTCCGTAGACATACCTAAAGGACATTATACAGTACACGCACACACAAAAACAGCTTTAGGCAGACCACTGAAAACACTCTTCTAACAGTGAGCTCAAACGCTCTGACCGAGTGTCCCAGTCCCACAGTTAGTACGTTCGTGACTCACCCCTGCGAGCGGATCTGGTGGCGCAGCAGCGCGGCATCGAAGCGGTGCGGGCGCAGCTGTGCGTCGGCGCGCAGGCAGCGCACCAGGCGCGGCGCGGCTGGCAGCCGCCGCACCAGCGCGCCCACCAGCGCGCGCTGCCGGCACGCCAGCGCGGCGGGGCGGCGCGGGGACCCGCCCCCGCCCCCGCCCCCGCCCCCGGGCCCCGCGCCGCCCCCGGCCCCCGGCGGGAACAGCGCCGCCAGCAGCGGGGAGCGCGCAGCCCCCAGCACGGCGCAGCAGCGGCGGCACACGCTGTCGCGGTTCTTGTGCACGATGCCGCGCGCCGAGTACGCCACGGCGCCGCCAAAGTGCACCACCCTGCGAGTGTCGTCCAAATGTTATACGTCCTACGTCTGTGTGTCCGTACATCACAGCCATTTTATTATAGAAGAAGATCACTTTTTTTCGATGCTGCTACACAAATTTGATGCAAAACTATGAAAAAAATGAAAATGTAACTGAGGGTTGAATTAAAAAATGTTGTCGCTGGCAACACGCCGACAGAGGGCGCTTGCGAGGCGTTGTCTAGGCTGCAGCGCGGCGCGCGCCGCCGGCACCACTCACTTTGCTTTCGACTACGGAGCTGTTCGGTCATTCCTAACATTATGGTTTATTTGAATTAATTATTTTGTTTTTGAGTTGTATTTTGTTTTGGTTTTGCTATGGACACTTTTAACGTGCACATCTTGCTACATTGTTCTCACATAATATACCATCTCAACATGAATGATGTAACCAAGATTTTGTAACAATATTTTGATTTAAAAGAGTGTCCATGGAGTTTCTTGCCCGTTCTTCTCCATAGAGATCTACGCTAGGGAATGGGCAACTACAGTACTTTCACAGTTTTTATGTCTTGTGACTGGGACTGTAGCTACATTAAATGTTCATTTTTGTTTCGACAATTCAAAAGTGCTTGTAACTGGCCTACTTGAAATAAATGCTTTGATTTTGATTTTGACAGATATCCTAATAGATTCAAGGCCGCCTTTGACCCACTGATCGTAGGTTCAAACCCCGACCCCTTTAGATTACTTTTTGTGATTTATTTCGATTTTTTGTTGGTCTAAGATTTTATTCGATCCCCAACCGCTTTTTACTTTTTGTGTTTGTAACCATATATTTTTTTGATAGCTGTAGATTTTAAACATTGTTAAATACATACTTTCATTTATATAGTTTGCTTATCTTCACATTTTGCTGACGTTGAACGAAATTGCCATTATTTATGGTCGCTGGCGAGAATTTAGAGTCTTGCGATAATGAGGGATTTTCTTTTTTAACTCTCCTAGTCGCTGGATAGATGGCGCTGACCGGGGTACGTTACTGGAAGGAACGGAACGTGACATAATTTTTTGATTATTTCACTTGTATGTTATTTTGAGAACTTAAACGAAACGTACTTAAAACGTAAATAAATAAAGTAATGTCGTCGTCACATCACATCACATCACATTGATATTTTAAAATTAGGTAATTAAACAACAAGGAAAAATAAAACAATACTTGCCAGTATTTTTTAGGGTTTTCCACGCCAGAAAGAAAATGTCCCAAGGGAAAAAGAAGAGAAGTCGTTGCCTTGTGGATTTGTGTACAAATGAAGGCATGCATCTTTTTCCTAAAGATGAAAGACGAAAGCGCAATGGGTACAAGCCATCGTACATTTTAAACCTGGACGGACCATAAAAAGACATTCGCACATAAATGCTCAGCACACTTTAAACCAAATGATTTTGTAAGAACACCATTATCAGTGTTACAACCAAGTAAGTTCATCAATGTTTAGTATTGTAGGTATTTTCTTAGGTTCAAAATTCAACAGTGATTAATTCATTCTATCTCAGATTAGATTCTAATAATAGTTTACCTGTTTGGCCGGAGGAGGCTATTGTGTTTGTACAGTACACGATACTGTATTCGATAATATTAGTAGAGGGAGCTGGATATGGAGTTAAAGATACGCTTGTAATTAATCGTGTATTCGTAACCATGATTCTACAGATGAAGAGCACATGACAGATCCCTATCCCCGACGTACGCGCGCGTCCGGTGTTGCTAGGTGTAGCAGCCTCCCCCACGTTATTAAATTAAAGGTCCAACCAATTCGGCGGTTTTCTGGTCCTTGTACTGCGACGCGTCTCCATCAAGGGAAGTGCTGGCGCAGGTGTATGTACCGTTGGTGCTGTAGGTAGCCACTGTAGGTCTTCTGCCCGTCTGAAAGTTTCTGGACTGGTTTCCTTTTCAGGGTTTTCTGATCATGATGAAAGATCTTCATTCTGTGCGGGGCTTTTTTTTGTAATTGAGTCTGTATCCTGAGATAAACTCGGCTGCCGCCGGTAAGTGCCAGAAATGTTGAGATGGTCATTATCCCTTGTGCATTTAGTCCCGATTATCTGATCCACATGTCTTTGTTGTTTCTTTCCATCTGCCTCAATTTCGTAATGTAGCTTTCCTCTTCTGTCCAATATTTTTCCAAATTTCCACTTATTTCCGTCATATCCTCTTATTTGTACTCTATCTCCTACCTTGAATTCGTTGTTTACAGTAAGGTCATCATTTCCATTATCATTATTTCTTCTAATCTCTCGTTCTCTTTTTACAAGGTCAATCCTTGTTCTATATATCCTTTTATACATCATTTCAGCTGTTAGGTGTCTTCCTGTACATCATTAAAAATCTCTGCAGTTTGTCTTGTAAGGATCCTTCTTCATTAGCCATTGACTTTAATTTATTTTTCAGTGTTTGCACACATCTCTCTGCTTTACCGTTTGTTGACGGATGGTAAGGTGCTGTGAATTTAGCTTGTATTCCATTTTCTTTTAAAAATCTCTGCATTTCTTCTGATCTAAACTGTCTTCCACTGTCTGAAACTTGAGTTATTGGTAGGCCAAATGTAGTGTATATCTTTTTCAGGATAATAATTGTAGCTGTTGCCGTAATAGATGTTGTTGGTACAACTTCAAGCCTCTTGGTATATGCATCTACCACAATAAGGAAGTATTGGTTCATGAACGGTCCAGCGTAGTCAATGTGTATACGGCTCCATGGTTCTTTTGGGTATTCCCAAGCATGTATAGGTACTTTTGTGGGATTTTTCTGCATGAGACAACACTTTTTACATTGTTTAACCATGTTCTCTATGTCTGAGTCAATATTTTGCCACCATACATAGCTTCTGGCTAATGCTTTCATTTTCACAATACCTGTATGAGCTGTATGTAATTCTTCTAACACTTTGTGTTGGAGGTTCTTTGGTATGACTATCCTAATGCCATAGAAGATGCAGTTATTCTGTAGTGAAAATTCATGTATTCTCTTGCAATCTTCTCTGCCTGACTGTATATCTAAGTATAGTTTTTGTAGTTCTGGATCTGTAGCTGTAGCTTCTTTAATTTCTTGTTGTGTAACTGGCATTTCTGTGATTTGAAAGTTTTTCTTTCTTTAAATCAGTAGTCACCGCATTTCTAGAAAAATAGTCAGCATTTGCGTGTTCTGTAGTTTTCCTGAGTTTAATTTCGTAGTTGAATCCAGCTAAGAAATTTGCATAATGTACTAGTCTAATGGCTGTAGTACCAGGTATTGCCTTCTCTGGGCGTAAGATTCTAGCCAGTGGTTGGTTGTCAATAATCAGAGTTATTTTCCTCCCATAACAGTATTGAAAAAACTTTTTAAGACCCCATATCAATGCCGCTGCTTCTTTATCAAGTTGGCTGTATCCTTTTTTTGCTTTTGTTAGTGATCTGGAAGCGAATGCTATAGGTCTTTCCGTTTTATCTGGCATGATGTGTGACAATACCGCTCCAAATCCAGTAGTTGATGCGTCAGTAGCCAGTGTTACCGGTAAGTTGTCATGAAATGGTGTCAGTACCTTTTCTCCGCAGATTTCCTCTTTTAGATCTTGGAAAACCTTCTCACATTTTGGGGTCCATTGTCCATACAAACTTTGTTTCTTTTTGTAGTAATCTGTAAAGTGGATTTAACTTTGATGCTAGGTTTGGGATAAATTGTTGGTAGTAATAACGACAAACCAGTAGTATATAGGCCTTATCGTATGTCATTTTATGAACGTGGCAAAGTCAGGGAAATTGTAGATGAATTGATTGATAATGATATTGTGCAGGAGTCTGAGTCTAATTAAGCTAGTCCAGTGTTATTAATAAAAAGAAAACAGGTGACCATAGACTTTGTATTGATTTCAGGGCATTAAACAATAAAACTGTAAAAGACAAGTACCCGCTTCCACTGATAGAAGATCAAATCTCAAATTTGAGTGGTAATAAGTTCTTCATAACTTTAGATCTCGCATCGGGATACTACCAGATACCGATGGCGAAAGAGAGTCGTCATCTGACTGCGTTTGTTACACCGGACGGCCATTACGAATTTAAACGTATGCCGTTCGGTTTGGCAAACGCTCCCGCAATTTTTCAAAAAATGATAAATAACGTTCTTGGATCGCGCAGGTTCACGTCAGCCTTGGCCTATATGGACGATCTTCTTATACCATCGGAATCTGTAGAGGAAGGGTTCGAACATTTAGAGGAGGTGCTTAAATTGTTAAGAGATGCGGGACTTACTCTTAAATTGTCTAAATGCAGGTTTTTTGACACTCAGCTAGAGTATTAGGCTACGAAATATCTGCTGAAGGTGTCAAACCAAGTGAAAGGAAAATTATAGCTGTCAGAGACTTTCCTACACCTCAAAATGTCAACGAGGTTAGGCAATTTTTAGGTCTAGCCAGTTATTTTAGAAAATTTGTACAAAGTTTTGGAGAAATAGCTAGACCTTTAACAGTGTTACTAAAAAAGGAGTCTACGTGGCAATGGGGTGAAAATGAGAATTTAGCTTTTTTAACGTTAAAAGATCGTTTAGTAGAGCGGCCGATATTGGCATTGTACAATCCTACATTAGAAACCGAATTACATGCAGATGCAAGTGCTCTAGGTTTGGGTGGTATACTTTTGCAATGGCAAATTAATCCCAGGGTTCTAAAACCAGTCGCTTATTTCAGCAGGCAGACCACACCAGCAGAGCGGTTCTTTCACTCTTACGAGTTGGAAACACTAGCTGTGGTCTGCTCACTAAAAAAAATCCGCGTATACCTGTTAGGCTTAAGGTTTACCGTGTTTACAGATTGCAATGCATTAAGAGCCACCCTTACAAAACGAGACTTGATTCCTCGGATTGCAAGGTGGTGGTTGCAGATCAGCGAATATGACTTTGACATCGAATATCGCGCGGGTAGTCGAATGTCTCACGTTGACGCGTTAAGTTGTAATCCGGTAGTTGAGGATTTAGATTTAGGAGGGCCCAACGAAAGAGAAGTTCTAACCGTTTATAACATCTCCACCGAGAACTGGCTTATAACACTTCAATTAGCTGATCCTGAACTCGTTAGAATAACTAAAATTCTTAAACCTAAAACAGATACTGAAGTTGTTGAAATAAAAAAAAATTATGCAATGAAAGATAACGTTTTGTATAGAAGAGTTGGGGATCAGTTAAAGTTAGTGGTACCACGTAAAGCTCGATGGCAAGTCTGTAGGATGAACCATGACGATATTGGTCATTTCGGACAGGCAAAGACGCTTGAGAGAATTCAAGATCAGTATTGGTTTCCCAAACTTCGACGATTCGTAAAAAAATACGTGGCTGCATGTATTAATTGTGCATATACTAAAGATAGCGCCGCTAAAGTTAAGTCTGGATATTTGTACCCGATCGAAAAAAAAGATATTCCGTTCTATGCTCTTCATGTGGATCATTTAGGACCTTTTGTTAAGAGTAAATCTTGAAACGTAAAAGACACCAAAACTAAAAATGTTATTAGAGTATTAGAAAATATATTTAATGATTTTGGGGTACCTGAAAGAATTATTTCTGATCGTGGATCGTCATTCACATCAAACCTCTTTAAAGACTTTTGTATCAAAAATGGTGTAAAACACATCATAAACGCTGTTGCCAGCCCACGTTCAAATGGACAAGCTGAGCGTTTTAACCAAACCCTTCTCAATGCATTGTCTTCAAAAAATCTAAATAATGACGAGCGAGACTGGGACAAACAGTTAGGTAGCATACAATGGGGTATCAACAACACCGTTAGCGCAACGACGAAGAAGACTCCCTCAGAGCTTCTATTTGGTGTAAAACTGCGAAATACTTCTACGAATAAATTTGGCATTCGTAAAGATGGTAGTTCAGAAGATGCTGAACTACAAATAGGGAAACTCTAAGGCAGGTAGCATATGAAAACATTAAAGCATCTCAGGAAAAACAGAAGGCTTTGCATGACGCTAACAAATCTCCTGCTAAAATCTATGAAGAAGGTGATTTAGTAAAGATAGTTAAGACTAATTTTAATAATGATGGAAGGAGTAAAAAGCTTATGCCTAAATTTGTAGGGCCTTATAAAGTAATAAAACAATTAGGAAATGATAGATATGTCGGAGAAAGCGATAACTTTTCAATATCAAGTTGCTGATTTGACTATTGTAGTAGGGGTAAACGCCGTGACGTCAGATGTTGATTTACTGGCGGCACGTGGACAGAGTCGTCTTGGAGAGTGGGGATTGTGCTGAGCTCACTTTTGCTCGAGTCTCCAACCAAATCACTCCTCCAGAACGAAACTGTCGGTTTGCCCATTTAGTGAGTGTTAGTGTGAAAGTGTAATGTCAAGTACTTTGTTAGTTTACTCAGTGTAGATGTTTGAAAAGAGTAACCATGGAGTTTCTTGCCGGTTCTTCTCCATGGAAACAACCAACCCGAACCGAGCACCTGACAATAAACAAAGTATCGCATTTAGTGAGTTTTCATAGCACGAAACCCGTCTTCTGCCCACATAATGCTCGAGCCTAACGAAATAAATCCTGACAAACCCGACATCAGAATTGGGATAAAATCGTGCTAATGAAATCATGCTGCGGGGACAGTGTTAATAACAATCAGTGTCAACTGCGTAAAAACCGAAAAAGTGTCGAAAAAAAACTTAGATCGCGATGAGTTTCTTGTGTCGGTTATTGAGTGCAAAAAAAAAACGGACAAGAAAGAGGGTAGATCGATTTGTCTGCATATAAACACCCACCCAAAATAACTTTAGTTTATCCGTGATCATAGTGCTTGCAACAGCGCCGAAATACCAGAAACTCAAAACAGACAGTAAACAAGTGTTATTTACCAAGTGAAAAAAACGGGACACACATCGTTTTTTAGTGTTAATGAAAATCAGTGACGGTTACTATTTGAAATGCAAAACAAAGACTTTGTTTCGCTTAGAGTTTTTCGTGGGACTAGTTTAAAGAATTGTTCAAGGCCAGATTCGTGTACGTCGAGACATTTTCGACCACCCTCATTTACGTGAATAGTGAAAAACAAAAATAAACAAAGTAAAATATGCGCCCGTCGTCAGGGAGCGAGACACGTCGGATATTTTCATCAGTACCACCAATCAAGTGTCGCGAATGCGGCAAACAACGACACAAACAAGCGGATTTTCGGACGAAGACGACCGCCCCGTCAAGAAGCGGTTGCCTGTGACGGCTGCTACAGGCGTTGGGCAGCGACCGCAGGCCAGCAGCAGTTCACTGGTGTGCTCCAAGTGTGGCACGCCGGGGCACATTGCTAGTCGCTGCGCAGCAGGACAGCGTTGGTCGTGTGCTGCTGTACTGGTGGAGAAGCAAGTCGACCTTTGCACCGTCGAGTCGGAATATGGAAGTCTTTGGTGAGTGTTTCGATTTTGATTCTTGAACTGAATGTTCCTTAATGAAAGAGTAAATTTTAATGTTGCTTGTAAATTTAGTGATGAGAGATATTGGACGGTGATCGTCATTCACTAAAAGATTTGAATTTTAGGCGTGCGTACAAATATGTACAGGGTAGGCTAAGGAAGATACCAGTGGGTCACGTACCAGTCGATGTTGATAAGGATTTTGATGATAATGAGTAAGCTTAAGTGGTGGCAACCTGTGCCTGTGTGGCAACCTGAGCCTGTGTAGCAACCTGAGCCTGTGTGGCACCTGTAGGGCTGAGACTTTTAATGGTGTGCATACGTAGTGTATACGTAGTGCATACGTAGTGTAAGTGTAGTGCATACGTAGTGCGTACGTAGTGGATGCGTGGTGTAGACGTAGTACATGCGTAGTGCGTGCGTAGTGGATGCGTAGTGTATGTGATACGTACGTAGTCCATACGTAGCTTGCGTAGTGTGTGCGTTGCAGACGTAGTCCGTGCGTGGGTTGCGTAGTGTGTGCGTTACATGCGTAGTGTGTGCGTTGCATACGTTGTGTACCACTGTTTTAGTACCCTATCGGTTTAGTAGTGTGTTTGACCGTACCAGTAGTTATTATTGCAGTTGAGTTATAAAGGTTGATTTGAACGACTGTGGTACATGGCCCAAGGGTTGACCTATTTTCAAGTATTACCAATTTAACCGTGTTTGATTTAATAAACTACGTCGTTGGTCTAGTGGGGGCAAACGCGACTGCTGAGCATGAGGTCCTTTTTTTTTTTTTTTTTTTTTAGGATGGGATATCATCAAATGACTTCTCCCACTCTGGGCGGAGCAGGAGGGAGTGTCAGACTCTTACTGACTAAAACCCATCCATGTTCCTTCCTCGCCCTTTACGTTCCGGGGCCGCGGTATCTCTTTCGAACAGTCCCGCAACCCCGGCAGGCTTCGGCCCTTGCGGGCCCCTCTCTTCTGCTGACATCTCTTTGAGGCGCGCGTGGAACACGAACGCGCCGTCGACACGGCCTGTCGTCACTAGACGGACGGACGGCTAGCTAGCCCATAGCTAACCGTCCACAGGCCCGCATCTACGGTGGCCGGTAGCCACCACGTGGCCCCCTACGCCCGGTGCGTCTCCCGCGGCGGCCGGGAAGAGAGGCTCTCTCCCTCTCTCGTTCCGCCACCTCCTTCACTAGCATGACTGCTTCGCAGAAGGAGGTGACAGGGCGGTGCTCCGCCCACGCAGGGCAGACTTCCACCGTGTGCTCCACCGTGTCCTCCGGTCGATCCTCGCAGTGGAGGCACCCGGGCGTTTCCTCCCGCCCGATTCGGTGCAGGTACCTCCCGAAACATCCGTGTCCGGTGAGGACCTGCGTCAGGCGGAAGGTGAGGACGCCGTGGCGCCTCTCCAGCCACTCCTCAAAGAGGGGACTTACCGCCACTATCGTGGCGTGCCCTGCACGGGGTTGCGACAGTCGCTCTCTCCATGTCGCCATGAGATCGCGCCGGAGGTCTGTCCGCTGAGCGGCAATTTGCCGCGGCAGCGGAGTTTCCCCCCGGCGTAGTGCCTCCGCGCGCCAGTCGTGCAGGCGCGCGAGGACTATCGCCTCCAGATCCCATGGCGGCAATTCGGCAAGCAGGCCCGCCGCCTCGCGGGAGATCGTGCGGTACCCACGGACCATTTTTACGGCCACCACTTTCTGGGGCGCGTTCAGGTAATGGGCGGCTCGCCGCCTCAAGGAACGCGCCCACACTGGGGCCCCGTAAAGGGCCATGGACCGCACGACCCCCGCATAGAGCCTGCGGCAGGAGGCGTTTGGCCCCCCAAGGTTGGGCAGGAGCCGCCTGAAGGCAGCCCCGGTCCGTTCCAGCCTGGGGGCCAAACGTCGGAAATGTTCCACGAAGTTCCATCGGCTGTCGAGTACGAGTCCCAGGTACTTCAACGTCGGCTCGACGCCGATGGATACCCCTCCCACCGTCAGTGTGGATCCCGATGGTGGCGCATTCCGAGGCCCATGAAAGCACATGGCCTCGGACTTGTGCAATGCCACCTCGAGACCCAGTTGCCGGATCCTCTCAACGACTATCGCAACCCCGCGTGTCATAACTTCGGCCGCCGCCTCGTGCGACCTCCCCTGTGCCAGCACCAGGGTGTCGTCTGCGTAGCAAACGACGCTGACACCACTAGGGAGGTCGGCGCGCAGCACCCAGTCGTAACCGATGTTCCACAGGGGCGGTCCCAGAACCGATCCCTGTGGGACACCGCACGACATCTCTCGCCGGTTCCAATCTCCGCAGCGACTGGGGTAGATGACGGCCCTGTCCGTCAGGTAGTCCCCGATCACACGACGGAGGTAGGTCGGCACCCGGTGATACCGGAGTGCCTCCCTGATGCAGCTCCAGGGCAGGGAGTTGAAGGCGTTGGCGATGTCGAGAGACACCGCCAAGACCACCCCGCCCCGGGATATCGCATCCCCCGTCGTGAGGGCTCTCACGCGCATGATGGCGTCCACAGTGGAGCGCCCCCTGCGGAAACCAAACTGGTTCTCCGCAAGATTCGGCCCCATCCCCTCAAGGTGCTCGGCGAGGCGGTTTGCAATTACTCTCTCAAAGAGCTTGCCCACCTCGTCGAGCAGCACAATGGGCCGAAATGCGGACGGAGAGTCCGCAGGGCGCCCCGGCTTCTGGATGAGGACCAGTTTCCCCGTCTTCCAACGAAGCGGGAACTGGCCTCTCTCCAAGCATGCGCTTAAGAGCCCTTTCAGTCGGGGCCCGAGAGCCTCCGCATCCGAGGCCAGGACCCAGGCTTTGCCAGGCAAGCCATCAGGTCCCGGGGCGGTATTTTTGGCCTTGAGCCTACCTACCGCCACTCTCAGGTCTACCCCAGTCACTTCCGGAGTGTCGTCGTCGTCATAGGGGTCCTCTTCCGGCACCGCAGGTGGCGGAGCCATAGGCGGGGGCGGATGTTCCCCCCGCGAGGGGAACAGAGCGCTCACCACGTCCTCCACGAGCTCTGGCCGGAGACTCTGTGTCAGCGGGGGGGCCCAGGTGCGGAGTTTATTCCGCACCATCTTGTAAGGGCGCCCCCACGGATCTCTGTCGAGAGTCTCCAACATCTCCAAGCGGGCCAGTTCTCTGGCCCGCAGGACAGCTTCCCGGAGGGCGGTCTTCGCCGCTCTGTATCCCTCATACAGCTCCGCCTCAATGGCTGCCGCATCCGGCGGGCGGATGCGGAGCCTGCGATGCCTGGCGTACAGGCGCCGCGCATCAACGCATGCCTCGCGCAGAGATGTTATTTCGCGCGACCACCAGTACACCTGACGTCGGGCGCTTCCTGGCCGGACTCGGGGCATTGCCACGTCACAAATATCGGACATGGCCTCCTGGAACCACTCTGCCTCACTGTTAACGTCGGCAGGCCTGTCCGGTGATGTCACCCAGGCCTGCACGATCGAGGCTTCCAGGAGGAGCTCCCGGTCCAGCTGCTTCAGCGCCCAACGCGGACCACTCGGGGCCTGTTGGACTGGCGCGCTTGAGGACTGGGTGGAGACGTCAAACCGAATGTACCGGTGGTCGGAATATGTCTCCACCCCCTCCATCACACGCCAGTCGACGACACGCGGCGACAGAGCGGGGCTAGCGAACGAAATGTCCACCACCGACTCGCCCCGCATCCGCACACACGTGGGAACAGAACCCCGATTAAGGACGTCCAGGCCCTTCTCCAGGGCCCAGTCCTCCACCATCCTTCCCCGCACATCTGTACAACGAGAACCCCAAGCCAAGTTCTTGGCATTGAAGTCCCCGAGGACAAGCACGGGGAGGGAATGGTTTCCGACGACGACACTCAACTCTGCGAGAGAGTTGTGGAACTCGGCGAGAGTTCGGTTCGGGGAGAAGTATACTCCCACCACGTCGATCTCCCCGAACCGTGCTGCTACGCACCCCCGACCCCTCCTAACATTTTCAAGGGTCGGGGTACCGGCGGCGGCCGATGAAACTATGGTCACTGAGCCGTCAAGGTCCGCCACCCAGTCTTCCCTGGGCATGACAAAGTACGGCTCAGCGACCACAGCGATGTGAATCGACCACTGCGCCATGCTCTGGAGCAACAGATTCTGAGCACAGGCGCAGTGGTTGATATTCGCCTGGAGAAGGCGTAATGGTGCCGTTATTGGCATTCCATTATCGCCTCCTCCCCCCGGACCCCCTGTGAGGGCCCCTCCGCAGGCGAACTTGCCGCGCTCTGGGCGGCGGCGGTGGCGACAGCGGGAGCGGCTGTGGCGGCCACGGCAGCGGCGGTGGCGGCGGTGGCGTTGGCGGAGGTGGCGGAGGGCCTTCCCCTGCCTCTGGCTCTGGGCTTGGCAGGCGCGGCGCAGGCCTTGCTCCCGGCGCGGTGATCGGCCGGCTTGCGAGCCGCCGCACATGCTGGGCAGTGCGGCGCAGCGTTGCAAGTCGCCGACACGTGCCCGGGCTGTCCGCAGCGGAAACAGAGGCCACTGCGGTCAACCTCCGAGGCGCACTGCACTGACACGTGGTGACCCACGTGGCAGCGATAGCACCTCAGAGGTCTGGGCTCCAGCAGTTTCACCTGCGCTGATACCCAGCCCACCAAGAGCCTTCGACCCTCCACTATCGTTTTCGCCGCCGCCACGGGGCAGCTCACCGTAACGGTTCGCATTCCCGTAGGGTCCGGGCGTAGAGTGCCTGCCTTGATCTGCTCGGCAGAGCACCCCCCGGACCTAGCGACGGCGGCCACCACCTCCTCCTCGGTGACTGAGTCGTCCAGACCCATGACGCGCATGTCTGCGCATCTGACGGGTCTGGACACTCGGGCCTCGTCCGCGTTTAGGGACGCCCTCAGCTTTTCAGCCAGAGCGTCAGCGGACGAGCCGCTGGTTTCTCCGGGGATCTCTAGCATACGAGCCCCCGTCGCGGTGACCTTAAGCCGGAGGCCCCCGGTGATCCCGAGCTCCCCGAGATTTACCGTCGCCTTTGCCTTCGCCAACAGGTCGCGGTAGGTCACGCCCTTCTTTTCCGCCTCCGGCTGTAGCTTTATAACTACAGCTGCGGTCTTCGGGGCGCGAAGCCTAGCCGCGATCTTTCGCTCCCGTTGCTGGCGCTGCCGCTCCTGTTTACGGGCCTTTTTGGCCGCTTTTCGCCTCCTTTTCTTCTCCCCGGACACCTGCCATCCGGCTTCAGCCGTGGGAGGTGTAGGGGGCTGGGGGGGCGGTGGCGGCGGCGGCGGCCGACGTGCCGCAGGCGCTGGCCCATTTGCCACTGGCACTGGCGCAGGCACAGTGGCCACCTGTGCCGCTGCCTTGCCCTTCTTTTTCCGGGCCGCTTTCTTTTTCCCAGCCGGCGCCGTCGCCTGTTCGGCCGGAGTCGGCTTTACAGGAGGCGTGGGAGGCATCGCAGCCCTGCCGGGGGGCCGACTGGATGGCCCCGGAGCGGATGCAGCAGCCGCATACGAGGCACTGCTCGTGCCCGCGACCGCCTTATTCGCGCCCAGGCGAGGACGCAAAACAATTCCCTCCAGGACGGAGAACCGCGCCTGGAAGGAAGCCATCTCCTTTCGAACCAGGTCCAAGACCTGGTTCTCCACCGGCACAGGCTGGCTTGCCTCCTGCGCCTGGGCCCCTCCATTTTGAGGCGGCGCCGCGCGGGGGCCAGACCCCCGCAGACTGGCCAGGTCCGCTTGAAGCTTGGCATTCTCCTTCTGGAGTTGCTCCATAGCGGCCGTCAGGCGGGCCACGTCAGCCCGCAGCTTGGCCACCTCGTCCCCTTGTGTCGAAGGAGGGGGAGGCCCCCCAAAATTAGCCTCCGCTGCCGCCATGATAGAGGCGGAAGCCGCAGGTATGGCCCGGAGTTTCGATGAATTTTTCACCTTCACGGCCACACTCTTTAAGGCGGCTTCCACCTCCTTTGTGAACCTGGCCTTACGCTCCGCTTCAGAGCCGCCAGGAGCATGAGGTCCTGGGTTCGATTCCCAGATCGGGCAAAGTGGTGCCCAGTTGATGGTACATAGGACTTGGACTTAACTACCGGAGTGTGAGTGTACTATTAGGTGCACCTCTGTTTAACCCTTTGGGGAGTTCAGGCGTTATGTTATGACGTTTGATTTTATTAGAGTAGGATTGGGTTAACATAAAACAGAGTTCTTTATTTTCACTGACCCGGTGAATCTAGAGTTTGGTCAGGACTGACCGAGTAGAACAGTTTTCTGTCGTGGAGTATTTGTTTGCAGTTTCACCATCACACGAGGACATACTAGGAGATTCGAGTAAAGACATGAGGCTACCCGAATTTGAATGGCGGTACTAGCAGCGGTGATGCAGCGAGCGCAACTCATAAGCAATGTTCGCGTGGACATGTGTGTGATTACCGCATGAGCATCTACTGGGATTTTTCGTCACTCTGGTGAGTCGTTTTCATTTTGTTATGACTGCAGAGTACCAATTCAGTTTTGTCTGGACTCAAGAGTGAGCATATTGATGCTGTCATTACTACAACTAGTATAGACCAAGGTTCAGTAAAGCTAATTCGAAGATTTTAGCTTTTGTGAGAAAGATCCCTAGCTTTTGTGAGAAAGATCCCCGATCACCAAGTTCCTCGAGAGTTAAATGTCATAGTTGATGACAGTGGTAGTGAGACCAAATCTGATAAGGAAAGGCTTGTACACTCATACTCGAGACTTTAGACCGCACCCGTGAGTAACACGTGGCGGTGGGTCTGTTCGACCGCACCTTATGAGTAACATGATGGCGATGGTGTCACTCCTTAGTGAGGGGATGCAAATGTAGTATGCAAGTGACTCAGATTGCATGCATCCCAATGCTGTTCGTGACTTGTCCAGCATAGCGATGTAAGTAATCGCCAAAGGTGCTTAATAAAAGCAATGTATTGTCTCTTGAGGTTGGGTACCGGATGGAGGTCCCGCTGGTTTGCCGGATGGAGGCAATGTGATGTGTTGTGTTTGGAAGTCGGGTACCGGATGGAGGTCCCGCTGGTTTGCGGGATGGAGGCAATGTGATGTGTTGTGTGTGGAAGTCGGGTACCGGATGGAGGTCCCGCTGGTTTGCCGGATGGAGGCAATGTGTTGTATGTGACGAAGTTGAGTTCCGAACAGAGCATTGCATACTAGATTTGCTTAGAAGTTTTCATGAATTGTTTCGAAAACTGATGATTCCTGAAGAGTGGTGATTTCAATGTTGAGATTCCTTAATAAGATTTGATGAGAATGTGAATCAGAATAAAATTGTGTTGATTGTATTGTGTGACTTTAATTTTGAATGCCTTGGTCAGGAAGGCCGTGCAAAGGACGTATTACTTTCCATGAATTCTTGTTTCAGATGCCTCACACGAGGACGTGTGAATTGTCAAGATGGCCGTGTCGGAGAAAGCGATAACTTTTCAATATCAAGTTGCTGATTTGACTATTGTAGTAGGGGTAAACGCCGTGACGTCAGATGTTGATTTACTGGCGGCACGTGGACAGAGTCGTCTTGGAGAGTGGGGATTGTGCTGAGCTCACTTTTGCTCGAGTCTCCAACCAAATCACTCCTCCAGAACGAAACTGTCGGTTTGCCCATTTAGTGAGTGTTAGTGTGAAAGTGTAATGTCAAGTACTTTGTTAGTTTACTCAGTGTAGATGTTTGAAAAGAGTAACCATGGAGTTTCTTGCCGGTTCTTCTCCATGGAAACAACCAACCCGAACCGAGCACCTGACAATAAACAAAGTATCGCATTTAGTGAGTTTTCATAGCACGAAACCCGTCTTCTGCCCACATAATGCTCGAGCCTAACGAAATAAATCCTGACAAACCCGACAGATATAATATTTCCAGCGTACCAGGATTTAAATCAGCACGATTGTATAATACAATTGTTGCTGCAGATAGAATGAGACCTTGGATTCATGTTGAATCACTAAACTTGAATAATGATGTTAATACAGTAACAACTAGCGAAAGTGAAACAGATGAGGAGGATGTAACGCGTTCATTGTTAAATCCAAATTTAGGTTACACCGAATAAGGTAGACTTATAGTAGGTTAGATTAGATGTTTATACTTATAGCTAGGTAATGTAAGTAGAATCAGATTGTTTTACGATTTAGTAAACGAATGTAATGATTGTTCTGTTTTGTAAGTGTAATACCTACACTCGTATACGTATGTAAATAAGCTATAAATGCTGCTTAATGTATAAAAATATTGTTTTCATTAGTCTAAATACCGTCTTGATTAGTATGAAGTATTAGTATGAATACTGTCTTGATGTGTTGTATTTATGGTTAGTATGAAGTCAAAAGTATTATTAATTTGATTGAGACTTTGAATTTAGTAGATTTAAATATCTAGGCTATTTTGAATTATTGTTTTAATAGATCAATGCAGATGTGAGTGAGTTGACAAAAGATTTGATTGGAGTTGGTTTGTGTTTATGGTAATTAATTATGTAATAGTTATGATGTTTTTGAATAGTAAATACCTTAGATATTTATGAATAATCCTTACTATTTAGTAATGTTATACAATTTAGTTTTAAGTAGGTTCCTACCTTTTTAGTTTTGTATTCTTTTGTTTAAAACAGTTGTCTACTCGAACGTAAGATTAGTTAGTGGAATCAATTAAATTGAAATGCTCACTCTTAGTGCACCAGGAGGTAGCACTAGTTCAGATGGCCGAATGTAATGATTTGTTTAATATTTAATAAAACATATTCATAATTCTAGCATAAATAGTTGTTAACTCATTAATAATAGGATTAATAAGTAGTTAATATACTTTACTGGTTGAGAGCGCACGCAGCGCCAAGCCGGCAGAAATAGGAACTATCGTTATCGGTGGCCTCGGTGGAGGGCGAAGTGGCTTGGCGACTGCTGGCATTCTCTCGGGCACTTTCGATTCAGCCTTCAAGCGGATAGCATTAACTAGTTTAAGGAGAAAGACTGTAGAAATTGTGAGAAATATAAATATAGATTCTATCCAAGTATTTAATTTATAAAAGAACTGTTGATGGTAAATTATGTGGCTCTTACAGAGAAGCATTTCAACGTTTGCAATCGTTAGGAAATGACGCTCACTGGCATCAAACTGTCAATGATGCTGTTACATAATTTTTTCACAAGCTCATCAAATACGAACATTGTTTACTCTAAATTTCAAGATCGAGATTAACAAAATTAATAGAACAGGAAAACCAAAGTTGTCGGTCAGTGAAGAAAAACAACGAAGCGTTTAGGATATCACATGATGACATGTGCTAGACGTATGCCGCTTTTAATTAAGATCGCAACGCGAAAATCTTTACGATTTAAAAGCTTGAAGAGAATCAGTTTGAGTAAATTTGAAAACAAAAGTATGTAGGTACCTATTTAATATTCTTATGAAAGTAACAAATGGCGGAATTGGGACGAGTTGCTTGGCACTCTAAAAGTATTTAGAGGTGTAGCCACCATCGATCACAGCAAGTTAGCACGTTTTGACGCTCCATTAAAGAAACAGTGAAGCAAACCGCCTCGATAGAGGCGAACGTTTTTGTCGATTTCCGCTAAAGAATAGCTCTGACAAGAGCTATTGTTTACGTTACGTTCGACATTTCTGAATAAAGAAATAAGAGTGTCAGAGCTGTGAGGCCACTCTTCAGTCTTCACTTCACAAGTTTGCGTCTTCATCCACGAGTCTTCAGTCGTCCGTCAACTCGATCCACCACGCAACATCGCTACTTCTGCATCCAACGACGCGCGGCGGTCGCTCTGACCTCTGACACTAAGCGCGCGCGCGGGCGTCACCTCTACTTATGCCTTCGCGAATCTAGCGCTCCTGTGCCGCTCGCCGCCGCCGACCGAGAACACTGGCGCACCCCAGCGGAATTATTACCACAACAATGCTGTGTCGCGATTGGTTGATATTCTCATATTCTTATTGGTTTTTTTATTTTGTTAATGTTGATTTTTTATAATGTAAGTACGTGTTGTTATTGGTTAGCATAAGTTAGTAAGTAAGTTTTGAAATTGTATATAAAGGTGGACGCACACTTTTCCGCGCCGAAGGAATCGACCGCGCCGAACGCATCGAATTTTAGAATTACTTGTATGAAATCCTATGAAACCTCGCACACCTATCCGCGTCGAATCGTCCGAATCGAGCAGAACCCCAGAAATCCGAGACAAATTCGGATGACGTCATCAGATTCGGCGCGGCTGATGCGCGCGATTCGACCAGTGTTGCCAGACGGAATTTGAAGAAATCAGTAGAAAAATTAAAGTTTTAGCAGTAGATCCGAGAAAAAATCAATAGATTAAAAAAGTTATACCCGCATGAGGTAAAATGGACTTGAGCTTGAATTATAAGTGTGATATAATACGTTAGAACATATACATACATACCTACTGTATTTACCTAACTTAATCAGAGTCAATGCTTCTCTCTTATTTGCCATGGCTTATTTTACTTTATTTTGGAATAATTACTTTTACTATGGACATTTTTACAAATCAATCTCACATAATGTACCACCAAAACATAAAAATGATGTTACTATGGTTTTGTAAAATTATTTTGATGAATAAACTGTGTCCATGGAGTTTTTTGCTCGTTCTTCTCAATATAAATCTAAGCTATGGAATGGGCAACTACAATACTTTCACAGTTTTAATGCCTAGTGACTGGGACTGTCAGTGATTGGTCGGCACTGCACACACTACAGATAAAAACTTTTTTTGCAAAAAAATAGAACCGACTTCAAAAAAGTGAAAAATAACTTTAGCTTCAGAAGTCGGTGACCATTGTTTGATTGATTTATTAAGTTTTTTTGTCACCGACTTCTGAAGCTAAAGTTATTTTTCACTTTTTTGAAGTCGGTTCTATTTTATTGCAAAAGTTTTTATTTTTCACTTTTTAGTGGTTCACTTGTGCTTACCCCTTCACAGCGTACCGGTGTGGTGGCGTGATGTTATGTTATGAACTGGTGTAAACAATAGACAGACAATAGATTTCAGCAATCCCAGTCCATTTGCTATCATTTATTGAGGAGTTCCGTTCCATATCTCCGAAGTTCGTGATCAGATCATGACAATATTTCTATGGGACCAACTTGGAAGTATACCCTTTCAAACAAAAAAAGAATTTTTCAAATCGGTTCAGGCGTCTTCGAGTAATCGGAGAACATACATAAAAAAAAAAAGATACATACAGTCGAATAGAGAACCTCCTCCTTTTTGGAAGTCGGTTAAAAAATATCGCGAATTCACAAAACTTATTGAATAAATGTCATGTTATTTATGCCTTTATGCCAGATGACAAGATACGTTGACAATAACTACATGATCCGATCTGATTTGGAAAAAAGCAGGTAGATTTCTTAAATAATATCAATCAAGGCAGTAGATCAGTGGATTTTTTTTAAATTAGGTAGATCTACTGCTAAATCAGTAGATCTGGCATCACTGGATTCGACCGATGCCGTCGCATTCTATCAGTTGCGTACGACAGCGCAACGGCAGACTATTAGAGTTTGGCCAACGAAAGCTGTCCACGAATTATTTTCAGAAGTTTTAATAAGTATGGCAATAATTTAAGACTGCCAAAATTGACACGTTTTGTAGTAGAGTCATCTTGATCTTATGTTTACGTGTGTCACATTTACATTGGTGTTGTTTAAAATAATGCCAAAAACAATCAGAAGTTCGACGAGAAAGTTTCTATTTACTATAATTGACCAATTTTATATAATTGACAAAACTGATCGACTCACGTTAGACTCTATGTTCAATGTTACCTTTGGACATTGACTCAGCATTCGGCCTGCCTCACGCGCGGCCCAGTTAAAATAATGATTTGGCTGCATCTTACACGCATAGGACACATAGAATTAGTGTAATAGTGTGTGTTAAGAAAAAGTAGTATATAAGCAGAACATTTTGTAAATAAACCAGATTTGAATATTATATTCTTGTCTCATTACCCCTCGCTGTGGCCAAGACACCTTTAGCCATCTTCGGATCAGTCCCGTGAGTCTGCGGGATTGGCAGTGAGTTTACCCTTCCCGAACCTGGTATTCCTGCCCACTATTCGTCTGTAACCTTAGGTCGCATGGTGCAGACATCCTGAACTTATTTAAATATTTATTTATCACATACTAGGTATATGGTAGGTTAGGGCTGTAGGGCTTATAGGGCTTAGGGTCGTAGGGACTGTTAGGCTTGTAGGTCTCTGTAGGTTCCTTTACCTTACCATATATTTCCATGTATCATCACACCCTTGACAGTATTGCGGCCTTACGTGACGTTTGTTAAAGGTGGATGTACATTTTGGTCCTTCGAGCATTTGAATCGCGCGGTCCCCTTGCCCATTGTAGGGATAGACGTTGACAGACTGACACTTCAGAGAACTGGGGGCTGGTGTACTCAACAAAGCATCAGTTTTCAGTAATCTGAAGTACATTGTACTAGGGTATTCTGTCGGAAAGCCTCTCGTTGCGGATCGGTCACTGGCCTCCCACAAGCGGGTCTCACCAGCTGATTGAGAAGTCGCACGGATATAACAAGAGCGCAGATACCACTAGTACGGACTTAACAGTTAGAGTAGGGTAGGGCGTTAGGGAAGAGGAGAGAAGAACCCTATGGAGATACAGGAAGTTAACGAACTAATCAGGAGCCAGGAAGCGGATTACAACGAGATCAGGAGGGTGTTGACAAACATAAAAAAAGACTCGCCCACAAGAAAAACCGAAAAATACATCAACGAAAGAAAGAAAACTTTAAACCAAGTTTTTCAGCGATTTCAAGAAAACCACTTAAGACTACAGGAACAGGAGGTGCTATCAACTCATAAATATATTACTACAAACTACTTTACCAACATTAAAAAATATTACGACGAAGGGATCAAGTACCTAGAAGAATGCGAAGAAAGGCTACAACATGTGCAAAGTGTCTATGAACCGAGACTATTAGAAGAAGATGAAGACAAGGACGGAGTCAGTAGCCCAAAACTATTTATACAACTATTCCGAATGTCGCAGATAGCAAAGAAAATATCTCAGGCTAAGGAATCCGTAACTCAAAACAAGCCGGTATGGCATTTACAAACACTGTTACAAACTTTACAAAAACAATGGCTAGAAATTGAAGAAACTCACATCGGACTACTAATGGCTGAAAGTACACTGGATGTTGTCCAGTGTACTTTCAGCCATTAGTAGTCCGATGCTACTTCAGAGATAATTGTTTCGAAAAAACACAGAAAGATTACGACATTACTACGGAGTTATTGGAAGAAAGAATTTTTCAAATCTCAGATGAAAAAGTTATATCAACAAAATCCTCGGGGAAACTTCCAGGAATAAGTATTCCCATATTCACGGGGGACTATGACTCTTGGAAAACATTCCAAGACCTGTTCAGAAAAATAATTCACGAAGATAACTCAATCTCTTCAACAGAAAAAATGCAGTACCTGAAAACACACGTAAAAGGCGACGCAGCAAGATTAATACGTCATCTAACAATAAGCGAAATAAATTATGAAACAGCTTGGAAGTTGCTGACGCAGAGATATGAAGACGATGTCAGAGATGGAAGAGAATAATATATTAATATAATTATGTAGGTATGTGACTGATGTACTTATGTAAATATTTAATCTTCGTTACTTAATAAGTATTAATGGAAAATATAAACAATGGGATTCAATTTATAATAACATTATATTTATCTTGTAATATGTAACCAAATAGCAACCATAAGTGATAAACAAGCTTTTACGATCCCTACTTAAAATATACTGATCATCAAAATAACATTTATATTTCATAATTCATAAATATAATAAACAGTACAATAATAAGAAAACATAGTAAACAAGTATACTTATCTTTAGATTATTCAGCTTCTAGTACAAGGTGAGGTCTGTCCTCGACGATTGATCCCCAGCGAATGATCGCCGCTCAGGTGAGGTAACGTCTTTTATACAAGAAACCCCACTACTCAACAGTTACAAACAGACAAACTATTTAAATGAAGCTTTATCAATAACGGCTATTAAAATCAAAGTTTAAGTTTAAAATACATGACTTATCTAAAAATTACGAATTTACTTTAAATATAATAATAACTGAGTATGTTTACAATATAAATAAATTCATAGAATAACGGTTTTTGAGTGAACTTTAAATATTGAATTAAATTTATACAAATCGGCATTGTATGTTAGAAATACGAATATTAATTAACGAATTAACTTTAAATAATAACTATGTTTTGAATTAACATAATTATAACAAAAGTAATAATATGCTAACACGGCCATACTGACATGTACTTCGTTCTCGAAGTACAAGGTAATCATTATTACATAATATATTATATTTTTAATTTATAATATACAATATACATCATCACCACATCATAATCATTATCACAATAATCATCATTTTATTACAATCATCTTTTTATCACAATCATCATCATCATTTAATCATCATCATCATTTTATCACAATCATCTTCATTTTATCACAATCATCTTCATTTTATCACAATCATCATCATTTTATCACAATCATCATCATTTTATCACAATCATCATTATATCATACAATTAAAACTACCCACATTAGACAACATTATCTTCTGCATTAGCGTTTTGTTCAACCCAATTACCAGGCCATAGACGAAGTTTTTCTTTGGCAACCGTTATATTTCTCAAATTTGCAACACCCCTTAATGAAAATCGGTCATTTTCTAATATACTGATTATCTCATACGGTCCCTTAAATTTTGCCTTTAATTTGTCATGTCGTCTATGGTCCTGATTTACATAAACAGTGTCGCCTATGTTATATTCTATATTATGTCTACGAGTTTGATCAAAACGTTCTTTAAATTTGTTAGCTACATTTATAAGGCGCTGTCGTGCCAATTGCCTATCAGAAGTTACATCTATAATTTCGTACTCATTATTTTCAATTACTTCGTCTAATCGAGCTTGTATATGAGGAACATTAGAAGTTCTGCCTAAAAGTAGCCGCATAGGTGAAAATCCGGTTGATTTCTGAATTGTGGTATTTAGGGACAGTTGGACTTTCCACAAAACGCTCGGCCAGTCTGACACGTCAGTACAAGAGGTGCTAATCATATTTGTAATTGTGGACACGTATCGTTCTACTTGGCCGTTACCACGTGGGGTACCGGTAGCTATCATGTGATGCCTGACCTGCCAGCTATCAAATAGCTCCTGTAATTGTCTTGAACAGAAATTTGTTCCACGATCAGTAATAATTAAGGATGGTGTACCAAAATCAGTGAGAGAATTACGTAGAATATCGACCAGTTCTTGGGCCCCCATTGTTTTTAGTGGCTTTAAAATACAGAATTTTGTGAAACCGTCTATTATAATAAGTAGATGTTTATAACCGTCATGAGATTGTGGAAATGGTCCTGTGCAGTCTAAATGGACTGTATGGAAAGGTATAGGTATCTTTTCTATGGGATGGAGCATTCCTTGCTTTGGTCCATGATGAGTTTTCTTTTCTACACAAATTAGGCAGTGAGCAATATATTTTTTAATGAATTTATATAGTCCAGGAAACCAAAAGTATTCGAGTATTTTCTGATAAGTTTTATCTAAACCCACATGACAATTCTCATCATGAAACAAGCGAAGAATACTCAGCCTATTTCCTTTTGGAATATATAATTTAGGTGCGGCTGTTGGATCCATTTTGTAATACAGTAAATTATTTCGAACCATGTACTGGTTAAAATCTAAATCTCCAACTCTAACCTTTTCTATTAGTATTTGAGTTTCCGGATCCCTGTCCTGAGCAGTTTCTAACCAAGATCGCGGTGGCGGTGAATTTATAAGATTGATAGATAATACATTGTCTGCTTTAAAAGGAACTGGTACACTAATCACGGCATGAGATGTATTATTTAAAGCGTGGTCTACTTCTGGATTACGACTAAGATAATCGACATGATTAACGAACTGGCCCCTTCTATATACAACTTCAAAAGAAAAATCTTGCATATAAGTCCACCATCGTCCAACCCGAGGTGAAAGATCCCTTTTATTAACTGTGGATTTTATGGCATTGCAATCAGTAATGACTTTAAAATGTATTCCCAATAGGTAGACGCGAAAATGTTTTAATGCATTGAATATAGAAAGGGTCTCCAATTCATATGAATGGTATCGGGACTCACAGGGACTAGTTTTTTTACTAAAATATGCTACTACCTTATTTAGACCATCATGTCTTTGTAAAAGTATGGCACCGTATCCTATTGCACTAGCATCAGTGTGTAATTCTGTTTCTAAGTTTGGATCGAAAATGGATAATAAGGGTTCTTTTGTTAAACAGTTTAAAATATAATGACGAGCTTCCTCCTGTTCCGGTCCCCATTCCCATTTTTGGTCGTTTTTTACAAGTTTAGTTATACAAGAAGTCCGAGAAGAAAATTCTGGTATAAATCGTCGAAAATAGCTTGCGAGTCCCATAAACTGTCTAACTTGTCTGACGTTCGCAGGGATTGGGGAATTGACTAAAGCAGACACTTTTTTCTGACTAGGTTTTACACCTTCGTGTGAAATAGTACGGCCTAGATATTCAATGCTAGTTTCAAAAAATCTACATTTACTTAAATTAATGGAAAATCCTGCATCACTTAAAGCCTTGAGTGTCTGGTCTAAATATTCGAGGCCTTCTGCGATAGTGCCAAATGGTATTAAAAGGTCATCTATGTACACTAAAATAAACTTAAGGTGTTGTACAGCCTTTGTTATAGCTCTTTGAAAAACTGAAGGTCCATTGCATATACCAAAAGGCATTTTTAGAAATTCAAAATGCCCATCGGGTGTAATGAAAGCAGTATACTTTATGGACTCAGGAGCTACGGAAATTTGGTAAAAACCGTTTTTCATGTCAATTGAAATGTAGTATTTTGCTTGTCCTAATCGGTCTATCTGGTCATCGATGAGAGGGAGAGGATACCGTTCTTTTTCAATATTTTTATTCAGTGCTCTGTAATCTATACAGAGTCTGTCACTGCCGTCTTTTTTTTTTACTAAGAGAACTGGACTGGCGAATTCAGATTCACTTTCTTGTATGATTTTTTTTTGTATCAAATCGTCAATTATTTGTTTCACCCTCTCCCTTTCAATCGGTGCCAAACGGTAAGGGCGATAATTTATGATTTTATTTGTTTTCAAACGTATATTAAGTTGTCCCGTTTTTACGGTGCTTATATATGTGTCCGTCGGTATGATGTTAGGATATTTTTGAAAAATGTTGATTATATCGCTCTGCAAACATTTGTCTAAATGACTAAGAGACTCCATAAGGTTTTTAAAGTTAATAATTGGTTCAGCTTGAGACTGGAGTGATGCAACCGTTAATTTATCATTTTTCATTTTTACTAATTTAGTGCCTACATAATCTAATACAATGGCTACATCATGATATTTGACTACGTTACGTCCAATAATACAATCGTAACGGAAATCTGCATCTTTTGCTACATATAATTCAATTTTTTTGCACAAGTCCTGAAAATGGACAGGGACTGATATTTTCGCAAAAACATGGAGTTTTCCGTTACCAATGCCATCCAAATATAATGAACATGCATGGAAGTTACATCCAAGGCGCTCTGCTACAGATTCTCTAATTATACTACAATCTGCACCGGTATCTAACAGAGAATTAATTTCGACGCCATTGATATTTATTTTAGTGAACTTATTTGCTAGTCATTTGGTTTCCGAGATGTTTACATTTTTATCTTGTTCGCGATGTTGAAAACGGTAGAAGCACCTATTAGATGGATGACCCATTTTGTTACAAATTGTACAGGGTATGCGAAGGAAACATTTTTCAAATGTGTGGCCCTCCTTTTTACAAAAAGAACAAATATCCTTATTAGTTCCAATAGTCTGCAAATTTTTATTTTGACTACCAGATTCTTTATCAGTGAAGGAAACGGTATTTTTCAAGCAACGAGCCATTAAATGCCCACTTTTACCACATGTGTAACACGTTCTTACATCCCTAGGTTTTAACTCGTTATTCGACTTGAATCGTTTAGCATTATTATCAGTGGTCTGACTCGAGTTTATAGCTACCTCCGAGGATCTTTTCTTAGAGACTTTTTCATAAGTGGAAAATAAGGTGATCAATTCGGGAATGGTACCAACAGAACTATTCAAGCTAGCCATTCTAACGTTAACTTCAGTTATTCCTCCGCATACAAGCTCAATCATTTGTGGTTGCGTAAATGCTACTCTCGTACTACGTAATAATCTGACTTTTTCCCTAGCAAACTCACAATAAGTCTCAGCAGAGTCAGAAGTATACAGCACGGCTTTTGATAACTTTTCAGAAAGGTTCTTTTTTTCGGGGTATAAATCTACCAGATCCTTACGGAGAGTTTCCCAAGAACGATCGGACTCCGGTTCCCAGGATTCGAACCATGCTAATGCAGAACCCCGAAGGGCCTTACCTGCTTTAGCGGCTTGTTGAATACTGTTCCATTTGAATTCAGCACCAAGTTTCTCAATACTTCTGCACCACGTCTCTGCTCCGTTGTCAGTTTTATCAGGATCGAAGAGCGGTAGTGCGATGTCATCATGGCGCTGATTAGCTGTTACTGCATCGCGTAGGGCTTGCACCATACTTTCCAATAACTGAGACGGATCCATAATCTAAAATAAAAATAAACAAATATATTTCTTGGACAATAGGTTCACTTTGATCCCACTTCTGATGTCAGAGATGGAAGAGAATAATATATTAATATAATTATGTAGGTATGTGACTGATGTACTTATGTAAATATTTAATCTTCGTTACTTAATAAGTATTAATGGAAAATATAAACAATGGGATTCAATTTATAATAACATTATATTTATCTTGTAATATGTAACCAAATAGCAACCATAAGTGATAAACAAGCTTTTACGATCCCTACTTAAAATATACTGATCATCAAAATAACATTTATATTTCATAATTCATAAATATAATAAACAGTACAATAATAAGAAAACATAGTAAACAAGTATACTTATCTTTAGATTATTCAGCTTCTAGTACAAGGTGAGGTCTGTCCTCGACGATTGATCCCCAGCGAATGATCGCCGCTCAGGTGAGGTAACGTCTTTTATACAAGAAACCCCACTACTCAACAGTTACAAACAGACAAACTATTTAAATGAAGCTTTATCAATAACGGCTATTAAAATCAAAGTTTAAGTTTAAAATACATGACTTATCTAAAAATTACGAATTTACTTTAAATATAATAATAACTGAGTATGTTTACAATATAAATAAATTCATAGAATAACGGTTTTTGAGTGAACTTTAAATATTGAATTAAATTTATACAAATCGGCATTGTATGTTAGAAATACGAATATTAATTAACGAATTAACTTTAAATAATAACTATGTTTTGAATTAACATAATTATAACAAAAGTAATAATATGCTAACAAGCGCATGATTGCTACTAAATTTATTGATAAATTATTAGATTTACCTAAAATTCAACGAGCAAACGCGGCACAATTACGAGATATGCATGACACTGTAAATGAATGTCTTGAGGCACTAAAAAATCAACGCATAAACACATCGTCTTGGGGCCCTCTATTGATAAGAATAGTCAGTAGAAAATGGGATGAAGAAACTAATACGAAGTATGAAGACCAACTACAAAACCGAAATAAAATACAATCCTTTGACGAGATGATGAAATTCATGGAAAACCGTTTTAATTGCCTTAAGTCTTTTGACGGATCTACTTCATATACTAATACCTCAAGACAACTATCGCGGGATAAACAAACAACAGAAAAATATAAGCGCTGTTGGTTTTGTCAAAAGAATGATCATATTATTCATCACTGCCCTAGTTTCAAGGCGTTAAGCGTCAACGATCGATACAAGGCCGTCGCGCAAAAAAGAATGTGCAAACGTTGCTTAAATCACGATGATCAGAAACAATGTGTGAGTGCAGTTTATAAACAATGTGAAATTTGTCAACATAAGGGACACAACGTATGGGCACGCCACGATAGTGGCGGTAAGTCCCCTCTTTGAGGAGTGGCTAGAGAGGCGCCACGGCGTCCTCACCTTCCGCCTGACGCAGGTCCTCACCGGACACGGATGTTTCGGGAGGTACCTGCACCGAATCGGGCGGGAGGAAACGCCCGGGTGTCTCCACTGCGAGGATTGACCAGAGGACACGGTGGAGCACACGGTGGAGGTCTGCCCTGCGTGGGCGGAGCACCGCCGTGTCCTCGTAGCGGCGATCGGCGGCGGCGACCTCTCGCGTCCGGCCCTGGTTCAATCCATGGTCAGGAGCGAGACGGAATGGGAAGCCGTCACCTCCTTCTGCGAAGCAGTCATGCTGGCGAAGGAGGTGGCGGAACGAGAGAGGGAGAGAGCCTCTCTTCCCGGCCGCCGCAGGAGACGCACCGGGCGTCGGGGGCCACGTGGTGGCTACCGGCCACCGTAGATGCAGGCCTGTGGACGGTTAGCTATGGGCTAGCTAGCCGTCCGTCCGTCTAGTGACGACAGGCCGTGTCGACGGCGCGTTCGTGTTCCACGCGCGCCTCAAAGAGATGTCAGCAGCAGAGAGGGGCCCGCAAGGGCCGAAGCCTGCCGGGGTTGCGGGACTGTTCGAAAGAGATACCGCGGCCCCGGAACGCAAAGGGCGAGGAAGGAACATGGATGGGTTTTAGTCAGTAAGAGTCTGACACTCCCTCCCGCTCCGCCCAGAGTGGGAGAAGTCATTTGATGATTTCCCATCCCAAAAAAAAAAAAAAAAAAAAAAAAAGGGACAACGTATTATTGCATCAATCTAGGCCGTTTCAAAACAATGGCAACGCTAAAAAATACACATCAAAAAATACAGGTACAGAGAAGTCACAAAATATAGCGACATCGAACTTATCAGCAACTAAAATATTTACTAGCTACTGCCATAGTAAGGACTACCTCGCATGACGGGATGCCGCAGATGCTTAGAGTTTTATGTGATCAGGGATCAGAAGCGTCATTTTGCACTGAAGAAGTAGCACAATTGTTGTCTTACGCACGACAAAAAATCCAAGCCGAAATAAAGGGTATCGGAGATGAAAAACCAAAAACGTCAAACTACACAATCAACATTACTCTACAACCAAGGTACTCCAGCGATTACAAACTGCCAGTGACGCTAATAGTACTACCAAAACTAACAAGTTCATTACCAAGGAACGATTTACAACAATTACAAGAAAAAATCTTGGATAACGCTCTTATAGCAGACCCAACTTATTATAAAAAGGGACCAATTGATGTAATATTAGGTGCCCAAGAATACAGCAGAATATTACTACAGGGTTTCGAAAGACACAGAATTGGGGTGGATTTTATCCGGATTTTATCCCAATGAAACGAAGAATGGACTAAAAATACTTAGTATGGTGGCTTGCACCGAAGATGTACGACAACTTTAACGTTAAGGGTGGATGTACACTCTATGTACCCTGGTGTAGAGATAGGGTCTCGTCTCCGACAATAATACACTCGGAAATTACAGCACATAAAACGTATTTTTATATTTAAAAAAATACTTCCTGAGTAATAAATAGTATCAACACCGTTTAAGCAGTGTCCCACCTTTTTTCTTGGACAGCTTTCGTTGGCCAAACTCTACTTCTTCATTGTTTTTCTCCCGGCGCGGTCGATTCTTTCGGCGCGTTCGGCTCGGATATGTGTGCGAGGCCTCCTTGACTTCGATTCGTTCG
Source organism: Xestia ashworthii (assembly GCA_950022955.1). Lineage (NCBI taxonomy): Eukaryota > Metazoa > Arthropoda > Insecta > Lepidoptera > Noctuidae > Xestia > Xestia ashworthii. The sequence goes on from OX465556.1 coordinate 25,247,996, forward strand.
GTGCGTCCGGCGCGGATAGGTGTGCGTCCACCTTAAGACGCGCCTTTTGCCAAATAAATCATGCAGGATCGGCCAGTGGTCCACATCGGTCGCGTTCAGTGACGTGCAGTGCCACCAAACGGATTCGGGAGGAGACTTCGCCGAATTATCAACTTTATTGGGGGTACTCGGCGTAAGTCTCCGCTCGCGCGGATCGCAACCTACCCACTTTCCCTGTGTTCGTGCGAGTGCCCAGCACTGGTGCGAGCACAGGGGGAGCCTCCGGCAAGGCGAGGCCCTCAAATAAGAAGAAGAAGAAGACGCCCGAAGCCCGGGAGAAGAATAAAGAAGAGGAGGGAGCGAGACGAGGCGCAGCTGCTGATGCGAGCGGCCCGTCGACGTCATCGGCGCCTGTGCCCCCGCCGAGCCGACCGCACGCCGTACCGCCGCGCCCGCCCGCGTTCCGTCCGGTTCGAGCGGTAAGCGGTACTGCCTCGACCCGCCGCCGCGCCGCCGGGTCGCCTACCTTCGCGGAGGCCACCCGCCGCACGCCTCCCCCCTCTCCACTACCGACGCCGACGACTCCCGGGACGCAGCATGGGGTGAGTGTGACTAAAGCTGTCTCTCCCTCACAGCCAGCGGCCCCCCGGGACGAAGACAACACAGCTGCCAATCAGCCGAGACCGAAGCCGCAAAAGCGGCTGAAGTACCCTCCGCTTGTGGTGGAAAGGCTGCCAGGATGGGCCTCACATTTCAGGGCCCTCAAGGACAAGCTGGGTCACCCCCCCAGCGCCCGTCCTTTCGGCGCTGGAATTCGCTTCACTCCTGAGAGTGAAGTCGAATATAGGGTGGTCCAGCGGTACTTGACCGGCCTGGAGAAAGAGGATGGCACATCCTGGTACGCCTACTCGCTGCAGGCGGAGCGAAGCTGCAAGGTGGCCATCAGGGGGCTGCCTGCCGACACCACCCCAACTGAGATCGAGGAGGAGCTCCCCGCGTTGGGATACCAGCCGGAGTACGTTCGCCACATCAAGGCGAGCTTGGGACGACCCGGCTGCGTGTTCCACGCCGTACTCAGCAGGACGCCTGATGTACGCAAGATCTTCGACACCTCCGTGTTCCTGAACATGAGAGGTGTCAAAATCGAAGCCTGGCGGGGCAAACGTGGGCCCGCCCAGTGCCACCGGTGCCAGAAATGGAGGCACTCGTCGCACCACTGCCACCGACCGCTCGCCTGCGTCCGCTGCGGTGAAGGGCACACAGCGCGGGACCGACCACGTGACGAACCAGCCACGTGTGTCTACTGCGGGGGCGACCATCCCGCCAACAACCCTAAGGGCGCCTTCACATTACGTCGCAAGCAGTGCGGCAGCAGCGCGGCAGCCACGCGATAGCAGCGGATGCCTTCTCATTACAAATACAGCCGCGCGACTAAGGGTGGTGGTACGTATGGTTGCAACACTGGCTCGAAGTCGACTGACAGCACGTGGCTGCCGCGCTGTGCCGTCCAGTATGGACAATCACGTGTCGCGCGGCTGTCGCGCTGCTCTTTTTAGTATGGAATTAGCCGCTTGTGAACACCGCGTCTATCGCGCTGCTATAGTCGCGCTGCTGCCGCACTACTTGCGACTTAATGTGAAGGCGCTCTAAGTGCCCGACGTACCAGGCAGAGATAAGGGCGAACAGGCGGGCGGGGACAGCCGCCGCCATTACCGCCTCACCAAAGGACGGCCAAAGGACGTGGCCTCCACCGAGGCCCAAGGCGAGTCGCTCATGGCGGCGGCCAACGGGCCCACCAACAGGGGAGAAACTCCCCCCTCCTCGAAGCGGCGGAGGGGAAAGAAGAGGAAGCGAAGGGGCAAGGGTGAGGTACCCGCGCCCCCCACCGCTCCTGCGGGAGACCAAGCGGGCGACCTGCCTTCGTCCCTGGCGCGGGCTGTGTCACCGACCACGGCCCCACCGATGCCTGGTCAGAAGAAGACGGAGGGTCCGATGGCTGGCGCCAGCATGGCGCGGCCCCCGGCCCCAAAACCACGCGAGTTCCGTGCCGAGAGCGGCACCACCATTGCCGGCCCAGCTGCCGGCCCCGCCAAATCCAAGAAATTCACAGCCCGTGCCATTCGCCTGCTGTTGGACCTGATAAAGGCCATCAGGCAGGGCCAGAACATCGAGCTCATTGTCCTGGACGGCCTGGCCTCGTTACACAAGCTGCACCAAGGCTCACAAGCGATCACAACGAAATATATCTCGAAAACGTGTCACTTTAGAACATTTTGCCTCATACAAAACTTATTCGTATTGATACCAGCTATCGATTCATAAAGGTCCTATGCGTGGCTGCTACTATTAAAAAAAAATCCGGCCAATTAAATCAAAATTAACCTGGGTATACAGTTTGGTGTTTCAGCTTCATATCTATCATCTTCATCTTATTTTTTTCGTTTCCGAAATATATGGCATTGTCATCGCTACCAGCACAACTTTGTTAGCATAAATCTCGGAAACGTGACGCTTTAGAAGTTTTTGTCTTGTACATAACTTATTTGTATCGATACCAGCTATCGATTAATATAAGTTTTGTGCGTAGCCGCTACTTTGAAAAAAAAAAAACAAAATGGCGAAAGAAAATCAGGCCAAATAGTTCAAACCCCTTAGCACGGGTTAAGTCACGTGCTACTTTATCATAATTTTTAATAAAATGTTTTTTTTTTGCGAAAAATAAATTTATTTATACAAATATCTCTATCGATAACAGGCACGTTTACCTACTGAATTTTTTGACGTTGACATAAGATTTCGATTTCAAATCATTTCAAAAATTATTTTATCAATGAAAACTACAATATTTTAGAAAAATAAAAATACGGGTGCTTTATTTTTTAATCTAAATTTCATGTTTCATAAATAAGTAATTTCTTTAGAACATAAATCGTTGTCAATCGGGTTTTCTGCGCGAAAACAAAAAAATACATCCCCCACGTCTGAAGGCCGAGGCCGCACTGACAATTTGTGCATCGGGGTCCTAGCGAGGGCCGGGGGGCAGGGCGGTCCTAGCTGTGACTGGTTAGAAAGCTTGAAATTTTAGAGAAGAGGCTATTACAATGAAAATAAAGCGTTTAAAAAAAAAAGAAAACGTATGAACACTGCGTTATATATTTTTCGTCTATCCTGAAAAGTTTCATGACCAAATTTAATGTTTTTAATTGAATAACTTAGATTTGAAATTTATTTTAGAGGTAACTTTGCAGTTTTCTATCGAGAAAATTTTATGGAATCGTGTTTCCGAAACGTATGAACCTTAGAAGCAATCCTCAACTTTGCCATATATTAATCCCAAGGTGAATGCTTTAGTTATATTAACACGAGGCCCATTCAAAAATCACGATTTTGGGTTTTACGGGCCCTTAATTAATAGCTTTCGGTTAGTTTAGTTATTTTGTTAGTTTGACGGATTTCATTAGGTTAGGTTCCTTTGTGTATTTTTATTAGTTATGGTTTGTCATTGTTTATAATGTTCCGTTTCTAGCCCATGAGTGCAAATGCCAAACAAGAAACAGGGTACAACCCGAATTGATTGTCAAATTCAAAATTAACGCGAGCGAAGCCGCGGGCGATTCTAGTATATTTAGGTACGAATCACATGAAATAGGGCCTTTTAAAGGCCGCTTCGTAAATCTTGCAAGTGACGTGTTTTGTAACTACGAGTATCACCCACTCACTTGGATAAAATATTTGAGTATAATTTGAGGTGGCTTAAATCTTTCTTCTGTTTGCATCGTTAGAAAATCGTGAGTTGAACCTTGAAATAATAAGGTATGGTGAGTTCTAAACTTCTTGTATTTATACCTTTTGTTTGTACACTACTTCTGTGACTACTTTGAGGGTCATGATAATGTAGAGCGACTTTGTTTTTTTTCTGTTTTTTTTCCCCGTATTTCCTAACCTACCCTTACCCTTCGTGGCCTATCCTTCCTGGAGCTCCACTGCACGCCACTGGGTACTACTCGGTACTGACCGAATGTTAGCAGTCGTTGATTGACACCTTGCATAATTGATGGCTCCTCGCACACTATCACTAGATAACACTTAAGCACGAACCATAATCCCAATATTCTTCACTGGAATGACGATGTGGAGCCCTACCGCTGAGGTGCGAGGAGTGCCGGAAATTCTTATGTGTAATGTGGAAGAAAACACCGACATGTGTATTCACCAAGCAGCTTTATTGAACTCACCTTTATTACAGTAATGTGCATGCAATAAGATATAAACGTAAGTACGCGGCGTCAGCATAAATTGTCGAGGGAGCTCGTACAGATGATAAGACGTAATTTTTGTATATTCATGAACACGTTTACAGGACACTCTTAATATCGCGAAGTATTCGGGGTTGTTGTTTATGCGATACGCGGAAACGCAATATTAGAGTAGCGGCGCTCGCGCATACACTGAGGTAAGCGCGGGGGTGTACCCTGTAGGCTGTCGGTGCATCGGGGACAACACAAAGGAAAGGGGCGGAGTTTGCGCACGGAGCTCAGGACCGGCACGTGAGTTGCGGCGAGACACCTACTTGCGCGCTCAGTGTCCATGAGTAATGTATTTTATTAGACAATTATAGCAAAAATTAAGGATATGTTTTTTACATTTTTGGGTTGAGAATCGAATACTGAATACTTTCCCTCAAAATGTCCCTCGTTTAACCTAACACGCTGTATATTAAAAAAATATATATATTTTATATACTCTTTTACTATATGTATAGATATTAGGCTGTATAACGCCTTCATACCTTTGCTTCTCCTTCAACCTGGCGAAAGAAAAGCGCGGAAAAAAAAAACATAGTCTCGTAAAATTCATGACGACACAAATATTTTTCATTCTTATATTTTATTTCTTCAAAACTGTATTGAAAAACGTCGTTTGATACACAGTTGCAGTTCTCGGCTCAAAAACGCGCCTACGGCTCGTGTGATAATTCCGCTTCGAAATATAATAAACTTTCTCTACTTGTATCAAAATGTACTAATTCCTCAATCCCTTTCAATATAGTGCATATTATTCTACTAGTCAAGCCCTTTCATTTGATACCCATATTGACGGAGTTCGTGAATAAATATTACTACGTAATCTGCCATTTTGTGGCGGCGGCCATCTTGGACTGATTTTTATCAAACATAGCTAAGAACACTCCCGGCTAATTCACCTTTCAAATAAAAAACAAAATCAAAATCGGTTCATCTGATCGGGAGCTACGATGCCACAGACAGACAGGCGCACACAGACACGTCAAACTTTTAACACCCTGTCGTTTTTGCATCAGGGGTTAAAAAGAAAAAATCTAAAAAGGAAAAGACTGTTACTAAACTCGTTTTCAACTGGTCATGAACTGGTGTAAACAATAGACAGACATGAGATTTCAGCAATCCCAGTCCATTTGCTATTATGAAACCCAAGTCATGTCAGCATAGTCGTTTTTGGGGAACATAATTTGTGCCATATATCTCTCAATGTGATAGATCCATTAAAAGTTTACCGGAGGGTCTTTTGAGATAAAAAAAATCTCAGTGGATCTATATCTTGAAATCAGGATCAAATGAGAAAAACAAATTGTCACTTGATTATGGATTTGGGCAACGGATCTTCTGAGAATGATCCCTGATGCGGAGCTGTCGCTCGGTGTGCGGTGTGCGGAGTGCGGTGTGCGGTGTGCGGAGTGCGGTGTGCGGTGTGCGATGTGCGGTGTGCGGTGTGCGGTGTGCGGAGTGCGGTGTGCGGTGTGCGGTGTGCGGTGTGCGGTGTGCGGTGTGCGGAGTGCGGTGTGCGGAGTGCGGTGTGCGGAGTGCTGTGTGCGGTGTGCGGTGTGCGGTGTGCGGAGTGCGGTGTGCGGAGTGCGGTGTGCGGAGTGCGGTGTGCGGAGTGCGGTGTGCGGAGTGCGGTGTGCGGTGTGCGGAGTGCGGTGTGCGGAGTGCGGAGTGCGGTGTGCGGAGTGCGGTGTGCGGTGTGCGGTGTGCGGAGTGCGGTGTGCGGAGTGCGGTGTGCGGAGTGCGGTGTGCGGTGGGCGGAGTACGAAGTGCGGTGTGCGGAGTGCGGTGTGCGGTGTGCGGTGTGCGGTGTGCGGAGTGCGGTGTGCGGTGTGCGGAGTGCGGTGTGCGGTGTGCGGAGTGCGGTGTGCGGAGTACGGAGGGCGGTGTGCGGAGTGCGGTGTGCGGTATGCGGAGTGCGGAGAGCGGTGTGTGGAGAGCGGTGTGCGGTATACTGACTGGAAGTGGTCGGGCGGCAGTACGAGCAGGCGCGGGTGGCGGCGACGCTGCAGACGCTGCAGGAAGGCGGCGTCAGTGCGGCAGTCGCGCAGCGCGCCCAGCACACTGTCGGGCCCGGCGTCCAGCAGCTCGGCGTGCAGCTCGTGGTCGGCGTAGGGCAGCGCGCGCCACGCCAGCCCCTCGCGCACGTACTCGTCCTGCTCGCGCCGCAGCGAGGCGCCCGTCACGGCCGCCTGCACGCGCTCCGCCGCGTAGTTGATGAGCAGTCGCTCCAGCCCGTTGTGCGCCAGCGACTCGAACCCGTACACGTCCAGGATGCCCAGCGAGCAGCGCTTGCCCGCCTCGGCCGGCTGCACACACCGTCCACGTCACACATCACGCCCCGGCGCGCGGCGTGTCGCACGGGCATGACGTCACGAGTACGTACCTTGATGTGCTCGTTGACGGCGTTGATGAGCCACGTGAAGAGGCGCGAGTACAGTACGCTGAGCAGCTGGTCGCGGCGCGCGGCCGCCCACGCGCCGTCGGGCGAGCAGGCGCCGTCCGCGCCCGTACCCTCCGCGCCCTCGTCCTCCAGCGCCGCGTCCTCTTCGGCCGCGCCCAGCGCTTCGCCCAGCGCGTTCGCGTCCACGCCCACCAGCGCGCACGCCTCCACCAGCTCTGCGGACACACAGACGTGAGACGGCGCGGGTGGTAGCGGGTGGTAGCGGGTGGTAGCGGGTGGTAGCGGAGCAGACGTGACGAGACGTACCGTAGCGCTGCTGCAGGCGCGTGCCGATGGTGCCGTCGATGTTGTGCTGCGGCTCGAACTCGACGTTGCCGAGCTTGAGCAGGAAGGCCAGCAGACGCAGCACGGCGTCCGTCAGCCCGGACCCGAAGCCCAGCGCGCGCATGGCGGCCTGTCCAACACGAGAACGATAACCATCCACTCGACCCTCCAAATCGATTACATGCAATTCTGCGCTTTCTGACATTCGTTTGACAACGTTTCTGATTTTTAAGTTACTATTTTAACTATTATCTTGAATACACCCCCAATTTTTAATTTGTACAAAAAAATGGGGCTGTATCCGTACCCTTTACTGATCATATTTATGTGGTCAAAAGTCAAAAACCCGAAATCCTAAAATTGTCTACGAAAATTTGTCATAATTGGTAAACTCATAACTGAATGACGCTACGGTGATCGAATGAATGCTGAATATTTTCACCATGTATTTTTCATGAAAGGCACTAGCTTTCGGTTTATACCTATACATCTGGAATTGAGCCGGTTCCTCGTACTTTGCCGTCAAAGTTATGACACCATCGTTTTGACTTTTAGCAAGATTATTCAAAAACGCATGCATGAACAGTTTTGAAACTTTGCATGGTTATTATTAGCGTCAAGAAGGACCGAATACAGTTTTCAGCGAGCTTGTACCTTGTCTCATTTAGGCGCTGCGACGTTTTTTCAGGTCTTCATAAAACCGCGATAACTTGAAAATTATTAATATTTTCTTAAATCTAATTGGGGCACTAATGGGCACAAATTAAGAGCTACACGTGTATGTTTATTCTACAGGGGCACATGCAATGGTTTTAGAGAAATACGATTCTGCAAAACGTTACTCCAGCAGCAAGAAATGCAATATCTCGAAAACCTGAAGGGGCACTCATTCTATTTTTGGGGGCACATTTTGGCACTAATATAAGCTCTCTGGCCATGCACAATGTTTTTGTCTCCGATCATTCGTTTAGAATTTTCCTGCTGGATAAACGTTACCCTAGCAGGAATCGTTTTTTCAGTTTTTCTCCAAAACTACAAGGGGCACAAATTCTTTATGTGGGGGCACATTTACAGCAGCTAAGGCTCTAATTATACATTCTACTCAGATAACTGTACGAGAAACTTTCCAGCTAGGGTAACGTACACAAAAATGAGTGGTGTAAACATATTATAGGGTGACTGGCAATTAGATGTACGATACTTAAACTCGTGATTGTGCTCGTGATAACAATTAGATGTACGATACTTAAACTCGTGATTGTGCTCGTGATAACAATTAGATGTACGATACGAGGCATGCCTTTTAAGTTTTGTCGTTTGAAGAAAAAAACACAACTAGAACCTTGTAGTAATTTTTATTGTTTTTCAAAGTAAGTAAAAGTGTATTAAGCTACGTGGTGAACGTAGCTTAATACACTTTTCCATTCGCTCAAACCAGTTATTATAACATTTATTCCACTCTAAAGGGGGGGTGTTCAAAATGGCCGACTTGAGAGCGTCGACTGCTTCTTCACCGGACTGGAACCTTTGACCACGAAGACTTTTCTTAATTTTAGGAAATGTAAAGAAATCGTTAGGGCTTAGGTCAGGACTGTATGGAGAATGGTCAAGAATTTCTACTTTTTCCTGCTTCAAATACTCAATCGTTTGACGAGCGCTGTGTGAGCTTGCGTTGTCGTGGTGCAGGATGATGCGTCGCTTTGAGTTAGATTTTCGAAGTTCGGCGATGACTTGTGGTAAACAAACTGTGGTATACCACTTTGCGTTAACCGTTCTACGATCTTCAAGTGCAATAGACGCAACATGACCGGTTTTTCCAACGAACGTGGCCACCATCTTCTTTGAAGTGCTTCGAGAACGAACAACTTTAGTCGGCTTTGGCTCGTCTTGAAAGACCCAGATTGTAGATTGTTGTTTGGAATCAGGATCGTAGGCATAGATCCAAGATTCGTCACCACTGATGATGTCGTAGACGTGATTTGACTCTCCTCGGTTGAACCTCTGAAGAGTTTTCTTACACCATCTGACGCGGGCCGCCTTGTGATCGTCGGAAAGCAGATGCGGTATCCAACGGCATACTAGCTTTCTCACACCAAGCGCTTCATGCAAGATCTTCTGAATGGTTGTCCCCGAGATGCCTAATAGAGCCTCTATCTCTCGATACGTCACATGACGATCTTCGAGAATTAGTTGTCTCACAGCAATGATGTTATCTTCAGTGAAGGCGGACTTTGGGCGTCCTTCGCGAGATTTGTCACTAACACTAGTATGTCCACGCTGGAATTCTAAATACCAGCGTTCGACAGTCCGCAGACATGGGGCTTCATCATTGAACACAGATGTTAGCTCTTCAAAACACTGAAGCCGTGTCAGGCCTCTTCTAAAGTTGTAGAAAATTATTGCACGAACATTTTCCTTCGAAAGATTCATTTTCGTACGTGACCTCACAGGTTCCAATCGTCGCTGTGACTAAACAATAGCATTAATCCTAATACTTTCAACTGTTTTGAGATTCAAAATTTAAACACATTCGAATATAGAACAGTTCCAAATTCAAAATTGCCGGGAAATATGGAAACGACAGAACATAAAAGGCATGCCTGGTACTTAAACTCGTGATTGTGCTCGTGATAACAATTAGATGTACGATACTTAAACTCGTGATTGTGCTCGTGATAACAAACAACTTTTTTATTGGACAAAACTAAAAATCCCACGTTCACACGTTTCCACGTTTTTCTATGCACTCTCTTAGGGGCCGCCTCCATGAGCGAGCGAATCGCGCCGATCTGACGATACGAAAATACCGTCGAGGGGCAAATGGGGGCGACAAAGTCTAAAAATCAATGCACAGCCCAAACCGCTTGGTCCTCGCGCCCCTCACCGTAGTGCGACTACACACAGGTGTGGAGGAGACCTCACCGTGGTGAAGGCGAAGTGGTCGCGGTCCTGTTCGGCGGCGCGCGGCGCGGGCGCGGCGGGCGCCGGCGGGGCGGCCGCGCGCCCCTCGCGCCCCTCACGCCCCTCGCGCCCCTCACCGCGCAGCACGCGGTAGTGCTGCCAGGCGCGCTGCAGACGCAGCCGCTCTGCAACAGACGGAGGGTGAGCGGGGCCCGCGCCGCACACAGCGGCACACGCTCGCGCATGCGCGTCGCTCGGACACTCACTGAGCAGCTGCACGTCGGCGCCGGCCAGCAGCTGGTACAGCACGTGGAAGTTGCGCTCGCCCTCCAGCACGTCGCACACGCGCTCCTGCGACACGCCACACTACAGTACGCACACTACGCACCCTACGCACACTACGCACCCTACGCACACTACGCACACTAAGCACGCTACTATACGGGTGTGCATGCGCTCCTACTCGAGGCCGATCAGTTTATGTTCTGGCTAACTTCCAGCGACCGGCTCTTAGCCAACGTTACGATCTGGAAACTGTTTCGAGGCGGACGGTCAGCACTTTCGCTACAGGGCACTACAGTGGAACGTAGTGAGCTCCAAAACAACATTTTAATCAAACTTGAATACACAATCTTAGATAAAATTAAGTATTAAGAATCAGATTTAGCGCCAAATAGGCCAAGTTGTTTTTGATTAATTAATGTGAACCTTAGTACCTACTCGTACTAACCAAGGTGAGCGAAAAGTACGATAAAAGCAGACGAGCATTGCGAACTGAGTGAATATTGCAAATAATGATTTGGAATATATCTCGCATCGCACTATGAAGGGTTCCGGTCAAAATTTGAAAGCGTTCCACATACAGCCCAGTTGCGACTAAAACAATGTTCATGAAATAGAGAAGTAGGCAGCTACCACTACGATCTACGAGCTACAAGCGGCGAGCGGCGAGCGGCGAGCGGCGAGCGGCGAGCACGGCATGCGGCACGGCGCGGCGCCAACTCGCTCAACGACATACTACATGTTACCTTTTCCAGAAGGTCTGCTTGCAACATAAAACATTTCATATAATCATTGACACACACCACCATTTCATTGGAACGCACTTTTGAAAAACTCTTACAAAATTTACATATATTTGCTAGTGATTTATTTAGAATTCCTAAGTTTAAATAAAAAAAGCCAGGCTAACGGCCCTTAGTGCTCGTTTCAAAAGTTAACCAAAGCCTGTCACGAACTTCTCACAACCCCGCTGATTAAATACAATCAAATCAAGTCCAAAACCATTGGACTTGAAGGTAAAACGTTCAAAAATCATCAATACAACCCTCCAAGTTCATAAAAGACGAGGAACTACGATGATTTTGATGATTATAATTCTGTAACTACATACGTCTTACAGTCGCGAACAATATTTAAATATACAACATACAACCTAACACTGGCCTGCAAATTGCAAAAAACGTAAGAAAATGTTAATGAAAGTTTGAATGAAAGTTTGTGGCACCCCGATGTTAGCTTTCATCATCATCATTATTCATTTCAGCCGAAAGACGTCGCTACATTGACCGGTCCCTTGCGACTCGCATCCAACGGATTCCCGCAACCTTCACCAGATCATCGGTTCACCTAGTGGGAGGTCTTCCAACGCATTGTCTTCCGGTTTGCGGTCGCCACTCCAGAACTTTTCGGCCCCATCGGCCATCCGTTCTGCGAGCAATGTGACCTGCCCACTGCCACTTAAGTTTGGCAATTCTTCGGGCTACGTCGGTGACCTTGGTTCTCTTGCGGATGTCTTCATTTCTGATTCGATCACGCAAGGAAACTCCGAGCATAGCCTTCTCCATTGCCCTTTGGGTGACTTTAAGCCTTTGGATAAGGCCGTGAGGCCGGCTTTGTGAGCGACCACGTCTCGGTCCCGTATGTAATCACTGGCAACACACACTGGTCATAGACTTTCGTCTTGAGACACTGCGGTAAGTTGGACGAGAAGATACCGCGCAGCTTCCCGAACGCTGCCCAGCCGAGTCGGATTCGACGATTGACCTCTTTCTCGAAGTTAGACCTACCTAACTGGACCGTTTGTCCTAGGTATACATAATCGTCTACAATTTCGAGTGTCGAGTCTCCGATCTTGATAGGAATGGGTGTGACATGGGCATTCAACATGACCTTCGTCTTGTCCATGTTCATTTTTAGACCCACTCTTTCGGAAGCTCTACTGAGGTCATCGAGCATTGTACTGAGTTCCTCCATGGTCTCAGCCATGACCACTATATCGTCGGCAAACCGAAGGTGAGTGATGTACTCGCCATTGACGTTGATGCCTAGCCCTCTCCAGTCCAGAACCTTGAAGACATCCTCCAGCGCAGCGGTGAACAGTTTCCGAGATATGACGTCTCTCTGTCTTACACCTCGCTGCAGAAGGATAGGTTCTCAGGCTTGGTCCTGTAGTCGGACTGACATGGTGGCGTTTTTGTACGAACACTTCAACACCTTGATGTACCGGCAGTCAATTTGGCACCATTGGAGAGACTGCAGTACAGCCCAGGTCTCGATCGAATCAAAGGCTTTCTCGTAGGCCACAAACGCTAGAGAGGCAAGTTGTACTCTTCGGTCTTCTGTATAACCTGCCGAAGCGTATGTATGTGGTCCACGGTGCTAAAGCCTTTTCGGAAACCGGCTTGTTCGGGTGGCTGGAAATCGTCAAACCTGCGCGCGTGACGATTCGTGATGACTCTTGAAAACAACTTGTAGACATGGCTTAGAAGTGAGATGAGCCTGTAATTCTTCAATCGAGCATTGTCGCCCTTCTTGAAGAAGAGCACCACCACACCCCTGCACCATGCCTGTGGCGTTTTCCCCTCGAGTATAACGGAATTAAACAGCTTCTGAAGGGCCTTAAGTACCGGTTTTCCACCTGCCTTCAGGAGTTCGGCCGTAATTCCGTCATCACCCGGTGCCTTGTTGTTTTTGAGCTATTTCAGAGCCATCCTAATCTCGTACAGGCTGACGTCCGGGATGTCTTCGGTATTGTGTCGGGTTAGTCTAGCTCTTGGGTCGTTTGCTAGGTCGACAATGGGTTTGCTGGTTGACGTGTACAACTGTCCATAGAAGTACTCGATCTCCCTCAGTAGCTCCGGTTTGGCGGATAAGATCCTGCCATCATCGGTCTTCAGTTTCGTGAGCTGACTCTGCAGAATAGCCAGTATTAAAGCGGCGGAGGTCGCTCTTCAAGGATTTAGAGATCTGTCTATTGAGCTGCCGGTATTTCGACGCCTCGTCTGACTGCAGGATCATTTCACGAAGCTCCTTCATGAGTTTGAGAGTTTGATCGGAGAACCTCTTTTTCTGATCTGTACGACGTGTCTTGAAGAACTTAGACCCGGTCGTATGGACAGTTTCCACGAACCCATCGTTGTATTCGTCCACTGAGCTCCCTAGGCACTCGAAACGATTCTGGAGTTCGAGCTGAAAGCTCTCGGGGTTTTGGATTTGGATGTGCTGGACGGAGCGTAGACTTCATCAGTCGAGACCTTTCCAGCTTGATATTGATGTTCAATGTGCGTCTTACCATGCGGTGATCGCTCCCGGTTTTCACAGAATTGATCACAGAGACATCATTGAACAATTGCTTCTTGGTTGACATGATGAAGTCAATCTCGTTTTTTTTGCACCATCTAGGCTCTGTCAGGTCCACTTTCTGTGCTCACGTTTTTTTGAAGAAGGAGTTCATCATATAGAGGCCCTCCTTCTCCATAAAACTAGCCAGTTGGTGGCCCCGGTGGTTCCGACGTCCAACTCCAAATTGCCCCACCTGCAGCTCATCCCCGTCTCGTTTGCCCAGTTTTGCGTTGAAGTCCCCCATGACAACGGTGAAGTGAGTTTTGAAACCATGCATGGCTTTAGAGATATCCTCATACATGGTCTCCACTTCGTGGTCGGGGTGTGCCGAGGTCGGGGCGTATTGAGTTCGTAAAATATTTATAGTAAATTACACGAAAATTACACTAGAATTGGGAATGCATGGAAGTGCTACTGGAGGTTAAAATAAATTATGATGAACAAAGAAATCAAAACTGTACAACACCTGCGTGCTACCGGTTCTATCTAACCTATGGCTGCCAAACCTGGGCTCTCACCAAAGCGCAAAGCAGAAAAATTAGAAACTTGCCAGACAGCAATGGAGAAAAGCATGCTGAATTTAAGAAAATCAGACAGAGTACGAAACAAAACAATCAGACCATCGCACTAAAATACAAAATGTTTCAACTACAATCCGGAAACTTAAATAGCAATGGGCATGACATGCAATAAGAGGCACCAAAAAGTGGAACAGAAGCGTAGTATTTTGGTACCATAGAAATAGAAAAAGGAAACGAGGCAGACAGATTCGTAGGTGGGAAGAGGAGATAACAGCGACAGCAGGAAAACTATTGACAAGGAAAGCTCTAAACCGAGAAGAGTGGAAAGAAATGGAGGAGGCCTTTGCCAAATTTGGGCAAACAGACGAAGTTGTCGATGTCATCGACTCACCAGAGTCGTTAACTTACCATTTTATTTTGTAAATATCCTTTCGTGTATAATAAAGGCTATTATTATTATTATACACGAAAAGAAATATGAAAATGTGTAACTCCAACATTCAAGAAAGAGATTCATCATTATTCATAAGCAAATAATTAAAATATCTTACTGCTGCTGAAAATGACAGTGTCAAAAATCATGAATTTGCGTAAAAAGTGTAAATAGGACTCTTAAGATAGATGTTGATCTCAACTATTTGTTTTTGCTCAACTTAGGATGCAAGAGATAGCGAGGGACTTACTTGGGGCACCCCGACTTTTGGTAATTAGATTAGATTAGGTTACTCTAAAAACCATGCACACAGAAATAGGGCTACGTCCACTACGCCTTATACAAGATTAGTTTGTATGCGTAGTAGCACTGGATACTATGGAACAAGCTAGTTACTTAGGCCACTACAAAGTAAACATGAGTAGGTATTTGCGTACTAGGTAGCAGGTACTCTTGTATAGATTGGAAGAGCTTGATAAAAAAGTGATTTCCAATCCACAGGCTACTAGTTTCACGCCCTTGCGTTCTGGCATTGTACAGAATAGAAAGACGCAATGCTGCATGTTGTCACATATGTATAGGTAACAAGCAAGCGCGTGCCATGTAACCTGTGTACGCCTAACGACACAAATATGTGACAGAATGCTCGGTGACATTGTGGCTTGGTATGGAGGGCACAGGGAACAGACTCGTACTTGCTGCATGCGGCTGCGTTCCACGCGAGATGTGCGAGGATGAGTAGCGAGGGACGTAACTAACTTCCGCAGCTTGCATGAGCTAAGCTAGGCCTACGTGTACCTATCGTGATGGTAACTTCTACACACATCCCTGCTGCGCATCCTCACACTTCTGTCGTAACACCTTTAATCATAATAATAATACCAGCCTATTACTGTCCCACTGCTGGGCAAAGGCCTCTTCTCATACTGAGAAGGCACGAGCATTGATCACCACACTCGGTCGCTCATGACGGGTTGGTTGTTGGGACGATTTCAGACTCATACGAGTATTATAAGTCCAGGTTTCCTCACGATGTTATCCTTCACCGATGTCTGTGATGTCCAAGATAATCATAGAAAAGTACATATGAATTGAAAAAGTCACATTGGTACTTGCATGGATTTGAACCCACAACCTCATACATAGGAGCACGGCTCGAATTTTATTCGCGTGTTGCGCGGCCATAGCCGCTGCCCGTAATCACTATGAGTTCCAAACAACTTATAGTGAATGAATTGCTGGCATTCCTAGTCCATGCCATCGACTATATGGACGAGGTGAGCATCCTGCAAATATGCCAATTATGTCCAATTTCAAGGAGGACGACATCAGCAGCGGGAAACTGTTGCTCTTCCAGTCTCTTGGAAAACTGGACCAGATGCCCTCTCGGCGCAGAGATGGAACCGAGAAGAGTATTCAGGATATCATCGATATGCTGAAAAAGACTGACCCGGACGACGTGCCAGATTTCGTGGCGAAGGAGCTAAGTAAACTGCCTCCCGTCACTTTCGATCACGTCGACGTTACGACTGCTGAAGGACATCACTACCTTGAAAGCGGAGATGACCAAGATGCAGTCCAGAATGGAGGTTTCAGAAAAAACCAACACCGAGCTACGTGCAGAAATAGCATTATTGCGCAACGTTGGTTCGGTAATTGGGTCACCTGAAGCCTCAAAGGTGAACACACGTCGAGGGGCGCAAAATGCAACCGTCGGTAGTTTTGGATCGGCGAACACAAGTGCGTCACCAGCAGCCGATAATGCTGAGCAAGCGCCGCCCGCCGCCGTCGTCGCCCGCGCCACTACACCGGCTGCGGATACGTCACGCGTAGGTACGTCGACCCCTAAACGTGCCTATGCTGCTATTGTCACCAGCGGCAAATCTGATGCACCGCAGCCTAGACAAACCAGAAAAGGGGAAAAACGGAAAGCGGGTGCTCAACCTGCCCTGACTGCGGTCCGATGCTCCGTGCCAAGAACGAGCCAGGTTGATGAGGAGGGCTTCACTAAAGTAGAAAGGAAGAAGAAGAGGCCCTGTTATCGTAACCTGTGCGGTACCGCACCGAGTGGACCCAACTCACAACCATCACTCCACTACAACTGAGGAAGTGGTGCAGTATTTGAAAGTGAAGACCAACTTCATTCTGCGGATCGAAAGGTTGGAATCGCGCCACAACATCAACTTTAGGTCATTTGTGGTTCGAGTTCCAACCCAACATCTACAGACCTGCTTGAAAGAGGACTTTTGGCCGAAGGGTGTCGTATATCGTCGCTTCCGGGGACGGTAACGCGACTCCACGCAGCGAAACACGACGCCGACAACGCTGCGTGTATAGTTTTAGTATATGGTTTAAAATATGTATTACTTTATTATTGTGGTTTAATTTTATTTTATGTATTTTATGTATGGGCCTTTAGTTGCCTGATAATAAAATGATTATTATTATTTATTATTATAGGAGGCAAGGTCTTAACCTCTGGGCCATCACGACTATTAACACCCTTGGTGAACCTTAAATTAAACATGAACGAATCATGTTTAGATATTGCACAATGGCTGCCAAGTAGTCGAGTTTCGCTAAGTAATTTAACCCGACCTACATTTATCATACTAATCATTGCATATTATTAGTATGATAAATGTTCTGACTTTACGATCATTATTATTTGTCATAATTTTTTACCTATTTGTTTTATTGAGTAAAAGCAGATTTCAGTTGTTTACATTTGAATAATTGTAAGTATTTTTAAATAAGTAGTAGTTTGAAGTTATCAGTCACTAGTGATGTTAATACAGGGTGTAAGGGACAGCCCTCCACAAATTAACAGGGTGTAATCAGCTCCTTATTTTGAATCATATTCTAGTGGAAATTTTCTCAGGAAAATTTTCAATTTTTTTTTCTTTTCAGTTTTTATTGCTTTATTTCAATGTAAAGTGACATTATCTGTATGCAGAACACCATTAATGTAAATAACATAGCTAAAATGAAAAAAACAACAATGGATGTTGAAATTTTCTAATGGCCGTCCTTTCGAAAGCTCGCTGCGCTGCCGTTCGCTGCGTGCGTTTTACAGAGGTAGCGATACATTGCGTGCGAGGTAATTAAACAAATCAGTTTTATCGGATTCCCATAAAGTTCCTGAAATAATTTCATGTACCGGTCAACTTAGTACGATGTACTGAAATCACCCTATCAGTTTGCGGAGGGCTGTCCCTTACACCCTGTATAAAAAGGTGCTCTCACAGTGTGTGATGTGTCCTCCGACCGGCTCGCCTTTGAAGTCGAACTCGATGTCCAGCAGCTTGCCCTGCGAACAGACACGCTAGGTCACGCATTGTACCGGTCGAGCACACCGGCACTCACCGGCACCGTGCGACTACTGAGTCTCACACGCGCCTTGCTACTGGTATGTAGTCACGCAACATCTTAATTAAATAACTGCAACCACTACGAAGCTCTGATGTCATGTCGAGGAACTGTTGCAAGTGTCAACCGTCTCCATCATCAAATAAATCCAAGTCTCTATTAGAGCAGAGTCATCAGACAATTGACTACAACGTGCGCCACATTTCAAGAGAATTCATTCACAATAGGGTATATGAGTGTTCTTTTTTATCACTCCAAAGCGTTCAGAAATAGCAAAGAGCAATTATTTTTTTAAATATTTATAAAAATATTAAGTTACTGAAACATTTGAAACTGCTGATTAGACAGAGAGATCCGATACCTTTCATGACGTAATTCGACATAGCGACGCGACGCACAAAATAAATACTAAATTCCCTTTATCTAAATAGAGATAGAAACCAAAGTTTTATTGGTTTTAGTATAGTTGTTTTCACTTTTATCATATTTTTTGGTATTTTTACATTCCGTATCGAAATAAAAAAAAGAAAATTTTTGCACAAGTATATTGTAAATTCCCACGGACTTGGTCGGGAAAAAGGGACATGCGGCTTTTGCTACGTTCGATATTTGAAAAGTTCGTAACCTTACCAGGAAAATGAAAAGATAGAAATTTATTAATTTTCAACATTTTCCCCTCATGTTCTACACATTTCTTCCATCTCAAGAAAGTGTTTAGAATTCTCGACGAACGTCCCCAAAATATGCTTCGACAGCAGCCTCGACGAGGAGGACGAGGAGGTCAAGACTGGTGTCGACGTGTACGCGTGTCCTGTCGTGGTGTCGGGCGCAGTGCGTCGGCCGCAGCTCGCATCATCACCTCAGCGCCAGTATAATAGTATTAAGGCGGGCTGCACTCGAGAGCTGCATGCTTTAGTCGCTTACCTCTCCGTGCTGGGCACGGAGAGGCGATACGTAATGCGCAGGATTCGTGTACGCTAAGTAGAGCAATGCGGTAACCCAACTTGAATTGATAAGTAGGCGTTTATTTTGTTTTTATTTTTCAAGAAAATATTGGATATAAAAGGTTATTTATTCTAAAAGGGATCGGTAGTGTCAGGGCACTGGATTTCCAGACACTCCCAAAGTCAGTCGACCTTGACCTCCAAGGTATTGTGACCTCCGGCACCACTTGTCCTTGACTTCAAATTACTTGTCCGGACTTCAAGGTCACTGACCATAAATAACCTACCCATAACTTGTTACTGCTCCTGAGAATCGCGGATCTTCATTTCGGAATTTTGATCTTGACCTCAAGGTCAATGACCCAGAGGTCAAGGTGAATGGGGTACTTATGCTTATGCTTAGGGGCAGAGAACAGCCTTTTCGGAGGTTTTACTTTATGGTGAATTCGGCCATTTTTATTGCAGCACCTTATTGATTTTGTCCATACATTGCATTGCGGCCGTTCGCAGTACACAGATGTGCTCGTTAGCAGTATTTATTTAATGCAATAATAGTGACCTGGTTTTAGTATTTTGCTAAGTGTGTAGTTTATTAAATAATGGAAACATAAAAATAGTGAACTTGTTGAAAAATGGATAACAGCCCTGTAATTCAGTAGTCGAGTGCAAACCAATGCCTCGCCAGCGAAAAGCCAGTCTAACTTCACCACCGACATGGTGAAGAAGGGATCCAGTAATTATGTTCGTCCAATCAATTCAAGGGCCGTGGCAGTTTATCCCAACGATAAATTGAAGTCGAGTGACGAAACGAAAAACCTCGTGCAAAACATCATTCGCCCTGACGAAATGAAGCTCCAAGTTTGTGGTGTGCGGAAAACCAAAAATGGAGGTGTCATTATCAGCACCGAGACCAAACAGGACGCTGATAAACTCAAGCGCGCAGTCCAGACGCCTACGTCTCATCGCCGACGAGCCCATAAAGCGCAAACCACGGATCACGGTTGTGGGAGTGCCTACTTCTTTGGCTGATGCTGTCGTCTTCAGGTTCATGTACGAACAGAACATCGCTGATAAGTTTTCAGCGATGTCACTGGATACCTTTTTGACCGTAGTTATATTTAGCTACAAATCTGGAAAGAAAGATGCATCGACCTGTACCTAACTTTTTTATTGAAGTCCCAGCCAAAATTCGTAGAGCCTTAATATCTCAAGCAAGACTTTTTATAAATTGGACCTCCTGCCCTGTTAGAGACTTCACCTTGGTTACCAGATGCTACAAATGCCAACAATTTGGTCATGCAGCAAAATCATGCAGAGACGTAAACTCCACGTGTGGTCACTGCGGAGAAGCAGGACACTCATTGTCAGAGTGCGCGAACAAAGCGGACACCCCTAAATGTGCAACGTGCTGGCGTTTTAAAAAGCCCAACAACCACAGAACGGGAGATGTTGAGTGCCCAGCTAAGAAATTAGCAGAATATAGGTACATCAACTCCATCGACTACGAGGGCGCGTAGAGCGTCATACTCTAGTTTAGACTTACGCATATTTCTGAATCAACAAGGCAATAAGAGACCACTGCGTTGACATACATATTAATATCGAGTTTATTTATTGTAAGCACATTAATTGCAAGGTGCAATTATCGAATAAAAACAAGAGCGCCTCGAATGTATTTTGCAACCTTTAATAAATTCTGCTGACGCAAATATTTTCGTGTAACAAAATAAATACATTTATTCTCAGGTAAATAACACCCATTGCCAAATAATATTAAACATCAAATATCAATATCAAACTAACATCACAATAAAATAAAATAAAAACAAAACTCAATCAATCAGAAATAAATTAAATCAAAAACATATTAAATCAAATAAGTCCATTAAAATCCAGAATCTAAGTCAACAAATAAAAATTAAATTAAGTCCAAATCATATTAAATCAAATAATCATATAAAATCCAGAATCTAAGTCAATAAATAATAATTAAATGAAATCACAACAAATTAAATCCAAAATCTAAGTCAAAATCAAAATAAATGAAACAAAGCATATTCCGTCTTATTACAAAACGTGGTCTTAAAAATAGTACCGGGTTTAGTACTAGGTCTAAACCATGAACTTGAAAAAACGTTATTACAAAACGAAGTTTATCGATGCAAACGAAGTTTATCAATACACATTCCTACCTATTTCGAACTACACATTCCGGAAAAGTGAAAATTGAAAAAAAAAACTACTTGAATTGAACACTACCTTTTGTATACTACTTCCTTCACGTTATTTGGGGATAAAAAGTATCTTATATCTTAAATCAACTCCTACTATATCAATTTACTAAATTTTATCCAAATCTGTACAGCCGTTGGGATATCAAAACTTTTATCTACACTTGTCTTTATACACTTTTTCCAAATTTTCACCAGTGTTAGAGTATCGTGCTCCGAAGAAAGTGAAAATGGAGTTCATTTAGTGTGATGTGACAAGCATTACCGAATGTTAAATATGAGCTAGTATATAAATTAGGTATTTTATTGATAACATAAGCTGGGAGTAGCTCCAAGCGGTGAAGGCGGTAACAGTTTGAGATCTCGATTTCTACCAGTGGTAATGGAGCGGTGGATTCCTACTGCACAGAGTAATTTGGCAAAAAAATGCCTGTGTTGCTACGATTTGTGATGGATATATCACCTACATCAA
Source organism: Xestia ashworthii (assembly GCA_950022955.1). NCBI lineage: Eukaryota > Metazoa > Arthropoda > Insecta > Lepidoptera > Noctuidae > Xestia > Xestia ashworthii. The sequence goes on from OX465556.1 coordinate 25,269,499, forward strand.
CCGCCACTATCCTGGGATTAGTCGTACTGTGGTATTCGATGGGTACTTATACTCAGCTAACTCTACAGTCACAAGAACAGAGCTCTAGGCGACGATATAAATTGAGGAGGTCGGCTGATATGAATTTTCTTTGAACACAGCAATACCAATGAAGCAAGCAGATTTTTTGTCTAATCCTACCAACAAAAGTCAGCTCATTTCTTTACTACAGACAAAGCTTCAGGAAAATGGTATAAAAACTCTCCAAGCCACTGATGATGCTGACGTTCTTATCGTGCAGACTGCTGTGGAACTATCGACTCATAGTTCTATCGCTGTCGTTGGTGAGGATGTGGACCTTGCTGTCCTTTTGATAGCTTTAACTCCTCCCACCCAAGACATTATTCGGCTGAAACCCGGCCGAGGAAAAACCAAAACAGTTGCACTGTCCACCCAAGAGATGCAGCAACATGGATTTGAGCACGTCCTTTTCCTTCATTCATTTACAGGTTGTGACACAACATCTGCAACTTTCAGAAGAAGCAAAGTGGGTTTCTTAAAACTGTACTTGAAGTCAGATATTATCAAGGAAGCGGCTGCGATCTTTTACAAGCCCACCTCCACGCACAGTGAGGTTGAAGAGGCTGGGAAGATGTGCTTCCTCAAATGGTATGGCGCACCAGCAAGACTGACCTCCCACAATGAGTACCGATACCAGTCATTCGTGAGATCAGTGGCAAATATTAAGCCTGATTTCAGCTCCCTCCCACCATGTGAAAACGCAGCTAAACAGCATTCGCCGCGCACTTACCACCAAGTGCAGCTGTGGCTCGGAAATGAGCTGCCTCCTCAAGAGTGGGGATGGAAACATGAAGGGGACAGCCTGGTGCCAATAACAACCGAAGATTCGCCAGCACCAGAGATACTACTAAAAACAATATTTTGCCGCTGCACGAAGGATTGTGGATGTCGGAAAGCAATGTTGAACTGTTCCGCGGCGTGCCTCCACTGCCAAGGGAATTGCCTCAACGGCGTGTCTGTTGACGTTGACGATGATGAAGACGACGTAGAGCCTCTTCAGCAAGTACCATCTACTGAGGATGAGGGAGCCTTGGAAAAAGAACCATTGTCATTGTCACAGCCTAAACGAATTAAAAGATAATATGTATCAAAGATACAAGTTTTCATTACTCAACGGCTGAACCGATTTGGATGAAATTCGTTATGATTAAAGATTTGATTTTTTAGGCTACTTTTATCCCGAAACAACACAAACAAAGTAGCAGGCAAAAGGTAGAGATTCATAAAAGTAGTTTTTTCGAAAATTTTCACTATTTCAGAATGTATACTTATGTAAAAACTTTTTTGCAAAAAATAAAACCGACTTCAAAAAAAAAAGTGAAAAATAACTTTAGCTTCTGAAGTCGGTGACGTTTGTATGATTGATTTAATTTTTTTGTCACCGACTTCAGAAGCTAAAGTTATTTTTCACATTTTTTTTTGAAGTCGGTTTTATTTTTTGCAAAAAAGTTTTTATTTTTCACTTTTTAGTGGTTCACATGGAAAGTGCATACCGTTACAATTACAACAAGCCCAAACACGACTAGGATACATTGTCTCATTTTGGAGTTTCGTGACTCTTGGCTTCATCATCAGGTCTGATGGTAGAATGGTTCTTATCAAACGCAAATGCTTCACTTGTTGTAGAAAATACCAAAATTGCTGTAGGTACGTTATCCTATAAAATTTGAAGAGTTCCCTCGATTTCGCCAAGATTCCATCATCAGATCCCGACTTGGCGACTATGGGACCAACTTGGAAGTATGCCCTTTCAAACAAAAAAAGAATTTTTCAAATCGGTTTAGGCGTCTTCGAGTAATCGGTGAACATACATAAAAAAAAAAAAAAAAAATCATACAGTCGAATAGAGAACCTCCTCCTTTTTGGAAGTCTGTTAAAAAATGGGTAGTAATTCGAAAAAGTGTATAAGAGTAAAGTTGTAGGAAATTTTATAAGCTTTAATTGCGCAGAAAACTTCTTTTCTCTAAAACATACCGTTTTAAAGATATTAGCAAAAAACTAAAAAAAATGAACTTTTATACCCTCCCCCCACTCCGCCTCACCCCCTAGACGACAGGATTTTTAGTATGTTTATTCCCTAGGTACCCTGAACAATTTTCTGAAGAAATCACTTAGGGCCTAACTCACGCACTCTACAACTCCCTATGAGTGATTTATTGGGTGAACTATTAGTCGCGCATCACGTACATCACTCGTTTCAAAAGACCTGTTAGTAGATGTGCGAATACACTGAGAACTCAAGCGTGATTCTGCATCGGTAAACGTTTCCGATTCGCGAGACAATGCATGTCGCTCACGATCAGCGGACAGTCACGCATCACGTTCCCCACTTGTCTCTAGAGATCTACAAGTCGATGCGTCGATACGCTTGGTACTCAAGCGCAATTCTCTATCCGTGAACGTCTCCGACTCGCGAGACAATGCATGACGTTCACGATCAGCCAGTCGCGCATCTATTCTTCACTGGTCTCTAGAGAACTGGATGTAGATGCGTAAATACGCTAAGAACGCAGGCGTGCTACGCGATCCGAAGAGGTTTCCACGGAGCAAGTTGCAGCCTGGTGTTCTCGAACAGCATCAAGTCTCTCCTGACGCTCTTCGGTAGATTCTTGGGATCTTATGATCCTCAATCTTGTAGCTCCTTTGGAACATTGGGAAAGTTTTGACCTCTTTCTAGGCATTGTTATAGTTTTGTTGTGAAGATATCTAATCAATTAAAATCTAATTGACTGCTCTCCCCTGCGTTACCGGGTAGGCTACCGAGTCACGAAGATAAATGGAAAAGGAAATTAAACACTCAAATAACATAAACCCGAAGACATATTCATTCGATAAAATAAAATAATAAATGGGAGTTTTTGCCAGTCGAGTCAAATTTTCATTGATATACAATCGTCATCGAAAATCAGTCCTAAACTGTACAGTACAGTGAAATTAGTGATGGCTTTGCAATAATTTTCACATCAGATGTTTCTGACCTTCGATTTTTTCTAAGTCAACAGGAAATGCCCATCAGACCGAACAACTTTTGCCAAGACGTCATTCCTATATGTGTTATGGTGTAGCTGGGCTCTTGGAGTTCCACATCAGGTGTTCCAGATCTTTAAATTTATTCTCTCAGCAGAAAATGCTCATCACGTGGAACAATTTTTGCTATGGTGTCATATTTGTATCTCTTATAGTTTAGCTGGTCTGTTGCGGTTCTGCATCAGGTGTTCAAGTTTCCAAGATAAATTATAGCTTATAGCTGACCAACGCAACTTCGTTTGCTTCACATAAGAGAGAGAAACGAAAAAAAAAAACCGTTTTTGCAACAATTTTCATTCCTGCTCCGCTCCTAATTGTTGTAGCGTAATGTTATATAGCCTAAAGCCTTCCTCGATAAATGTACTATCCAACACAAAAAGAATTTTTCAATTTGAACCAGTAGTTCCTGAGATTAGCGCGTTCAACCAACCAAACAAACAAACAAACTCTTCTGCTTTATAATATTAGTATAGATTTTTATTTATAAAAAGTCTTTTTCAATTAGATTTTAATACAGTCAAAAGTGCTATCACCCCTTAAAAAAACCGGGCATGTGCGAGACGGACTCGCACACACAAGGTTCCGCAGCACCAAACAAAATAACGTTTTACGCTCATTCATATACGAAAATGAACACTCAACAGCAAAACATAATTTGTTTCCCCATAGCATGATAGCAGGTATGTTAGTGAAAAACAAAGCTACAGCTGCAGTTTGACGAAAACGTTCCAAAATTATCTCAAAACCATTTTGATATAGGTAAGTGTAGAAACTTTGTTATTGCAGTCGAGCCGGGGTCCACACTTGAGCCGCAGGCAGGTTGTTATGGAAACGTGTATCAAACAACGTCTTACAATACATTTTCGAAGAAATAAAACAATACAGCGAACATTTTTTCTGTCATGAATTATTATGAGATTACTCGTACTAAGATTTAATTGGCTATTTTTCCGCGCTTTGCTTTTAGCTTGTTTCTTGCTTTCAACCTGGCGAAAGCAAAGCGCGCGGCAGTAGCAAAGATATGAAGACGTTAAACAGCATTTGTTTTTATTTTTTCGGGTAGGAAATTATCAAATGATTCTTCCCACCCTGGGCGGAGCGGAAGGGAGTGTCACACTTTTACTGACTAAAACCCATCCATGTTCCTTCTTAACCCTTTGTGTTCCGGGGCCGCGGTATCTCTTTCGAACAGTCCCGCAGCCGCGGCAGGCAGCGGCCCTTGCGGAACCCCTCCTTTCTGCTGACATCTATTTGAGGCGCGCGTGGAACAAGAACGCACCGTCGACACGGCCTGTCTTCATAAGACGGACGGATGGCGAGCTAGCTCACCACCACGTGGCTCCTGGCGCCCGGTGCGTCTTCCGTGGCGGCTGGGACGAGAGGTTCTCTCCCTATCACGATCCGCCACCTACTCCTTCGTTAGCATGACTGCTTCGCAGAAGGAGGCCACGGCTACCCATTTTGTCTCGCTCCGGAACATGGATTGAACCAAAGCCGGACGCAAGAGGTCGCCGTGGCGCCTCTCAAGCCACTCCTCAAAGATCATGCCGGAGTTTCCCCCCGGCGTAGCGTCTCCGCACGCCATTGATGCAGGCATGCGAGGACTATCGCCTCCAGATCCCATGGCGACGCTAAACAGCCTAATGTGAAAATAGAAAATTCAAATCTTTCTGAATTTAGAACACAAATAAATGTTAAATTGTCCACAAAAGTAAATATTTTTGAAGTGAAAATTTCTTTAGGCGCGTTGAGCACTTTTTGGGTGAAAATCACGGAACTCGCGTGACCGTTGCACTAGGTACTAGCCGATCCGCCAACAGAGACTTTGTAAAATTACATTGGGAGCGATTGCCGCAGGATCAGATAAATTATGTTATAAATTCAATGAAAAATCGTTGCCGACAAGTTTTAAACAACAAAGACGGTCACACTTTGTATTGAATTTCTTACCAATCATTTTGGAAAACATGAAAACTTTCATTTCGTTTTAATTATATTCTAAACTAGCTGACCCGCGCAACTTCGTCTGCGTCACATAACAGAAAGAGAAGGTTACAGAGAGTGGGTCGTAAGCACCTATAATACAATTTTCAAAGAGCACATCACACACATCCTTCCGCATAATGAAAATGCGCGCCCGGTACATGACCATTATTTTGCTGCGGAGTTATTTAAAACGGTGTATCTCCTAAGACATGCATTGAAATCAATTGACGTACCCAAGGGCAATCTTGCTAGGGCACGCCACGATAGTGGCGGTAACTCCCCTCTTTGAGGAGTGGCTGGAGAGGCGCCACGGCGTCCTCACCTTCCGCCTGACGCAGGTCCTCACCGGACACAGATGTGTCGGGAGGTACCTGCACCGAATCGGGCGGGAGGAAACGCCCGGGTGTCTCCACTGCAAGGATCGACCGGAGGACACGGTGGAGCACACGGTGGAAGTCTGCCCTGCGTGGTGTCCTCGTAGCGGCGATCGGCGGCGGCGACCTCTCGCGTCCGGCCCTGGTTCAATCCATGGTCCGGAGCGAGACGGAAAGGGAAGCCGTCACCTCCGCGCTGCGAAGCAGTCATGCTAGCGAAGGAGGTGGCGGAACGAGAGAGGGAGAGAGCCTCTCTTCCCAGCCGCCGCGGGAGACGCACCGAGCGTCGGGGGCCACGTGGTGGCTACCGGCCACCGTAGACGCGGGCCTGTGGGCGGTTGGCTATGGGCTAGCTAGCCGTCCGTCCGTCTAACGACGACAGTCCGTGTCGACGGCGCGTTCGTGTTCCACGCGCGCCTCAAAGAGATGTCAGCACATTGAAGGGGCCCGTAAGGGCCGAAGCCTGCCGGGGTTGCGGGCCTATTCGAAAGAGATACCGCGGCCCCGGAACATAAAGGGCGAGGAAGGAACATGGATGGGTTTTAGTCAGTAAAAGTCTGACACTCCCTCCCGCTCCGCCCAGAGTGGGAGGAGTGGGAGGAAGTTATTTGATGATTTCACATCCTTAAAAAAAAATAACTTACCTTACGTAAATAATGACCTTTGTTTGATTGATTTCGTTTTTTTGTCACCGACTTCTGAAGCTAAAGTTATTTTTCACTTTTTTGTGTGAAGTCGGTTATATTTTTTGGCAAAAAAGTTTTTATTTTTCACTTTTTAGTGGTTCACATGTGCTTACCCTTTCACAGCGTATCGGTGTGATTTTTTGTTATGAACTGTAAACAATAGACAGACGTGAGATTTCAGCGATCCCAGTACATTTGCTATCATTTATTAAGGAGTTCCGTTGCCTATCTTCCGAAGTCACCAGATCTTTATCAAATTGAAATGGGATCACTCCGAGAAAGTACTCTTCCTAAAACTACCCAAACCGCTTCTGGTGTGCCTATAAATTTAAGGAGTTACCTCTATTTCTCCGGGATCCCATTAAATGGAAATTTACACGTCTAACTGTCGAAATCTGGGTGTATTGTACACTTCTGCATACTCCCTCAGAGCATACAGGCGTGATGTTACGTCATGATGTTGTATAAACAATAAACAACCAAGCGATTGCAGCAATTACTGCAGCTTTGCCGTGTATTTTTGAAGTTCCATTTATATCTCCGAAGATCAGCGTCAGATCTTAACCAAATTGAAATGGAACCACACGGAAAGCACCAGCTTTCAAATAAAAAAAGAATCATCAAAATCGGTTCACCCAGTCGAAAGTTCTGAGGTAACAAACATTGTCGAAATCTGGGTATATTGTACACATCTGCGTACCCCCTCAGAGCATTAAGGCGTGATGTTACGTCATAATGTAGTATAAACAATGAACCTGCAAGCGAATGCAGCAATCACTGCAGATTTGCCATCTATTTTTGAAGAGTTCCATTGTATATCTCCGAAGGTCAGCATCAGATCTTCAGCAAATTAAAATGGGACCAAACGGGAAGCACCAGTTATGTATAATTATTATTTTGGGCTTTATTATTATTTTGGGTAAACGTTTGCTTCTTAGCTCATAGGCTAGTTTAAGCTACATTAACGGGCGTCTGTCAAGTCAATGCACCGTGTGTGTGTGTGTGATGAAAATTTGAGTGTTGTGAGAAGCATTATCCTCAATCTGCATGAACTTTCTCACTATTCTGCAGGTGTTTAAAATTGCGGCTTTTTGAAGTGATATATAGAGTCTTTCAGATCTAGTAGTTTTAGGCTATGGTGGAGGTGATTGGGTATAACACCCGTAGTGGAGAGAACAATAGGTAGGTACAACGTATACTTTTTCCTGCCTCCAGATTCTGGTCATTTCTTCTTTCAGTTCAGCATATTTACTGATTTTTTCCCCTATTGTTTTTTGTAGATTGTGTGTATTAGGGACTGCAATATCTATGAGGTGTTTAACTTTATTTGCTTTATCTTGGAGGATTATATCTGGTCTATTGTAGTGAATGGTCCTGTCAGTTAGTATGGCGCGATCGTAAAAGAGTTTGTGTGTTGTATTTTCCAGGAATCTTTCTGGTACATACATATAATAAGGAGTGTTAGTGTGTTGTATGAGCTTATATTTAAGTGCTAGGTTTTGATGTATGATGTTTGCTACTTGATTATTATTATTATCCCCCGTTTCAAGGCCTAAATATCAATCACCCTGTATATTATGTTATTACTATTGGCATCCAGAAAACCTTAATTGGCTGCCATGACAATCCTAACTTCGCTGTCCAACTAAGTACCTATCTATAGCTCAATAACTCCGAACAGACTGCGAATTGCCAAAAGTGGTGTTAGTAACAAAGGTCCTCCTTAGAAAACTCTTTTCAATTATGTATATTGTATGGTTATTGGACCTTGGGACAGATACCATACTTCGAAGCCCATTCTCCTTAAATAATATTTCCCTTTAGTAGATTAGGTCAAAAAGTGCAATGGTCAGAATAATATAATTTATTCGCATAGAAAGGCCAATAAACATGCCGTTTCATTCATTCATAACTTTTTACTGACTGCATTTTGAATGCGGCCTGGTTATGATGTCTCAGTATTTTGTAGACTATTTCATAACATAAAAAAACAAGAAGCTTTTATTTTAATGAAAAGAAAAAAAAAACTAAAATTTCTGTTTTTAAAAATCAGCCTGATGTTTCCGGGAACAAAAATATTGTATCATTGCATACCAATCTACTTCGTTAAGAAAAAATAAAGTACTACTTAGTTTCTGTAAAATGATGCGTGTTGCTTAAACTTTTTTGACGTGTGTAGGTTTTAGACATGGTCGTTATTTTAAAATAAAGAAATATCGCGGAATTTGGGCAGACCACGCCCAATATAAAAATCATTCAACGCCTTTTACGAAATAGGGGAAGAATAATGTAGTTTTAAAGTGAGTGTAGTTTTATCAAAATGACTATATTATTAGACTAGGAACTTTTCAAATGCCCCTCGTAGTTTAGATAATATAAATTATTTACAAATCGGCTGGCGTTGTGGTTGCGCGCGGTGGCGGCGTTGCCGAAGGCCTCCAGCAGCGTCCCGGCGGCCGCCAGCGCCCCGGCCGCGCCCCCGCCCCCGCCCCCGCCCCCGCCCCCCGCCTCGCCCCCGCCCCCGCCCCCGCCCCCGCCCCCGCCCCCCTCGCCCGCCACCACGGCGCACTGCAGGCACACGCGCGCCGCCTCCGTCTTGCCCGCGCCGCTCTCGCCTGAAAGTTGCAACACACGTATCGATAGGAGTCGAACATCATCATCAGACATCAGAGAAAGGACTAAGGGCACAAATGTGTAGACTCTGGTCTTGGACCCGACAGATATAAATAGTATATTATTAGAAAGGTATATTCTCATAGAGCACGAATAGGTATGGCGCTTGACCTGATATGTTGTCCGATCGGAGTACGCATCCTTGAATATTAAATCATTTTTTGATTAAATCTCTAAGTATTTTTGAAACTACTGAACCGATTTTAATTATTTATTTATTTATTCCACTTACAACTATCATAACAGGTAATCTTAAACCTAATTCGACAGTGTGGCTAGATCTAGACCATTATTTAGATATAAATGAAAAGTATAAGGCGCGGGACAAATACAAGACCGTCGGGCGATGGGGAGGCGATGGGGAGGCGCGGGCGAGGTGCGAGCGTGGCGGCTCCGCCCGACACCTCTTGTATTTGTCCCGCGCATTAATCTCTTCAGTGTTGGTACATAAAATATGGACTTTTTTTTTTGGATATGTAATCATCAAATGACCCCGAGCGGAAGGGATTGTCAGACTTTTACTGACTAAAACCCATTCATATTCTTTCTTAGCCCTCTGTGTTCCGAAGCCGCGGTATCTCTTTCGAACAGTCCCGCAGCCCCGGCAGGTGTCGGCCCTTGTGGCCCTTCCTTTTTGCTGATATCTCTTTGAGGCGCGCGTGGAACATGAACGCGTTAGTACTGGGTAATACGATACCTCTTGCTAAGACTGGTTGTCAAACTTTTCGGGCTGCTGACTACCTGTACCTACCTAACTACTGTCAAAGATCTACAAATGACGGCCGGGACCAACAGTTGAACGTGCTTGCCGAGGCACGGAGGAAATTCGGTACGTATAGGTAGCCATCCATCCACAGACCAACCTAGGCAAGCACGGCATCGACCGGAGCGGATGTTATTATTTAGCCACGACCTCCTAAGGGTATGCGCGCACTAAGAAAATAAATCGTTGCGACGAAAATTCGTCAATCTGTGAACAACAGAAATGTACTACAAACCGCGCACTGCAAAAATAAATCGTACGTATATTTTGTACCCTATGAAGCGGTACTGGCTTCGCGCATAAAAAGTTGCAACGATAATATATTCGATGATGATACCCTAAAAAAAATAGTTACTAAGTAACTTTAGCTATCACGGTTCATGAGATACAGCCTACACCACTGTTACCAACAGATAGACGGACAGACGAGTATTGGTAATAGGGTTAAAAAAGTTATCGCAATGACGGACGGGGACCACAAGTGCCATTCGTTACAACAATATGTTTTGGTTCTCGGAAGGAAGTTCTGTCTGTCAATATATATTAGAATATAGTAAAGGCCAAGGCCCGTCCCACCATCGCACGGGTGCTGGGTACTTTCAGTAGGGATATAAATGTTACGAAGTCTATGCGAAGCAAAAGAAAGCGAGCACAATAGCGAGGGCAGCGGGGTTAGGGCGGTGGGGGCCCTTAAGACCATTCAATTTACATACAATTTTTATTTTTGTATGAACATCTGATGAACTAAAATATGATCAATTTTTAAAAGTCATAGAACAGAAGGTCTTCATTATGATGTTAGTAACATAGTCCTGAGAGGTTGTGGGTTTTACAAATAACACTGTATACGGGCCCCCGGCAACAAGGACCTCCTGATGATGAGCAAAAACACAAAAATACAGGGCCATGCTAGGACTAGCAACGCCACTGTTCTAGACTTATAGTTTTAGATAATTATATACAATTGAACTGTCTGTTTTATACAAGTTAAGGTGGCCGCATCGACACCGCGGCACTCACCTGTAATAACTATGCACTGACTCTCGTTCCTGTCGCGCACCCACCGGTACGCCGTCGCCGTGATCGCGTACCTGCAACAAGAGCGAGTCAGCCGAGTGCACTACACGACACACGACACACGACATGCGACACCGAGCGAGGTGGACCACTGACAGGTGCGGCGGCAGCTGGTAGGGCGGCCGCGCCAGGTACGCGCGCACCAGCTCGGCCGAGTACAGCGGCAGCGCACGGCACGGGTTCACGGACACCAGCGCGTTGCCCACGTACGTCTGCAACACACAGGCGGCGGTCAGTCGAGAACCGGACGACGCCGACGGCGCACGCGACGCACCGGCCTCGCCACTCACGTATATTATGTCACGTTTGTAGCGAACGTGCAGGTTGTGCAGGAACGTGTCCTCGGACAGCGGCGCCAGCAGTACCGCGTCGGGCTGCCCCGCGCCCTCGCCCTCCGCCATCCCGGCGCGGCGCCCGTCACCGACCCGCACCCGACACCAAGGGAACCATGCGCGCCATCATCGACACACCAGCGTCTATAACAAATATAAATACAGTTGCTACTTTGCCTTGTTTTCGCAAATTATTCTATTACAAATAAAAATGTGGTAGGTAACCCACAGCTACCAGAATATTGACTAAAATAGCATCATCATTAGTTTCATATGTATCACTTTAAATTTAAGTAGTTTTAGTTGTCAAGTTATCCTTAGTATAAAAGGATATAGCCACACTTTCGAATTAGGTTTAAGATTACCTGTAATGATAGTTGTAAGTTGAAATAAATAAATAAATCATTTTGATCATAATTATCAGCCCAGAAGCACCCGCTGCTGGGTATAACAACAACAACAACATAATTTATTTCAGGTTAGCATGGTGCATGGTGCATGGTGCATGGTGCAGAGGCTATGGCCCTGGCTATGGTGGTTATGTAGGCCTCCCCTTTCATCTGCTACATTTTTAACTTTCCCACACTCTTTCATTGACTGTTTTGCCATCGATTTTAGATTGCCATTGTTTTTGTTTTTTTTATTTTGTGCAAAATAGTTTTATCTTAACCTTTTTTGTTGTGGTTACATCACACAAATCCTTGTCAAGAATTAATTTAACATTTGTAACTAGAAGTTATTAGCACATCATCCACTAATTGAAGAAGAAAAAATATATATCTAATTATATCTTTAGACAAACAATTCTTGTAAATATATGTATGTATGTATATTTAGACATAATATACTCGTATGTATGTCGAAGTTTATGAAAATCATTGGAGCCATTTCCGAGGTTCAATATGTATATTTATAATCTGAATCGGAAACAACTCCAATGATTTTCATGAAATTTAGTATGGTGGGGCTTCAGGGGTTATAAATCGATCTAGCTGGGTTTCATTATTAGAAAACATCTTTTACCCGTCATCCAGATATTGATGTATTATAGAGGATAACTTAATGATTACCAGTGATCAGAATAGGTAGAGCTATTTAGGTTGATTGACCGCAAACGTTGATGTTAATTTGGATATTCCACGGGATTCCGACTGATACTACAGGATTTTATTATCATAGTATTTGTTTAAATAAGTGAATTATTGTTGAAGCGTATTGATTATTTTAATTAAGATTTTATTGTAAATACAAATTGTTCTATTTGATAATGTTATGATTTTCTGAGGAACAAATAATTTGTATGGTACTTACTTATATGCTTTTGTACCTACAACTTCAGAATGAAAAGGTTTAAATGATTGTTGATTCTTGAATAAAAAAATTGTTACATAAAAAACATTTTTGTGGTATAATGAATCAAGTTTATCTATTTATTATACTATCCTTAATCCCGTCCTTCTTATATTTACCTGTCAGAAAAGAAGTGTAATCTTTCATTAGTCCCGAAGGCGAGACCAACCTATGGTAAGTACATACAACAGCTCTACCTATTCCGATCTATGATGATTACTGAAGTAAAGTGAATAAATTAATATGGCACCACTGCAAGCTTCCTCTACCAAATGGAAAAAATAATCAACTAAGGTCCATGTTCACCAAAAAGTTGACAGTCTGATTACCTAAAACAGCTGTTTAAAACGCATTTTTGTATGGGAACATGTCACAGTGACAGCTGTTTTTAGATAATCAGACGGTTATCTTTTCGGTGAACATGGACCTAAATCTAACTGGCCCGTAATCACGGAGTAAGTGGTCTACATACAAGGCTGGCCTAATGCATAACGTCCTCCTTTTTTTAAGTCAATTAAACAACTAAGTGTGAGTCATTTAAACAAAATCGAAATTATACATTTAGTTCAATTTGTAGAATCATTACATACAACTCACCTATTTATTAGATTCTAAAGAAATAAACTTTTTAATTCTATACTTGATGAATAATTTAGATATGCTTAAACAAAACTGATGACCCAAATGGCGCAGCGGTAGTGAGGCTGCCTTACGTTCTTAGGGTCCCGGTTTCGAATCCCGGTAGGAGCAAATGTTTGTGTGATGAGCATGGACATATGTTTCAGAGCCATGGATGTTTATATGTATAATAAGTATGTATTTACAAACAAAAAGTATATAATATGTAGTAAGTATATCAACTGTCTGGTGACCACGACACAAGCCTTGCTTAGTGTGGCACTAGATGGTGGTGTGTGTAATGTCCAGCGATATTTATTTATTTATTATATTTAAAACATAAATGTTTAAAAGAAGACTTAAAATATGTGTTATGAACAACGGCTTTGAAGTAGATAAGTAATGCAAATCATGTGCATTGGTTATCCACTTAAGTAAAATAAATAAGATTCATACAGAGGATTCCAACAGGTTTAGAGCGAGAATTCAAGTCACGAAATTGCTAGCAATTAATAACAACGACCCTGCATTTATTTTACAGACCAGCAGTATTTGTTTCCTACTTTGGTATCACTAAGGTAGGTATATTAAAAGGTGCACAAACAAAATTTCCATTACATGCCCACTAACACATTATTAGACCAAGTAGGTATCATATTCCGAAACTTTTTGATGATTTTGCACGAAATACTTATCTAAATATTAACTTAACGTATTATGAGCTCCAGTGCAGTTTACCTTGACATAAATATCCTGGGTAAATATTTAGCTCTCAACACATTATTCTAAATACTGTAAACATTTCAAGAAAATATTTAATCAACAAATTCGTTTCTCAGTCAGCACTCGCAAGCATTTTCCGTATATTACACCACACGATTCCTTATGAACCAAAATCATTACCACTAGCAGCTGACAGAGTACCGATAGATATTAATTATAACTTTTAAGTTAAAATAGGATAAGACAACGATTGCATTTCAGATAATTTCTTCCAATTTTACTCTGTTTTACTCTACAAAGTATACAATCATTTTTTGAGTTTTGAGCTTTTGACAAATTGACATTTCAATTTATTTTAGAATCAGGCAGATTATAAAAGAGACTAGCTATCACAGAGTGCACAATAACTACCACAGACTACATAGAACTATTCTACCACATTCTACCGGACTTCAAAAAAAATATTCTGTAAACGCGAAAAGTCTGCAGCAATGTCACGATGGATTTGATGCATTGAGTTCAATTTGTAAAGACGCTAAAGTCTAAACTCTCATTATTACCAAGAAAAAACATAATAAAATACGTATTTGCAATGCAAACCAAAAGAATATTTTATTTATAGTTCTGTCAGATAACTTCACAAAAAAAATCAAATAATTATCATAGACAAACCTATGAAAAGGTTTAATACTAACACATTTCTAACACTGCCCCTTACTCGAGCAATCATAACAACACAGTGTGAGAGTACAAAATAATAAAATATAGGTTAAAGTTTTGTTCAAAAAAAAAAAAAAACTTTGAACTAAACTAAACAATTAATTATAAAGTTAAATTATAACTAATATAAACCTAAACAGTTAACAAAGAAATTATGTTTAATTTTGGGTAAAGCTTTTGTAAAAATATCAGCTTCAAGTTCAGAAGAAGGTTTATAAGCTAAACATATTTCTTTGCTTTCAACACACTCTTGAATAAAATGATGATGGACATCAATGTGTTTCGTTCTGCGGAAACATTCATTCTCAACCATTTTGAGTGTACTACGATTATCATTGTAGATAGTAATTGGTTCTTTAAGTTGTGACCTGTTAAGCTCTAATAAATTTTTTTTAATAAATTTCGCTTCTTTAACGGCACTCCCAAGAGCGTAATATTCCGCCTCAGTGCTGGAACACGCAACATTTTGTTGCTTATGGCTATGCCAATTGATAGCACAATGTCCAAACTTGGTTATAAAACCTGAATATGACTTTCTGTCAGTTATGTTCCCCGCCCAATCTGCGTCGGATGAAATTTCTATTTTATCACTACCTCTCCTAAAATTGAGACCGTAGCAAATTGTACCTGATAAATATCTCAGTACGCGTTTAGCTGCAACCCAGTGCGATTCATTATAACAAGTGTTAAATTGACTGAGTTTACTGCATGCAAATGCAATATCCGGACGAGTACAAACAGCAAGATACAGTAAACCTCCAATTAGTTCCTGGTAAGGAAACCTTTGGTCGATTTTATCTGCTTTTGGCAAATTGAAATTTACCTCCATAGGAGTATCTGTCTTATGACAATCTTCCATGCCAAATTTTTTAAGCAAATTTTTTACATATTCTGACTGTGTCAACTTTAGTGTCCCTTGCTTTCTGTCCCTATCAACTTTCATGCCTAGTGCTTGTTTTACAGGTCCAAGTACTTTTATTTTAAAGTTGAAACTGAGCAACTTATACAGCGCCAGCTTTTGCTGTGCATTGGAACTAAATACGAAAAAGTCATCTACATAAAGTGCTATAATAACGTTATCGTTATAGTAGACACATTTTTCAGTCTTCAATTGTTTATATCCATTACTGACTAAAACTTTATGTACTTTTTCATTCCATGCTCTACTGGCTTGTTTGAGTCCATACAAACTCTTTTTAAGTAAGCAAACTTTATTCTGCCCCTCAATAGCAAATCCAGTAGGTTGTTCCATGTAAATACGTTCATTTAGATCTCCATTAAGAAATGCCGTATTAACATCAATATGTTCAATTTCCATATCATTTTCAATGCCAATTGCAAATAATAAACGTAAAGTGCAATGTCTGACAACAGGTGCAAAAACTTCTTTGAAGTCAACTCCATATTTTTGAGTAAAACCTTTTGCAACTAGACGAGCTTTAAACTTCTCAAAATTTCCACTTGGATCGATTTTCTCTTTGAAAACCCATTTACATTTAATAATGTTTCCATATTTAGGTCGATCAACAAGTTCCCAGACATCATGCGCTAAAAGTGAATTAAATTCATCTTGCATGGCTTCTAACCAATATTTTGCTTTGTCACATTTAATAGCTTCATTAAACGTTTTAGGTTCATTTTGTGTTGTTAACGCTAGTTCAGTTAAATAATTAACTTCATAATCTTTTAACCAAATTGGAGGATGCCGGTCTCGCACAGGCCTAGAATGAACAGTCATTTCAGAATTTGTTGAATTCTCTTCAATGCCATGTTGAATATTATTCAACTGAGAATCAGCTTCTTCCTGTTCATCAGATGTAACTACATCTTGAACATGAGGTTCGTCAACAATACTATCTTGAACTTCAGAATTGGTAGATAATGCATCTGGTGTAGAATATTCGTCATTGTCAGATTCATCGACATTTACTCCGATCATATTATTTCCATCAGAAATGTTCACAGAAACTTCAACAGTATTTGTGAAATCTTTCAAACTATCATTAGCCTTTGCATTTTTAAATTGAATACCTCTAACAGTTTCAATAAATTCAACAGAACGAGCTTTAATCACTTTAGTGCCATCTGCTGGATTACCAAGTCTGTATCCTTTCGTATGATCACAGTATCCTAACATAATGTAAGGTTTCGATTTAGAATCAAGCTTAGTTCGCTGAGAATTAGGAGTTAAAGCATATGCTGCACTGCCAAATACTCGAAGATGACTGAGGTTCACTTTGGATCCAGTCCATAACTCTTCAGGAGTACTATTAGTCAAAGCAGCAGTTGGACTACGATTCTTTAAATAACAAGCAGTATTAACAGCTTCAGCCCAATACCTTCTTTCCAAATCAGCATCTTTTAACATGGCTCTAGCTTTTTCCATCAATGTTCTGTTTAAACGTTCAGCAACGCCATTTTGTTGCGGTGTGTAAGGAACAGTTGTTTCGTGAACAATACCGCATTGCTTAAAATAATTCTCGAAACTTTTATTACAATATTCCTTGCCGTTATCACTCCTAACACTCTTTATCTTTAGACCGGTTTGATTTTCAACTAAATTTTTGAAATCAATAAACGTGTTTAAAACAGTGGTTTGATCTTTCCGATCTAAGAAATAAATAAAAGATTTTCGCGTAAAATCATCAGTAAAAGTGATAAAGTAACGACAACCACCCCAACTATTAACCGACATGGGTCCACATAAATCCGTATGGATCAAATCTAATTTAGTCACGCTTCTATGTGCCTGACCACGAGGAAACGATTTGCTCTTTTGTTTTCCTTCAATGCAAGGAGGACATGGAGTCAAATCACCATTTGAGAAATCAATACCGCGTGCTAAGTTATCACGAAGGGTTAACATACCTCTGTAACTTAGATGTCCTAGGCGACGGTGCCATAATTCCAAAGAATCAAGTTTGGACATAAAAGCTTTACCTTCTGTGCTTGTACTAGGCTTTTGGTTGTCTACAAATGTTGAAAAAAAAACTCGTTTATAATCAATTTTGTAAATACCGTCCACATTAGTAGCTGTTAGATCACAGGAACCAGTAACAGACACATTATCCTTCCTGTAAATATGACATTTATTAATATCAAATACTAATACATATCCTTTTTCTGCGACTTTACTAACAGATAAAAAATTAGCTGCTACATTTGGGACATATAAAACATCTTTAATAGATTTATCATTATAATTTTCTAATGTTAAATTAACATCACCTACGCCTACACTGTATATTTTCTCATTGTTGGCAGTAGTTATTTCGGATTGAGAACTAGGAGAATAATTAATCATCCAGTCTTTCCGATTAGTCATATGACTAGTACAACCTGAATCCAAGATCCAGCTATTATGATCACAAACACTACTTACTAAAGCAGTCTCAGTAGAAAAAAGACAGTCATTTGTACTTCCTTTCTTTAAAGATGAGTCCATCTTCTTTGAATTCTTTTTTAACTTGGGACATTTAGGTTTGATGTGTCCTTTCTCATGACAGTTATGACAGACAGGAATGAATTTGTTTTTTGCTGTCAGAAGCTTCTCATTTTGTTCCAAATTCAAATTAGATGATCCTCTTTTAAATTCGCTTTGTATCAGCTGGCACTTGACAAAATCAGATGTGAGTTTAGTACTTGTAGCCTCCATAGCCATGATCAATGGATCGAATTCACCCGGCAATCCAATTAGCATTAATTCAGCCAATTCTTCGTCATCGACGCTGCAGCCAATATCCGCTAATTCTTGTGTAACAGAAATAATATTTCCCAGATAGTGATCCATGCAATCATAATCAGTTAACTTAATCTGAGCTAATTTTCTCTTTAGGCTAAGCCTACGACTAATACCAGCATTTTCATAAGCGGCTTTCAAATTCTTCCACGCATCCGCAGCTGTTTTAGCGAGTTTAACATGAGGGTAGCATATAGGTTGCACATTTAAGCAAATCTTTGCGTACGTTTTCTGGTCTCTAGTAGAGTCAGATGTCGCTGGTACTGCACCGATCGCAAAATTCCACAGACCGTGGTCTATCAGTAATAATTTCATTTGAAATTTCCACGTACCATAATTGCGAACACCTTCTAATTTTTCAATAACTATGTTTGAACTCGTACTTACAATAACATCACTTGAACTTTTTTCTGTCATGATGAAAAATTTTCACAATTAAAATATTTCACTTTTTATATTTATTTAGTAATTATATTACTTCATTTATAGGTAACAATAAGTTATAATGTAATGCCCATAACCAATGTAAAGACGCTAAAGTCTAAACTCTCATTATTACCAAGAAAAAACATAATAAAATACGTATTTGCAATGCAAACCAAAAGAATATTTTATTTATAGTTCTGTCAGATAACTTCACAAAAAAAATCAAATAATTATCATAGACAAACCTATGAAAAGGTTTAATACTAACACATTTCTAACACAATTTGATGACAATGCTGATTCTTTAGCCAAAGAATAGGTCAGCCCCATAAGATCAGTTCACACCGAGACGCGACGAGATGTGATGTTGCGCGCATATTTTAATAGAGCGACTCAAAATATAACTTTAAACTTAATACACGAAAAGATCCACATTCCATTGTGAGAATTCAGAATACGTTGTAGTTCGGTCCTAAGCTCGAGTGAAATTTATAATGATAGACTGGGATCTTGATAAAATCGGACTTCTTGAACAAGAGGAAGAGGAAGAAGAATAAAAAACACACACACACGGTGAATGTAGACACGTGCCGGTGGCGCCGCGCGGCGTCGTGCTGCCAACGATTTTACGACGCGCCGCCGAGTAGCGCCTCACGGTGCCGCGCGAATTCACTGGCCTCTTACAGTACCGTCACGCCGCGTCGCGAGGCGTCTCGGTGTAAACTGACACTTGTTCAAAGGTTAAAGAGTCGACCATCGGTTGGCGAAGTCTTGGTCCTGCCTAGTTGGTAGGCACTCTGAAGCCACAGCCTAGTAGTGTTTCAATCCCAAACCGCTCCAAAACTAAAAATTTCGATGTGTGATTATGCTTTACCTAGTTAAGACGCCTGCGGAGCATGCGTATTTCATACAAACGTAATACCAAAATAATTTGTAAATTAAACATATTCCTAAGGTAGTGTTTATTTATTTCGATTGAATTACAGAATATCTAGGTTCCCAAATATATATTTTGATTGGACACTGATTTTAACAAGAGTTATAAGAGAAATTAGTTTTCTATGGAAATTTTAAATTCCTCATATTATCTCGTCTTTGTATCATTGTCCTCTCAAAAAATATATTTGGGAACATAGATATTCAGTAATTCAATCGAAATAAATACACACTACCTTAAGAATATGTTTGATTTACAAATTATTTTGGTATTACATTTGTATGAAATACGCATGCTCCGCCGGCCCCATAATGGCCACAAAATGAATATGAAATTGGAGGGTTGTATTGATGATTATTTTTCTTTACGCGACTGTAAGACGTACCTATGTAGCGTCTTACAGTCGCGAACAATATTTTAATTAACAAACAACCTAGCACTGGCCTGCAAATTGCAAAAAACGTAACAAACTTTAAATTTCGTGTGCTACCCTGGAGCATCCACCTTAATTATAAGTGAGTATCTAGGTACTTTATAAGGTGCCTACATAATGGGCGTTTTTCCACTGATTGGGAAAGGGTTGGGCGATTGGATTTGGTCTAAAATTGCGTGGTAACATAACCCATCGGATAACAAAACAAAGGTGCTCGCCTATCTACACTTTATAATTTGATAATTTTGCCGTATAGGTAGGGCGTATACACCGGTTTCGATAAGCGCTGGCAGATCGGCGCCGGTAGCCAGCTTTCTACGATTAACGATTATAAGTCAGTACTTACAGCACAAGTTCAGTTTCAGGATATCATCGATATGCTGAAGAAGACGGACCCGGACGACGTGCCAGATTTCGTGGCGAAGCAGCTAAGTAAACTGCCTCCCGTCACTTTCGATCACGTCGACGTTACAAGGCTGCTAAAGGACATCACTTCCTTGAAAGCGGAGATGACCAAGATGCAGTCCAGAATGGAGGTTTCAGAAGAAGCCAATGCCGAACTACGTGCAGAAATAGCATTATTGCGCAACGTTGGTTCGGAAATTGGGTCACCAGAGGCCTCAAAGGTGAACAATCGTCGAGGGGCGCAAAATGCAACCATCGGCAGTTTTAGATCGGCGAACACAAGTGCGTCACCAGCTGCCGATAACGCTGAGCAAGCGCCGCCCGCCACCGTCGTCGCCCGCGCCACAACACCGGCTGCGGATACGTCACGCGTAGGTACGTCGACCCCTAAACGTGCCTACGCTGCTATTGTCACTAGCGGTAAACCTGATGCGTCGCTGCCTAAGCGACAAACCAGAAAAGGGGAAAAATTGAAAATGGGTGCTCAACCTGCCCTGGCTGCGGTCCATAGCTCCGTGCCAAGAACGAGCCAAGTTGATGAGGAGGGCTTCACGAAAGTGGAAAGGAGGAGGAAGAAGAAGCCCTGTTCTCGCAACCTGTGCGGTACCGCTCCGAGTGGACCCAACATGCTGCTGCGTCCTGCAGTGCCTACGACGCAGCTGTACCTTTCACGTCTGCATCACTCAACTACAATTGAGGAAGTGGTGCAGTATTTGAAAGTGAAGACCAACTGGACTCTGAGGGTTGAAAGGTTGGAATCGCGCCACAATATCAACTTCAAGTCATTCGTGGTACGAGTTCCAACCAACCATCTACAGACCTGCATGAAGGAGGACTTTTGGCCGAAGGGTGTCGTTTATCGACGTTTCCGAGGACGGTTACGCGACACCACGCAGCGAAACACGACGCCGTCAACTTTACGTGTATAGTTATAGTTTCATAAGGTTTAAATTATGTATTAGTATATTTGATATTGCTGTTATATGTTATTTTGTGTATTTTGTCTATGGGCCATAGTTGCCTGATAATAAAATGATTATTATTATTATCTCCTTTATTCGTTGTATATCTTACTTGATACATTTTTAAATATTCTTAAAAAAACATATAAAAACATTTAAAAATATAAAAAATAGGGATCCGCCGGTGTCGGGAGCAGGGTCCAAGTCACCGGTGGTTAGGGTTGCAGAGACAGGAACCTCCTCACAATGCGAGCCGTATCGAGGAGAACTGCCTTCTGAATCAGGCCCTTGATCCAACCGCCTAAAGAGAGCTTCGACAGATGTTCGTCGAGGCTCTTGGCTATCAGGCCATTGGCCGTCACGACAATCGGCACAATGATAACCGAGTTCATATTCCACATGTCGCGAACCTCGTGTGCCAAGTCGAGATACTTCATTTGTTTCTCTTTCTCAGCTTTCACGAGGTTCTCGTCATGAGGGATAGTAACATCGATTATCATTACGCGGCGCGCTGATCGGTCTACCACCACTATGTCAGGCTTATTGGCAACAATAGTCCTGTCAGTAATGATAGACTGATCCCAGTACAGCGTGACATGGTCTTTCACAAGAACTGGGTCGGGCACATACTTGTAGTACGGTACCTCAGATTCCACAAGCTTAAATTTCAAGGCAAGTTGCTGGTGAATAATTCTGGCTACTTGGTTGTGCCTGTGCAAGTACTCGCCGTTAGCCAGACGAGAACAACCAGAAATAATATGTCTGATGGACTCACCCGGACAGTGGCATGCCCGACACACGTCAACCATCCCGTCCTTCATAATATATTTCCGGTAGTTGTTCGTTAACATAACTTCGTCCATAATCGCACATATTTATTATTATTATTATTTATATTTAGGATGGCGAAAACACCAACCTTCCTGAATAGTCAGTCCGCTGTCCGTGGAAAGGGATTTTTTGTAATGGATTCATATTTTATAAGGAACGAACATTACCTTACAAACATGTTTGTAAGTTTGTAATGAAAGGCCTGTACCTAAGCACGAATTGAATTTCGAACTCTTTTCTTAAAACTATTTGAAGACAAAATGACAACTTATCTACTTTTGTCCTGTAGCTTTTGAAAATGTTGAAGGCGAAAACGCAAAAACTGTATTATTCTCAGTATCGGTATTTAAGTCTTGCTATTTATGACAGTTAATAATTCCATTATTCAGTTAGCACGCAATGTGGATTAATTAAAATAAAATAGGTACCAAGTTTAACCAAACCATTAGTATTGTAGACACCAACTGGAGCTTGCGCAGCGTTTCAATAATTTGCTTGGTTTTTCAGTAAGTAAATCTACTTCTTGAAATTTGCAATGGAATCATTGTCAAATACGGCGAAACGTAAAAAGCGGAAAACACGTAAATGCCTAGATGAAATCAGAAAAAGATCACGTCGTACGGGACAAAATTTATTTGAGAAAGACAGCGGTAAAGTGGGTGATCATTTTTTTAACTTTAACACTGTTACGAACTGCCTTGTAACAAACAATCGACTAACATTGAGAATGTTTCCAAAAGCTGTTCGATCCGAAACAATAACAAGGCCTGCATTGGCCGATTTGAACGAAAAATCTAACTTGAATTTGGATGAATTGGTAAAAGGTACTAAATCCATAAATACGTCGATTTCAACTAATGTGAGGTTGCCCGAATTAATTGATACTTACGACAACGGCATTGAGCATTTAAAAAACGAAAACTTTAAGTTCTCTAATAAATGCGGTCTGGATGAATCTACTAGTTACAACGAACCTGTTATTGAGAACATAAATAGTCAAGAAGAGAAGCTATCTACCAATTTTGATCTTTTTAACTCGATGGATTCGGCCGAAGAAACCTATAAATCTCCGGAGACTACAGGAGCGCAATCGGTTTCAACATTGATGACATCATCTAACCAAAGTCTTCACGATGATTTTGATTACAAGATGTACGAAGAGTTTATGTCCGAAATCCCTACATATTTGAATCAAAATGCCACATTTATACAGGAAGACGTTATGAAAAAAACGAAGGTGTTTTTACAAAATCTTTTTTTAGACAGCTGTTATCAAGAAAGTGAAGAAAACGTGTTAAAATGCGACAAAAGAAACACCGCTAATAAAAAAGATTATACCGCAAATGAGATGATTATTCATAATCCAATGGACTACATCAGGCTAGGGCATGTACAACAGCAGAGCCTGTTTCATCGGCCATCTAGCATAGGAAGAGCCAGCATTGATGGAGGATGCAGTACCCCTCACTCGCCTCTACTAGCTCCATCTTTACCAGGAGCATCACCGGACTCACCGTTAAGTATCGTAAATAATACGCCCGATTACAGCTACTATCCTCACAGATTGAATTGACACTTGCTAAGGCTTCGCTTGAGTTTTCGTAGCGAACTATGAAAACTCAAATGTAGGTACTTACGCATAGATGGTTAGGGTGCCAGTTATGGTGGGTCACGGTCACCACTAAATTATGAGAGGCCATCATTAATATGTATTATAAATTTAAACAAAATCTGTACTTTGTCTTTTATTTATGTCAAATATGAAGGAAATCACATTATAAACTTATGTTTTCTAGCTGTGCTATCAGGTCCATGTGTTTGAATGTGTCTGGGTTCTTGGTGAATGTTTCAAGCACTTGCAACTTAGTAGCATCTTTTCCACTGTAGTACATCTGAAATTGATTTGCCAGACATCGAGCCTCTTGACCATCCAGTACATTCTGTTAAAACAAAAATACAATTCAGTTTAATATTGGAATTAAATTAAATAGAAGTGTCATTAGTAATATCAAAAATAACAGCTTTTTTTTCAAACATGAAAGGCGAATTTGGTACCGCGTGTGAGATAAACATGTAAGTACATATTTAAATTATTTTAGGTAAAAAGTTTTTATAGGTAGTGTTTTACGCCGCCGATCAGTTGCCATCTTGTTCAATAGATCTCGAATGACTGATGGTGATGATTATGGGTTTAGCCAGCGTCAGCTGACACGCCCGCGGTATGTAGGATTGGGAGGTTAGGTTAGGTTACAACCAAAAAAAAAATAAAGTCATAGTACGCCGGCTGAAACTTGTTTCATAAATAGTTTAAATCATACTGAACTTAAAAAAAACGTCAGCTGCATTGTGGTGGGGGGCTTATGCGTCAGCCGCTCGCATGAACCAAAATCCCCCTCCACCATGTAGCTGGCGGTATTTTTAAGCTCATTATGATGTAAACTATTTAAGAAAAAAGTTTCAGCCGGCGCGCGGCGTATGGTACGCCGCGCGACTTGATCTTTTTTTTTTCTTTTTACAACTTTCGTAACCTCCCAATCCTATGGCGCATCCACACATGCCCGGCGGCACGGCCGGCGGCATGGCCGGCGGCCGCGCCGCCGGCATTTGCCGCATCACGCGCGGCATCAGCCGCGGCACGCGCGGCTTTTGGTTGCCGGCGGCAGTTTGCTTGCGGCTTCGATACGGAGTGGTAGTGTTGTATAATTTCATAGAAGTAAATTGTTAAAACCTTTTTTAGTCTAATAAGCACACCCTGGCCATTACTCTTTTGACAAACTATATGTCTATCACTTCACTTCTCTTGTTATACGTAATTTTAAATACACGTTTTTTATTTCCTGATAAAAATAGTTTTTTCCTTTACTAGCCTACTGTATTGGCTTTGTATGAACTAGTGGTTATGGTCCCTCCAACGTCCACCACGACGCAGCAGTCAGCAGCCGATACCAGTACAGCGGTAACAAATTCTTCAAATATGACAAATGCAATAAGCATTAGTAAGCTAAATGGTCATAACTTCAACACATGGGCATTTAGTTTGGAGTGCTATCTGACGGACGTCGACTTATGGGACGTTGTAATACAAGCGGTCGATCCCACCGATCCCATCGCCACGCGCAGAGACGCGAAGGCACGAGCTAAGATTTGCCTCACGTGTGACGAGTCGGTCTATCCAGTCATAAGGTCAGCAAAAACCGCATTCGAAACCTTCAATTGTTTGAAGAAGGCCTACGCCGATAGCGGACTGACAAGGAGATTAGCACTAATGAAGAGTCTGTTAGGAAACGCATACACAGGAAACATACAAGAGTATGTGAACAAGGCGTTATCGACGCAGCAAGAGCTGCAGGGAATACACTTGCGATACACGCAACTATATCATAGTCCAACATCTTTCAATCCTACGTACACGACTAACTTCGACGAAAGTCACAACACTACTGCGAAAATTGCAACCGCATCTGCAGGCCGCCGGCAACCGCCGGTAAAGCCGGCGGCCCGCATTCAGCGGCAAGGCGGTCTGAAATCCGGCGGCATAAGCCGGCGGCATGTGTGGATGCGCCATTACACCCACCGCTAATTGAGCAGCTGACGATTGGTTTACTTATTGGTAAGATTCAATCAACCATCCATAACAATATCAGCCGGCTTACTATGACTTTTTTATTAGCAACGGTACCTCCCGGACTACATGGTCCAGAACAAAAAAAAATGCCGCTACTTTGAAAAAAAAAATAATATGGCGGAAGAAAATCCGGCCACGGTTCATATAAAAATCTTCCAAACTACAAGGTTGAAGTATGGTTACGAGAAAAGAATTTCTAACAAACGATCGAGGTTCAAAATGAGAATAATTTATCGTCAAAATCCTAGTTCCTATATTACAAAATGGAATGTGAATGTAGTAGCTGGTTGGACTCAAAACCCAAAATCGATCAGCCAATCAGACGTATGGTTCTTGGTTTCCTGAGCCCTGGCGTTCTAAGAGTTTGGAAAATAAATAGCAAACGGTTGGCGCAGTGGCTGAGCGATTGGCTGCTACGCTACGTGTCATAATCATTAACCCTCTGACATTAATAATAGGAATTATGGACAATGTATGTTACAACATTGAATCATGATTTTAATAATAATTATAAGCCCATAACGAGAACTGGCGCTGGCACAAGCCTAAAAGTATTAGACACTAATGACCGCAGCGAGGAATGGCAGGGCAAGGAGACACACATGGCCCCTATGTAGACTTCTTAGCGTCCGTATCCTGGTTGCACTTTGGTGATCTCTTTGGGGAAACCGAAGGTTTTGTCGGTGCAATAATGGACGAAGTTAGGGCCTGACGACAGATTTTTCAACCGACTTCTAAAAAGAGGAGGTTCTCAATTCGTCTGTATTTTTTTTTTTTTTATTTTTTTTAGTTTGTTACCTCAGAACTTTCGACTACTACGATTTTGATGATTCTTATTTTATTTGAAAGCTGGTGCTTCCCGTTGGGTCCCATTTTAATTTGTTGAAGATCTGATGCTGATCTTCGGGGATATACAATGGAACTCTTCAAAAATATTTAATTTCGACAATGTTTGTTACCTCAGAACTTTCGACCGGGTGAACCGATTTTGATGATTCTTCTGAAGCTGGTGCTTTCCGTGTGGTTCCATGTCAATTTGGTTAAGATCTTACGCTGATCTTCGGAGATATAAATGGAACTCTTCAAAAATATACTGCAAAGCTGCAGTAATTGCTGCAATCGCTTGGATGTTTATTGTTTATACAACATCATGACGTAACATCACATCTGTATGCTCTGAGGGAGTACGCAGAAGTATACAATACACCCAGATTTCGACAGTTAGACGTAAAGTTCCATTCAATGGGATCCCGGAGAAATAGAGGTAACTCCTTAACTTTATAGGCACACCAGAAGCGGTTTGGGTAGTTTTAGGCAGAGTACTTTCTCGGAGTGGTCCCATTTCGATTTGATAAAGATCTGGTGACTTCGGAAGATAGGCAACTGAACTCCTTAATAAATGATAGCAAATGTACTGGGATCGCTGAAGACTCACGTCTGTCTATTGTTTACACCAGTTCATAACAAAAAATCACACCGGTACGCTGTGAAAGGGTAAGCACATGTGAACCACAAAAAAGTGAAAAATAACTTTAGCTCCAGAAGTCGGTGACCTTTGTTTGATTGATTTAGTTTTTTTGTCACCGACTTCTGGAGCTAAAGTTATTTTTCACTTTTTTGTGTGAAGTCGGTTATATTTTTTTTTGTTGGATCGAGTCTGTGGCGCACAAAATGTTTGCATGGACTCAACGCACACGACGCACATCTTCATCGTGCGTTACATCCCCACTAACGAGTGCAGATTGCATACTTAAAGTGTGCGCCGCCGCGCCGCCGTCTGCGATAGCACGCTTTGGAGTAAGAGCCTTAACAATATCATACTAGCGAGTTGCGAGCGAATTGAAAGCGGGGCGAGTGCGCAGCGAGCTCTCCGCGAGTTCGCAACGTGTGCATCTGGATTGAGAGCCCATTTTTTAAATCCTTTAGAAACGAAATGAGACTTACAGGGAATTTAGTTAAAAATAGTGAAAAATTAAAGCGAAAGGCCATGAATTTCTTAAACGTGAATTAAAATAGTTATGATCAAATAACTTGGGCCCTCAATCCAGACGCTTGCGTAAAGTGGCATTCTAAATCTCAAAAAGTACCATCTCTAAGTTGGTCATTTTTATTTAAGAGGCCTGCGGAGCATGCGTTTTTCATACAAACGTTATACTAAAATAATTTGTAAATCAAACATATTCTTAAGGTAGGTAGTGTGTATTTATTTCGATTAGATTACAGAATATATAGGTTCCCAAACACATATTTAGAATGGACACTGATTTAAACAAGGGTTGATGGGAAAAATAATTTTCCTATAGAAATTTTAAATTCCTCATATCTCGCCTTTTTATCACTGTCCTATCAAAATATTCATTTGGGAACATAGATATTCTGTAATCCAATCGAAATATATGTCACCGTGAAATTGTCAAACACTTTATATTACAATATCACGTGTTTCTCTCTAGCGATATTGTAAACTCTCGAATTATTGTCAACTGAACATACGGAAGTATCTCTGCCCCCATAATCGGGACTTGGGGCACCCCCCCCGTTAGGTTAGTTAGGTTCCTTTAAACCCTGCACTCGGAAATAGGGGCCCGTCGACTACGCTTTTTAGGGAAATATAAAGTGTTTTAAGCTTAGGTTATATTAATCGATATTTCTCAGGAATGGTACAGTATCTTTACATGAGAGAGTGGTACCACTGGGCAAGGGGGACTTCTCCTTCCCTCCACACCGCGTAAGCATCGCATGCATTTTACGAAAAATAATACGTTTTATTGTAAGCAGTATGTTCGTTTGACAATAATTCGAGAGTTTACAATATCGCTAGAGATATATTACAATATAACGTGTTTGCCAATTTTACGGTGACATATACACACCGAGGTGGGTATGAGATAAATTAATTACTACCCAATAAAATAACACAATAACTTTATCACAAAACAATTTAAACTTAATCACAAGTACACTACAATACACTACTGTTCACTATTCGCTTAGATATCGCACTTCAAGTTCACTTCGATTCGCTTCGCTGTGTAGCCAAAACAAGACTGACTGTCGCGGGCCTGAGCGGTATATTTATACTCGCCAGAAAAACCAGAATAACCACGAATATTCTAGAGGGTCATAAAAAACACTAACAAAAGAATAGTAGGTAGGTAGGTAACAAAAGAATAGTAGGTAGGTAGGTAATAAAAGTAGTAGGTATAAGCTACTTGTACAAAACAAACAAATATGAACCGTATGCTTTAGGCGTACGGTCGAAATTATAATATCTTTTTATAAATAGGTCACGATTCACGAATTTGTACCTACCTAACTTTAAAAGTAATAATAATGGAAAATACTCGAAATTCCAACGTATACATACTATAATCACGTGGTTTCTCGAATGTTCTAGTAGGTCCGATGTAACACTGCCCCCTCCTTAGACATGCTCGTCCCGAGCATCATTAATCCCGTAGTCTACATGCACAATCTTAGGCGCACCTCCTGGACCCTTCTGTATTCGGTAGGTGACATCGTTGATCCTAATCACGACTCGGTATGGTCCATCCCATTTTGCTTGTAACTTCGGAGACTTCCCCTTGCTCCACACTGGGTTATGCAACCACACCAGTGACCCCTCGTCGCAACCCCTACCGTTTGCCTTCCGATCATAACTGGTCTTCATCTTCTCAGACATCTGTTGGCCGGATTGTCGGATATGCTCATAAACATCGTTCAACTAATTACGCAAGTCATTCGCGTAATCTGTTACACTACATGGAGCATCAGGGGGAGTTCCAGTGATTAAATCAGCAGGTAACCGTAATTCCCTTCCGAAGTTCGCGAAGACTGGTGTCACAGTCGTATTTTCGTGGACTGCACTTCGGTAAGACAGAAGAAACGGCTGTATGTGCTTGTCCCAAATTCCCAATCCCTTTGCCGGCTTTCCACAACTTTCGCCAGATATCTCTCCAACGTTTGGTTGAATCGTTCCACCATTCCATCGGATTGTGGGTTGTAAGAGGTGGTTCTGGTTTTATGGGTACCCATCAATCGACAATGAAATACAGTTTGCGATTGAAAAATTCCTTCCTTGATCGCTGTGTATTTCTAAGGGTACTCCAAAACGACAGAAGACTTCTTGAACTAATTTATCTGCGACAGTTGTTGCTTCTTGGTTAGGAATGGCGAAGACTTCCGGCCACTTTGTGAAGTAATCCATGACCACCAGGAAGTACCTGTTTCCACTCTCATTTACTGGAAATGGTCCCGCAACGTCTAGTGCTATCCGTTTCCAAGGGGCTCCAACTTTGTACACTTTTAATGCACCTCTGCTGCGTGTACGGGGTCCTTTCACGGCCGCACAACTGGTACATTTACGGCACCAGTCCTCCACATCATCTCGACAGTGGATCCAGTAGAAGCGTTCTCGAATTTTTAGTAGAGTCCTTTTTACCCCCATATGTCCTCCGAACATCCATCATGGTAGAGCCGTAGAGCATCCGGTACCTTGGCTTTAGGGACAACCATTTGTAGATGACAGCTGTCCCCTCTAGCGTTTTCCCATTTACGGCACAAGACTCCATCCTGGATTACCAAGCTGTTCCATTGCGCCCAATAACTCTTAGTGATGGAACTCATCGCAGCCACATCACTCCACTTGGGTTTAGGAACACCAGCTTTGAAACCACTCGAAGATCGGTTTGATGTCCGGGTCATTTTGCTGAGCCTGCTGTAGGGTCTCCTTCCATACATCGCTGAGATCCGTTCAAAGCATCCTCACGGGCACTACTTCCTTAGTCTCTTGCCTGGCACAGTGCTTACAGTTTTCAGGACAAGGTCTTCTTGACAAGGCGTCTGCGTTACCGTGAGTTCTCCCACTGCGATGTTCAGTTACGAAATCAAACTCTTGGAGTAGTTCTATCCATCTCGCCACTTGCCCCTCTGGATTCTTGAACTGTAATGGCCACTTCAGTGCAGCATGGTCAGTTCGTAATTGAAATTTACGTCCCAGCAAATATTTACTGAAGTGCTGCAATGTCTTTACTACGGCGAGTAACCCCGTCTTGTAACGCAGTAATTTCTTTCTGGTTTGGATAAAGACTTGCTGAAGTAAGCTATTACAACCTCCCGGTCTCCTTTCCGTTGAGACAGCACGCCCCCAATTCCAGTATTACTTGCATCTGTGTCAACTATGAAGTCATTTTCAGTGTCAGGATATCCCAAAATAGGTGTATTGCACAGACGTTTCTTTAATTCCTGAAATGCGACGTCGCAGTCTTCGTCCCAACAGAATTTCCACTTTTCCTCAGTGAGTTTGTGCAGAGGTTTTGCAATGTCGGCAAAATTCTTGACAACCCTTCGATAGTAGGAGCACAAACCCAGGAATGCTCTGACCTGTGTCTTGTCTTTCGGAACTGGCCAATCCTTGACGGCGACTACTTTTTCTGGGTCTGTTTGAACACTTTCCCCCGAAACTATGTGTCCTAAGAAGTTCACTTGCTGTCTGAAAAACGAGCACTTTTTCGGACTTAACTTGTGATTTACTGTTTGGATTTTCGACAGCACTCCGTTGAGGTTTTTAAGGTGATCTTCAAATGTACGGCCCACGATGATTATGTCGTCTAAATAGACAAGACATACGTCCCCAATCAATCCGGCGAGTACTTGCTCCATCAGCCTTTCAAACGTCGCAGTAGCGTTGCACAAACCGAATGACATAACTTTAAACTGCCATAGCCCTTTTCCTGTTGAAAATGCAGTTTTATCCTTGTCCTTGGGGTCTATTTCTACTTGCCAGTAGCCACTTTTCAGATCAAGTGTGGTAAACCACTTCATACCAGTCAGCGTATCCACTGTGTCATCGATCCTAGGCAGCGGGTAGCTGTCCTTTTTCGTGACGTCGTTCAGTCGTCGAAAGTCCACACAGAAGCGCATACTGCCGTCCTTTTTCTTTACCAGGACCACAGGAGAACACCATGGACTCGATGAAGGCTCTATAACACCATTCCCTCAATCATGGTTTCTACCTCTTTTTCTCGTGCAACTTGCAGTCTTCTTGGTCGCTGACGGATTGGTAACTCGTTACCTGTATTATTCTGGTGCTGAACAAGTCCAGTTCTCCCTATGGCAGCATTATCTGAAGAGAAAGTGTTGGCGTACTGAAGTAACATCTTCATAGCCTTGTCCATTTCTCCTTCAGTTAAATCGCAGTTTTCCAAAAGTGTTGACACGTCAAATTTTGTACTACGAATTTTATTTTCGGTAGGCAATCTTGCAATTGACGCATCCAAGCTACTTCCTCGCAAGTGCTGATCAAGGTGCCCTTCTTAATCACATGCTCCTGGTCACTTGGATTCAGTATGCGTACTGCTGAGATGTTGGTGGCCTTGACCAGAGTTCGTGCCATCTTCCATGGGAAGTCATTGTTCACCCTTTCTATCAGAACACTTCGACCTTTGTTTCCAGAATTCTGTGGTAAACTAATTGGCACCATCGTTTCTGTTCTGCGAGGAACAACAATCTTCTTCAGACAGTACACTTTTCCTGACGATGCACCCTCCATGAACACTTCGTCGATCTCACAACGATATTTCCGCATGAAGTCCAAGCCCAAGATGCAATCGTCCACTATGTCAGCCACGATGACATTCTGCTTGTAAAATCTGTCACCCAATTTTAACTCTACCTCCTTCTTGCCTCAGACGTTTATGTGCTGACCGGTAGCTGTTAGTAACTTTATACGGTCGTGCTTATTGAAGTAGTCCCCAAGAAACCGACTTGCTAGTTTAGAATTGACGACCGTGTGAGAAGCTCCAGTATCCAGCGTCAGTTTGCATCGTGTTCCATTGACTTCGCCTTTGATGGTCAGGCTGTTCCCGTCATGTGCTTGCGAGATTAAGATTCTCGGGGCTCTTTCAATACCAGCCAGCACCCGCCCCCCAGTCCTGGCATTTACTCATTTCCCTGCTGTGGCTGGGCAGTCACTTCAGCCACCCTTCCCTGCTGATCTTCTCTGGGGATGCTGCGCTTAGGACAACTTAACCGAAGACGACCCCTTTCTCCACAAGTGTAGCACCTAGGACTATACCCCTGTGGGCGGTCGCGTACAGGTGATAATACAACCTCCCTGACGCGGTGCGTTCGGTGGTCATGCCTCACTGCCTCTACTTCTAAGGCATGGGCCAAGGCGTCCTTCAAGGTTTCATGATGCCCCAGTCTCACGGCAGCTCTAACTTCTAAGTCACGTATTCCATCAATAAACGCCTGTACCAGATTTCCATCAATAAGTGCAGGGGCAGACCGGTAGGCTTTCCGAACGAGTTTTTCAACTTCCAGAGCCCACTGCTGTAGGTTCTCGGCACTACGTTGAACACGGTCCTTCAACTTAGCACGGAATACGTGCTCCAGGTGCGCGTCGCCGTATCTGGACTCCAACGCCTCCAGCAGCTGCTCGTAGGTTACATCCTTGCCAAAAGCCTCGAGAATGGTTAGGGCCTGGTCTCGGAGGCCCAAAGTGAGCGCGGTCATGGCTTGTGGTTTGGTCCATCCATTCGCCTTCATGACGGCCTCAAACTGGATTCTATAGGCCGACCACGACGATGTTCCGTCGAATGGAGGAACCTTAAAACCACGCGAAGAAGGTGCAGCAACCACTGAAGCTACAGTTCCACCTTTAGTCTTCAGTTCGCTCAAAGCCTTCTGCACCCCAGCAATCTTAACTTCGGCCTCTGAGATGCGGTTCTCATGCTGGTGAACCTGATCTTTCATCAACTTGAGGTCCTTGCCGAAAGTGGCATGCAGATCCTTTATTAGTAGCATCTGCTCGTCTTGGCGGCGGACCTGCTCCTCTTTGTCTCGCTGCAACTGCTCTTCCAACCGGCTGCTGCTCCTCTTGACGGCGAGCCTGCTCCTCTTGACGGCGAGCCTACTCCTCTTGACAGCGAGCTTGATCCTGCAGCAGCACCATTAAAGCTGACAAGTCTGGCGCCACTGATGCTGGAGAAACTCCGGGTGGGCCAGCGACTGGCTGTGACGTAGGCTGGACGAATATTCTAGAGGGTCATAAAAAACACTAACAAAAGAATAGTAGGTAGGTAGGTAGGTAATAAAAGTAGTAGGTATAAGCTACTTGTACAAAACAAACAAATATGAACCGTATGCCCTAGGCGTACGGTCGAAATTCTAATGTCTTTTTATAAATAGATCACGAATTTGTACCTACCTAACTTTAAAAGTAATAATAATGGAAAATACTCGAATTTCCAACGTACACATACTGTAATCACGTGGTTTCTCGAATGTTCTAGTAGGTCCGATGTAACAATATGTTTGATTTTCATTTAATTTTGGTATTACGTTTTTATGAAAAGCGCATGCTCCGCCGTCGGCCCCTTAAGAATTTAGTTAAGAATTTCTTAAATATTTTAAGAAATTCCCAAATCTGTAAAATATCACATAACAAATTTATGGCGGTTTATCTAGGCTCTCAATTCATACTGAGGAATCTGCAAAACATGACTTTATCTGAAGAAATACATAAATATGACTTGAGTCAATTCTAGCTAGATAGCCCTGTGACTTAGTTAAAGAGAAATAATGACTCAAAAGTTTATTGTTAAAGAGTATATGAGAGTTGAATTTTACTAAAACGTCTGAACTGAGGGTCCAATATTTTCGGCTTTGTTGACCAGGCTCAAGATTAACGCAAATTAGAAAAAGTTTCTTACTATTTTTTAACTATAAAATATAACATATCGTCCGTTCCTCTAAATGCCATATTTTAAGAGGAAATTGATTTTATATTTTTACTATTTACTATTACTTACTTTACTATTTATTTTTACTTTTTAACAATAAAATTCTTAACTAAATTCTTAAATAAAAATGACCAACTCAGAGATAGTACTTTTTGAGATTTAACATTTAAGTTTGTTAAAATCATAATTTGGAAGTGCGACTTTATGCGATTCTAAATATTTCTTATTATTTCTTTAAAGGTGCCCGAATTCAGCGAAAATCATTATTTGAATTTTGGCGTTCTACACCGCCTAAAGGCAAATTAGATCAAGTTTTGACATTTATAAAGTCAAGATTTGTTGATCTGAACCTCCCGGAAGATCAGGAGAAGCCACTTAAGGCCTATTAGAAGAAGGAATGTGAGAAGATTCGTTTGAAATGGCTTCGCAAACAAAGGCGATTAGATTTATTTTTAATTGATTACGAAGAATGGTTAAATGAAGAGTTGGTGCTCACAATGTTTCGTGAACAGCCCCCAAAACCGAGTTCCAGTTTTGGCAGACCAAAAAAGAGTTTTGAAGATTAAGCCTCCATGCTTACATCCGCACAATGGAATGCCTATTAAATATTGCATACCGGATGAATATAGGTCAGTGGCAAGTTAGGAGAGATAAAAACAAAGAAATCTTTAAAAAGCAGAAAGAAGAAATCAAGGGAAAATTTAAAGAAATCGGTCTCATTATAGACAAAGTTAAGCCGGGTTTTGGAACGAGCAATGATGGATATACTGCAAGAACGTTTCATCCACAAATATAAAGAAACTGCTCGTATCACCGGCCTCGACGAAAATCTGCTCTACCGCCTCTGTACAGTTCTTACAGCCATAGCTTCTGGCTATGAAATTGACCCGATAAAGTTTGATTCATACTGCTCAGAAACGAGAGGATTGTACCTCTCCTTATACCCATGGTATAACATGCCAGCTACATTACATAAATTACTAGTTCATGGAGCAGAGATAACAAGACATTCAATCATACCAATAGAACAAATGTCCGAAGAGGCTTCGGAGGCCAAAAACAAAGAAATTCGTAAAGTCAGACTGGGCCACACTTTGAAAACTTCTCGTGTCCGCACAAATTTTGATTTAATTAAGTATTTACTCGTGTCATCTGACCCTTATATATCATTGTTGAGAAATTTACCAAAAAAAGCAACTTAAAACATTGTATTGATTTAAAATCGCTTTTAAAGTCAGATTAAAATTTACATAATTGAAAAAATGTGTTTAATTTGCTACCACATCATCACATAACTTATAAGTTATAACGTTGACCCATTACAAACCCTTTAATTGTCATATAGACTTTTGTCCCTCTAGTTTGGTCAAATCGGATACTGTGCGCCCGCGCCGTTTCGTTTTCGTTTGACGTCTCTCAACTTGCGCGTGCGTCTGCGATCTGCGTTTGTTCTTTGTTTGTAAACTGTGCGATTATCTTTTCTCCATATCGACCATTGCTATTCTACACGGACTGATTCCATTGCCCAACGATTATCTAGTGCTTAGTAATACGGACTTGATTGTGCTTACGTTTTGGACTTGAGATTTTACTTTTTTTTTACTATTCCTCACTGTGATAGTCAGATGGGACGGCAATATGACACGAACTGAGAGCTTTTACATACAGGACCGACGGCTATACATGCACTCCGAGGCACGGAAGGGTATTGAAATGTAGGAAAATGGTCACCCATCCATTGATCATGACAACTTACCCACGCAGAATAATCTGGCTATTAAGTACTTAGTTAAGAGCCGAGTAGGTTCATAACCAAGACATGTTTTTGTTAATTTCTAAAAAATCTGAAGTTACTGGATTATGTAACTTTTACAGTTAATTTTAGAGCATACTAAATTCAAAATAAAACAACAATCGTTAATGTACATGAGTCACAGCCAGCCAGCAGCCATCAGCCATCTCCTTTACTAAAATTTCTTTCTCATTGGCTGAAAAATTCGGTCCGCGTGTTTTTTTCGTCATTTTTCACAAATTAAGGAATTAAATAATCGAAATCATCAGTATCCAAACCCAACAAACACCACACCAAACAATACAAAGCAAACCACAAAATCACCGTGACACTTGACACTTTTGACATTTGACCAGTTTAAAATCAAAAGTAGGCACAATAATATGAAATCCCACGGACCAAACGTCATTTGAAATTGGTTGTTTGCAAGTGACGTATAATACGACCAGATACAAAATTGTGTTTTTCCATACTGACGATATATCAAAAACTAGCATTTCGATTTGGCCGTTTGAAAAAAGAGGGAATGACTTGCGAGCCATTCAGTTAAATCTTCAATTTGCTAACGGCCTGTTACATTCTTCCCGTAGGACGTAATATGATTTAACAGCTCTGTTATTATTAACAACTCATTAGTTATTGACCAATTTAGATTTAACAAACACTGTTTGGTGAAATTGGGCCTTACGGCCGTACAGCTCAAACAATCGTTCTCTACTTTTCCTAATATCCTGTGTTGCCCAGTCACTGAAAATAAACTTTGGGCCAATAGTTTTGGTTTTCTTTTTTAAAGTGTTAGGTATTGAACTCAGTGTGCACTACCGAAAAGAATTCTTCATACAATTCATTTGCATTGTTTCTAATATGGCCTGGTATATTTAGCTTGCTAATTAAATTAATACTGATGTATAGTGACGATGTTTTTAAACACTACGAAGTACCGGCAGACAGACATAAGACGCCTGCGGAGCATGCGTATTTCATACAAACGTAATACCAAAATAATTTGTAAATTAAACATTTTCCTAAGGTAGTGTGTATTTATTTCGATTGAATTACAGAATATCTAGGTTCCCAATTATATATTTTGATTGGACACTGATTTTAACAAGAGTTATAAGAAAAATAAGTTTTCTATAGAAAAATTAAATTCCTCATATCTCGTTTTTGCATCACTATTCTCTCAAAAAACATATTTGGGAACATAGATATTCTGTAATTCAATCGAAATAAATACAGACTACCTTAAGAATATGTTTGATTTACAAATAATTTTGGTATTACGTTTGTATGAAATACGCATCCTCCGCCGGCCCCCAAAACTTTGAAAATGCATGGACTGATTTTGATGACTATAAGTCCAATAGTTCAGCAAACGGGGAGTGGATCTACCGCAAAACATTGATTGGATGCATGGGAAATGCAACTGCCCTGCGTTTTATAAAAATTATATATGCAAATATATTATCGGATTAGCCATAAAAGCTGGCCAACCCCCCACCAGAAGCAAAAAATGTGCTTAACGGCCAGATAAGAAAAAGCGGCCAAGTGCGAGTCGGACTCGCCCATGAAGGGTTCCGTAACATAGTATAAAAGTTCTTGCAGTTCGTTGTAAATGAAAGGTAAATTGCGGTTTACGATTTATGACTACCGACTAGATCTCGTTCAAACCAATTTTCGGTGGTAGTTTACATTGTAATGTACATCTTATATTTTTTTTAGTTTTATCATGCTCTTATTTAGAAGTTACAGAGGGGGGGACACATATTTTACCACTTTGGAAGTGTCTCTCGCGCAAACTGTTCAGTTTACAAAAAAATGATATTAGAAACCTCAATATCATTTTTGAAGACCTATCCATAGATACCCCACACGTATGGGTTTGATGAAAAAAAAAACAAACAGTCATCTACTTACCAAGTTTCAACAGCACAGTTCTTATAGTTTCGGAAAAAAGTGGCTGTGACATACGGACAGACGGACGGACAGACAGACAGACAGACAGACATGACGAATCTATAAGGGTTCCGTTTTTTGCCATTTGGCAACGGAACCCTAAAAAAGGGGCGCCCTTCAAAAGCCAAACCTGCGCTGATTATTCAGTGATTGTGATTATTACTTTTAACAATAAATATTGATTATTTTGACTTTGATTAAGTGTTTTATTTACTATTCTGCTAGAAATTTTATTTAAATATATTTATACTACCTGTGGAAATTAAGATCCTTGGGGGAGGCATATGTCCAGTTAAGTAGGTAGTAGACTCTCTTGGTTGAAACGATGATGACGACAACCCTATTTTCAACCGACTTCCAAAAAGAGGAGGTTCTCAATTCGTCTGTTTTAGGGTTCCGTAGCCAAATGGCAAAAACCGGCCAAGAGCGTGTCGGGCCACGCTCAGTGTAGGGTTCCGTAGTTTCCCGTCCGTCACAATAAGTGTTCAATCCAATCCGATTTTAATAATTCTTTTTTTGATTGAAAAAAGATACGTTCAGGATAATAAAATATGTAAACGAAGTTAAAAAAATGCTTGTACATTACCATGTAAACTACCACCGAAAATTGGTTTGAACGAGATCTAGTCAGTAGTTTTTTTTAAAACGTCATAAATCGTAAACAGCAATTAACCTTCAATCAATCTGCTACGGAACCCTTCATGGGCGAGTCCGACTCGCACTTGGCCGCTTTTTTAATTTTTTTGTGTTTGTTACGTCATAAATTTCGACTGGGTGAACCGATTTTGATGGTTTTTAACCGACTTCCAAAAAGGAGGAGGTTCTCTATTCGACTGTATGTATAATATTTTTTTTTTTTTTATGTATGTTCACCGATTACTCGAAGACGCCGGAACCGATTTGAAAAATTCTTTTTTTGTTTGAAAGGGTATACTTCCAAGTTGGTCCCATAGTCGCCAAGTCGGGATCTGATGATGGAATCTTGGCGAAATCGAGGGAACTCTTCAAATTTTATAGGATAACGTACAGCAATTTTGGTATTTTCTACAACAAGTGAAGCATTTGCGTTTGATAAGAACCATTCTACCATCAGATCTGATGATGAAGCCAAGAGTCACGAAACTCCAAAATGAGACAATGTATCCTAGTCGTGTTTGGGCTTGTTGTAATTGTAACGGTATGCACTTTCCATGTGAACCACTAAAAAGTGAAAAATAAAAACTTTTTTGCAAAAAATAAAACCGACTTCAAAAAGAAACCAAAAAAGTGAAAAATAACTTTAGCTTCTGAAGTCGGTGACAAAAAAATTAAATCAATCATACAAACGTCACCGACTTCAGAAGCTAAAGTTATTTTTCACTTTTTTGGTTTCTTTTTGAAGTCGGTTTTATTTTTTGCAAAAAAGTTTTTTGTTTGTTTGAAAGCTGGTGCTTCCCGTGACGTCCCATTTTAATTTGCTGAAGACTTGATGCTGATCTTCGGAGATATACAATGGCACTCTTCCAAAATACACAGCAAATCTGCAGTGATTGCCGCAATCGCTTGTAGGTTCATTGTTTATACTATATCACGACGTAACATCACGCCTGTATGCTCTGAGGGGGTACGCAGATGTGTACAATACACCCAGATTTCGACGGTGTTTGTTACCTCAGAACTTTCGACTGGGTGAACCGATTTTGATGGTTCTTTTTTTATTTGAAAACTGGTGCTTCTCGTGTGGTCCCATTTTAATTTGCTGAAGATCTGATGCTGATCTTCGGAGATATAAATGGAACTCTTCAAAAATACACGGCAAAGCTGCAGAGATTGCTGCAAACGGTTTATTGTTTATACAATATCACGACATAACATCACGCCTGTATGCTTTGAGGGGGTACTCAGAAGTGTATAGTACACCCAGATTTCGACAGTTAGGTGTGTTAAGTTCCATTTATTGGGGGTAAGCCCTATTACCGTGACATGTTTTTTTTATTTTTTATTGGAATGGATGTACTTCAAGGGTACATTGATGAGAATTTGGGTAGGTTCTGATTACTTCTGATTATGGGATCCATGACAAAGGAACGGAACTCTTAAATTCTTAAGAGCAAATTAACGACACTCGGCCGAATCTTATATAGGGTGTCCGGAAATTTGAGTCACTTACAATACCGTCGTTATTAAC
Source organism: Xestia ashworthii (assembly GCA_950022955.1). Lineage (NCBI taxonomy): Eukaryota > Metazoa > Arthropoda > Insecta > Lepidoptera > Noctuidae > Xestia > Xestia ashworthii. Next base: position 25,309,905 of record OX465556.1, read on the forward strand.
CGACTTCAAAAATAAGGAGGTTCTCAATTCATTCATTTTTTTTTAAATTGTTTGAAAGGGTATACTTCTCAGGTTGTCCCATAATCATCAAATCAGGATCTGATGATGGAATCTTGGAGAAATAGAGAGAACTCTTCACATTGTATGGGCACATTAGAAGCGATTTGGATAGTTTTAGGAAGTGCGCTTTCTCGAAGTGATCGCATTTCTATTTAATGAAGATCTGATGAAGAACTTCGGAGATAGGCAACGGAACTCCTCAATAAGTGATAGCAAATGTACTGGGATTGCTTAATGAAAATCTCATATCTGTCTATTGTTTACACCACCAGTTCATAACCGAAAATCACGCTGGTACGCTGTGAATGAATGCACATGTTAACCAAAAAAAAGTGAAAAATAAAAACTTTTTTCCGAAAAAAAAACCAAAAACGTGCAAAATAACTTTAGCTTCTGAAGTCGGTGACGTTTGTTTGATTGATTTAATTTTTTTGTCACCGACTTCAGAAGCTAAAGTTATTTTTCACGTTTTTGTTTTTTTTTTTGAAGTCGGTTTTATTGTTTGCAAAAAAGTTTTTATTTTTCACTTTTTAGTGGTTCACATGTGCTTGGTACACATGGAAAGTGCATACCGTTACAATTACAACAAGCCCAAACACGACTAGGATCATCATCATCATCAGCCTATAATGTTCCCACTGCTGGGACACGGCCTCCTCTCAATGAGAGGGAATGGGCTATAATCTACCACGCGGGCCCAGTGCGGATTGGTACATGTCACATGTCTTCGAATTTTTGGTTCTAGGACATGCCGGTTTCCTCACGATGTTTTCCTTCACCGTTTTGAGAGCAGCGGTGATGAAATAAAATACACAAAGTAATGTGCCTGTCTGGGTTCGAACCCACGACTTACTGTTCGTATGTCGGGGCCGCCACCACTGGGCCACCGCTGCTCACGACTAGGATACATTGTCTCATTATGGAGTTCCGTAACTCTTGGGTTCATCATCAGATCTGATGGTAGAATGGTTCTTATCAAATGCAAATGCTTCACTTGTTGTAGAAAATACCAAAATTGCTGTACGTTATCCAATATAACATACCTAACTGTCGAAATATGGGTATAATAATAATATTAATAATAATATTCCACAACTATCACACAACGCCATCTAGTCCCAAGCTAAGCAGAGCTTGTGTTATGGGTACTAGACAACTGATGAACATACTTATATATTTCTAAATACATACATATTATAGATAAATTACACCCAGACACAGAACAAATGATCGTGCTCATCACACAAACATTTGCCCTGGGTGGGAATCGAACCCACGACCTCCGGCATAGCAGTCAGGGTCACTAACCACTAGACCAACAGGCCTGTCTGTTGGGGGGGTATACTGTACACATCTGCGAACCCCCTCAGAGCATATATACAGGCGTGATGTTATGTTATGATGTTGTGTAAACAATAAACATCCAAGCGATTGCAGCAATCACGACAGATTTGCTGTCTATTATTGAAGAGTTCCGTTCCATATCTCCGAAGTTCGTGATCAGATCATGACAATATTTCTATGGGACCAACTTGGAAGTATACCCTTTCAAACAAAAAAAGAACTTTTCAAATTGGTTCATGCGTCTTCGAGTAATCGGTGAACATACATAAAAAAAAGAAATCGAATAGAGAACCTCCTCCTTTTTGGAAGTCGGTTAAAAAACTAAATAAAACCGACTTCAGAGAAAACAAAAAAGTGAAAAATAACTTCAGAAAAAACGCTTCAGAAGTCTGTTACAAAAAAACTAAATCAATCAAACAAAGGTCACCGACTTCTGAAGCGTTTTTTCTGAAGTTGTTTTTCACTTTTTTATTTTTTCTGAAGTCGGTTTTATTTTTTGGAAAAACTTTGTTTTTTTTTGTAACTTTATGAAATTTTCTATTGACATAAAATATGATTTATTGGTGACCTCTTTAAATTAGTTTGCCTAAATACTTATTAGGACAAAGCTATAATAATACATACAAAAACATTTATTTGGTACTAGACCCTATATCTCCATGATTTTAGGTGATTTATTGTGAAATAGATTTTATATTGTTTACATTTTGGCGACAAATCTACTATTTTGCTGACAAACCCTAGTATTTAAGAAACACAAAACTAATTAAATTGGTGATAGCTGATACCCGTTCGCAACGTGTGCGCGGCGAAGACGCGGCGGGTGGGCAGCGAGTTCGCGGTGTGCGATTCGTGTTTTGACAATCATTAATTTTGTTTTTCTTCGCGGCGTGTTCGCCGGGCACACGTTGCAAATTCGCGGAGAGCTCGCTGCGCACTAGCCCCACTTTCAATTCGCTCGCAACTCGCTAGTGTGATAAGGCTCTAAACGTTGCTATTTTTCGCGCACTTTTTGTACGGCGAGGCGCGATTTGCCAGAATAACACAGTTTTTTGGGCGCTGGACTTTTTGCGCGTCGTATGCGTTACTGCATATAATTGCTTAGGTTCTATTTCCACAGACTAAAAAGTGCGTCACGGATAGTCTGTCGTCTACGCAGACCCATAAGACGAATAACTACCAGAAATACATTGTGCATGATGGCACGTTTGACATGTCGAGGATGCCACCGTCCGGAAGAATCGATTCGACACATTTTGACAAACCAAAAAAAGAGAAATCATAAGTAAAAATTAAAAAGGAATTAATAATACATGTCAAAATATATATAAGCACAGACATGTCAAAAGTAAATAACAACTAGTAGTAATAATAAATGTCAAACCAAAAGATTTGAAATCATAGGTAAAAATTAAAAAGTAATTAATAATACATGTCAAAATATATTAAGCACAGACATGTCAAAACTAAATAATAAAATCATAATTCAATCTTAGTCATACTTCAGAGTCAAATTATACAAAAACTGTTATGATTATTTATAAAATAAAACAGAGAACAATATTTAAGACTAGCTTCTGCCCGCGACTTCGTACGCGGATCCTGTTGCTTTTGCCAGCGACACCGGGTTCGTCAAAATCGAAGATCTGAAACGTCGAATTCTAAGAGCCCGGGGACGGGAAAATAACGGATCTTTCCCACCTGAGCAACACATACCGTTTGGTTGGTTCTTTTTGCCATTTAACAGCTTCACAAAAAGTGTAATCTTGAACCATACCTCCGGAATATGTGGAGTATTCAATCATAGGAGTATACGTAAATGAACTCCGTTTCTTATCAACCCCAGGAAGGTCGTCATGCCCTGAGAGACACCCGATTCTTCAGATGTTATCCACATTCTGTTCAGAGAATGTTCTTTCTCTCTCACATTCTAACTGATTATAAATATTTTGTTGGGTGCGTGTTTGGGGCTATGTATGATAATCTCGAGCAGCAGTTAGTCGTGCATCACGTTCATCGCTCGTTTCAAAAGACCTGTTAGTAGATGTGCGAATACGCTGAGAACTCAAGCGCAATTCTCTATCCGTGAACGCAGTCAGGCATCTATTCTTCACTGGTCTCTAGAGATGCGTAAATTCGCTGAGAACGCAGGCGTGCTTCGCGATCGGAAGAGGTTTCCACGGAGCAAGTTGCAGCCTGATGTTCTCGAACAGCATCAAGTCTCTCCTGACGCTCTTCGGTAGATTCTTGGGATCTTATGATCCTCAATCTTTTAGCTCTTTTGGAACATTGGGAAAGGTTTGACCTCTTTCTAGGCATGGTTATAGTTTTTTTGTGAAGATACCTGATCAATTAAAATCTAAGTACCCTGCGTTACCGGGTAGGCTACCGAGTCACGAAGATAAATGGAAAAGGAAATTAAACACTCAAATAACATAAGCCCGAAGACATATTTATTCGATAAAATGAGTTTTGGTCAGTAGAGTCAAATTTTCAATGATATACCATCGTCATTGAAAATCAGTCCTAAACTGTTACCGTCTTAACCGCGTGGAGGTACTCCCAGTGTTTGTTATTTTATAATTTTATTATACAGTGAAATTAGTGATATTTTTGCAATAATTTTCACATCAGATGTTTCTGATCTTCGATTTTTTATAAGTCAACAGGAAATGCCCATCAGACCGAACAACTTTTGCTAAGACGTCATTCCTATAATATGTGTTATGGTGTAGCTGGGCTCTTGGAGTTCCACAATAGGAGTCCCAGATCTTCGATTTTTATAAATCAACAGAGAGTGCTCATCAGGTTGAACAACTTTTGCTAAGACGTCATTCCTATATGTGTTATGGTGTAGCTGGGCTATTGGAGTTCCACGACAGGTGTCCCAGATCTTCGATTTTTATAAGTCAATAGAGAGTGCTCATCAGATTGAACAACTTTTGCTAAGACGTCATTCCTATATGCGTTATGGTATAACTGGGTTCTTGGAGTTCCACATCAGGTGTTCCAGATCTTCAAATTTATTTTCTCAGCAGAAAATGCTCATCACGTGAAACAATTTTTGCTATGGTGTCATTTTTGTATCTCTTATAGTTTAGCTAGTCTGTTGCGGTTCTACATCAGGTTTCCAAGATAAATTATAGCCTATATGTTGCCCAGACATAATATCTATACAACGAAAAAAAAATCATTCAAATCCGTCCAGTACTTCCGAAGATTAGCGTGTACAAACAAACAGACAAACAGACAGACTTTTTTTTTTGGATTCGTACTCTATTACTGTTTCTAAACCCCCTTCAATTATTATTTTTTAAATATATTCAATGTACAGACACAGCTTTTTTACTCTTTTATTATATGTATAGATATAGATACATCTAATCAGAATTTTTCATCTAGAAACTCTGAATGAGTTTCTTTTTCAGATAGGTCTTATTAAATTATAATAAGACCTATCTGCTAGAAAATTATTTACTCTGATTTGAAAGCCACATCATTTAACTGCTTCCAGTTTTTCGGTTTATTACAAATTTTTGGAGCCATGCAAAATACACTTTTGCGCATAACTGCCGCTTAATATTGTTGTAGGCAAATTTGGGTACTGTCCTTATATTTAACCAGTACCTAACACGTCGCCCAACTAGCTCTAAAAGAATATTACAATCGGTGAAATAGGTGTTACACGTTATACATGACATATAGTACTGATATCTGTTGTTCAAAATATTTTGTGCGGAATTCATCCACGATATTAGATTTTATTATTATTTTTTTTTATCACAAAACCCCGTTAATCCACAAAAGAATATTCAAAATAATTTTATACTTAACTTAAAATTGCGTGGCCTAATTTGGCACAAATTTATTTAATAAACATATTTTTGCACTGTTTTTATGTACTGACCCTATTGTCAGTTTGCACTGGACGAAAATGACACAAACTGGGTTTGCACACTCCGTTGGCTATCCTAGATAGGACATAATTATTTTAAAATTTAAATCTGCCAGTTTTGATTTGAATAAAAATAAATAATCAACCACAAATCATCAAATTACTGAAAATGCAATAGTCAGATGTGACACAAAACGCAATAATAAGCTTCATAGGTACGACTGCAACAAAAAGGCAACTATAGAATTTTTGAAAGTTATGGCATCAAAATCGCCCAGCGCTATCGGACTATTACAGGACTGTTGCCAATAGGCCTGACATTGTGGTGATAGATCAATTGGAGCGTCGCACAATGTAAGTTGATACAACGGTCCCACATGAGGAGAGCCTCGTAAAGGAGGCTCTCGCTTGGCAGCTGGATCAAGGGCTTGATTCAGAAAGCAGTACCTACTTCTGGACACGGCGCATATTGTTGGAGGTTCCTTTCTCAAAAGCCCTATGCACCGGCAGCTCGGACCCAATTCTCATGGGCTACTATTTTTTTAATATTTTTAAATGTTGTTTATATAGGGTGACTGGTAATTAGTGTACGAAACTTAAACACGTGATTGTGCTCATGATAACAAACAACTTTTAGTATGGGACCAAAGCTGAAATCGCGATAAAAAACAGCAATCAGTACATCAGGCGAACATAAATGTACTGAACAGCTGATTTCAGGGTTGGTCCCATAGTAAAAGTTGTTTGTTATCATCAGCATAATCACGTGTTTAAGTATCGTACACTAAGGTCCATGTTCTCCGAAAAGATAACAGTCTGATTATCTAAAAACAGCTGTCACTGTGACATATTACCATACAAAAATGTGTTTTAAACAGCTGTTTTAGATAATCAGACTCTCATCTTTTTGGTGAACATGGACCTAATTACCAGTCACCCTATATGTATAGTAGTAATATTGTATTTAATTGTTTTACTAATATTAGAATATTTGAACATGTTAATTAATAATATAAATGTATAAAAATGAATAAACAAAATAAGCCCAAATGTTTGCATGTCACATTATTATGACTAAGTGTTACGGATCTGGATTACTTATGTTAATACCGAAATTGTACCATTACTTTGAAGTAAATAAATTAATTTAAATCTAGAGCAGTTTTTGTAATTTATAGAAATGTATTAAGAAGGGACTGGCGTTTTCTTTTTTCTCTGGGACAACCATTATTTTCTGGTCATTCACTTACCAAAACAGGTCATAGTGGTACCATTTTAGAAAGCTTATGAAACAAGGAAGTCGTTTCTGTAATTGGCACGTTAAGTGTCACACATTTATTTTGAGTAATCTGCTTTAAAAAAAATAAGGAAAGTTTCAATTTTTTACAATTTTTATGTACTTAAATGACGCTGTTAAACTAAATTTTTTTTTATATACAACGTGTAATGTTAAATGCGCAAAACTTCAGACACCCCAAATGATTTTTAATTCAATTGACCTAAAACTTATAGAAAAAAACACAAAAAAAAAATTAAAGGACAGACTAAGGAAGTCGGACTAAATTGTTTTCTTCACAGTCTTTACTAGAGTCATACTAAGTAATTATTATAAGGTTTCTCGGTTTTCGGTCTATTTGAATGTTTTTTTTTAAATATATATTAGTTTATTTTATATGTATTAGTATGTATAAGTACCCATGTGTTTTAATTTTATGCTTCAAAATTGTATTTTTATTTTAATTGTACTCTATCACACACAATACTGTCTTATTTGACCCGGTGGTTGACTGGTACTCGTAGAGAATGCCTTGTGGCATTAAGTCCGCCTATGTACCACTCTTGTACATGAAGTTTAAATAAATAAATAAAGGTTTTATGTGCTGTTTTAGTTTTACTGGCAAGATCTACTAGTATCCCGCGTATGCTATTTTAAAGTGTTACCTTGTCGAATTCTCCGCGCATGAGGACGAGCCCCTTGTCCGCAAGCTCCGTGTAGTGCACCATGGTTAGACACTCGGGCGCGTTCTCCTTGTGCACCTGTGTAAACACAAATATACAGTTGACCCGTTTACAAACCACTACCATAGTGTTAAGGAAGCCCCGGGGCCCGGGGCCCGGGGTACAGGGTCAGGTCGGTGTTCCAGGGCACGCCGCGCCGCCGCCGCGCCGCCGAGCCGGCGGCGGCGGCGGCGGCGATTCAATTAAAGGGTAGGTACTTTTAAGTGTGCCTCCTGTTACGTGACTCAGCGTGTACGAGTAACAGATGACACACCGGTACGTGGCACAGTGGATCGTCCCCATACAGGAGGTCGGACATAGAATTAAAAATTGAAAAAGTATTTAATTGAAAAAAAATGAAATATACAGTTGCATTACTCTATGTATGGAACTACAAAAAATGTTACTACAATTTTTTTATTTGACCAGTACTTTATGAGCAATTCGATGAAAACTGTTATTTTTCTATGGAAATGGTCACAAAAATGTCTGTAGCTCACGATTCCCTCCTTGTTTCAATTTGCGGTTTTCACTACCTACTGTTATTTACCCATTTTATGCCACATTTTCTTCAAGGACACATGGTGCCCCCAGCGACCCCCTTCCGAGATATTTTGCTTTTAATAACTGTACTTTTTATTGTATAACTGATGAAATGGAGGTACATTAAGTATATTCATTACTGAGAATAAGTCATCCCTAAGTAGTTCCTTAAATAACAGGTGCATTTGCGATTACTTTAATGACTTATGAACGCTTCTGTTGCCATACAACAAAAGCGTTAATGAGTCCTTAAGTAAAGATTACCAGTACTTGTTTAATCTAATTAGTTATTGTAATTACTATGTTAACAGCCCTTAATCTCTGCATTGTGATTGTCTAATGTCATCATTAGCTTATCAAATTCATTGCTAGTTGCCTACTTGCTGCCCTATATATTTGAGTGTGTTTAGCAAATCTAATTCAGTTGTAATTATAACTTCTACCAAGTGTTGTCATTATGGCTTTCCGTGGGTTTTCTATCTTTATGTTGCTCTTCGTAATCACAAAGATCTTCGTGACTATGACCATTTGTTTAACACATTGGAGTCAAATACTAACGTCCAATTAAGTGAAAGTGATGTGACGGATCTCAAGAACTGGTGTCGACGATTTTGCTATAGGGTTTACACCAAATGGGTGCAATCAAGAAGGACAGTCGACAGGTTCATTAACAAGAACGAAGAGTGGTTAAATTCCGATATCGTTTGGCCAGATTGCTTTAAAGAAAATGTTATTGACACTGAAGAAGCAAATGAAAATGAGGCAGAAGAGGTAGTCAGTCCCATCAAAATCAGATGCATCAACTTCAACATATACATCTCCTCGCAAACGCTTTGAAGATTTATCAACTAGACACAAAAGAAGACGTGTTAATGAAAATGTTGCTAGTTGCAGTCGTCCGGATGAGTAAGAATAATGAAAAATTTGCTGGAAAATCCTGAACACGTCTCAACAGTTTTAAATGTCCTGGAAACTAAGCAGAATCCTTCGCTTCGTGAAGTTCCTACTCACAAAGCACTTGCTCTTTACGTTTACTTGCAGTTATCCAAGTGGCGTTACATCACACTTCGGGACTTTAGTTTAAAAGAAGGTCATGCGAAATACCCAAGCTACTACTTGTTAGTTAAAGAAAAGCTTAAATGCTACCCGGCAAAAGAAGACATAACTGTGACTGAAACTTCCGCAAAGATACGGATCCAAGCCCTCCTTAATCTCACAGTTAGGAGGCTGATCGATTCACTTGAATCAAATTTTGATGCTGGTGAACAACTTGTGCTTCACAGTAAATGGGGTTTTGATGGAGCTTCAAGTCAAAGCATTTACCATCAATCGACAACAACAAGTGAACAAGACTTATCCAGTGTATTTATGGCAAGTCTTGTACCGCTTAAGTTAGTGACTTCTAGTGGAAGTATAGTGTGGCAGAATGATCGGCCATCGTCAACCACATATTGTCGCCCGATTTCATTTACATTTATGAAAGAAACGGAAGCGAATGTTAAGGCTGAAATGGAAATATTTGAGACCGAGATTCGTGAACGGAACCCGACTGATTGCGGCAATGCTACTGTTACTCACAATCTATGGCTAACCATGATTGATGGTAAGGTACATTCAATCATATCTGGTACATCGGCAGCAGTGTGTGATTTGTGCAAAGCTCGCCCAAGCGAAATGAATAACTTGGAAGAAGTGAGAGCCAAACCCGTGAATACAGATTTATACAAGCATGGATTTAGTTCATTGCATGCTTGGATTCGGTCTATGGAGTGTTTATTACACATTGCTTACAGAATGGACATAAAATCTTGGCAAGCAAAAGGTGACGAAAATAAAAAAAAAGTTAAAGATAAGAAAGAAGCCATTCAAGAAGCTTTCCGAAGAAGTACAGGCTTACTTCTAGACGTTGTTAAGCAGGGTAGTGGCAATACAAACACTGGTAATGCTGCAAGAAGGTTTTTTGCAAACCCTGAAACGACTGCGGAAATTACTAAATTAGACGTTAATTTAATTAGAAGACTCGCCGTTATTTTGCAATGCATTTCCTCAGGCGAAAAAATTCAAGTCCAAAAATTCAAATCATATTGTGATGAAACAGCAAATTTATTCGTGGAATTATATCCATGGTATAACATGCCAACAAGTTTACACAAATTGCTGATTCATGGATCACAGATAGTGGACCACTTATCAGTAGTGCCTATAGGTTTTTTGTCTGAAGAAGCATCTGAAGCAAGAAACAAGGATTTTCGTAAATTTAGAGAATGTCATACACGAAAGCATAGTAGCATCGCCACTAATGAAGACATTCTTCATAATCTGCTATTATCTTCCGATCCTCTTCTCACCAGCTTACGACCGAAGATGACAAATAAAGCCAAAAAGTCGTCATTTAGAGAACTAGACGATTTACTCATACGTGATCAGAGTAAATTGGAGTTTATTGACGTTTCAACTGATACACTTGCTGCATGTAGTGATGTTGAAGAAGATGATCACGATAATAATGATCATGATGTCGTTATTGATGAAGATGAAGAAAATATAGTTTAAGTCTTAAAGTACCTAGTATTATTATTAACAAGCAGTTTCTTTGTTAATTTCTTGTTTTTGTGTATTTTTTTGTATTCTGTTCTTTTTTTGTTTTGTGTTATGCCACCCATCAGCCAATAAATGTTTTTTTTTTCTTTCTTTTCTATTATTGTTAGTAACTACATGGTCGAGTTAATTAATTAATTTCCTATTATAATTTAGTTCTTAGTAGTTGTTTAAATTTTTAGTTTGTTTTAGGGTACATAGTTGTTTTATTTTTAAATTATTTTTACAGTGTTATATTATATAAATAAAAATATATTTATACCTACATATTTTCTTATTGATCATAAAACTCTATTTCTTTTCGATGTGTTATTGTAAATGCGACTCAGTCATTACTAAGCTAATGATGACATTAGACAATCACAGTGCAGAGATAAAGGGCTGTTAACACAGTAATTACAATAACTAATTAGATTAAGCAAGTACTGGTAATCTTTACTTAAGGACTCATTAACGTTTTTGTTGTACGGCAACAGAAGCGTTCATAAGTCATTAAAGTAATCGCAAGTGCACCTGTTATTTAAGGAACTACTTAGGGATGACTTATTCTCAGTAATGAATATACTTAATGTACCTCCATTTCATCAGTTATTCAATAAAAAGTATAGTTATTAAAAGCAAAATATCTCGGAAGGGGGTAGCTGGGAGAAGACCCAAGAACCCAAGCCAGAAGAGGACCCAAGCGACGACGATGACAGTCCGGAAGTGACTGGGGTAGACCTGAGAGTGGCGGTAGGTAGGCTTAAGGCCAAAAATACCGCCCCGGGACCTGATGGCTTGCCTGGCAAAGCTTGGGTCCTGGCCTCGGATGCGGAGGCTCTCGGGCCCCGACTGAAGGGGCTCTTAAGCGTATGCTTGGAGAGAGGCCAGTTCCCGCTTCGTTGGAAGACGGGGAAACTGGTCCTCATCCAAAAGCCGGGGCGCCCTGCGGACTCTCCGTCCGCATTTCGGCCCATTGTGCTGCTCGACGAGGTGGGCAAGCTCTTTGAGAGAGTGATTGCAAACCGCCTCGCCGAGCACCTTGAGGGGATGGGGCCGAATCTTGCGGAGAACCAGTTTGGTTTCCGCAAGGGGCGCTCTACCGTGGACGCAATCATGCGCGTGAGAGCTCTCACGACGGGGGATGCGATATCCCGGGGCGGGGTTGCCTTGGCGGTGTCTCTCGACATCGCCAACGCCTCCAACTCCCTGCCCTGGAGCTGCATCAGGGAGGCACTCCGGTATCACCGGGTGCCGACCTACCTCCGTCGTGTGATCGGGGACTACCTGACGGACAGGGCCGTCATCTACCCCAGTCGCTGCGGAGATTGGGACCGGCGAGAGATGTCGTGCGGTGTCCCACAGGGATCGGTTCTGGGACCGCCCCTGTGGAACATCGGTTACGACTGGGTGCTGCGCGCCGACCTCCCTAGTGGTGTCAGCGTCGTTTGCTACGCAGACGACACCCTGGTGCTGGCACAGGGGAGGTCGCACGAGGCGGCGGCCGAAGTGATGACACGCGGGGTTGCGATAGTCGTTGAGAGGATCCGGCAACTGGGTCTCGAGGTGGCATTGCACAAGTCCGAGGCCATGTGCTTTCATGGGCCTCGGAACGCGCCACCGTCGGGATCCACACTGACGGTAGGAGGGGTATCCATCGGCGTCGAGTCGACGTTGAAGTACCTAGGACTCGTCCTCGACAGCCGGTGGAACTTCGTGGAGCATTTCCGACGTTTGGCCCCCAGGCTGGAACGGACCGGGGCTGCCTTCAGGCGGCTCCTGCCCAACCTTGGGGGGCCAAACGCCTCCTGCCGCAGGCTCTATGCGGGGGTCGTGCGGTCCATGGCCGTCTACGGGGCCCCAGTGTGGGCGCGTTCCTTGAAGCGGCGTGCCGCTCATTATCTGAACGCGCCCCAAAAAGTGGTGGCCGTAAGGATGGTCCGTGGGTACCGCACGATCTCCCGCGAGGCGGCGGGCCTGCTTGCCGGATTGCCGCCATGGGATCTGGAGGCGATAGTCCTCGCGCGCCTACACGAATGGCGCGCGGAGGTACTACGCCGGGGGGAAACTCCGCTGCCGCGGCAAATTGCCGCTCAGCGGACTGACCTCCGGCGCGATCTCATGGCGACATGGAGAGAGCGACTGTCGCAACCCCGTGCAGGGCACGCCACGATAGTGGCGGTAAGTCCCCTCTTTGAGGAGTGGCTAGAGAGGCGCCACGGCGTCCTCACCTTCCGCCTGACGCAGGTCCTCACCGGACACGGATGTTTCGGGAGGTACCTGCACCGAATCGGGCGGGAGGAAACGCCCGGGTGTCTCCACTGCGAGGATCGACCGGAGGACACGGTGGAGCACACGGTGGAGGTCTGCCCTACGTGGGCGGAGCACCGCCGTGACCTCGTAGCGGCGATCGGCGGCGGCGACCTCTCGCGTCCGGCCCTGGTTCAATCCATGGTCCGGAGCGAGACGGAATGGGAAGCGGTCACCTCCTTCTGCGAAGCAGTCATGCTAGCGAAGGAGGTGGCGGAACGAGAGAGGGAGAGATCCTCACTTCCCGGCCGCCGCGGGAGACGCACCGGGCGTCGGGGGCCACGTGGTGGCTACCGGCCACCGTAGATGCGGGCCTGTGGACGGTTGGCTATGGGCTAGCTAGCCGTCCGTCCGTCTAACGACGACAGGCCGTGTCGACGGCGCGTTCGTGTTCCACGCGCGCCTCAAAGAGATGTCAGCATAAGAGAGGGGCCCGCAAGGGCCGAAGCCTGCCGGGGTTGCGGGACTGTTCGAAAGAGATACCGCGGCCCCGGAACGTAAAGGGCGAGGAAGGAACATGGATGGGTTTTAGTCAGTAAGAGTCTGACACTCCCTCCCGCTCCGCCCAGAGTGGGAGAAGTCATTTGATGATTTCCCATCATAAAAAAAAAAAAAAAAAAATGGGGGCACCATGTGTCCTTCAAGAAAATGTGGCATAAAATGGGTAAATAACAGTAGTGAAAACCGCAAATTGAAACAAGGAGGGAATCGTGAGCATACAGACATTTTTGTGACCATTTCCATAGAAAAATAACAGTTTTCATCGAATTGCTCATAAAGTACTGGTCAAATAAAAAAATTGTAGTAACATTTTTTGTAGTTCCTTAATAGAGTAATGCAACTTTATATTTCATTTTTATCAATTAAATACTTTTTCAATTTTTAATTATATGTCCGACCTCCTGTATGGGGACGATCCACTGTGGTGGTGGTCAGTCTGCTGGTTTCTTAGACCTAGTAAATCAGTCGTTTGAGGGGAATGTTGCGCAGGAGAAAGCGCAGTTGTTGGGCAAATATTATAAAGGAAATTAAAGCCAGTGTGGCTGTCCTGGCCCTAGAAAATACTAAACTAAGACAGGAGTTAAGGGGCCGGCGGAGCATGCATCGTTCATACAAACGTAATACCAAAATAATTTGTAAATCAAACATATTCCTAAGGTAGTGTGTATTTATTTCGATTGGATTACAGAATATCTATGTTCCCAAATATATATTTTGAAAGGACAATGATATATAGACGAGATATGAGGAATTTAAAATTTCCATAGAAAACTTATTTTTCTCATAACGCTTGTTTAAATCAGTTTCCATTCAAAATATATATTTGGGAACATAGATATTTTATAATACAATCGAAATATATACACACTACCTTAAGAATATGTTTAATTTTTATATTATTTTGGTATTACGTTTGTATGAAAAACGCATGCTCCGCCGGCCCCTTAAAGGAAGCGAATATGAAATGTAGGTATTTTTATGAGTTACAAATTGAAAGCTTAAAAACTGAAGGAAAAAAGAAGATTGTGATACTCGTATTATTACTAATGACCAGAATCAACGATCAATAAATGTAATTTCTCAATTTTCTTGAAATTTGATTTTTGAAGTGAATGCGCCCAAAATAGCGGAACTCAAGAAAATCGGCTTTCCTCGGTATAAGTAGTTGGTAATACAGGGTGGAAACAGTAAACGGGCAGTAAGGTGAGCTGCAGCTACACAAAAATGGTCTTATGAAACAATCCGTAATTTTTTCACGAAATCTTGATCCCCGTTCACAGAATTAAATTGCAATTTTCATAAAACAATTTTTTTGATGCCAATCGATCTTCTTTCCGACACTAATCAAACAGTTCTTCCATACCAACCCGCTAGAGTACTCAAAAAGTCAGAAATTGCAAAAAAAAATACTTTCAGCGGGGCAGCATAGGGGAAATAGTTAGCCAGAAAATTGCTATTTTACACAAAACATTTTTTTGATGCCAATCGGTCCTGTTTCTAATACTCAACGATTAAGGTAGCCCCCCTTACTGTCCCGTTAATCGTTTCCATCCTGTACAATAAAGGGTGTAAAACACCTCTTCACGAAGCCGAAAGGCACTTGTTCTCCCCATCATTGCGATCATTTTTTTGTTCTACACCATACCTGGGAACCTTCTAGTTACGGAGATATGGGGTTTTTTTTTTTTAAATACAAGTTTTTTTTGTACGATTTTGACTTTTAACACCTCCACGACCCCCGTACTATTCAATCCATCCATCAGCACAATGTTTTAAGTGCGTTACATTGAGTTCTACCACAAAACATGAGTTATAACCTCAAAAAAAAAAGTTGTTTCCCAGCAATATTTTTTACGTAGAGTTACTTAGTTTGATGTACAGAATGCTTGGATAACGGCTTTGTGATGAGGTGGTTTACACCCTGTATATTACAAATAAAATAATATTACGAAGAAAATGAGACTATAGGAATGTACATAAGACATAAAGCCGGAAAAGTTACAAATACATTACAAACGAGTACAAATCCTACTATCTACAAATAAAAAAAGCTTTGTCCTGAAGGACTGTATGATGGATCAACGCACAGCCTAGACCGCAGATTGTAGAAACCTGAAACTTGAAGGGTGTATTTATCAACAATATTAACAGAATTGATGGACGCGTTTCGTTTTGCATTGAAATTCATCCCCTGACGGGGTTAAAAAGGGGTAGAAACTTATTTTGGCGGTGATTTGTTTCGAATTTGATATAAATACTCCTTAGAGATTCTGATATAAACTACATGTTATTTTGATACATGTTTCAAAACCCAATCCGATTTTATTCCTAAAAAAAGGTTGAACTCACATTAAAATTTGGAGCAAAATTGCAAATACTCTTTAAAAATTGGAATGTTTCGAAAGTCACCGTAAAATATTAATACCGCATTTGAAGGTGTCTAAGCTTTAAAGTGGTTGTGCACTTTAAGACACGGCATCATAGTGTAGGGACGTAGAGTTCGAAATTTGAAATGGTAAGCAGTTGTAAGAGGTCCGCAACAGTTTACAGCAGCTATATCGTGTTGCGGCTCATTTCATGCACCTTGATGAAAACTGCAGACCTAGCTGGAGTATGACTGTCATCGAGTGTCTAAGTATGAAGATGTAAAGCTGTCAATAGAAGCCCTTAAAGCTGTTTTCGTAAACATGGT
The DNA here is from genome assembly GCA_950022955.1 of Xestia ashworthii. Taxonomy (NCBI): domain Eukaryota; kingdom Metazoa; phylum Arthropoda; class Insecta; order Lepidoptera; family Noctuidae; genus Xestia; species Xestia ashworthii. The sequence continues at coordinate 25,325,825 of OX465556.1, forward strand.
AATTTATTCTTATCCAAATAAATAAGTTGTTAATCACAAGTATTTGATTTTGAACAAAATTGGCCTTGGGTACGTAAATTGATCTCAATGATATACACCGTTTTAAATAAGTCCGCAGCAAAATAATGATCATGTACCGGGCGCGCATTTTCATTATGCGGAAGGATGTGTGTGATGTGCTTTTTCAAAATTGTATTATAGGTGCTTACGACCCACTCTCTGTAACCCTCTCTTTCTCATATGTGACGCAGACGAAGTTGCGCGGGTCAGCTAGTAACTCAATAAATTCGTTAAAAGCAGTGGAGCGCAAAAATTTTTTACATGTTTGGAGGCTGAATAAAACTACAGAGGACGACCTAAAGGAGCACATGAAACAGGCACTAGAACAGGACTCGGAAGTCGTATTCGAAAAATTAAAACCTAAAACCGAGCGAGACTATGCTTCATTTGGGATTGGTGTTACATTAACCCTAGAAAGATAAACTGCGCCTCAGAGGCGCCCGCGAAACAGATATATCGCTGTATTTTTCTAACCCGCGCGAGTTTACGCTTGTGTTTTCGAGCCAACTCAGTCGTCGGTCAACACGCCCGAGGGACGACCGCTGCTATCCGGTAAGTACTTTAGTTTCGCCGATATGACATTGCGTTGCGCTCGAGAGGCGCATGCTTATCTTCTGTGTAACTTTTGCACATTTATTAGTGATTTTGTTTTTTTTACTTTTTACCTATTATTACGTATTTATGGTAAATATATAAACATGTTTTATTATTACTAAATTAATTTTAATGGTTTTTAGGAACGTTTTAACATCATGGCGTACAGAAAACGGTTGGAAGAAAGCGAAATTGCTTCTTTTTTGATCGAGGAAGATGAAGAGACCGAGGATGGCAGTAACAGCGAGACGATGTAAGTGTCTATCATCGTGTGATGAAGATGCTGCAATAAATTTAACAACTGGTAAACCTGAGATCATTATGTTCTACAACCAGACTAAAGGCGGCGTCGATACTTTTGATCAGATGTGTTCTTCGATGTCTTGTTCTAGGAAACTAACAGATGGCCGATGACAATGTTTTATGGCATGTTATTGTCAATTCTTATATAATTTACACTCACAATATTTTGTCAAAACAAGAAAAACCAATAAACCGTAGAGAGTACATGAAACAATTGTCGTTTGAACTGTGTGCACCGTGGATGAGATCTAGATTGCGCATTCCTACTTTGCAAAGAAGTTTGAGAGAAAATATAGAGAAGATCGTACCACAGGCTAATCTAGAACTTCCTCAAGAAGCTGATGAAGAACCTCCAACTAAAGTGCGGCGTTATTGTAACATTTGTACAACAAAAAAAAAAGAGAATGTCTAAGATGACTTGTACGAAATGTAAAAAACCGTATGTGGCGAACATAAAAAAGATGTTTGCAACAAATGTTTATAACTCGTGATTTTTTCAGTATTTTTTGGGATTTGAGACTGATTATATTGTAACTTATTAGTTAGTAAGACGAAATGTTATAGAAAGTTAGCTATTCTTAAAAAAAATGCTTAAAAATTGTTAGTACTACAAAAATTTCTAATTTTTGTTACTTTTTTGAAAATTGAACATGATTCCCTAAAATAAACAAATAATAATACTTATTTGTGTTTTATTTATTTAATAATAATGTAACATTTAATTGATATTAAAAAAATAAGTTTTTTTAATTTTAATATGTAAATAAATCGGTATTTAAAGACCTGTTTATCTTTTCTGTACAAAAAAATAAGTTTATCTTTCTAGGGTTAAGCAAATTTGAAAAACTTTGTGACCATGAAATATGGCCTGTAAATGTAGAATACAGTGAATGGATTTGGTTTCGTTCCAATACTACCCCAAATCAACCGGAAACCAAGCAGTAATTTCAACATTTTATATCAAAACGTCAGAGGACTTAGAACTAAGACAACACAATTTTTAACACTATTGGAATCTTCAGGAGCTGATTTATGTGAAAAGTGAAGCCACAGAACTATGCTGCTACAAGTAAATACACGCTCACGCACACACATGCAACTAAAACTATGCTGAACCGCTCTCAGTAAGTGACAAGTCGTCGTCCAGATATCATAGTTTAAAAAAATAGAATTATGCCTACGTGTGTAGTGAAAAGTTGCAAAAACAATAGTCATACACATAAAAAGTCTCACGGAATCACTTTTCACGTTTAAGAACTCGAAATAACATCGTTTTTATTAAGTAAATAAACTAGTTTTAGGTTACTGGTACTGGAACAAAAATACTGACCACAGAGTATGTAATCACTACTGACATAAGTGTGAGGGTTGCCATAATATAATTTAAAATTTCCTGATTCGAAATGTGATTTCTTACATTAAATTTGTCACCGTAAAATTGTTAAACATGTTATATTGTCATCTCTCTAGCGATATTGTAAACTCTCGAAATATTGTCAAACTAACATACTGCTTACAATAAAACGCATTATTTTTCGTGAAATGCATGCGATGGTAGTCAACTCACGCGGTGTAGAGGGAAGGAGGAGTCCCCCTTGGCCAGTGGTACAACTCTCATGATAAGATAATCTACCATTCCTGAGAAATACCGATTAATATAACCTAACCTAAAAACACTTTATATTGCCCTAAAAAGCGTAGTCAACGGAGCCCGCTTCGCGGGGCCCCTATTTCCAAGTGCAGAGTTTAAAGGAACCTAACTAACCTAACGAGGGGGTGCCCGAAGTCCCGATTATGGGGGCAGAGATACTTCCGCATGTTCAGTTGACAATATTTCGAGAGTTTACAATATCGCTAGAGAGATTACAATACAACGTGTTTAACAATTTTACGGTAACATATTCATAATTTTTTCACATTTCCTTCAATATGGGTATCAATGAAAGGTCTTGACTAGTAGAATAATGTACACTAAGTATATTGAGAGGGAATGAGGAATACTAACTAACGAAATGAGATGAAGAAAGTGGAGTGATGACTATTTTTCATTTTACTTTTAGTACATTATTTACTGCGTTATTATATGTCGGGGGTTTTTTAAATTTTAAATTTAATGTCTTGTTATGTATCTAATATTTTAGATTTCCGATTAAAACTGAAAAAAAGTAAATGGATAGTAGCTATAATAAATAGTCGAAATGATCCAAAATGGCTACCATCGAAAACCAGCGTGGTTTGTTCCGATCGTTTTGATAATAACGACCTTTATAGAACTGAAAATGGACTTCGCCGTGTGACCAAAAGCGGATATCCTAAAAGGGTATGTACAATTTAAAAAATAGAAATTGAATCAATTCAATAATTAGACACAGGCTTTATTTTTCTTATTTGAAAAAAAAAAATTGGCGATGTAAAAACATCATTTTATTTTTCCGGAATAGAAGTCCTAAACAATTGAGGTACAATTCTATACTCAACATTATGTTACAATATTATCTTACCCATATTATATTATTCCCCAAATTATAGGGATTTTTTTTAAGAAATGGCAACCCTTCGATACACACATAGATAAAAAGGTGGCTTCACTTTTGATGTTCGCAGCGCTCCATCTTCCTTTTTTTGTTGATCTGAGGTCAAACGTTTGAACTGTTGTGTGCGGCTGTTTATAGGCAAAACTGTTATCTATTCACTTGTTGTGTCGTGTATATTCGGGGCTGGCGATAATGAATATTTGTCAATGTTTTGCATATTAGAAAAAATATGTGTCAAATATAAAAATAATTTAATTATATTAGGGGACTTTAATATGTACTCGTGTAACAACAACATTGCTAACTATTATGAATATTTTATGGCCTACTGTGAATTTGCTCAGTGCAACTCTGTACCTAACTGTAACAATAGGCAGTTGGACCTTGTGTTGAGTGCGCGCAGTGGCGTGTCGGTGAGCGCGGCAGATGAGGGCCTGCAGCCCGTGGACGCGTACCATTCTCCGCTGGCAGTTCGCATCGAGCGAGCAGCGCACGCGCCCGCCTCCACCGCCCCCCGCGCCGCGTACCCCTCCCGCATCGCCGCCTATTACGCGACACTCGCAATTGCAATGTTTAATAAATCGTGCATGTTGGAATTTTAATAAAGCGGACTTCAATCAAATGTATAGTTTGGTAGGTAAAATAGATTGGAGTGACATTTATGGTTCATGTGACCCAGATATAGTTTTAGATTTGTTTTATAATAAGTTACCTTTAAGACGTTTTAGACAAGTGTGTTCCCCCAAAAAGTAAATATATTAATTCATTAATTAATAGATACGTTTATCCAGTTTGGTATAGTTTAGTTTAGTTTAGTTTATTTATTAATAATTATCAGGAATTACAGGTCAGTTTTATAAAAAGTAAAAAACACAAATCATAATCACAATCCGACACATAAGTAGACTGATTAAAAACAGCACAGCACAGCTGACTTTATTAGAAATATTAAAATTAAATATTTATTACATAAAAAATATAAATTAAGTAAATCACGCAGTGATTATGCGGAGTTCGTAAGATACAGGGCGAGAGTGAAAACCGAGATTGTACGAGCGCATGATCAATACCGCAACCGCGTGCAAGGGCACCTGGCGAAGGAACCGCGAGCGTTTTGGGAGTATATCAGGTCTAGGAAAGGCGATTCGAATCAGCGAAAGTTAATTAAAGACGGACGGGTATTATCGGAATCTGAATGTGCAATCGAGTTCGCTCGGTTTTTTCAGTCTGTGTACAATCCGGATCCTCCTGAACTGAGCGTGGCGGCGGCGAGTGCGGGCGAGGCGGCGGCGGGCGCGTCGCCCGGCGCCCGGGTGCACCTAGCAGGCTTGCCAGTTGCCACCTAAGCGGTCAGCCGGCCCAGATGGTATTCCGGCGTACATTTTTAGGGATTGCCGGGCGGTTTTGGTTAAGCCGTTGCTACACTTGTTCAACGTTTGTATCAGGGCCGCAACTTTTCCTGAGCGCTGGAAACTTACCCGGGTTGTACCCGTGCCTAAACGTAGGGGCGGTTCAGAACCCTGCGATTACCGGGCGGTTCAGACCTGTAGTGGTATTATGCACTCCAGCTAAAGTGTTTGAATCGACCATTCACAGTAGCCTATACCCGCAGATTAGCGCTCTGTTGTCCGACGCACAGCATGGTTTCCGTCCTGGGCGGGGGACAACGGGTAACTTACTGGATCTTATGACAAATACTACCGTCTGTGGATGCGGGTCAACAGGTGGATGTAGCCTACTTCGATTTCAGGAAGGCTTTTGACACGGTAGATAACGACGTCCTTTTGGCTAAATTGGCTGATGTAGGCTGTACCCCTCACACTCTGTCATTTTTTGCTTGCTATTTACGAGACCGTTGTCAGTATGTCGACTGCAATGGACAGCTCTCTGAGCCCTATTTTACGAGATCGGGAGTCAGTCAAGGCAGTAATTTGGGGCCTTTTCTCGTCATTTTAACAACTAATGACCTGCCGGAAGTGGTAAATGAAGACAAACCATTGTTATTCGCGGATGACTTGAAATTGGTTCTCGAAATAAAACAGGAGACTGATCACGATATACTGCAGCAGGGTATTGATAGAGAAGTAGAGTGGAGCCGTAGCAATAAGTTGTATTTAAATCTGGCCAAATGCTCGGTGTTATCATTTTCCCGTGCCCGCGACCCTGATCATTATCAATATTGAATGGATGGAGTCCGACTGCAACGTGTTTCGGATGTTAAGGACTTGGGTGTGCGCTTTACAACTGATTTGAATTTTCGTAAGCATGCCACGGATGTCTGTAAAAAAGCATTCCGCAATTTAGGGTTGGTCTTACGGATAGGAAACCAGTTCACGAACATCAGTGCTCTGAGATCGTTGTACGAAGCGCTTGTAAAAAGTCATTTGGAATGCAATGCTGTCGTATGGTCACCACATGAAGCCAAGTACAAACTAATGCTAGAACGTATTCAGAACAAGTTTGTCAGATTCCTGTACTTGAAGTTGTATGGTGTATATCCAGGGTATCCACTGTTATATCCCAGTCTATTTGTGCTGGGCATGGTAGGCTATTATAAATTAGAAGTAAGGAGGGAAGTAGCTCTCGCCACTTACTTATTTAAAATTTTGCGTGGAAAAATACACAACCCAGGCGTTCTAAGAACGGTTGGGTTGTGTGTACCTGATAGGTAGGTGGGGCGACGGAGGCGGCCGCCACTGCTGTGGGTGCCGCCCGCTCGCACCAACTTGCTGCAGCACGCTGACGCGCGCGCTTCGTGCACTCAATATGATGTCACAACAGATTGATTGCTTCAATTGTACACTGAGCGAATTCACACGGGCCGCATTTTGCGCAATTACTTTAGCTTGTCAAATTAATTAATTTATTCATAACATCAATCATTTAACTTTAAATATAACTGCTCTATTGTATTAGGGACCTTAACCTGTAATAATAGTGTATGTGTTGTGTAAATTTATCTATATATATAAAATGGTAAACTGACTGACTGACTGACTGACTGACTGACTGGGTGATATATCAACGCAGAGCCCAAACCGCTGGGTCTACAGATTCCAAATTTGGCATGAAGGTTCCTTATGTGGTCTAGGGGTGCACTAAGAAAGGATTTTTCAAAATTCACCCTCTAAGGGGGTGAAACGGGCCCCGAAAGTTTGTATGGGGAAACAAGATTAGTTAGACTTTTTTTTTTCGAAACTTCACAAGAGTACTCCTATTGATAAATGAGAAGAAACGGGTTTCAGTTTTTTTCAAAATTCAACCCCTACGAGGGGTAAATGGTGTGACAAATTCTAAAAATCAACGCAAGGCCCAAACCGCAGGGTCTACAGATTCCAATTTGGCATGAAGATTCCTTATGTGGTCTAGGGGTGCAGTAAGAAAGGATTTTTCAAAATTCACCCTCTAAGGGGGTGAAACGGGCCTCCAAAGTTTGTATGGGGAAACAAGATTAGTTAGACTATTTCATTCGAAACTTCACAAGAGTACTCCTATTGATAAATGAGTAGAAACGGGTTTTCAGGTTTTTCAAAATTCAACCCCAAAGAGGGGTAAATGGGGTGACAAAGTCTAAAAATCAACGCACAGCCCAAACCGCTGGGTCTACAGATTCCAAATTTGGCAAGTAGGTTTCTTATGTAGTCTAGGGGTCCACTAAGAAAGAATTTTTCAAAATTCACCCTCCAAGGTGTGAAATGGGCCTCAAAAGTTTGTAAGGGGAAACAAGATTGGTAAGACTATTTTATTCGAAACTTCACAAGAGTACTCCTATTGATAAATACAAGATAGCGCCAAGGAAAAGTATTTGTTTTTCCATCTCGGGTGTCGTTTACATGGTTTTCGAGGTCGCTGATTACAAAAATGAGATCGAAATGGCATTGAAGTAAATTTTTCGTCATGTGTGTCGTTTTCATGTTTTTTGGGGTCGCTGATATCGAAAATGAGGTCAAAATGAAAATCCAAGATGCCGTCTAGGGTTTTTTTTTAATATTTCCGTCATGGGTGTAGTTTGCGTGGTTTTCGGAGTCGTTGATAACAAAAATGAGGTCAAAATGAAAATCCAAGAAGGCACCTAGGATTTTCTTTCGTTTTTCCTTCATGGGTGTCGTTTTCATGGTTTTCACTGAACACAAATCTAATTTTTTTTTTGTTTGTCTTCGTAGCTACGTATCGTTACGTATCGTTATGTAATTTACCGGCCATAGTAATTCCATCCTAGACAATAATTTAAGATTTTACATAATACTTCTGCAAAGTTCCTCTGTTCTGCTTTGAAACCAACTAATTTATGAAAAACCCAGATATACAGTATATCTTTAAAAGTCTGCTGGATCTTGAATTTTACTTACTTTTTGTTTTGCGCGATGAAATTCTCTCATTTTTTATTAAAATTACCCCGAATTCAACGCGAGCAAAGCCGCATACAAAGCTATCTAATACATAAAAATACCTCGTGTCACATTGTTTGTTATCGAAGTCCTCCGAAACGACTTCATCGATTTTTTTTTTGTGTATATATATGGTAGGTCAGAGAACAAGACGAAGGCTACTTTTATTAACCCTATGTGACAAGGGTGGTTTACGCGGACGAAGTCGCGGGCAACAGCTATAAATAATAAATAATTTTTTTTCTTCACTTAAATCAATAAAGTACAGTACTATTGTAATGGACGACGAGCCCTTCATAAATATGTAATTTTAGTTTAAGTAGTTTTTGTGTAAATAATGGGGACCTATACATATGTCTGTCTACCCCCAAACTATTATATACTAAAAGCCTTAAGCATTGCACCACGGCTCGAAATGTTGCATCAGCCATTTGTGGGAGGGATACGGTCAGGTTCGAACCTGTCCGACCTGGAATATTACACAATAAAGAATATTATTGCGTCAGCAATTGGGAAAGTCCATTTTTACGGACTGTAGTTGGTTAAAGTTCCCTCAAGGACGCTCAGGTGCTCCCACAACTTGCAATGACGTGATTATTTATGTAAGGGGGACCGATTAAATTGACGATAATCGAGTCAAATAGTAGTAAATAGAAACATGTAACCAAGTCATTCTACCAGTTAATCAAGGAGAAGACTTCAAGAAGTTAAGGAAGAGCTCCATAACAGACAGATCGTCATGAGAAGTTAAAGTAGAATCACAGTTTCAATGAGTTACCAAGTATCGTAACAAGTTTAGCAAGTAAATGAGTCCCACGCGCCCCAAGTGTTAAATTCCTTATGTACAGTCTTATATATCGAGAAGTGAACAGTTAATAATGTAAAGTCTTGTGCCCCGCTATGAAAAATATAAAGTGTTAAAAGTAATCGCGTTTAATTTATTAGACACATAGAAGAACCACCCCAACTAGTTTGTCCATAAAAGCTGGGTAAGCAGCTGAGTCCCAGCATTGGGATCATATGGGCTGGGTCAGCAGCCGAGCCCCAGCAACTGGTCCACACGAACGGGGGTGAAAGAACAATAAAATACAGTCCACGCAGAACAACTATCAACCCAATACAATAATTAAAACTTAAGTTCAACGTCTGCTTGTCATTCCTAAAAATAATTAAACTTCTACAATTTTCTACGACAATTCAAACGTGCGTGCATTCATGTCATAGCGTTTGTCGTCATTTCCGTCTAACTGCCTTGTTTACATCTAAGTTTTTACCCTTAAGGCTGATGCTCCAGGGTTGCCCGCGTAATTCAAATTTTGTTACCGTAAAACGGGGTGAATAGAAATGATTTTAAAGTTGAATTCACATGATATATATACAAGTACTCTATTGTGTTAACTAAATTATACTTAATTATAAAGGTACCTTGTTGGCAATATAGAATATAAGTTCAGCGATAAAATCGCTTTTAAAGTTTTGTTTCCATTCACCCCTGCATTTCGATTCACCCCGTTTTACCCGGTACGTATTTTGCAATTAGCAGGCCATTGGTATGTTTTATATTATTGAAAATATTATTCGCGACTGTAAGACGTATGTAGTCAGCATTATGAGCATTAAAATCATCAATACAACCCTCTAGGTTCACAAAGGTCGAGGAACGACTCGGACCTTGAAAAATTCGTATTCGACATAAAGGAACTAGAAAGACAAAACTCATAAACTGTGGGTCTCCGCTTATTGAAAATTTGTAAAAAGCGTTCTATTTATGAGTATTTTCTACAAAAAAATATAAACTTCCTAATCTATGTCCTGTAGGTAAGTAATGAAAATTTTATCTTATGCAAGAAATTCATAACTTTATTTTTTCCTTAAAAATGCCTTTTAAGAACTGAAAAGTCAACTGGATGACTGGATCAACTGCCATTTTCTCATACATTTTGCAGTGATTCATCATCTTATCCAATACTTATAAAAAGAATTAGTGCCACAATGAAGTAATCAATGTAGTCAGTAACTTTTGCTCATGAAAGTAGACACCTCAAAATGTGTTCTGGAAATATGTATAATTTTGAAATCACATTTTATCCATAAATATTTATATTTTACTGTATTTATGACAAACTTTTTCTGTGATTGATGTTGATCTTTGTCTAGAAAACTAATGATATTATACCTATTACTAGCAAATAATGTAGGTATCTAATACGAATAGGATTATGCAATTTATGATTGTGGACACAGTATTTGATAGATGTATTGACCCAATTTTGCAAACCTGGTAAGCCAGAAGAGGTGTAAAGTGTACAGTGTGGCCATAACTCTGACACAAGAAGAACTCATAGCCCTGCGAGCGTGGCAGGGGGAACAGGAACGTAGGAGACTGTTTCATGTTGACCTGCAGGCTCGCATATATATCCTGTGGAATGGCTGCTGAAATCACTTCTTTGGTTTTGTGATACTCCTCCCAAATTATCTGAATTTCTGATACATCTTTATCTCTGACAAGTTCTAATCTGAATATATCACTGAGCCTTTTGTCTTTACTCTCAGAAACTTCTTCTCTGGCTTTTTTTGGATTTAATGCTGAGGAGAATTGTCTGAAAATATAAGAGTAAACAACTATAATAACAAAAGAATACTGTGAACTTACGGTTATACAGGGTTACTGGTAATTCGACGTATTCCTTGCAAGACGTTATAGTAGGGCTATAATGCAAGAAATTAAGCCACCAAATGTTCTACCGAAATTCAGTGGTTTTTGAGTTTGGTCGATTTTTAGTTTTTTTATGAAAAATCCCAGATTATATCATTTAAAGCCAATTTATAAACGATTTACGGCGCGAATGTACTGAATTTTAGTTATTATCATAGCTGACGACGCAGCAGACCTTTTCAAATAATTAAAAGTTCAAAAAATCCTACACCTTTAAGAAAACACATATGAAATTATTTTTTCTGTCATTTTTGCCATTCCGTCATAAAAAGATGTTGTACTTATAGTGAAAAAAATAATACTACGCCATATGTACAAAATACTAGAAAAATATCCTTGTCCTAACAGCTCGCTAAAATGGTATACTTAAATCTTATTGAAAAGTTATGGACTACATTATGAAAAATGTTATTGATTTTATAAAAAAAAGGGAAAAAAGGTAAAAGGTATACGGAAAATCAAAGAAAACAATTTCGTGAATTATTATTATTTTTAATCAATTTCACTTTTAAAACTTAAGTAAGTAACTCATTTTTCCACGTCTTGTTCGACTAAGACGTTCTACCAGTGTGCCACATGTTTTTTTCGGTGGACTCGTTCTAGTGATCATGAACAAAACATGCGCGTGTTCACCGAAATGTTCGCGCACATTTGTGAGAGCACACGTAGTAGCGGTGGACTCGAGTCGGCGAACACGCATTCTCTGTTCGCGCACTCAATTAAATAGTCTAGAGGACCGACCTTCATTCAACGAATAAATTATATTAATTAGTAAGCTTAGTAACGTGTTGTCGAATAAAGTTAAGTACGTCAAGACCATGATCGTCTTAGGTTGCCAAAGTATATCGCCATAATGTGCGTACTTAGGCACCTCAACTCAATACCATCTTAACTTAAACCTATTCGCAATGTGCTTGTTCATCTACTAAAATTCCTAAACAGTATTAAAAATTAAATATTCGCATCGACCGACCAATGTCAGTCGATTCGAAAAGGCATACTGTTTGCAATAGGTTTTTTTGCCTCATTTTCTCACAACGTGCGACGCTACTGGTGTCCGAAAATTGTGTTTTTGGTATTCAAAATTAACTACATACTGTTTTACATTATTTAAATCAAATCAGACGGATTAGACCAAACAAAATTGAGCTTCTTTGAAAACGCGGTCAGGCATGTTGGAATATACATTTGATAGAATTTTATGTCTATGGTTTTTACTGGCTGGTTTTCAAGTTAATGAGTTTATAAAAAGTAGTGGCAATTAGAAGGGATTCAAATGTATTGTTACAGATATAATAATAATAATAACAAAAATAAGATGCTGGTGGCTGTTTTGGATTCGCAGTTGTCAAATTATTTTGATAACTGCGAAGACCTCGATCCTGTATTGTGCGGCCGTAGCGGCCTGTAGCGGCATGTCGTGTAGCTCATGTCAAATTTTCTGATGACAGAGCTACACGACCAAAACCAGCCATACCGGCATGGCAATACAGGATTGAACAACGTATTGGTGGGGCCAGAGCACTCATCGGCAAATTGATCTGCTTCAGGAAGGGCAATACTCGCCCTAGAGTGATGCGTTTTGTGAGGCGGGCGTTTTCGGGGACTGATATCAGTCCTCGAGACTACATATCCCGTGTCACAGAGCGCATCGACTTCCTGAAGCAGAAAGTGTATGCATGGGCAAGCCGTATTCGTAGGTATAAGCGGCGGGTGGTATACACTCAGAGTCACACATTCCAAAGAGATGAAAGGTGGGTTTATAGGGCTTGGGAGCGACCGGACCAAGGTGTGGCTGGCACGCGCCTGCCGGATGATGATGCAATGTGTTCGTTCTGGCGCAGCATCTGGTCGGTGCCTGTCAGCCATGCTGAGGGTGAATGGACTCGGGTGATTGAGCGAGTGTGCGATCCAGTACTGGAAATGGGGGCAATTACTATCAGCCCCCAAGACGTAGCTTGTGCAGTCCGTCCGTTGCCTAATTGGAAATCTCCAGGGCCGGATGGGCTGCACAACTTCTGGATTAAATGGTTTACAAGGTCGCATGCTCGCTTGGCGACCCTATTCCAGTCAGCCTTAGAGTCAGGGTCGCTGCCAGAGTTCCTGACAACAGGTGTAACCCACCTGCTTCATAAATCGGGTAGTACTACGGAACCCAAAAATTATAGACCGATCACGTGTCTCCCGACAGTCTATAAAGTTCTTACATCCATTTTGAGAACTAAAATTAACAAACATATAGATGACAATTCTATAATGTCTGCTTCCCAAAATGGATGTAGGAATGGGTCCCGTGGTACTAAGGAGCTACTCCTCATTGATATGGCCATTAGTCAGCAGGTTCGTCGTTCCCGAAAGGATCTGTCGACATGTTGGATAGACTATAAGAAGGCCTATGACTCGGTGCCACATACATGGCTCATGAGGGTGCTAGAGTTGTATAAAGTTGATGCAACTCTGCGCACTTTCCTGATGTCATGTATGGGGCAATGGAGGACAGTCCTTCGCTATCCAGGATGTCGGCAAATTCAGAGGAATAGCGAGCCGATAAGGATAGAGCGAGGTATATTTCAGGGCGATAGTTTGAGTCCACTTTGGTTCTGCTTAGCCTTGAATCCTCTCTGTCATGACATTTAATGATTTGACATGAATACTTAGTTCAGTATTTTATTATTTTTTACTTTATTTTTGTTTATTTTATGTGTGTGTTTGACATTTCGTATTTTTATTGACATTCGAATTTGAATTGTAATATTATTATTTATTTTATTTAATTATTGTGAATGTGAGGACCTTGTGGGTCACTTATTGTTGTTTTTTTTTTCCCACGACTGTCTGGCAGTTTGAGTACTATAAGCGACCTACCCAAATGTCCTTTCTTTGGTATTGTTCGTCGTTTCGTTGAGCTCCTTGAGTTAAAGGTCGAGCTACACGATAACTGACAAATGCTTGCACTGACTGGACAGGTCCACTCAAATCTGTATGGTTCTTTCTTCAAAAGACCATCTCAGACACTAATCTGCATAGTTCTCATGTGAGTTGAACAAGATTGTCTGGACTTTAAAAGAGACTATGACCTCTGAGTTTGTTTCGGCTGTTTCTTCTCAGAGTAGTCAGGTACGAAACACCGGCCCCATCTAGTTTAAAAACATGACGTGTAAAAGTGTTTGAGAAAACCTACTTACTGAATAAATATCATTTATCATTTATCATTTATCTTAGCACGCTGCTGGAGGATTCAGGGCTAGGCTATCGGTTGCGGAGAGATGGTCGGGTTATATCTCACCTCCTTTACATGGATGACTTGAAACTCTTTACCCCCAACGATTTGCAACTGATGGAGCTACTGAAGGTAACTGAGACCTTCAGTAGCACCATCAGGATGGGATTCGGTGTGGACAAATGTGCGGTCATGCATGTAAAGCAAGGGGGGATTGTGGAATCTGTGGGAACCCAGCTCTCAGATTCCATAAATCTAAGATCCCTCTCAGCAACCGAAACTTATAGTATTTGGGTATGTCGGAAGCGTTGGGCATCAATGTTGCTGACATGAAGCAATCGTTGAAGGAGCGCTTCTTTGGCCGCCTGAGAAAAGTATTTAATAGTCTTTTATCAGGCGGAAATAAGGTGCGTGCCTTCAACGGTTGGGTCATGCCGGTTTTGATGTATTCTTTCGGCATACTCAAATGGACTCAAACAGAACTAGACAAGGTCCGTAAATTGTTGACGGCATATCGAATGCATCACCCGCGTTCTTCGGTAATGAGACTGTATATCCCGCGGAAGTGTGGGGGTCGAGGCTTTTTAAACGCTAAGACCACCCACAATCGTGAGATATGCAGTCTCAGGGAATATTTCCTAGAAGCTGACGTGGGGATGCATCGAGATGTGGTCGCGATGGACAAGGGCCTCACCCCGCTCTCCTTGGCTAAAGAGAACTGGCGCAAACCTGTAGTACTTACTACTGATGACCGCAGGAAAGAATGGCAGAGCAAGGAGCTTCACGGGCGCTTTTACCGGGCTCTTCATGGGCCCGATGTAGATTTTCTAGCGTCCGTGTCCTGGCTACGATCCGGGGACCTCTTCGGAGAAACCGAAGGTTTTGTCTGTGCAATTATGGATGAAGTTATGATGACGAATAACTACCGGAGATTTATTGTGAAGGACGGTACGGTTGACATATGTCGGGCATGCCACCGTCCAGGCGAATCAATCCGTCACATTATCTCCGGGTGTTCTCGTCTAGCTAACGGAGAGTACTTGCATAGACACAGCTTGTAGCCAGGATTATCCATCAGCAACTTGCTCTAAAATACAATCTTGTGGAATCGGAAGTGCCCTACTATAGGTATGTGCCCGACCCAGTTCTCGATAATGGCAGTATCACACTGTACTGGGATCAATCCATCATCACTGACAGGACTGTTATAGCTAATAGACCTGATATAGTGGTGATGGATCGATCAGAGCGGCGCGCAATGATTGTTGACATAACGGTCCCGCATGATGAGAACCTCGTGAAAGCCGAGAAAGATAAACAAATCAAGTATCTTGACTTGGCTCGCGAGGTTGTCGACATGTGGGAAGTGGACTCAGCAATCATTGTGCCGATAGTCGTGTCAGCCCATGGCTTAATTGCCAAGAGCCTCGACCAATACCTGAGGAGGCTCTCGTTAGGCAGCTGGATCAAGGGCTTGATTCAGAAAGCGGTACTCCTTGACAAGGCTCGTATTGTTAGGAGGTTCCTCTCTCTGGAGCCCTGACCGCCGGTAGCTTGGACCCTGTTCCCGATACCGGTGGGCTACAATTTTTTATATTTTTAAATGTTTTTTATATATTTTCTTAAGTTAATATTTAAAAATGTAAAAAGATTGTAAAAATTTGAATAAAGGAATAATCATAATAATAATACTTTATTGATACAAATCCTTACACACAAATGCTTAATATCTAGCAAAGTTTACAAATAGTAAAGGCGTACAAAAGATGAAACCCTGCCTCCTAAACTAGGAAAACCTGTGACTTAGGGGTCAGTGTTCTACTGCCACTTGGACACTATGTACCTTATGGAAATTGAGAGCTGGTAAGCTGATATTATTTTAAAGAGTACATTATTATGTAGTGTTTTACAGAAAAAAGAAAATAAATTTGTAATCCATAACAAAAGTTAAAAAAAAATAAAAAATGACCAAGAAACTTAAATTTAAGGTGACATTTAAAAGTTAAATTTGAAAAGTATAAAATTACTGTGTGGTGGATACTGTATGTGTGTCTGGAAATCGTATGATTTTTTGCATTGTGTGAGTGTGTGTGTGTGTGCGTGTGTGTGTGTGTGTGTGACTGGGAGATGGGTGTATCTTTGTATTATGTGAGTAAGATATGAATAGCCTAAGTATGTGAATATTGTAGTGTCAGGTGTAAGACGGAAGAACCAATTGTTTGTTTGGTGTACAGACTGTGTTACACGTTTTGTATGGAATATTGTGAGTTATGTGTGAGTAGTAAATAGTTCCTCAGTTTGAGCGTAGTCTAAGAGGTACAACATGTCTTTCAGCTTAGTCTTTGCTTCGTGCTTGCTTAACCTTGCTATTTGGGTGGTCTTACAAATATTTCTGAAGACAAGAGAGCTCAGCACATACTGCTGTTTTCTGGCGAAGGCAGTTCTATGAGCAGGAATTGGGCAGACTATTCTCTGACCGCGTTTGTTTGCGTCTGGGAGAGGGACTTGGCTATGTTTCCAAAGGGACTCAGATCCGAGTACAAATAACTGTCTCACGGTTAAAAGTTTGAGCTCGGTGTAAAGGTTATGAGTCGGATAGCGATAAGGCTTTTGTGACATAACCTTAAGTACTGCTCTTTGCGCACGCTCCAGCTCAAGGAACTTTGTTTTGGATGATCCACCCCAAGCTAGAATACAGTAGCCGATGATGGACTGGCAAAGTGCAGTGTAGACCATTTTTAGGGTCTCTAAGTCACCAGAATGCCTTAATGTCTTGAATAGATGGATTGTTTTCCTGACTTTGCTGGCAGTAGACTCTATATGGTTGTTCCATTTCAACCCATCATCGATTATTACGCCCAAATATTTTACCGATGTTACTGACGGGAGCGCTGTACAAGAGCAAGTGGCAGTGTCCAGGCAGGTGTGAGCTCTAATTGAGTATATTCTTGGGGGTTTCGTGCTAGCATGGATAGAAAACGGAATGAAGTTTGATTTTTGTAAGTTCAGGGAAAGGAGATTTTTGCGAAGCCATTCCATGACTATTTTCAGGGATTCTTCAGCATTATTTTTCACCTCATAGATGTCATAAGAAAGAAAGTTCTTGTATTAGAGATTTCGGTTTGATATGTTCATGGAATTTTATTTAATAATTATGGGTGTTATATTGCGGGGGTATGCACAGTATGCACACCCCACCACTTCCGCCTGCCGGAAAACGATAGTTTTTTTTTTATTAATTATTTAAAATCGCATTTTGAGGTTATGTTTTTATCATTTTTTTTTTGTTAAAATAAACCTGATTTATGAGGGGACAGAGTGCGGGAGGGTAGTAAACTCCCTCCCCTATGCCACTCACCTCTTTGGAAGCCCAGTAGACGGAGCCCCGCTACGCGGGGCTCCTACTTCTGGGTGGTTTAAAAAAAAATATTATTATTAATATTATTAATATTAATATTATTATTATTTATTTATTATTTTTATTTTATTATTTTTTTGGTGGGGTGGGGTTATTTTTTTATCCCCTTCTAACCTATCCTGTCCGAGAAAGCAACGGAATGACGCCCAACGTATCTGTCAAAATATAAATTTAAGATGACAGTTTGCGTTTCGTTTCACGTGTTAAATTATACATCCTACTTGAAAAACTTTAAAAACATGGCGATAATATAGAAATTACGTTCCGTTTTATACATTATTAATAATATTTTACGTAATTTTGAAAATTGTTTAAAAATATGTAGACGCAACTCCGGCAGCCAAAATTACTTTGGAGGGTTAGGGACGAGGTCCCTTGAGCCCCATAAAACTTTTTTTTTTTAGGATGGGAAATCATCAAATAACTTCTCCCACTCTGGGCAGAGCGGGAGGGAGTGTCAGACTCTTACTGACTAAAACCCATCCATGTTCCTTCCTCGCCCTTTACGTTCCGGGGCTGCGGTATCTCTTTCGAACAGTCCCGCAACCCCGGCAGGCTTCGGCCCTTGCGGGCCCCTCTCTTTATGCTGACATCTCTTTGAGGCGCGCGTGGAACACGAACGCGCCGTCGACACGGCCTGTCGTCACTAGACGGACGGACGGCTAGCTAGCCCATAGCTAACCGTCCACAGGCCCGCATCTACGGTGGCCGGAAGCCACCACGTGGCCCCCGACGCCCGGTGCGTCTCCCGCGGCGGCCGGGAAGAGAGGCTCTCTCCCGTTCCGCCACCTGCTTCGCTAGCATGACTGCTTCGCAGAAGGAGGTGTCGGCATTCCGTCTCGCTCCGGACCATGGATTGCACCAGGGCCGGACGCGAGAGGTCGCCGCCGCCGATCGCCGCTACGAGGACACGGCGGTGCTCCGCCCACGCAGGGCAGACCTCCACCGTGAGCCCCCTAAACCTCCAGTATCCTCAAATTCAGGTTACGAATTTCTAAACCCAACCCTCGAAGACTTTTATAAATTCAAATTTAATAATGATGATTTTAAGTCAGATATAGCTGAAATAGAAAATAAAGCGACAAGAATCAGAGCACTAGGATATGATTTGGACGATAAACTACTCATAGCAAAAATTCTGTCAAACCTACCAGAAAAATATTTCTACTTTAGATCAGCATGGGAATCAACACATTTAGCCGACAAGATTTAAATCAAGAATTAACCATGAACTAAAGATGAGGCAAGAAAGTCTACAAAACTATGAAGAATCAAAACCAACAACATCTGTTGAGCCAGATAAACCGTTAGAAAACATTTTTCATGTTAGGAGCTGTTTTAAATGTGGCAAGAAGGGACATATTGCTAAATATTGCAGAACGTTAAATAATGAAAATAGAACATTCAATAATATAGCTCAATGTTATAAATGCTTGAAGAATGGACACAAACATACAGATTGCAATCAACAACTAAACTGTATGAACTGTAAAGATAACACGCATTATACAAGGTTTTGCCTGAAGCAAACCGTAAGTAACTTCTATACAACAGAAGCAGAAGTTGAGTTCATCATAGATTCAGGTACCAGCAGTCATATTGTTACATCAGAGGGTTATCTAAAAGATAAGAAGAACATTAATTATAAAATCATGACTGCAGATGGTAACATACATCATGTCAACATCATGGGAATTTATATTTATACGAATAACATTGCATTAGAGGTGTGTCCTATTATTTTTAAGATGTCTTGTGTTCCCCAACTCAAAAAGAATTTAATATCTGTATCTAGATTAGCCGATGATAATTATTTGTTAAAATTTTTCAGAAGGAGCTGTCAAATCGGAAATGAAGACTCTGAATGTATAGAGGTCTGTGATCGGAAAAATGATGGTCTCTATTATTTAAAATTATTATTGGATACGACAAAGCCAGTTGTAGTTTCGAGGTCAGTCAATGTTTTTGTTGATAGAAAACAACATGTTCAAATAAATGGTGTCAATTCACAGGGTTTGAAAGTAAAAATGGGGTCTCCGCAAGGCTCAATATTAGGTCCTTTCCTTTTTCTAGTCTATTTAAATGATCTACCCTATTTATTGAAAAACCAACCCCAAAATATGGTGCTATTTGCTGATGACACTTCATGACACTTCCCTAATTTTTAAGATAAATAGACGGGCCCAAAATCTAGATGAAGTGAATAATGCCCTACTTCAGGTCCAAAATTGGTTCACAGCAAACAATTTGGTATTGAATGAAAAGAAAACTAAATGCATAAGATTTTCATTACCGAATGTTAAAAGTAGTGATTGTGAGATAATATTGAATAAAGAGAAACTCGAATTCGTAGATAAAACTGTTTCACATATCTGAATGACGGTCTGTGTGCCGCCACCCAGCGACACATTATCCGACCATCCAACCTGCCGGCTACAGTAGCCACGAGGCTGTTGGGGCTGTCGCGCACGCGACGCATCAGTGATGCGATTCGCAGGCGCAGCAACGAGCTGAAATCCGGAACGCGATCGGTGACCCAGTGCCCCAGGTACTTAAAACGAGTGACTCTTTTCAGCGGAACTCCGCCCAAGGTTACCGATGGAACGCAGTCGTAAATAAAATTTTGCGCCCTAAACACTAAGAGCTCGTTTTTTGTTGAGTTGTACCTAAGACCATGAGTCACCGCATAGTCTTCACAGATTCGGAGGAGCCTTCTTAACGCATTGACTGATGGGCTCAGCAACACCATATCGTCCGCATAAATAATAGTATTTATGAAATGTCCGTCAATGGAGCAACCGACTTGGGTGTTGCTGAGTTCACATATCAACCGGTTGACATACAGGTTAAAGAGCCTGGGGGAACTAAGCCCCCCTTGCCTCACACCACACTCCAACCTGTACGCACCCGACATAGCACCTGCCCATCTAACATAGTTGGACTGGTTGATGTACCAGTACTTTAGTACAGCAATCAATCCCCCAGGAAGGTTAGCGTCTTGGGAGAGTTTCCTCCAAAGGCAGTCATAAGACACTAGGTCGAATGCCCTGGAGAGGTCCAAAAAACACGCATAAACAGGTGTTTTCCTTGCTGCATAGTAATGGACAGTATGCTTGAGACAGAGGATCGCCTTTTCAGTCGACAAATGTGGCCTAAACCCAAATTGGGCGTCATGTAAAGTGATATATTTATCCACCTGCCTGTCAATCAGACCGTCCAATACCTTTGCAGCAATTGTCGCTAAGGAGATAGGCCTGTAGTTGTTCCTGTCACTCGTATCTCCAGTCTTGTTCTTAATTATAGGAACGACAATCGTTTTCATGAGCTCCTCTGGAAGATACGAGTGACTCATACACAAATTAAACAAGAGAGCTAAGACACGTGGCAAGTGCTTACCTGCATATCGTAGGTGTTCTACACTTAAGCCGTCATGTCCCGGAGACGCACCCCTCTTGAGGTCCTTTAGGACAGACCCTACCTCCCAGCGGAGAACATGACAGGCGTACCCTCGGACCCCCCCATAGCATCCAACCCACCCGTCGACGGACCCAGCGGTGACTCTGTCCTAAACGAAGCCATGAACAAATTGGCAATAGCCTCTGGTTCGTTTACGTCACCGACAGACCCGACTTGGGATTCAAGCTGTTTGGAGCTTTCCAGAAACTACTAAAATTTTTAGCTTCGTGATGACTCGCAATTTCATTCATCTTTAATTGATCTGCGTTATTTTGGCACCACTTTAGCTTACTTTTAAATTGTCTTCTACTCGCCACCATATTTTTATAAAGCGACCCCGTTCTCGGCTTACCAGCGGCCGCCCAGTTCAAGAAATGAAGCCGAGCCTGCTCATGCGCGTCTTTAACGTATTTATTCTAACCCGTTTTATTATGTTTTCTGCGCTGCACTCGGTCACAGATATTATAATACTTCGTACAGATACCCAATCCCATACAAAGAAATGACACCTCCCTAAGTCAGGTTATTGCTCCGGTTATATTCCTTCCTCCATTATTCAACAGATGACAGCACCAGCGTATCACTAATTGCCACAGATTGGAGTTTTACAACGCCATCTAGGAGTTCACCTCGATACTGGGTTGTTTCGATACTAAGTGGCATTGCATGTACTAGATGGCGCTGTTTTATATAGATTCTTACAATACTTCTTACTTCTTCAAGAACGAGTAGATAATAACAATACAACAAAAAATGTCGGCGAAACATTTTCCTTTGTGTGAGTGAGTTAGCAATATTCACGCTGCAGCGATTGCGAATGCTTCTTCATGTGTTTTTGAGTATTTCAATACTTAAGGTGGATGCTCCAGGGAAGCCCGCGAAATTCAAATTTTCTTACGTTTTTTGCAATTTGCAGGCCAGTGCTAGTTTGTATGTTGATGAAAATATCGCTCGAGACTGTAAGACATATATGTAAATAAAAAGGGAAAGTTGAAACTCTGCGAACAGCAAAGTGAGGCCCGTCAAATTACGTCTCGCGGCTTTACCTTTTTATTTGGTCTGAGCCTGTATGTTGAACAAAATAATTATGATTCGTTGCAGTAAATCCGTAACACGTATCTATTTACAGAATTATAAGTAATTAAATCGTCAATACAATCCCATTGAATATCTTATTCATGAAAAAGTCATTCAATGGGATTAGATTAATTAAGGTGAAAGCGTCAGGGGGCCCGCGACATTCAAAGTTTCCTTACGTTTTTTGGAATTTGTAGGTCAGTGCTAGGTAGTATATTGATGAAAATATCGTTCGCGACTACAAGACATATTGGAGTTACAAAAATAGAAAATGTCGACTGACTAATGAAATATTGCTAATATGGTTTATTTTTCTATTTGTCAATCGTTTTGACCCGGTTGGAAGATTCATGTCAAATAATGTTTTTTACGTATTAGTTTGATTATTTTACAGCATAGTAGAGAAATGCATAGCCAAATTTCGTAAAGTAAGTTAATTAAATTTCAGTTTAAATCGGTGAGTGTTTTTGCTTTGAATTATCGTATATGCATTTTTATTATGCTAAGTACTAACTACTGTTTCAATTGGCTAAGACAACCTACACAAACGTAACAGGATATTTTATTGTTTAAATTTACTTAATAATATATTTTTAGCTACATCTTATTAGAATGTTCTATTCTTGACATTATTAGCCCTGTATGGAAGCAGAATTGGAAAAAAGTTATTGTTTTGGAAGTTATGAGAGTATCATCTTTGGGCGTAAATAAGTAACGTATTTAATATGAAAACGAAAAAAAGCGAAACCATACAGGGATAGATTAGTTATTAAAAATTTCAAATAACTTTAGTTTGAACAGATACATTCATAGACTACCAAAATTCTGCATAGAAAATTTCGCGCGCCCGGTTTAGTTGTAAATCGCATTGCATTTCGCTGCAAGTTGCCTCCCCGGTCAGTGGAGAAGACGGGAGGCACGCAGCACGTGTGTGTGCGCAGTGTGTGGGTGCACACATGCTTGGTTTCCGAACTCGCGCGTGCTGTGCATGTAACTGGTTTTGTTTGCTATCGTAGGTAGGCATGGCTTGAACTATGGAACCCGATATTTCTTTATTGATAGTTCGTGTTGAATTTAGAATTTGTCTCTAATTTTACTGACCCTGTCTTTGGACTTTGGATTCCGATTTGATATTGGTTTACGGGTGGCGTTTCAATTTGGACTTGTTGCGTCAGTGAAGTGATCTTCAGCAATTCAAGAAATTAATTATGGGTACCTAAGTGGAATTTACCTTTTATCTTACTTTGTAAAATTCATGAGGGCACATGACGTGACTTTTATTAACAATAGGTTACACGAAAAAAAAAAATTGTCCGTCAGGTAGATTATTAAAAATATTTGACCCGTATTTTTCTTTTGGTACATAAATCAAAATTGACGAAGATACGACGCTTTTAAAATTCTCAATACGTCACGCCTAGGTATAATTTTTAGCTAGTTCTGACGTCACGAGCTCCTACTCCCGAGTTTCGATGCGTTTTATATTTGTGAATATTCTATGATTTACAAAAAAATAAAAAATATGTGTCCATTATTTTAAAATACTTTAACTGACGGACTAAATAGATTTGTATTTTTTGATACTGTCGTCATTCCTATTCTAAAGTTTCACGCGCATTTTAGAATTATAAAGTACCGACTGCCTACATCAAATGCAAATAAAGAAACTATACCTGCAACAATGACTTTTTCTGAATCGTAAGTTTTTTTTCGTGTAAACCTAATTAAGGCGCTTAGACGAGCTAAATTAGCACTTCTATTTGTGGTGGTTCAAACTTCGTTTGAAATGCTGTTAGAATAAAGTTCTAATCAGCTTGCACTACAAAGTGGTTGTTACGTCAGCCACTGCGGGCCAAATAGCGCGAAATGAGTGGTTTTGATCGATTTACAAAAAAACTATTGATTGGATTAAAAAACTAAAACAGTGGTGTCGATTCTGTTGTGCACAAACTAATCTTAATTTAGGCTATTGCTACCTTTTTCAATCTAATAAAACGAGAAAGAGACGGACGTAATTTAGAGCTGTCAAATTTAATTTCAACTAATATTTCCATACAATTGAAGGGTGCACGTAAAAGCATGTCGACTAAAAACACGGTGAAGCGCAAGGCCTAAACTAGTTTGACATCTCTAACTTAGTTCATAGCTATCGCCGTCCTTTTCTCGCACTGCCTTTTAGTAAAAGATAGCAATAGCCTAAACTAAGATTAATTTGTGCACAACAGAATCGACACCAGTGTCATGCTAATATATTGCTTGTAGAATTATTTGCCAAAAAATCAGAATGATCGCATGCATATTAGTATGTTTTTTATTGTTTGAAAGATATTATTAGAGGTAAGTTCGTGATTTCTTTTTATCGAGCCAAATTAATTGTATTATGTTTTCAACACAGTATCATGCTAGCATAATATATCCTGAAGAATATCATATATTTTTCTGGTCTTGTTTATAGCAGTGAATCGTATACTTTTAGTAATTATAAAACTCGCGTTTAGCTCGTGTAATCGCCCTAAATGACGATAAGAATGCCGTAGCGGTAGTGAGACTGCCTTACGTTCTTAGAGTCCCAGGGTTCGAATCCCGGTAGGAGCAAATGTTTGTGTGATGAGCATGTACATTATTTTGTTCCGAGTCTGGGATGTCAATATGTACGATAAGTATGTATTTACAAATCTAATCAACTACCTGGTGACCACGACACAAGCCTCGTTGCTTAGTGTGGCACTAGATGACGCTGTGTGTAATGTCCAGCAATATTTTTACTTATTTTCATACCAATGTTTTAATAAAAAATGTATCTTCTTACCGATCATCACAATTTATAATCTCTCAAGTTTTAGGTATTTTATAAGTAATCGGAGTTTGTTGTCGTCCGGTGACATATACCTACCTTTCTTTTTTTAGGTGCTTTGCGGATATATCAATACGTACTGCAAATGTAGAAAATGCCCAAGGCATCCGCCGCAGTCCGCTTATGTACCTACATAAAGTTTTAATAAACAAATAAATGTCGCCAAGAACCTACGTGAAGCAAATATTGTGGGCAAGTCCTCCGCCTAGTCCCTGTGGTTACACAATGTATTGTTGATAACTGTATACTAAGAGATTATTGTCAACGCTTATTGTAGGTACTATTGACCGCTATTGTAAATAAACAGCCAATACTTAAACAATTTACAAAATAACACATTTTTTTATTTGATGAACCAACAACCAGCCTCACAGTCACATCAATCAACGTATAATAATGTTCACGCTTTAGCAAGAGAACTCATTGTCACGTGGGCAAAGTAGCAGGTAAGTATTATGTAGGAGCTTGACCATTCATAACAACAACTAGGTAAATTGGGTACATATTTATTACGTTTCACACAGTGATAATCCTAAGTTCTAACACCTATTTGTTTGAGTACATGTTGTCATTCAAACATGAATCACACGGCCGCCCGCGCTGTCAATTCAATGAAGTCGCGCATGTATGCCTCACTCAGGGTCAGGAGGCTAGAGTATATAATTATGTTCTGTGGTCAGGAGTGCGTATGTGACTTTTGTGTACGCGCACTAGCTCCTTACTGCTCATCACAGCGTCTATCCCTTTCGCTCGTGATGTCGGATGAGATTGAGTCATGAATTGACATTGACAGACAGAGTAACTACCTACGTGTAGAACGTTTCGTGTTATGTAAGAAGTAGTTCCGAGTTTAATAAAATGAGAAAAATATATTATTATTTACCTTGGAAATGTTAAAAGATTTTTTATATTTCTCTAAACAGAATACATTCATGTTGTTTTAAAGTTTAAATTTAATTAAAATGAAACAACTAAACGTAAATCAGTTACGATTGTGGTAATATTGAAGGTGATAAATTGAGTAAAACGCCATCTATTGCAAACAGCTCTAACGAAAATGATTCACAGATGGCTGACTTTTGACAACTTTATCAATTTATGGGTACGAATTAAGTAAAAGGCTTTCTTTATCTATTTTGTTGAAATAACGTGATTTATGAGCGTAAATAGATAGATTAGCGTTAAACAAGGAACTTTTGATTTTTGCTAATCTTATTTCTTCCAAAATCTACCGTATAACGCATTTTAGTGATTGTTAATTTCATTACTGCTACCTATGCTGCCATCTATTGTCTTTTTTCAAGACTATTTATAATTTGTTCTAGTTGAGACCCCATGACTCGGTAATTGTGACTAATAGTTGCAGCCTCGCAAAGAGTATCTACAATTTCTTTATACAATTTGTCAACTATTATATGATGTTCCAAGTTCGTACAAATATTCTCACTACGACTACAATTAACGAATTCTGTCGGAATAATTAATGATGGATTAAGGATTTTACCGCATAGAGAAAGGAAATTGCCAGCCTGGTGGAAGATATAAGGCTAGATTAGTGGCAAGAGGGTTTCTGCAAAAATATAATATTGATTACAAGGAGACGTATAGTCCAGTGGTAAACACTACTAGTGTTAGATTGTTGTTGGCGATTACAGCTCAAAAAGGTTTTAAAATTAAACAATTTGACAGCATTTTTATACGGAGAATTAAATGAAGAAATTTTTATGGAAATACCTTTAGGGTGTGATATAAAAGACAAAGAGAATAAAGTTTGTAAATTAAAGAAAAGTCTGTATGGATTGAAACAAGCACCACTTATGTGGAACAGGAGATTAACGGAGTTTTTGAAGAAATTGGGTGTTTTACAGTTGAAATCAGATCCATGTGTGTTTGTTAATAAAGACAAAGAAATATATTTGGCTATTTATGTAGATGATGGTATTTTAATTGGTGAAAATGAGATTGATTTAAATAAAATTATAAATAAATTGGAAACAGAATTTGAAATGCGGAAATTTGATAAGACTGAAAAGTTTATAGGGTTTGATGTTAAAAGTAGAAGAAAATTTTATTAAAATTTATCAGGAAAGTTACTTAAAAGATAGTAGTCATCCAGATATTTTAGTTGATACACATCAAGAGGGGAAAGTGGGAGTTGAGGATGTGCATCGATATAGGCAATTGATCGGTTCATTGTTGTATTTGGTGAATAAAACAAGATTGGATCTAGCTTTTCATGTTGGATATTGTAGTAGGCATCAAGAACACCCTAACTTAAATGATTTTGCAAATATTAAGAATCTTTTTAGATACATTAAGAATACAGTCAGCAGTGGTATACAATATGTTCATGGTAATGATTTAACTTTAAAAGCATATTGTGATGCAGACTTTGCAGGTGATCCTGATACTAGGAAAAGTACAACTGGCTTTGTAATATTTTATGGTGGTGGTCCAATTCATTGGTGTTCACGTAAACAGTCAGTTACTGCTCTTTCCAGTACTGAGGCTGAATATATTTCTGCAGCGGAATGTATTAAAGACCTATTATACATTCAGAGTTTGATTTACAAGCTGACAAATAAAATGCCAAAAACACAATTGTTTGTTGATAATCAATCAGCTATAGTTTTGAATAAAAATGGAATTTTAAATAGAAGAAGTAAACATATTGATGTTAAGTATCATTTCATTAAGGAAAAAATAGACAAAAAATTAGTAGAAATTTACTATTGTTCGACTTAAAATAATTTGGCAGATATACTGACTAAACCACTGGACAGAACAAAGTTTTTGAGATTGAAACAGTGTATAGTGAGTGATACATGAAGGACATTCTGTGATGTGATGAGTTACGTAGGTATATTAGGATATAAGGTTGTTTGAGAATTATTTGAAATTTTAATGTTTAAGTTAGCTAAGTAAGGTCGTTAGATTAATTAATTCAAAAGTTTGTTTGTTGTTTAGTTAAGTTGGGTGAGTTAGTTAAGTTGGGTTTTAAAAGAGTTGATGGGAGTTATACAAGAGCTGTTATTATAATTGTAATAAACATAAAATTCAGAGGGGATGTTGGAATATTACATTTGATAGAATTTTATGTCTATGGTTTTTACTGGCTGGTTTTCAAGTTTATGAGTTTATAAAAAGTAGTGGCAATTAGAGGGGATTCAAATGTATTGTTACAGATGTCATAAGAAAGAAAGTTCTTGTACTAGAGATTTCAGTTTGATATGTTCATGGAATTTTATTTTATAACTATGGGTGTTATATAGAGTTTGTAATGGTTTAAATTAAATTTGTTATAGCAGTTATTTTGTGCATTGATTTATTTAATATTGAGAAGGATGAACAGCGCAGTGGGAGAAATTATGACATGAAACAGCGGTAAGAAGGATAAGTTTTTCCAACAAGGCAAAGTAACTAAACTTAGTAATTTTGGAATCACAATAATCAATTTACATTTTTTATGGATTTGATTGTAAAAGGTTGAGGCAAACATTTTGGACATGGGCTCTCGTACTAACATGTTTGCTCACAAATTTACCAACAGCTTTGCCGGTGTGATTGATATTGATTAAAAATAAAATAGTGTTCACGGAATTGTTTAATTTGATTTACCGAATACCTTTTATGAGATGAACTTCCTGTACTAAATAAAAAACGATTTTCATAATGTAGTCCGTGACTTCTCAATAAGTTTTATTTAGTAATTTGTATATCTGGCGTAGTATTATTATTTTTCACTATACAACTTCTTTCTATGACGGAATGGCAAAAATTACAGAAAAAAAATTGTTTCTTATGTGACTTTTCCTAAAGATTTTTTGAACTTTTAATTATTTGAAAAGGTCTGCTGCGTCGTCAGCTATGATAACTTAAATTTCAGTACATTCGCGCCGTAAATCGTTTATAAATTGGCTGTAAATGATTTAATCTGGGATTTTGGCGGCGGTCACGAAACTAAAGCCAACCCGGGATTTTTCTTAAAAAATCTAAAAATCGACAACTCAAAAACCACTGAATTTCGGTAGAACATTTGGTGGCTTAATTTCTTGCACTATTACCCTACTATAACGTCCTGCAAGGAATACGTCGAATTACCAGTAACCCTGATAGTACCGTTCAGTAACGAACCTTGTATCGACGGAACCGAATTTTTTCTTCTTCTCCTCTTCCATAGTTTTCTTTTGAACTTCTACTCTTTGCATAAACTCTTCGGGTGAGGTTTTTTGTAGATCTGCGATACGTGCTGCGTACTTTTCGTAATATGGGTTTGTTTTTAAATTTTCTAATGCTTTTTCCATATTTGCTGAAGATGTCATAAAGCTGCGATGAAATGTTATATAATTTACACGCCTGATGTTTTTTAACAGTCCTTTAATAGCAACATCCATTACCTGTGTTTCCTGTGAAATAATAGGTTCTTGTTACTTTTCAACTTTACAATTTATTGTTCAATGTAGCGAATATTAAATATTATGCAAAATAATAAAAACTTTCACCTTTATTTACGTACTTCACACCAGTCACAGATTACTATATTACTTTAGTAGCTCATAATAGTATAAAATGTTCTGTGATTAGTGCACGCTGCACGGCTGTGACAGCTTTAGTTCCAAAGGGTCCGTTTTGGCGCTGGCGTAGCATCGCCGGCGCCATGCCGCCATCGCCATCTTGGTTTTGTTATGTCAGTGTTTGTCAAGCACTAAGGTCAAGCACATAACAATTATGTACTCAAGTGTCATAATCATAAATGACACTTGAGTATATAATGCGCTCATTGTCAAAAATCTTCAGAGAATTCTAACCTCTGAGTGTATTTTCCTTAATTTCCCTCGTATTTTACTGAGTTGAGATACACAATTTCCTCTGTAGTTTGAGACAATACTGATTGTGCATGTTAAATGTGCGATTATTCGTCATGGGAATCCGAAAGTGCTGTGTAGGTGGTTGCAATGCAACAGTGAGTTTTCCCAAGAACAATGAACTTAGAAATCTGTGGATGCCTTCCTAGTGCCAACAAATTCCCTCCTCATTGGACTCAGGAAACGTGTCTATGAAAAACAGAAGAAGTTGCATAAGGCGTTCCGCTTAGTGTAGCTGGTGAGTTTTGTTAAACTTTTTAGGTTATGTAAAAGTCGTTTTGTTATAAGTACTCAGATCAAGTAAAAAGAGGACTATTTTGATTACTTGATTTGAGATGTTATAAGTTTTTTTTATTAAAACTTCAATCAACTAGAAACCAACAGAACGTAAAGAACATATTATAGCGGACATATACAAAAAACATATACAGAATGTACATAAAGGGAAAACATAAAATCAACTTCGAAATATTAAAAATTACTGTATTAACTGTATCAAATATGTTTCCAGGGTGGGATGTAATACTTGAACATAATTATTTCAAGGCACGTGATGACGCAGATGAGGCGGATGTACATGTACTACAACTGGTGTGTATGGTTATCTAAATATAATCCCATTTATCAGTATTATTTTACTATAAGTATGAGTACAACTCGCATTGCTCGTGCCTTCTCTGTTGAGAAGAGGCCTTTGCCCAGCAGTGTGTCAGTTATAGGCTGGTTTTATTAAAATGAGTACAACTTATAATAATATGTATTACAGCAATATTTCTCAATTTTTCAGGGTGGTTGGTTGGTTGGTACAGTTGATCATAATATTAATTACTCCGAGGAACAAGATGACAGTGTCATAACATCATCAGTTTTGATTGGAACGGCAGGTATAGATATACCTACATACATAAATATCTTCTAATGTTTTAATTTTAATCCAATATAGGAAATAAGAAATTCCTCCACTGTGGCACCCTCAGAAAATATTCTAAGCAGTGTGAGGGCTCCTTAGTGCCCCATAACTTTTGTCATGTCATCACTTAAAATTGTTTGTTGTGCGTCATGCTGATGGACCTTTTTTTACTTTATTAACGTACATTTCTTAGTTGTTGTGGCAACTGCGAGGGCTATAATTAACAGTCCAGCAACGTAACGTCTCATATACAAAGTGTCTCCATTTCTACAAAACTGGTATTTGTTTACTAATGTGTTCATTATTCTTATTTTCAGATAAATTCCATGGTCTAGATTCTGGAGCTACAATGGCCACAACAGCTGAAGTTGTTAATTTTTTGATGAACTGTTTGACAGTGTTAATGGCTATCCTGGTGGTGGAAAAAGGAGAAAATTAAGACGAGCTGTAAAGAAGACTCACTACATCATTCTTTTTGGATTGACGCCATCAAAAAAAAATGAATCAGTTAGTTTAAAAACGTTTATACAAATATAAAACCTGTAAATTATCATTTTTACGTTATTATGATTACCTGAACCTCAAAAATAAATCAACTATATGAAGGCGCAATTAAAGTATCGATATCAATGAAAAAGTCGATATAAAAGAACATCACTAGTTATCGATAACAAGATTCCTGCAATCACTATTACACTTACATACATAACTATATCTATATACTTCTGTCAAAACCCCGATGGCTACAACAGCGCCAAAACGGACCCTTTGGAAACTCTACCAAAAAGTCACTGTCGTATCTGTAGCTAGCTAATAACTATAGTAATCTGTGGATTAGTGGCTAGCTACACACACAGATTATATAATCAGTAATCACTGACACCAGTCAGTCAACACCACAGAACATTATATACTCTAAAGGAGGTCAACACTCAACCAACACCACAGATTAGATATTAGTAGCTAGGTCAACACTCCACTTGTATCTCACACTCACAGTGCGTTCCGAGATAGACTGTAACACAGATTACTATATTAGTAGCTAGCTACAGATACGACAGTGACTTTTTGGTAGTTTCCAAAGGGTCCGTTTTGGCGCTGTTGTAGCCATCGGGGATTTGACAGAAGTATAGATAAAGTTATGGATGTAAGTGTAATAGTGATTGCATGAATCTTGTTATCGATAACTAGTGATGCTCTTTTATATCGACTTTTTCATTGATATCGATACTTTAATGGCCCCTTCATATAGTTGATTTATTTTTGAGGTTCAGGTAATCATAATAAAATAAAAACCGGCCAAGAGCGTGTCGGGCCACGCTCACTGTAGGGTTCCGTAGCTTCCCAGACCATTAAAAATACCAACATTTTTCGTCAGCAAAAATAACTTTGTTTTTCATAGTATTTGTATGAAAAACAAAGTTATCATTTGCGTTTTTTTGAAAAAGTGCTATATAACTCAAAAACTATTCAACTCATCAAGTTGAAAATAATTTTCCTAGAAAGTTCATATAAAGGTCTACTTCTGTGATTTTTTTCATATTTTTTAAACTTATGGTTCAAAAGTTAGAGGGGGGGGGGACACATTGTTTTTGACTTTCGGAGCGATTATTTCCTAAAATATTAATATTATCAAAAAATGATTTTAGAAAACCCCTATTCATTTTTAAATACCTATCCAACAATATATCACACGTCAGGGTCAAAATTAAAAAAAAAATCGCTCCCCACTTTACGTCTGGGGGAGGTACCCTAATAAAAATGTTTTTTTAAATTTTTATTTTTGCACTTTGTCGGCATGATTGATATACATATTGGTACCAAATTTCAGCTTTCTGGTGCTAACGGTCACTGAGATTATCCGCGGACAGACAGACAGACAGACAGACATGGCGAAACTATAAGGGTTCCGTTTTTTGCCATTTGGCTACGGAACCCTAAAAATGATAATTTATAGGTTTTATATTTGTATAAACATTTTTAAACTAACTGATTTAATTTTTTTGATGGCGTCAATCCAAAAAGAATGATGTAGTGAGTCTTCTTTACAGCTCGTCTTAATTTTCTCCTTTTTCCACCACCAGGATAGCCATTAACACTGTCAAACAGTTCATCAAAAAATTCAACAACTTCAGCTGTTGTGGCCATTGTTGCTCCAGAATCTAGACCATGTAATTTATCTGAAAATAAGAATAATGAACACATTAGTAAACAAATACCAGTTTTGTAGAAATGGAGACACTTTGTATATGAGACGTTACGTTGCTGGACTGTTAATTATAGCCCTCGCAGTTGCCACAACAACTAAGAAATGTACGTTAATAAAGTAAAAAAAAGGTCCATCAGCATGACGCACAACAAACAATTTTAAGTGATGACATGACAAAAGTTATGGGGCACTAAGGAGCCCCACACTGCTAAGAATATTTTCTGAGGGTGCCACAATGTAGGGAATTTTATTTCCTATATTGGATTAAAATTAAAACATTAGAAGATATTTTATGTATGTATATCTATACCTGCCGTTCCAATCAAAACTGATGATGTTATGACACTGTAATCTTGCTCCTCGGAGTAATTATGATCAACTGTACCAACCAACCACCCTGAAAAATTGAGAAATATTGCTGTATTTATAGAGGGTGTAAAACACCTCTTCACGAAGCCGAAAGGCACTTGTTCTCCCCAACACTGCGATCATTTTTTTGTTCTACACCATACCTGGGAACCTTCTAGTTACGGAGATATGGGGGGTCAAAGTTACAACTTTTTGACAAGTATTTTTTTAATACAAGTTTTTTTTGTACGATTTTGACTTTTAACACCTCCACGACCCCCGTACTATTCAATCCATCCATCAGCACAATGTTTTAAGTGCGTTACATTGAGTTCTGCCACATAACATGATTTATAACCTCAAAAAAAAAAATTGTTTCCCAGCAAAAATTTTTGCGTAAAGTTACTTAGTTTGATGTACAGAATGCTTGGTTAACGGCTTTGTGATGAGGTGGTTTACACCCTGTATAAGTTGTACTCATTGTAATAAAACCAGCCTATAACTGACCCACTGCTGGGCAAAGGCCTCTTCTCAACAGAAAAGGCACGAGCATTGATTACCATGCTTGCTCAAGACGGGTTGGCGAGATGTACTCATACTTATACTAAAATAATACTGATGAATGGGACTATATTTAGATAACCATACACACCAGTTGTAGTACATGTAGATCCGCCTCATCTTGTGCCTTGAAATAATTAAATAATATTTGATACAGTTAATACAGTAATTTTTAATATTTCGAAGTTGATTTTATGTTTTCCCTATAGGTACATTCTGTATATGTTTTTTGTATATGTCCGCTATAATATGTTCTTTACGTTCGGTTGGTTTCTAGTTGATTGAAGTTTTAATAAAAAAAACTTATAACATCTCAAATCAAGTAATCAAAATAGTCCTCTTTTTACTTGATCTGAGTACTTATAACAAAACGACTTGTACATAACCTAAAAAGTTTAACAAAACTCACCAGCTACACTAAGCGGAACGCCTTATGCAACTTCTTCTGTTTTTCATAGACACGTTTTCTGAGTCCAATGAGGACGGAATTTGTTGGCACTAGGAAGCCATCCACAGATTTCTAAGTTCATTGTTCTTGGGAAACTCACTGTTGCATTGCAACCACCTACACAGCACTTTCGGATTCCCATGACGAATAATCGCACATTTAACATGCACAATCAGTATTGTCTCAAACTACAGAGGAAATTGTGTATCTCAACTCAGTAAAATACGAGGAAAATTAAGGAAAATACACTCAGAGGTTAGAATTCTCTGAAGATTTTTGACAATGAGCGCATTATATACTCAAGTGTCATTTGATTATGACACTTGAGTATATAATATCCAAGATGGCGGCATGGCGCCGGCGATGCTACACCAGCGCCAAAACGGACCCTTTGGAACTAAAGCTGTCACAGCCGTGGACTGTAAACGCTATGAGCGTCCATACCCGTTCCGAGATACCGTGAGCGCGATCTTAAGCGCGATATCGATGTTCCTTGAGTCGTCATAGATGACGTAAATATCACCGTGAGCGCTGTCAAATAACCTGATGAAAGTTCTTAGCTGTCTTAATCGTGAAATCTATATCGGAACGCAAAATATTGATGTGAGCGCTGGGGGCTGGGGCATTCCACCGTTCCACCGTGGAACGGTGGAATGCCCCAGCCCCCAGCGCTGTGCGTGGAACTTCCACGCACAGAACATAAAAAACAGTAGAAATCGCATGGCGCTTTAATTACTAGTATCGGAACCAGCGTACCCCAAACTAACACATAAACAGGTTGTAATTGTATTTCGTTACACTAAAAAAAGCGTGGTGTGATTGGTTATTTAATAATGAATGAAAGTAAGTATTAGATTAGTTTACGTTTATTTGAAAATAAACCTTAAGATTTTGTACTTAAGTGGTTTATTATCTAATCTGTTTACGTTTTTGATCTTATGGAATAGTTTCACAAGCAAGTTCTGCTACTCACCGCTAGATATCACTACACTAAATGCATTTAATAAAACTTTATTCCTTTAGAAATAAGATTGATATTTCCGAAACGAGCTCATTACTATTTGTGTGCTATTCGTCCTGTTTTAGGGTTGTGACACTGCCGTTGCCTTATTTATCGACATTGTGATTTATTTATAAAATACAGGATTCGATAAATATTATTTTAAAATTTCAAAATGAAATAAGTACATAGGTTTGAAATCAAGTGTTATAAATTTGTAATAATGCTTATGATATAATATAGAAAGAATAGTTAAGAATTTATTGTTCTGTTAATACTGCCATGTTAAACTACTGATTGATTTCGAAAATAAATTATACTATTTGGTAGAAAGTCGCTTCAATCCATTTTTCTTTTCTGTCTGGATCCTTAGGAAATCTGAAGCCATAAAATAATACGAAACCAAATATTTATAGATTCGAGACTTTGTGAATGACCTAAGGTCGATAAAACTTTTCTCAATTTGAATATTACGAATAGATTCCCCATATATACCTATGTTTTAAACTTATTTCAGACCTGGATAACGAAAATTAAACAAAAAGGTTCATTTCATGGAAATACTACCTTTTCCTAAAACAGAATCATGAAAAAATCGCACGCGCGGTTAATTTTTCGCCGATTCGATACATCATAGAACATTGTTAGTTTAAAATATCGATAACTCGTTATCGATACCGTCAATCAAAACAAAAAAAAACCGGTCGTACTTTGAAAAAATCAAGTTTGAAAAATATTTTAACATAATTAAATAAAAACAATAGCTAAAAAAGAAAAACAAAAACCGGCCAAGAGCGTGTCGGGCCACGTACCCTACACTGAGCGTCCATAGTTTCCCGTCTGTCACAATAAACTTGTTCAATCCAATCCGATTATAATAATTCTTTTTTTGTTTGAAAAAAGATACGTTCAGGATAATAAAATATGTAAACGAAGTTAAAAAAAATGCTTGCATATACGATTATACTACAAACTTAGTCCAGAAATTATTTTGTACAACTTTTTGTCTTTTTTGTACAAAAACTGTTGTTTCCATCCAAGTTCAAAATGATTTTCCTAGAAAGTCCTTATAAAGTTCTACTTTTCAGATTTTTTGCATATTTTCTAAACATATGGTTCAAAAGTTAGAGGGGGGGGGGGGACATTGTTTTTTACTTTTGGAGCGATTATTTCCAAAATTATTGACATTATCAAAAAATGATTTATGAGTAAACCCCTATTCATTTTTAAATACCTTTCCAACAATATACCCTAATAAAACATTTTTTTCCAATTTTTAGTTTACCACTTTGTCGGCGTGATTGATAGGTACACATATTGGTAACAAATTTCAGCTTTCTAGTGCTAACGGTTACAGAGATTAAGCGAGAACGGACAGACGGATGGACAGACAGACATGGTGAAACTGGGTTCCTAGTTGACGACGGAACCCTAAAAATACAGTCAGCTAGCTTGTTAAGTCAAGTATATGTCACCGTAAAATTGTCAAACACGTTATGTTACAATATTACGTGTGTCTCTCTAGCGATATTGTAAACTCTCGAAATATTGTCAACTGAACATACGGAAGTATCTCTGCCCCCATAATCGGGACTTGGGGCACCCCCCCGTTAGGTTAGTTAGGTTCCTTTAAACCCTGCACTCGGAAATAGGGGCCCCGCGAAGCGTTGCTCCGTCGACTACGCTTTTTAGGGGAATATAAAGTGTTTTAAGGTTGGGTTATATTAATCGGTATTTTTCAGAAATGGTACATTATCTTTTCATGAGAGTTGTACCACTGGGCAAGGGGGACCCCTCCTTCCCTCCACACCGCGTGAGTTGACTACCATCGCATGCATTTCACGAAAAATAATGCGTTTTGTTGTAAGCAGTATGTTCGTTTGACAATATTTCGAGATTTTACA
Source organism: Xestia ashworthii (assembly GCA_950022955.1). NCBI lineage: Eukaryota > Metazoa > Arthropoda > Insecta > Lepidoptera > Noctuidae > Xestia > Xestia ashworthii. The sequence continues at coordinate 25,362,690 of OX465556.1, forward strand.
ATATCGCTAGAGATATTACAATATAACGTATTTGACAATTTTACGGTGACTTATACATTCCACTACTTTATTTATTTCATAATAACTTTTTATCACTTGGAACTCGGGCTTGAAGTAACGCATACTCTACTAGTTAGTCAAAATTTCAATGACCTTTATCTCCTTAAATATACATCGTATCGCAAAAATATTGGATATCTGACATATTTATGTATAACTCAATCGAATATTGTTAAAATCGGATACATCGACTTTTTTTACCTGTCCGCTTCACGTGGAATGCTCCCGCTGTGAGTGATTATTTCGTATCTCGGATAGACTTATTCTACTCTATGCAAAGTACTCTGTGACAGAGGCACAGAGCACGAGCATAATAATGTGGCGGTACTCTATGCCACAGAGCTAGGCATGAGCAAAAAATATCGAAATATAGAAATTTTTCCATACAATTATCGAATTATTTGTGCGATGTTTTTTAATCGCGATATATCGATATTCAATATTTATTTTAGAGTATCGAATTCGTATCAAATTCGATTTTTTTAAACGCGACTTTGGCTTCGTGTCCATGTCTGATGACTACTGGTTTGATTTTATTGTATGTAATTATTTAGGCTCAAGCATCAATAAAAATACTGTTTTCTTTTATTCTTTTTTACTAAGTTTGAATGCTTTGGGAATATGTCTGAATAATCATCCGAAAACGGACTTTACTTCGATATATCGAAATTTTTCACTCGATAATAATCAATAAATTTTTTCACTTGCCCATCCCTACACAGAGCTGACAGAGCATCAATAGCACCAGTAGCGGACTAACAGGGGGGCGGAAGGGGCGGCCCGCCCCGGGCCTTCAGTCTTGGGGGGCCCCCAATGCCTCTGCGTTCCCCTGATCAAATCCTAAACAAGACTTTAAAAATGTGCTTAGGCCCGGGTTTACCAGTAGCAAACCGCCAGTCACAGTTGCCACCTGCCAGTTACTGGTAACAACCCCGTTTATTATATTTCAGGTTATGAAAGCTTTAATAATCAAAAATGATTCTAGATACAGGAAACACCAAACTAAACGCCTTCAATAGGCTTGTTAACTGAAAAAATCTAATTAGTCCGTCACTTAGATTATCAAAAAATATTTGACCCGTATTTTTTCTTTTGTCACATATAACAAAATTGACGAAGATACGACGCTTTTAAAATTCCCAATACGTCACTGTTCCGTATGATTCTTAGTGAGTACTGACGTCACGAGCGCCCACTCCCGAGTTTTGATGCGTTTTATCTTTGTCAATATTCGTTGATTTACAAAAACAAAAAATACGTTTCCATTATTTTCTAATACTCTAACTGACGGACTAAATGGATTTGCAATTTATTGATGGCGGAAACAAGCCTACGGGTGTTTAGTGACCGAACGAACCACTGACGATTGTAGACAATGCTGTAACTTTTGGCATAAGAAATGCAATGACATGGAGCAACGAGGAAGAAGGATTAAGGTAAAAAGAACGATGCCAGGTGATTTAGCTCATGACGCTGGATTATCGTAATTAATTAGACGTAATTGTGTGTATATGGCTCCACTAATTTTTAACTCACTACCAAACTTTATTACAGAACTACCGTACAGCAAATTCTGCAATGTTTTAAAAAAATGGCTTATTTCACATAGCTTTTATTCCATAGCAGAATTTCTTAAAAAAACTAATTGTCAGTCTTATCACTATCGAATTGAATTGTAGAGAGATTACCTATTTTTATGATGTTATGTTTTTATATATTTTAAAGAATAAATTTTATTATGCTAACAATTTGTTGAATTTCTTAAATACTTTAATATGTTATAATTAAGTTCTTTTGTAGTATGTAGGTATAATTATAATTGTTATTTTGTTGTTTTGTGTCTAGTGTGTCTAGAATATCTTAGTAATAATGTTAAAAGTTCTTTTGTAGAAGGTATGTAGGTATAATTATAATTGTTATTTTTTGTTGTTTTGTTTTGTGTCTAGTTAACTAAAATTAGAAACAGGTATTGTAGTTTGTGTTTATTAATATTTGCATGCTATTTATATGGCGAAATGTGTCATCGCACTATAAGTTTTTTTACCACCTTTTGTACCACATTTACTGCAAATAAATTATTTTGACTTTGACTTTGACTTTGACTTTGATCAATCATTATCAATCTGGTCAATGTATAAATGCATAGACCGATTTATACAGGGTGGAATTTTACTCAAAGGAGACATTCGTTTATTTCTAAAAAGAAACAAGTTTGTTTTCACAGTTTTTCGAAAATTATTTTACCACACTCGGGCATCGAACCCGGGAGGGATCGACTAAAGTTCGACATAATAACGTTCTGTACCTTTTTGACATCAATCGATAGGGTCAATCAAATGGATCAAATCTCTCTATCAAACATGATAAGTTAAATGAAACGAAAACCATGAATAAAAGTGCTTTATCTAGTTGAATTTTATCCCATTGAATGTATAACTGTTCTTTAGTTTTCATGGTTTTCCTTTGATTTAAAATATCACATTTGTTAGAGAGATTTAATCCATATGATTGGCCCTATCGATTGGTGTCAAAAATTACAGGATGTTATTTTTTCGAACTTTAGTCGGTTCAATTCCCGAGTGTGACAAGCGAATTTTTGAAAATCTGGGAATGCAGATTTGTTTCTTTAAAAAATAAAGGAATGTTTCCTTTAAGTAAAATTGTCTATCTCCAGTATTTCGAGTACTTTCCCTCCAGGTGGCATTAAAAAAATCCACCCTGTATAACAATTGTCGACACGATACGGGCCATGAAACAAATCAATAATATTTTCCAAATTATTGAAACAAAGTTTATGCTGGAAGCTTCAGGTGACGCTCTGGCGGTAGCAGTTGTCAATCTGATACAAATGTACAGTGAAATTGACAACGAGCAAGTTTCCCAAGAAATAAAAAGGTACCTCAGGCATGTCAAAGCCAGCAGCCTCAGGCATGCATACGAGTATGGCGAGTATGCATACAATGGAAAAATCTGTCGCTCCGCGCACCGCGGCGGGACGCATCTTCAGTGGGTGGAGCGCCTATGGACGTGGCTGCCAGATGGAGAGACCAAGAAATCCTTCAATTTATAATAAAATGGGACTTCAGTGAATCGTTACCCTGTATATCGCCTAAACTTCAATATTTCTTGACCATTTGCATCTCGGTTGCACCATGCGAGAGGAATTTTTCAAAACTTAAAGCGGAGGGGCATCATTCAGCTTTGCCGCCCCGGGCCTCTGACGGGCTTAGTCCGCCACTGAATAGCACAGAGTACTTTTAATCAATAGCGCCCTCCACACCACAGAACATATATACTCTAAAGGAGCTCCACACGTACAGTTCAGACCGCGCATCTTGGACTACGTTTCGCAGTTATATCTGTACAAATGTAAAATGCATTCACGGTTTGGATTGTGGACGGAACTTACATAATCTAGACAAACGTTCCGAACTGTGCGTGTAAATTTGCGCATCTATCTTGTATTACCTATATACCTAGTGACTCTAAAATACAAGATAGATGCGCAACTCTGGTTTTCGTTTTTAAAACTGTGTGCGGGAGATTTCAGCTCCCGAACATACGAAATAAATTTCTTGTGATCCGAAAAAGTAGTGTAAGGTCAGGTGGGCAACAGTGAACCACAAAAAATTCAAAGTTGTGTCAGGTACTCAAATTAAAAGTTTTCGTTTTCTTTTTTCATACATACCATTTAGTGTCTAATAGACTTAAGGTTTCTTTACAAAATTAAGCTCAAAAACAGATAGGTTAGACATTACCAAGTGTTTAAAAAAAATGGGAATTGGTTCACTGTGTACACTCTTTGGTACACACTGATCCATGATGAAGTTCACAGTGAACCACCGTTGGACTCAGTGAACCCTAACAGAATAAAACGAAGATAAATTATATTTTAACTGGACTAATTCGGGTAAATCGGTCATCAATCAAAAATGCTTCATTAAAACAAAGTTTTTTCATTAATTCAAGAAGGTTTATTGCTTAGAATGACAAGAAAAAAAAATAGAATTTTATCTAAATCAGGATAACATACACAGCATATGTATTTAGAAATAATTGTTAAGTTGGTATACAAAACCTTTAAATTTCTGTAGAACAGTAACATAAAATATAATATTCTAAAAAAATACAATCAATGCGGTTTTTATTAATTGAGATCTATCTCTATGTTATCAACTTATTATCTATCCTATAAAATCAGTCACAAAGTTGCGTTTACAGCCTCAATAAAAAAAAAATCCTAATAATTATTTAAAAAAAAGCCTAATATGTGAACTTCAGAAGTGAAATATTGACGGGGAATTTAAACGTCGCTTGGCGACGACTGCTTCCATCCACTTTTGGTTTAGGTAAAATATATTTGATATCAGTTTTCCGGACTCTTTAGCGGCCCTGCGTATGCTTGCACCATCTTTTATAAGCTGAAGTGCTTGCACCATATCATCCTTGCTATGCCCCCCAATCTTTCTTTTCACTGCCTTAGTACGATCCATCCTGAAGCAAAAAAAGTTGTAGAATTTAACTAATTTGATGTTGAACTGGTACACAAGGAACCATCAAGCGGTACACACTGAACCACGGTTCACTGTGTACCCTGCGATACTGAGTCACTGTGTACCACCTACGTTATTTGACATTTGATGTTGAAAAAAGGCAATTGATCAAGGAATATGTTCAAAACATAATAACCATATTATTGCTAGAGAGTGACTTTACATGTATAGAAAATTCGGTACGAATAGCTCAGAAAACACGACTATGAAGAAGAAAAGCAAAACTTACCTATTTTTTACTTTTCGCGCGGTATAAAACACAAATCGTCGCACCACACGACCGCTTACAACGGGCGCTCGCCCTCAACTGGGGAGTGAGGGAGACGTAACGAAGCACGTTGCTACGTGTCGGTTCCATGCTCCGGTAGCTACTAGTTTTGTGAAGGAAAATCAGCCGGGGGGGGGGGGCAATTGCATAGTGTGAGTCGTTTGTGGAAAGGAATAATCAATGAACGCCGTTTTGAGTCTGGCGACGCTTACGACAGACTTGTTGCCCTTCACCATCAGGGTGAAAGTTTTCCCATCACTCGAACGCTCCAGGACTTTGTATGGACCCGAATAGGGTGGCTGCAACGGTCTTCGAATGGAGTCATCTCTAAGGTATACATGGGTCGCTGTCGACAAATCCTTGAATATAAATGAAGCTGGTATACCATGTCGACTAGCTGGCAGTGGTCGTATCAATGACATTTTTTGTCGCAGCTGTACCACAAAATCGACTGGGTTTTCTAATCTCTCTGATGCTAGAGGTGGAACCAAAAATTCTCCAGGGAGCCTGAGAGGCTCTCCGTAAAGTAATTCTGCTACCGTGGCTTTGATATCTTCTTTATACACCGAACGCATTCCTAGCAGAACCATCGGAAGTGACCTCACCCACGAATCATTATGGCACATTAACGCTTTAAGTTGCCGATGAACTCGCTCAATCATCCCATTTGCGCAGGGGTGATATGAGGTGGTTCTAATGCGTTTGGTACCGAATTGCTGTAGTAATCGGTAAAACAAATTCGACTCAAATTGAGATCCCTGATCTGTAGTAATAACCGACGGCACGCCAAAGCGAGACACCCATTCTTTGGTAAAAGTCTCAGCTACCTCCTCCGCGGTAATAGATCGCATGGGCCAAACCTCGGGCCATCTGGACACTCTGTCTATTGCGGTCAAACAATAGCGGTATTCGTCACAGACGGGCAATGGACCAACAATGTCGACATGGACATGCGTGAAACGATCGGCCGGTAGCTCAAAATTACCTACAGGGGTAGAATTGTGCCTTGAAATCTTGCTGCGCTGACAAGCTACACAAGATCGGGACCAGGCCCGGCAGTCCATTCTAACCGAAGGCCAAATAAAACGCTCTGCTACCAACCGAGTCGTAGCTTGGGCACCGGGGTGACTCAAATTGTGTAACCTGTTGAAAGCGGCACGGCGGAAGGAAGGGGTCAGATACCAGATCGATACCCGGTTCGGCACATCAATGATTTCGCCCATAACCTCGCTGGTATCAAGGTATTTAGCACACTGGATCTTGTTAAAGCTTATCATCAAATTCCAGTTTTTGAAGAGGATATTGACAAAACTTCCATCGTAACCCCATTTGGCCTTTTCGAATTTCCATATATGACTTTTGGTTCTTATTTGAAACGTGACGATAGAAGCAGGGAATTGGCACTCCGTTGCCACGTTGGCACTTGTTTTTCTCCCTACTGATCACGGCTCACCTCCTGATTCACATTTGTTGTTCACATGCGCTTACCACTTCACAGGGTACTGGCGTGATGTTATATTTTCATAATAAATCTGGTGTAAACAATAGACAGACATGAGATTTCAGCAATACCAGTCCATTTGCTACCATTTATTGAGAAGTTCCGTTGCCCATCTCCGAAGTTCTTCATCAGATCTTCACCAAATTGAAGTGGGACCACTCAGAGGAAGTATTTTTCCGAAAACTACTCAAATCGCTTCATGTGTGCCTATAAAAGAAGAGTTCTCTATATTTCTCCAGGATTCCATCATCAGATCCTGACTTCATGATTATGGAACCCTTTCAATAAAAATAAAAATAATCCAACGGTTGAGCCATCTTCGAGTTACCGGGGAACACTCATAAAAAAAAATTAAAAAGGGTCCGACGAATTGAGAACCTCCTCCTTTTGGAAGTCGGTTAAAAAGAAAAAAATCTGCAATCACAGATTTTCGAAAATTATTTTTCCACACTCACACATACATATTTTCATGGAAAAATAAAGACGATCGACAACGAAACGATTCTCACAGCTAGCGAAAATGGCGAAATATCGTCATCTTTATTATTATCATATTCTCTACATTAAAATTATTGTAACAACCCTCTAAGTTTATTTTTAATCCCATTGATTGGCAATTTCATGAAAAAGTCATTGAATGACATTCTATTTGATTCTATGAACTTAGAAAAATAATTCTGTAAAAGTAAACGGTAAACGTATTACGGTCGGTAAAAAAAGCCTGAATACTGACCGAATGGGGAGGAACGTTAAAAGCTAATTGTAGATGGCGCCACCATAGCTGGTCTCAATCTGACCAATGAGGTTAAGGTATTTTAAAATATGAAATGACATTCCTTGGTTTTTAACCAATGACGATGCTTGGAACCAGCTATGCTAGCGCCATTAGTTCCACAGTGTGCATCCCCATTGGATATAACGTAAGATAATTTGAATTCGACGGGCTACCCTAGCGCTTGTATCCGGAACGGTGCTGTTTGGTCTAAGCATATATATTTTGGATAGGAGAATGATGATGATGATTTTGAAACATTTTCCTAAATTTTTCAATTTCCATACCTACGATTTTATCGACAGATTTCTTTCAAGTATACATATATTAGCGCCATGCCTCACACAGATTCTCTAAAAAAAACAATCCTTTTGTTGTTTGACCAAAGACCTAGAATTATACTCTAAGTGTTTGACTTGCTTGACTGTCAAACAAAACTTCTGGATAGTTGATTGGTAGTTGATTGTAGGGATGGGCAAGTGAAAAAAAAATATCGATATTTATCGTTTCAATATTTTTAAGCAGTTTCGAAAATTATCGAGTGAAACATATCGAGATATCGATATATCGTCCGTTTTCGGATGATAAAGGTAGACGCACACTTATCCACGCCGAACGCGCCGAAAGAATCGACCGCGCCGAAAGATTGAAATCACTCATTTTTTAAAACAATGAAATGAAGTAGAGTTTGGCCAGCGAACGCTGTCCAAGAAAAAAGGCGAGAATTTTAAAAAGTCATGAGCTGTTAACCCTCGCTATACACTGATTAAACGGTGTTGATACTATTTATAATTCAGGAAGTAAACATTTTTTATATGTTTTATGAGCTGTAATTTTCGAGTGTATTATTGTCGTTGACGAGACCCTATCTCCACACCACGGTGCAAGTAGTGGCCATACATAGAGTATAACGTGAGTCGATCAGTTGAATTAATATTTTGAAAACTTGTGATATTAACTTAGATATGTAATTAAGTGTTTTTTTTACATAATCTCACTAGAATCTTGTTGGTTTTATGTTAACTTGGCATCATCATAGTATTAAAGTCCAATAAGAAGGAAAAACGTAGATTAAAGTTTTTATGTCATATATTACGTAACTCGAATTATGATGTTTTTTTATTTGTTTAGATATAACGTATATATTTGTGTCAAAACGCTGGACTTAGCTTAAAACCATTTTCCAAGCAAGAATCATGTAAATCGGTCCAGTAGTTTAGGCAATTTAAGGCAAAATAAATAGTAAACATTGTGTACATCGTATATTTCACACTCTTTCTGATTCAAATCACTTTTAATGTCTTTATTTGTCAATCATAGTTAATAGAAACTCCCTCGTCGAACTTCTGATTGTTTTCGGCATTATTTTAAACAAAACCAATGTAAATGTGATACACGTAAACACAAGATCAAGATGACTCAAGTACGAAACGTTTAAATTTTGACAGTCTTAAATTATTGCCATACTTTTTAAGACTTCTGAAAATAATTCGTGGACAGTTTCGTTGGCCAAACTCTAGTACTCTAACGTTGCGCTGTCGTACGCAACTGATAGTATGCGACCGCATCGGTCGAATCGCCCGCATCAGCCGCGCCGAATCTGATGTCATCCGAATTTGTCCAGGATTTCTGGGGTTCTGCTTGATTCGGACAATTCGACGCGGATAAGTGTGCGTGGTTTCACAGGATTTCATACAAGTAATTCTAAAATTCGGTTTTTTCGGCGCGGTCGATTTCTTCGGCGCGGATAGGTGTGCGTCACCCTTTATTCAGACATATTCCCAAAGCATTCAATCTTCGTAAAAAGATTAAAAGACAACAGTATTGTTATTGATGCTTGAGCCTAAATAATTGTTTATAATTTATTCAAACCAGTAGTCATCAGAAATAAACACGAAAGCAAAGTTGCGTTAAAAAAAAATCGAGTTTGATACGAATTCGATACTCTAAAATAAATATCGATCTTTTGAAATATCGATATTTTTTGCCCATGCCTAGTTGATTGTCAAAACAAGTGTGTCAGTTTGAAAACACAGAGTCACAGACAGTCTTATCAAATTAGCTAGCTACTAAATAGTAAGAAAAAAAAAAGCGCGGGAAAGTCAAGGAAAGTAGGCGCGTTTTTTTGAAAAAAAATCTAATTTATTGTATTTTAATAATACACTTGGCATAACTACTTCATTGTAGTTTGTTGTGATGGGGAGGGTTAAGAAGAGGAAGAAAAGTGGGACGGATCCCCCTGGGGATCCCCTTGAAGATGATACTGATACTGGGTCGTTGCGCTCCATGCAGTCGGCCACATCAGCCCGGCTAGCATGGGCAGGGGATAAAAATTTTATCCACCGGTTATTTCCACTTTTGTTTGAATTTTGTCCCTTGTCAGTGGAAATAATCGGTGGATAAAATTTTATCCCCTGCATACTAATTCATTGAGAATTATTAGGTAGAATTCATAACAAACAAAGACGACGCCGACGAATATTTTGTTTCTTCAAAAGAGTAGTTTTATGGTATTGTTTCAAACAAACAATTAGATACACACTTGCATTAGATACTAAGTAATTATAATTCATCCACTTATAACATGATTTTCACACCAAATCAGTGTTGCCAGGGCCCTTGAGTCGAAAGTTACGTTTCGTTTTCTGAAATGTTACATTTTTGCTGCAAAAGTTACATTATTGTTGTTTTTAGGGTTCCGTAGCCAAATGGCAAAAAACGGAACCCTTATAGTTTCGCCATGTCTGTCTGTCTGTCTGTCCGCGGATAATCTCAGTGACCGTTAGCACCAGAAAGCTGAAATTTGGTACCAATATGTATATCAATCATGCCGACAAAGTGCAAAAATAAAAATTTAAAAAAACATTTTTATTAGGGTACCTCCCCCAGACGTAAAGTGGGGAGCGATTTTTTTTTTAATTTTGACCCTGACGTGTGATATATTGTTGGATAGGTATTTAAAAATGAATAGGGGTTTTCTAAAATCATTTTTTGATAATATTAATATTTTAGGAAATAATCGCTCCGAAAGTCAAAAACAATGTGTCCCCCCCCCTCTAACTTTTGAACCATAAGTTTAAAAAATATGAAAAAAATCACAGAAGTAGACCTTTATATGAACTTTCTAGGAAAATTATTTTCAACTTGATGAGTTGAATAGTTTTTGAGTTATATAGCACTTTTTCAAAAAAACGCAAATGATAACTTTGTTTTTCATACAAATACTATGAAAAACAAAGTTATTTTTGCTGACGAAAAATGTTGGTATTTTTAATGGTCTGGGAAGCTACGGAACCCTACAGTGAGCGTGGCCCGACACGCTCTTGGCCGGTTTTTTTTTTAATTTATACGTTTTCGGGGTCGGGGGTCAGAAGCAAATTGATGTCAGATAAATGGCAGAATCATAATTATAGATGCTCTGTGGGCAGAATCTATTATAGAGGCCGCGGTCGAGGAACGACTTTTTCAAGGTCAAAGACATTCCTCGACCTTTATGAACTTGGAGGGCTGTATTGATGATTTTGATGATTATAGTTCGTCTTACAGTCGTGAACGATATTTTCATCAACTTAAAACCTAGCACCGGCCTGCAAATAGCAAAAAAACGTAAGAAAATTTGAATTTCGTGGGCAGGTAGGTACTGGTGAATCTCTTGGGCCTTCACAAATTTTTGTTCTAAAAAACTTTATTTTTCACTTTTTAGTGGTTCACATGTGCTTGGTACACATGGAAAGTGCAAACCGTTACAATTACAACAAGCCCAAACACGACTAGGATGCATTGTCTCATTATGGAGTTCCGTGACTCCTGGCTTCATCATCAGATCTGAAGTAGAATGGTTCTTATCAAACGCAAATGCTTCACTTGATGTAGAAAATACCAAAATCTCTGTACGTTATCCTATAAAATTTGAAGAGTTCCCTCGATTTCGCCAAGATTCCACCATCAGATCCTTATTTGGTGGCTGTGGGACCATTTGGAAAGTATACCCTTTCCAACAAAAAAAGAATTTATCAAATCAGATGGCAAACGACGAAGTTATGAGCGAACAAACATATAAAAAAAAAAATATATAGAAACATCCGAATTGAGAACCTCCTCCTTTTTTAGAAGTCGGTTAAAAAGAAACTTCAAATTCGCCAACGTGGCATCAGTTTTTTAAAATCAGTTTTTTTCATTATTTTAAGTTTTTTTCAATCACAATCAGGCGTTTCTGTAGATAGGAAACCGCGAACGGTAGGAACGTGCGCGCACACGTTCAAGCAAAATGAAGTTTTAAAACTGTTGTTTAACGTTTTTTTCTCATGGCGCTTTCCATTCAGAGCCATCTCTGAGTGTGATATAGAGTGAAATACTTTTTAGACGCGCCAGTTAGGTGCGTTCAATTTGGATACGTTGAATCGAAATGCGTTCGTAAACTGTTTTGCAATAAAAATCTAGTATTACAAATGTCGTTGTTCTCAAAAGTTACGAAAATTGCCTTAAATATAAAAATTACTTACATGTTACGCGAGGAGGTCAAAAGTTACGAAAAATGTAAGAAATGTAACCTTCTGGCAACACTGCACCAAATCTAATCTAATTCAAAAACAGTTACGCCGAATTGGTCTGACGGTTGACATTGACCTTCACTAGTAAATACTCGAAATATAAATATATCTGCAGATATATGCCTCGAATGCATGAAATAATGAATTATCACTATATTATACGTTGCTACTAATGTTTCCAAGACCATGTTTACATTATAAATGAGTCAAATTCATATTTTCAATTGTTCATTGAATGGCGACTGACGAAATCGAAATTAGGAATATTTTGTTTGCTCAGTAAATAATTTTGGGACACTGTTTCAAGCAAATTATTATCTAAAAAGTTGCAATAGGCACTTATAACATAATAACTCTTGGAAATGACCACACGGAAATGACAATGAAACTGGATTTGACCAAAAAAATTGGATTGACGAAACATTTAATTATGTAAAAAAAGAAGACATGGCATACGCCTTGATTAGAAGATATTTACGAAAAGAATTCACTGAAGACTTGGCTTTGGCCTTACTTTTATTTTAAAAAGAAGAATACGGAAAAATGACGAGGCTGAATGGTCTATAGATCGATGCCTGCCTTTTTAAAGGCGAAGGAAAAAAAAAATATATATAGTAATCTGTGATTGTCATGTCAAAATGCGTTAGTGATTATATACTCTGTGAAATGCGTGCCTGCCTGTTTGTGGTCATATGTTAAGTGAAAGGCTTTCTTTCGCAAATTAATCAGCTCTTGAAATGGAGAACTTTTCGAAAGTAGAGAAAATAGGAGAAGGTACCTATGGAGTTGTGTATAAAGCAAAAGACAGAGTGACCGGAAAGGAAATCGCGCTAAAGAAAATTAAACTAGAAAAGTAAGTTTAGGCGCGAAATTATGACAGCACTTGTCAGATTCAGGACCGAGTTTCTTGATTTGTTTTATGGATATTTTTTTAACGTAGTAGCTAGTAAAATAATGATGCTTGGTTTGGCAGTGAGCCGGAGGGTGTGCCGTCGACGGCCCTGCGGGAGATTTCCGTGCTGCGCGAGCTGCGCCACCCCGCCGTGGTGCGCCTGCTCGACGTGCTGCTCGCCGACAACAAACTGTTCTTAGTGTTCGAATTCCTTCACATGGATCTAAAGCGACTTATGGATATCACTAAAGGACCTCTTCGTTTAGATCTTGTTAAGGTAAGTAATTCCAATATAATCTGTACTAATATGTTAAACGTGAAAGCAAGTATGTAGATCTGTTACCTTTTCACTCATGAACAGATTTCGATGTAATTTAATACTTTGACCTAGGGTAATGCATAACAAATCCAGTAGCACATTCTAGTGGGAAGCATGTGGACAGAAATTGACACAGACACACAGAATTGAGACAGTGACTGTAGAAATATAGCATAATATGAGATAATGTAGCTATCTATTGCTGAAAGAATTGGTCCAGTAGTTTTTAAGTTTATTCATCATACATATACAAAAATAGAAACACAAATCTTTCCTCTTTATAGTATTAGTATAGATATCAACTGTAGCATTACCACAATAATAGTACTATATTTGTTGGAGGATTCATTTGTGTCATTCAAAGTTATATACTGATTCATTTACATTGTATTACAATTGTGTTACTTCCACCCTTATGCAACATTGAAATCATTAAGAGAGCAATAACACAGTTTGCTTTAACTTCAAGCATTACTCATCACATCATGAGTTCATCAAGCTCCAGCCATTCTGATGTTATAATAATAATTCATTTATTTCAGATCATTAAAATCCATAAAATACAAGCACATTACATAAAAATTCAAAAAAAAAAAATCATAAAGTCAAAATTAAAACATAAATCACATAAAATTAAATGAAAATTGAAATAGGTAGTAAAATTACATTAAAATAAAAACATAAATTACTTAAAATTAAATTAATATCAATTAGTAAAATAACATCAAAATTAAAACAAAAACAAAAGTGTGTTACCTAGTACTTATAAGACATAAACAAGCAATGACCTGTATCAGTGAGGGCCCAAAACTATGCGCATCCATTTATTCTGGATTGGAAAATCCATGCGAGACACAATCATCTGCAGGATGCCGTTGCCACTGCCACGCACACGTTGTGACAAGGAAGCTATCCTTTTGCGCACAATCGCATGAAAGCCGTCCGTACGCGCCTCCGCAAACATACCAGATGCACTACAATACCGAGGCAGTCGCATCAGCATCCTGAAAATGTTGTTATATTGGACACGCAGAGCATCAGCAGCCAGCTGAGTGTAATTTACCCACAAACTGCTCGAGTAAAAAGACTGACAATATGCCTTGAAAAGAGTTATCTTAACTTCCCTCGAGCAGCGAGCAAACCTACGCGCAACCATGTTCCCCCTGACTGCTAATGCTCTGCGCTCCCTTTCAATGTCAGCGTCATCCTGCAATTCATCTGTCACAATGTGCCCCATATACTTGAAACTGCTCACCACTGCCAGAGCTGCGCCATTAAGCATAATAGGCGGAACATGAGGTGGACCACGTTTTCCACTCTTAAAAACCAGAACTTCACTCTTCTTACAGTTAAAGTTAAACTCTACTCTACGTATTTTCATGACATTCCTCTGTAATTTCACAAAGTGTAAGCAAACTGTGTGCTTGTGTTGTAATTATTATAACATCACTATTTAAAAGTGCTTTGAACTATTTGGCCTGCCTAACTTCCGCCATTTTATTTTAAAATGTGAGATGAGATGTTCTGTGGCACAGAGCTACCTGCGCCAGCTGCTGGAGGGCGTGGCGTACTGCCACGCGCACCGCGTGTTGCACCGCGACCTCAAGCCGCAGAACCTGCTGGTGGATGCCGAGGGCAACATCAAGCTGGCCGACTTCGGGCTGGCGCGCGCCTTCGGCATTCCCGTGCGCGCCTACACGCACGAGGTGGTGACGCTGTGGTACCGCGCGCCCGAGATCCTGCTGGGCGCCAAGTTCTACTCCACCGCCGTGGACGTGTGGAGCCTCGCCTGCATCTACGCCGAGATGGCGAGCGGGCGCACGCTGTTCCCGGGCGACAGCGAGATCGACCAGCTGTTCCGTGTGTTCCGCGCGCTGGGCACGCCGGGCGCGCACGTGTGGGCGGGCGCGCGCCGCCTGCCGGAGTACCGCGCCGCCTTCCCGCGCTGGCCCGCCCGCCCGGCGCGCGCGCTACTGCCCGAGCCCGTGCGCGTGGCGCCGCACGCCGCCGCGCTCTTCGACGCCATGCTGCGCTACGAGCCCAGCGAGCGCGTGCCGGCGCGCGCCGCGCTGCTGCACCCGTACCTGCAGGACGCGCGCCGCACGCCGCCCGACCTGCCGCTGCACTAGTACGTGCCACGAGCCCAGCGACCCACCTGTACCTGCAGGACGCGCGCCGCACGCCGCCCGACCTGCCGCTGCACTAGTACGTGCCACGAGCCCAGCGACCCACCTGTACCTGCAGGACGCGCGCCGCACGCCGCCCGACCTGCCGCTGCACTAGTACGTGCCACGAGCCCAGCGACCCACCCGTACCTGCAGGACGCGCGCCGCACGCCGCCCGACCTGCCGCTGCACTAGTACGTGCCACGAGCCCAGCGACCCACCCGTACCTGCAGGACGCGCGCCGCACGCCGCCCGACCTGCCGCTGCACTAGTACGTGCCACGAGCCCAGCGACCCACCTGTACCTGCAGGACGCGCACGACCTGCCGCTGCACTAGTACGACGCCACGAGCCCAGCGACCCACCTGTACCTGCAGGACGCGCACGACCTGCCGCTGCACTAGTACGACGCCACGAGCCCAGCGACCCACCTGTACCTGCAGGACGCGCACGACCTGCCGCTGCACTAGTACCCCGCCCCCGCAGGCTAGAGGAATTTGCTAAATTCGTTTTCCATCGCGTGTAAAAGCTACGGTCGAGAAAAATCATAATATTTTTTTATTTAATGGCGCTTTTGTTCTTACAACGGCCGGCTTGTATTGTATTGTATAACGGGCTGGTGTCCGCAACTGTACGTCGCGTGTATTTTGCGTACGAGTGGGAAATTCACTCGATCCACCCCAACTCTCCGAGAAACGCAGCGCCCCGATGTTGCCGACAATCTCGCGGAGAGTACCTGGGTAACGGCCGGCTTTTCACACATTTAGATAATTTATTCCGGAATGTCCGTGACTACCAACGCAAATCGCTTCCATATTTGGTCAATAATTTGTACTCAATTGGTACCAATTAGTACTCGAATAACAAAATTGGTACCTTAGCAATTTTCGAGAAAATCGACTTTGAAGGTGGTCCGGCGGTAGTCACGATCCCTTCAGCAGGACCACCATGAGCGCCCAAAAAGGAGGCATTCTACAGCTATTCTAAGTATAAAAATAATTTGTACCCATAAATGTGATTCATTTCGTAAAAAAAACAGAACTGAAGAGAAAATATGAAATAAAAACAAAAATTAAATCATCTAGGTACACAGTTTCTATATAAATTATAGATCACGAACTGTTGTTACTACTAAGGCGTCATCTATAAATGTATGTGCACAGTGGCGGATACAGAAAAAACTCAAGGAGGGGGCGCTAAAGATATCTTGAGCTACCTTTACTGTAATCGGAATAAAAAAATAATCAAGTCACATGTAAAGTTTAAGAAAGTTTTATTTAAACTAATAATACCTACACATAAACAAGACCATGCCATCTGGCATCTTATGATATAAAAAGTTCCTTAAATGATGAATTCTATGCGCCTATTCTTCCGGGCAAATTGATTAATTACATCGTCAATAGGACAATCAATGTCAGGGTGAGTGTTCAAGAGAGCTAAGCCATTAAGCCGATCCTCCTTCATTGTCGACCTCAGCCATGTCTTTGTACGCCGCAATGTTGAAAAACTTCTTTCCACTGTAGCAATCGATACCGGTAGACAAGCAAATATTTTGTAAAGCGTGTGCAAAGTAGGATAGTCAGATCTAGGACAAACAGACAACGCTTGCATAACAGACTCACGATCACGATCATTAAGGGCGTTTATGCTCGTTTGCTTGAATTGAAGAACCTCTCCCATTAGTCTCTTTTTGATCACAAAGGGTGATTCTTCTTCAAAGAACGGTAATTCAGTTAAGCACTGATTCAATTTATGTGCCAAGTCGTTACCGGCATGTTTCTGTAGTTGTGAAGGCAAAAGTATGTTGAATTTTAAATGATAAATATTTTCGTCAGAAAAACGTTCTCTCATATCAGTCGTAACATGGTCCAGTGTTGGAATGAAAACAGTTCTTTTCCAATATGTCATGGCATCATCATTATGATCGCAGTTTTCCCTGTGTCTTTGTCTGCCTGTAAGACGAGGAACACTCATCTCCACGTCTAACTCTTCCATAACTGCCTTCGCCTCTTCAACAATACGAGCAAAGTGGCTATCGGCATTAGCTCTCATGCCGTCGTATACCTTGAGCGTCGAATCTAATTTTGATTTTGCCATCGCAACGTCCAAGCTAGGGTCTTGTAAGATTTTGCTGACTGGATATGTTATGCTCATAATGTCGCTCAGTGTAAACAGCGTGATAATAAACTCGCAATTAGAGAGAGCTCGAAGGAGAATATTGGCTTTGGCAGCCGTTGTTCTATCCCTCCAACACTGTATTTCGTTAAGGACTTTGCAAACTGTTCCGAGATCAGCTGCAAATTGAATCACAGCATCATGGCGCTCAACCCATCTCGTTTGACAATGTGTCTGCAGCGAGTGTTTTAGGTGACTCTTTAATGTTGCGAACCGCTTGCTAGATGCTGTAAAGAACGATACTACTTCTTCAATCGTACCAAGTGAGTTTCTCACACTTGTAACTTTGCAACTGCGAGAGACAGCGAGGTTGAGCTGATGACTTCGACACGGTGCTACTTGCGCGTTGATAGCTTTAGTTTTTATTGTAGCCACAGCTCCTTTCAATTCTGACATATTAACTGAGCAACCATCACAGCCTATACCCACACAGTTCTCCAGTGACAGAGACAGGCTTTCCATTCTCCTTAGAATCGTAGTACCCAATACTTCACCAGTAATGCT
Organism: Xestia ashworthii; assembly: GCA_950022955.1. NCBI lineage: Eukaryota > Metazoa > Arthropoda > Insecta > Lepidoptera > Noctuidae > Xestia > Xestia ashworthii. The sequence continues at coordinate 25,380,451 of OX465556.1, forward strand.
ACGTTCTTGACTCTCTTGAGGTTCATCGTCAATGTTTCCACTACAATCATTGTCTTTATGGATGTCAACGAAACCCAAAAATCTTTCGTGTAATTTGCCGTCACCATCAACATATCTTACAGCTAAACTCAGTTGGGCGATGTGCGCTATGTCCGTAGTCTCATCGAAGATGATGCTGTAATAACGAGAATCTTTGATTTCCTCCAGTATTCTCGATAACATCACTGTTTCACAGCATGAAATAAGTTCGTTACACGTTGTTTTACTTATGTAAGTGGCGTTCGCTTTAGTGGTCTCAAGGTGATGTTTTAGTTGCAAGTCTCCAGCGTCAATTCTAAATCTTAGAAGAGCTCTAAAGTTTCCCTCGTTACTCACTATACTTTCACAATCATTATCATTTTGTAATAGACTCCCATCATCTCTATGCCCCCGCAGAGGAATATTTTGCTTTCCATGCAATATGATTGTTTTTATGATAGGTACAAGACGGTCTCGGTTTTCTCTAATGCCTTCCATTCTCTGTCTTGACAATTGATTTATGACCTCAAGTTCGCGGTTGTCTCGTGTCGCCAAAAATAATTTTGCATTTGTTGACGCTTCAACGTGGTACTTGAGCTGAGAGTGGGTCTCAAGGTCACCATCTTTACCAGTAAGTTTGGCAAACTTTGTTAGTGGTTCAGTCACAAGTTTCTTGGCAATAACAGATTTCTTTCCTCCAACCATTCTAATATTCACAAAAATTGAACAGTTAATGCAAAGAAGTCCCTTTTTAACTTGTGAGAATACCAGCCACGGATACTGTTCAAAGTGATTATCGTGCACTTGTCTGCGTTCAACCCGTCCCCTCTTGTTGTGCTCGGAAATAGGAAAGATATAACCTTGTTCTGGTTTCCTTGGGGCTGTGAGCAGCTTGTATTTTATTTCATCACTAATATTTCCTGACGCTAATATATCCAAATAATTGCCAATATCCATGGGATTAAAGGAATCAGTCGATGAACTTTGTTGTGGAAGTTTCGACGAAGTGCAGGGCTCTGCCTGTACATCTGGTGGTGTTTTTGTTGCTGAATGGTGACCGGAATCTTCAGATGTTTCTACTTTTCTTTTTCTTGTTACATAACGGTCCATTTTATTATATTGTTACGACGTAGCGCAGGTAAATTAGATGCCAATCATTCTCTAATAAACACTGTATGTGGTATGTGTTAGCTATCTTGTGCCAGACAGAAAAGTATAAAATACGATGACGCGGACGCGCGATAGACACAAACGAATAGCGTGCGGGCTGACGGTTGTAAGCTGACTGGCGACGGCGGGGGCGGCGCGGGCGGCAATGCGGGCGGCTCCGCAAGGGGGGGGCGCGCGCCCCGCGCGCCCCCCATATGTATCCGCCACTGTATGTGCACGAGTATACATCTCTTATTAGCTCAATACCATTGACAATGACAACTTAATTTGGTCGGGTTTTACGCGGAGATTTAGTATGGAAAAGTAATGAAAGCTAATTTCTCTTAAAATACAACACTTGGGAATCTGAATTTTTGGTCACTATAACTTCTTTATGGGTACAAATTTTTGTATCAATTTGCGAAGAAATCACAGTTTTTAATAGGGAAATCTTGAAATGAAAATTTAACACCGTGACTACCGCCACCCCACCAATGGCATGGTATATCTCGTAAACTACTGAAGAACGCATTTTGAATTTTGGGCATTAATTTTATCTTATTGGGTACAAATTTTCTATGTAGGTGTGAGGAAAGCGACAAGTGCCTGAAACTTGGAATTAACATTCAAATTTGTGGTCCTGCTGAACGAGCGCACGAAGTTGTCATCGTTGATTTCTCGGTAAATACAAAATGTTTCAGTTCTGTTTTTTTTTTACGAAATGAATCACATTTATGGGTACAAATTATTTTTATACTTAGAATAGCTGTAGAATGCCCCCTTTTTCGGCGCTCATGGTGGTCCTGCTGAAGGGATCGTGACTACCGCCGGACCACCTTCAAAGGCGATTGGCGTTGGTGGTCCTGCGGTAGTCACGGACATTATTCCGGAAGGGTTATGTATGTGTATAAAGGGTGTAAAACACCTCTTCACGAAGCCGAAAGGCACTTCTTCTCTCCATCTTTGCGATCATTTTTTTGTTCTATACCATACCTGGGAACCATCTGGTTACGGAGATATGGGGGTCAAAAATACAACTTTTTTACAAGTTTTTTTTTAAATACAAGTTTTTTTGTAAGATTTTGACTTTTAACACCTCCACGACAACCGTACTATTCAATGCATCCATCAGCACAATGCTTTAAGTGCGTTACATTGAGTTCTCCCAAAAAACATGAATGATATAATAAATTTTGCGTAAAGTTACTTAGTTTGATCCACAGAATCGACGACCCGAATGGCGAAGCGGTAGTGAGGCTGCCTTACGTTCTTAGGGTCCCGGGTTCGAATCCCGATAGGAGCAAATGTTTGTGTGATGTGTAATAAGTATGTATTTACAAACAAAAAGTATATTATGTAGTATATCAACTGTCTGGTGACCACGACACAAGCCTTGCTTAGTGTGGCACTAGACGGCGCTGTGTGTAATGTCCAGCGATATTTATTATTTATTTATTTATAGAATGCTTGGTTAACGGCTTTGTGATGAGGTGATTTACACCCTGTATGTCACTGTAAAATTGTCAAACACGTTAGATTGTAAAATAACTAGCGAGATTGTAAACTCTCGAAATATTGTCAAACGAACATACTCATCATCATCACCATCATTTCAGCCGAAAGACGTCCACTGCTGGACATAGGCCTCCCCCAAGTGTCGCCACATTCACCGGTCCCTTGCGACTCGCATCCACCGGATTCCCGCAACCTTCACCAGGTCATCGGTCCACCTAGTGGGAGGTCTTCCAACGCATCGTCTTCCGGTTCGCGGTCGCCACTCCAGAACTTTTCGGCCCCAACGGCCATCCGTTCTGCGTTTAGCAATTCTTCGGGCTACTTCGGTGACCTTGGTTCTCTTGCGGATGTCTTCATTTCTGATTCGATCACGCAAGGAAACTCCGAGCATAGCCCTCTCCATTGTCCTTTGGGTGACTTTAAGCCTTTTGATAAGGCCCATTGTGAGCGACTACGTTTCTGTCCCGTATGTAATCACTGGCAACACACACTGGTCATAGACTTTCGTCTTGAGACACTGCGGTAAGTTGGACGAGAAGATACCGCGCAGTTTCCCGAATGCTGCCCAGCCGAGTCGGATTCGACGATTGAACTCTTTCTCGAAATTAGACCTACCTAACTGGACCGTTTGTCCTAGGTATACATAATCGTCTACAATTTCGAGTGTAGAGCCTCCGATCTTGATAGGAATGGGCGTGACATGGGCATTCAACATGACCTGCGTCTTGTCCATGTTCATTTTTAGACCCACTCTTTCGGAAGCTCTACTGAGGTCATCGAGCATTGTACTAAGGTCCTCCATGGTCTCAGCCATGACCACAATATCGTCGGCAAACCGAAGGTGAGTGATGTGCTCGCCATTGACGTTGATGCCTAGCCCTCTCCAGTCCAGAACCTTGAAGACATCCTCCAGTGCAGCGGTGAACAGTTTCGGAGATATGACGTCTCTCTGTCTTACACCTCGCTGCAGAAGGATAGGTTCCGAGGCTTGGTCCTGAAGTCGGACTGACATGGTGGCGTTTTTGTACAAACACTTCAACACCTCGATGTACCGGTAGTCAATTTGGCACCGTTGGAGAGACTGCAGTACAGCCCAGGTCTCGATCGAATCAAAGGCTTGCTCGTAGTCCACAAACGCTAAACAGAGAGGCAAGTTGTACTTTTCGGTCTTCTGTATAACCTGCCGAAGCGTATGTATGTGGTCCACGGTGCTAAAGCCTTTTCGGAAACCGGCTTGTTCGGGTGGCTGGAAATCGTCAAACCTCCGCGCGAGACGATTCGTGATGACTCTTGAAAACAACTTGTAGACATGGCTTAGAAGTGAGATGAGCCTGTAATTCTTCAACCGGGCATTGTCGCCCTTCTTGAAGAAGAGCACCACCACACCCCTGCACCATGCCTGTGGCGTTTTCCCCTCGAGTATGACGGAATGAAACAGCTTCTGAAGGGCCTTAAGTACCGGTTTTCCACCCGCCTTCAGGAGTTCGGCCGTAATTCCGTCATCCCCCGGTGCCTTGTTGTTTTTGAGCTGTTTCAGAGCCATCCTTTGACACAGTCTCTGTCCCTATTCTGTTAACAAAACTCGAAAGTCTGGGTGTCCGGGATCTTCAACTAGAACTTCTTAAAGATTACCTAACTGACAGAAGAGGTACCAGTGACATTTGGAGTTCCACAGGGCAGTATTCTTGAACCGACATTGTTCATAGTCTATATAAATGACATATGTCAGTTAATGTTACCAGATTCAAAAACTGTTGCGTTTGCTGATGATACGGCTTTACTTTTCAGTGGGAGCTCCTGGCATGAAGTCTTTGTCAAAGCTCAGTTAGGCATGAACACTGTGATCAGTTGGTTAAATAAGAATTTACTTACATTAAGGTCTAAGGTCCATGTTCACCGAAAAGATAACCGTCTGATTATCTAAAAACAGCTGTCACTGTGACATGTTCCCATTCAAAAATGCGTTTTAAACAGCTGTTTTAGATAATCAGAGCGTCATCTTCTTGGTGAGCATGGACCTAAGGTCCATGTTCATCGAAAAGATAACAGCCTGATTAGCTAAAAACAGCTGTCACTGTGACATTTTACCATACAAAAATGTGTTTTAAACAGCTGTTTTAGATAATCAGACTGTCATCTTTTTGGTGAACATGGACCTAAGTTCACCGAAAAGATAATCGTCTGATTATCTAAAAACAGCTGTCACTGTGACATGTTCCCATACAAAAATGCGTTTTAAACAGCTGTTTTAGATAATCAGACTGTCATCTTTTTGGTGAACATGGACCTAAATGTAGAGAAAACGAACTTCATCACGTTTACCATTCAAAGTAATGACAAACCGGATCCCTCTGAGGATTGTCTCCCACTCGTGCCCAAATGCAAATGACACAATTTGTCAGTGTCCCAACCTTAAAAACACGGAGTCTACAAAATATTTAGGAGTAATTATTGATAGAAATCTTAAATTTAATGATCATCTAAATCTTCTAACAGCGAGAGTGCGTAGACTTATGGTAATATTTAAAGCCTTAAGAAACACTGCACCAAAATCTGTGTTAAAGTCGGTCTACTATGCTCTGTGTCAGTCTCAGCTTGAATACTGTATCACGACATGGGGTGGAACATGTAAAACCCATCTTCTAAAAGTTGAGAGAGCACAAAAAGCACTCCTAAAGGTTAGTTTGTTTCTACCTTTTTATCACCCAACCACTGATCTCTACTCGAAATGGGAGGTATTTACTGTGAGGTAGCTATTCATGCTGAGAACGGTTATGAAACAACATGCCCTAACAACTTTTGAACCGGAAAGATTCAGAAACAAACGTCGCAAACATGTAGTCTGTTCTTCATCGTCACTCAAAACTAAGTTTGCACGTCGGTTTTTCTGCTACCAGGGTTCAAACCTATACAATAAATTAAATCGATCCTTGGCGCTTTATCCCTTGCCAAAAACCAAATGTAAGTCTTTGGTTTCGGACTGGTTAAAAAAATTGGATTATAATTTTACAGAAAGTCGTACTTCATTCAAATTAAATTAGAACGAAATAAATGATAAATGAAAAATGATATTTATTCAGTAAGTAGGTTTTCTCAAACACTTTTACACGTCATGTTTTTAAACTAGATGGGGCCGGTGTTTCGTACCTGACTACTCTGAGAAGAAACAGCCGAAACAAACTCAGAGGTCATAGTCTCTTTTAAAGTCCAGACAATCTTGTTCAACTCACATGAGAACTATGCAGATTAGTGTCTGAGATGGTCTTTTGAAGAAAGAACCATACAGATTTGAGTGGACCTGTCCAGTCAGTGCAAGCATTTGTCAGTTATCGTGTAGCTCGACTTTTAACTCAAGGAGCTCAACGAGACGACGAACAATACCAAAGAAAGGACATTTGGGTAGGTCGCTTATAGTACTCAAACTGCCAGACAGTCGTGGGAAAAAAAAACAACAAAAAGTGACCCACAAGGTCCTCACATTCACAATAATTAAATAAAATAAATAATAATATTACAATTCAAATTCGAATGTCAATAAAAATACGAAATGTCAAACACACACATAAAATAAACAAAAATAAAGTAAAAAATAATAAAATACTGAACTAAGTATTCATGTCAAATCATTAAATGTCATGACAGTCACAAGTAAATATTCATGTCAAATAAACACACACATAAAAAATAAAAATAAGTAAAGTAAAAAAAAATAATAAAATACTGAACTAAGTATTCATGTCAAATCATTCAATGTCACAGTGTATAAAATAAAGGAATCAATAATAAACAAGCGAAGTCCGAAATTTCAACATTCACAGGGCAAATTGGAGTAGCTTAATCCCAAGCCTTTTTATCTTAGAGATAGTGATTAACATGATAGAAGGCTTTCAGGCATAACTTCCGTTTTATAAACGACTAGCGGACGTCCCGCGGTTTCACCCGCATAGTTCCCGTTCCCGTGGGAGTACGGGGATAAAATATATCCTATGTTACTCGTGGATAATGTAGCTTTCGAATGGTGAAAGAATTTTTAAAAACGGTCCAGTAGTTTTTAAGCCTATTCATTACAACCAAACAAACAAACAAACAAAGTTTTCCTCTTTATAATATTAGTGTAGATTTGAATTTATTTAGGCTTAGTGCTTGAATATGGCTCGGAAGTTTATTATAAAAACGGCATTTGAACGTACCCCCTATTTTTTTGAGCCTCGTTGCAGGAATAATAAATTTGTGTTTGTTCCTCGTATTTATGTTGTGGATATCACTGTATTTTTTAAACAAATTAACATTTTTGTGTGCGTACAAAAGGTTTTCATAAATAAACTGAGAGGGCACAGTAAGAATATTAATTGATATTAATCTCTTTAAATTTTTCTCTGAGGGAGTATCTGGGACTTAGTTTATAAATTGAACGAATTGCCCTTTTTTGTAAAACAAATATTGTTTGAATATCGGCGGCATTGCCCCACAAGAGAATACCGTACGACATCACGCTATGGAAATAACTAAAGTAAACTAAACGGGCTGTCTCTAAATCAGTTAATTCACGAATTTTTCTAACGGCGTATGCTGTAGAGCTAAGTTTTTTCGACAATTTGTCTATGTGCGGGCCCCACTGAAGCTTTGCATCCAAAGTTATGCCTAAGAACACTGTGCTATTTTCCGGTTGCAACTCTTCATCCTTAATTCGTACAGTAGTTTCAACTTGTCTTACATGGGGTATCGTAAACTTAATACATTTAGTTTTTTTCTCATTTAAGAGTAGATTATTAACATTAAACCAATTAACGACTTTTGCCAGGGCGCTATTAACATTACCTATCCATAACTGACTGCTGACGTTTGAGTTTAAATAAAAGAGAAGTGTCGTCTGCAAACAAAACTACGTCATGATTATCTTTTATGAGGTAAGGCAAGTCATTCATGTAAATCAAAAACAAAAATGGACCAAGAATTGAGCCCTGGGGTACCCCCATTTTTACCACGGATCCGGGAGATCTTTTCCCGTTAACATCAACTCTCTGAATCCTATCACTCAAATGTGAAGTAAGAAGATCCAGCGAGGCGTTACGGATTCCGTAGTGGTGTAGTTTCCTGATTAATGTGTCATGAAGAACGCAATCGAAAGCTTTAGATAAATCGCAAAAAATTCCCAAAGCATCGCATTTGTCCTCCCAACAATCAGTAGTTGAACGACCCCTTGTAAAACCGAACTGTTTATTATGCAATAACTTATGTTTATTGAAATAACTTTGCATTTGTTCCAAAATTAATTTTTCAAAAATTTTACTAAAAGTGGGTAGTATTTCCTACCCGATTTAAACAATGGTATTATTTTACTATATTTCATTAGATCAGGAAACTCACCACGGTCAATACAATCGTTAAATATTACAGCTAAAGAAGGAGCTACAACGTTTATAATGGATTTAGCAACGTCCACAGAATGACCCCATAGATCGGCGGTCTTTTTAACATTTAAGGTGTGAAAAGTTTTAATAATATCTTTACAGGTGACATAATGAAAGTTAAATTCGGAATCACAGACTGAAACGTTTTCCCTTAGTAAAGACTCGGCAGCAGCAGGTGACGAGTTAAGCGATTTAGTAGTCGATACGGGAATATCTGCAAAGAAATTTTCAAAGGCTGTGGCAACTTGAGTGTCTGAATTTAAAATATTATCGCCAATAGCAAGGCTGTAGTCACTATTTCGGTTGCAAGACCTTCCCGTTTCGCTATTAATAATGTTCCATGTCATTTTAATTACATTACTACTATTTTTAATTTTTGAACTCAAGTAACGTGACTTTGCTAAGAAACAAACTTTTTTAAATAATTTAGAATAATTCTTAACATACAAATTAAATTCTACAGTGTTTGTATAAGTCCGCTCTTCATACAGTTCATAAAGTCGTTTTCGACTCTTATGAATACCAATGGTGGCCCAGTCATTGAAAGAAGCGTTACTATTTACCGAGATTGTCTTAGGGACAAATGTGGTTTCAAATTGTGCGCAATACATGCTGAAAAAATCGTTATAGTGTTGATTGGGATCATCACTAGCTGACAAAAGTGGTAGTTTTGATAAAAGTTTAGTTTTCAAAGTTTCCAGGCGATTTTTACTTTTTGGATTAACAATGATATCCTTTTTAGTGACTTTCTTGTTTACATTTGGAATTGTGATCAATTGCCCACAATGATCTGAATCGATTAAATTAATAATTCCCTTTTGGGTGGGTATAATATTGTATCTAGGCAAGTCGCACTAGTTGGGGTTATTCTAGTGGGCTCGAGAAATTTATTTTCAAGATTGTATGACTGAAACAGGCTTAAAATGTTTGTACTTAACCCAGAATTTTCTAACAAATTAATATTAAAATCACCACAAGTGATTAAAGACTTCTTAGAACTACAGATTTTATGCAATACTTCATCCATTACCTTTTCAAAACAATCATACGACCCTGAAGGAGGTCTATATACACTTAAAATGCCGCCATGTATAGCATTTACCCTGCAGAATGAACTACCAACCTGGTGATTACTAAAATTAAAAATTAATTGGTGACATTTGAGCCAGTGCTCCGTTATACAAAGAATATCTATGTTGTTACAATTCAGGAAAATTTCTACTTCTAATTCTTTGTTCAATAATCCTTGAATATTTTGGTGAACCAGGTTGTTATTATTAAAACTCTCAAAACTTTCGCCTGATTTATCATCTGGCTTCCTTATAATATTGCAAGAGGTTGCCTCTGTTGTCTCAATTTCTAATTTAAATGATTCACTGATTCAGTTAATGTAGACAAATCATTTGCAGAATAATCTAATTGAGTCTTGCATTGCTCAACAGAGGCAACTTGATTAGCCAAGTTCTTGGCTGTAATAGAAAAAAAGTATGATAGCGACACAGCTACCTGTCTTTTGCAAAAGTTTGAAAGATAGCACCTGTCCACAAGATATCTATCTTTTGTCAAATAAAATCTGTCACCAATATAATTGTTAATATCTATTAAATGAAATACATTACTATTATATGTCAAATTATGCAATGTTTTGTTAATATTATATCGAAAGTTATTTTCTTCCTGTGGCAAACTATTACTATAGGGTTTAGTACATTTATGTGATTATATACGAAAAAAATTACTATTATTATCAATATTTGGAGCAACAATATTTTCAATACTTGGAGACATATGGTTGATGCCTGACAAATTATTGATATCAGGGTTCGAGACAGTGTAAGAATTTAGAGGAATACTAAGAGAATTGGCATGAACAATACATTGAAGGTTTTTAAACATATTCGATATTCCATTATTGTTAATCGCACCACTATTTTTTGAAAACATGGTTCTGTCGTATTTTAAGTCAAAATTAGAATCAAACAATAATGCATAGTTGTGACTTTCTATGTCTAGGTACAGTAAATTGTTAAACAGTTCTAATCTTGAATTGAACATCATAGTAGAATAATAACTAAATTTAAAAGTTGGTAAACATAATATGATATTAGTGTGATGCAGAGGCATCAATGTCTCGCGTATTTTGATAATTAAATCAAAATAATTATCAGTTCTTCGAAAGTCTTCTTCGCCTATGAGAATTATGCAGTAATCATCCATAGTAAAGTCCGTAAGTTTCAAGTTGACGTTACTGATGAGTTCGTTTATTCCGCCATGTGGTGTAAGGTAATGACATAATTGATAGTTCGGGAACGTTTCTTCAGCGATAGACAATATTTTATTTTCCTTATTGCTACTTAAAATGCATATTTTCTTTCTTTGTTTTTGAGGTATTTCGTTATGTTCAGTAGCTTGAGACGGGAAGTGATTCGGTGTTATTTGGGTGGGTGCATTCAATATTGATAACTACTAAACATAGATTTGAATGTTATAACTGTGGCAAACGAGGACATTTTTCCAAATCCCGCTTTCCGAAGAAATCCAAGGCTAGAAATTCTCAACAAGAAAATACAGACATGCTAGCATTTAATGTGGATCATGGACAGTGGTGCCTCCGCACACATGACATTCAGAAAGGATTTCTTTTGTGAACTAACCGATTGCAATGAGAAATCATACATGGACATTTGGTCATTATTATAGTACATATAATAATGACCAAATGTCCATGTATGATTGGGAAATAAACAATCTGTGGAGGTATCTGGTATCGGAAAAGTGTTAATAAAGAGATATGTTGATGGACAGTGGGAGACTAGTGAACTGCTTGGTGTATTGTACGTCCCAAGTTTGCGAAGAAATTTATTCTCAGAAGGTGTTATAATCAGAAAATGTTATACCATTGTGAAAAAAGATTCAAGTGCCTTAATCTACAAAGATAATAAAGTAGTAATGAGTGCAAAAATCACAGAAAACAATTTGTATGAGTTAAAGATAAAAACAGTAGTCCCAGAGAATTGTAACTTGGTACATAATGAAAAAACAACCAATATTAAAATATGGCATGAACGCCTGGGACATATTAACGTACAACAAATTAAGAACATGTGTGCCAATAGTGTGGTTGAAGGCTTGAAGATTGATGATAAGGTTCTAAATGACTTTGTATGTGAGGCATGTGCATACGGGAAGCAATGCAGGTTTCCATTTCATAAATCTGTACGGGGAAAACTACAGCCAGGTGACTTGGTGTATAGTGATGTCTGTGGTCCAATGAGTTACACATCAATTCAAGGTATGAAATACTTTGTATTATTTAAAGATGCAGCTACCAGCTACAGACATATATATTTTATTAAAAACAAAAGTGACACGATGGAAGTGTTCAAGAAATATAATAGTATTGTTAAAAATAAATATATGCACAGTGTCAGAATATTGCATACAGACAATGGAAAAGAATATGTAAACAAAGTTTTCAAAGAATATTTGGACAAAGAGGGCATAGTTCATGAGCTTACTGCTCCGTACACACCAGAGCAAAATGGACGCGCAGAGAGAGAGAATAGAACCATAGTAGAGAGTGCTCGCTCCATGTTGTATGCAAGATGTACCACTAGAACTGTGGGCAGAAGCTGTAAATTGTGCAGTTTACATATTGAACAGAACATCCTCTAGTCAGACTCCAAATAAGACACCATTTGAATTATGGAATGGTACCAAGCCTCAGTTAAGCCATGTGAAGGTGTTTGGCAGTATCGGGTATGTTCATATTCCTGATCAATTGCGAACAAAACTGGATAAGAAAAGTGAGAAAATGATATTAGTTGGTTATGACAATAATAATTACAGAATGTACAACATGAATAGTAAGACAATAAAAGTGTCAAGAAATGTCATTTTTGATGAACATCAAGTTCCAGAATTAAGAAAGAATATTGCACAAATAAGTATTGATGATGGGAATGAGGAAATGAGACAAGAAAATGAAATAGAAGTAAGCGGATTAGATAACACACTAATTGAAAATTCAACATCAGAGTCAGAAGACAGCTTGCTAAGTTGTAACAGTGATGACCCATCATATGAGCCGTCTCAAGAAATAGAAGACACTTCACATAGAAACATAACTTTGAGACCTCGAAATACTAGACGTTTTGAAGCAAACCTTGTCGAGCTCTCATTGCCTCAAACATACAGTGAAGCTTTAAAAAGTCCACAGAAAAATGAATGGGCTAAAGCCATTAAAGAAGAATTATCAGCAAATAAAGAAAACAATACTTGGAGTGCAGTGGAAAGATCTGGTCAGAGAACTCTTACTACGAAGTGGGTTTTTGCAATCAAGAAGAATGAGGACAATCAAGTACGTTAAGGCTCGTTTGTGTGCACGCGGGTTCAATCAAATAAAAGATGTTGACTATTAAGAAATTTTCTCTCCAACAACAAGGTATGACTCTATAAGAATTATTCTTTCTGTTGCAGCAAAGTATAAGTTGGAAATTCAACAGTTTGACGTGAAAACTGTCTTTTTGAATGGGTACCTTGAAGAAAATATATTTATAGAAGTACCTGAAGGTGTATCATTAGACAAGAATTATGTATTAAAATTAAACAAATCTCTATATGGGTTGAAACAGGCTTCTCGTTGCTGGAACAAAAGGTTCACCAATTTTATATTAAAACATGGTTTTGTACAATCTCAGGCTGATAATTGTATATATATAGGTCATTTTGATGAGATTAAAGTATTTCTGATAATTTATGTTGATGATGCTCTTGTAGTATCCTCAAGTAAACAACTTGTTAAAGAAATAATACAATATTTAAAACAAGAATTTAAAATCAAAGAATTAAATTTAAAATATTTTGTGGGCATGGAAATAAAAAGAATAAATAATAATATCTGTATTCATCAAGGGGATTATATTGAGCAGATAATTGAGAAATTTTGTATGGGTAATGCCAATTCTGCTAGTACCCCAGCAGATGTCAATGTTGGTATTTCAAAGAATTTAGATGAAAACATTGTTAATTTTCCCTATAGAGAAGCTATAGGCTCTTTACTTTTTTTGTCTTCTGTCTCTAGGCCGGACATCTCATTTGCTGTGAATGTATTAAGCAGATATGTAAACAATCCAAGTCAGCAACATGTGAATGCTGTGAAACGTATTATTCGATACTTAAGTTATTCTAAACATTTGTGTATAAAGTATGGAGAAAGCAATGATCTAATTGGTTTTTCAGATTCTGATTTTGCAAGCGACATTGATACGCGTAAGTCTACAACAGGCTATATTTTTAAATTGAACGATGGTCCAATAACATGGTCTAGTCAAAAACAAAAAACCGTTGCTCTCTCCACCACTGAAGCCGAATTTGTGGCTGCCTGTGAGGCTTCAAAAGAAATCCTATGGTTGCAGCAATTAATGTTAGAATTAGGTGAAAGTTCTAAGTGTATTACACTATATGTAGATAATCAGAGTGCAATAAAATTAATTAATAACCCTGTTTATCACAAGAGAACCAAACACATAGATGTTAAGTATAATTTCATCAGAGAAAAAGTTGTGTCGGGTCTAATCAAAATTAATTACGTTCCAAGTAAATGTCAATTAGCAGATATTATGACTAAACCATTGCCCACTCAAACTTTTACCTATTTAAGGGATCAGATTATGTATAGTTAGTTTTTTTTTTGTAGTTTTTTTTTATAACCGTGTTAAATTTTAGTGGGAGTGTTGATATAAGAAAATTTAACTCTGGCTATATTATTATAGTATTGTTGCGCTCCTGTTTTACCATAGATTATCTGTCAACTTTGTGTTCTGCCTTTAATGTGCACCGATATAATAAACTAATATTTACCAAGAAAACATTGTTTCTTTCGAACATTTGCCCAATAAATCATCAGTCTTCTTTCAGCAACAGTCTCCAGAAGTTCAGTCAATTTGCTGATATCTTCTGTCCTGTAAAGGATGATTGGTGGAGGTTTGCTAGCTTTTTTGACTGGTTCATCAGGTTCATTTTGGGTCAGGTCAATTGACAGGCCGCTGAAGCTATTGGCTGTTTTAACTGCATCTAGAGAAGGGCTGCTTGACATTTTCCGTTTTTTGGAACTACTTTTTGAGGGTACTCTTTGCCAGGATGGAGGTACTGGTCGCCCTAGTGTTAAGGGGCTCAACATCAATATTTTCTTTGGATGGTTTGACTGGTGGGTTATTTCCAACCGAGGAAGATCTTGGTCTTGCCAGGAACAAACTTGGATGAAAAGCTTGTTGTACAAGTTTTTTGTTACTGCTGTTGCCAGTAGTATTCACCAACACAGGAGCCTGGTCACCTACTCCTGTGTCGTCTTCGGTAACATGATCCATAATTTCTGGGGTAATTTAAGTTTTGATGTGGTAACACTGGATTGAAGATGGCAACACTTTTGACAGTGACAATAGTGACATTTTATAAAAGAAGTGTCAGAAAATTATAAATCTAAATGTGGGTATAATTTTTTTTCACTGACTGAATCTACTGATGTTTGAACAAGGTTTTTGTCGTTTTTAGGATATAAAATCACTAGATAACGATTACACAGTTTCCGAAACACTTTAACTACACTTTAATAATGTTTAAGGGCACAACTTCACAGTATTTATCACAAATCGCGAAATTAATTGTGGAGCGTATGTGCTTTTGACAACTGTTTGACAGCAACTCCAGAATCTGGACCATGTAATTTATCTGAAAATAAGAATAATGAACACATTAGTAAACGAATACCAGTTCTTCAGAAATAGAGACACTTTTTCTCTTTAGAGCTTTACAATAGCTACATGCTACAGAACCCACGCACGGTTTTAAGACTTTCCGAGATTCTTATATATTTGTTAGCAGATATTCACTTACCATTGTCTTTTGTAACTGTTACAATAGTCGGTAAAGATGAATATGAAGGATGAACATCTTCATCAGATTTTTGAGTATCTGATTTTTTTTTAATAGTATTAGCACTAATTTTGAATAACAATATAAAGTGTATCATTCCTTGAGCCTGGTTTGACTGTTTCATTTGCTACCCATCTTTAAACTGCATTCAGGTAGGTATGCAAATGTTGCACAAAAGATGTGTTACATACTAAAGTATGATCTATGATTGAAATTTAGAACTGGAGGGACAGATGCGGCGATAATAGGGGGGGACGTCGAATTAAGCTATATGAAACATTATGTTGCTGGACTGTTAATTATAGTCCTCGCAGTTACCACAACAACTAAGAAATGTATGTGAATAAAGTAAAAAAAAGGTCATCAGCATGAGGCACAACAAACAATTTTAAGTGATGACATGACAAAAGTTATGGAGCACTACCAGGAGCCCTCACACTGCTAAGAATATTTTCTGCGGGTGCCACAGTGGAGAGAATTTCTTATTTCCTATGTTAGATTAAAATTAAAACATTAGAAGAAATGTATATCTATACCTGCCGTTCCAATCAAAACTGATGATGTTATGACACTGTCATCTTGCTCCTTGGAGTAATTATGATCAACTGAACCTGTACATCCTGAAAAATTGAAAAATATTGCTGTACTCCATATAAGTTGTACTCATTATAATAAAACCAGCCTATAACTGACCCACTGCTGGGCAAAGGCCTCTTCTCAACAGAGAAGGCACGAGCATTGATTACCACGCTTGCTCAAGACGGGTTGGCGAGTTGTACTCATACTTATAGTAAAATGAGACTGATAAATGGGACTATATTCAGATAACCATACACACCAGTTGTAGTACATGTCACTAAAACATCACCACTGTTGATGTTTTAGTGACATCCTCCTCATCATGTTCCTTGAAATAATTATGTTCAAGTATAACATCCCACCCTGGAAACATAATTGATACAGTTAATACAGTAATTTTTAGTATTCTTATGTTTTCCCAAACTCCGCTATTTTATATATTCTGTTTCTATTTTCTGTACATTTCTGCTATTATGTTCTATAAGTTCTGTCTGTTTCTAGTTGATTGAGGTTTAAAGCAAAAAAACTTATAACAACTTAAATCAAGTAGGTAATCAAACACTAGTCCTTTTTTTACTTGATTTGAGTTTATCAAACCGACTTCTACATAACATAGAAAGTTTAACAAAACTCACCAGCTACACTAAGAGGAACGCCATGGGCAATTTCTTGTTTTACACAGACACGTTTCCTAATTAATTGCTCTTTAGTGAGTTCAATGAGGAGGGAATTTGTTGGCACTAGGAAGGCATCCACAGATTTCTAAGTTCATTGTTCTTGGGAAAACTGAAAAGGCGGGTCTCACTTGTTGCATTGCAACCACTTACACAGCACTTTCGGATTCCCATGACGAAAAATCGCACGAGGAAATTGTGTATCTCAACTCGGTAAAATACTAGGAAAATTACGGAAAATGCAAACATTCTCTGAAGATTTTTGACCACAGATTAGATATTAGTTGTTTTTGACAAGGAGCGCATTATATACTCAAGTGTCATCTGTGTCATTTGATTATGACTTCAACTTCAACTCTTAGTTAATGGCTTTTGTGAAAGAGTCTCCACAATTTTGCCAATATCCCGTACATGTAATGATAGACCGTCAAACGAAGGAGATAGTACAGTGACGAAATTTGGACAAGTATTTTACTAAAATCTCAAATCTTACTAATTTTCTATTTTACACGCAGAGCAAGACATTTTTTTTTTTTTTTTTTTTTTTATTGCCATAGGAAAGAAGAAAAGATAAATATATTCAAATAATTATATGCTTTAAATAAATAGAATATTGTATCAACTTACAACTTAATTTTATTAATTTCAATGAACTTACTTAAAATATATACAAAGCGGGTAAATACAAGGGAGAGGAGACATTTAGTGGAGGTTGGACGAGGGATGTGAGATGGGATGATATCGTACAAAGATAATCGTAATTTAGGACAGCAGAAAAATAAATGGTCCACGCTTCCTTCATCCAGACCGCATTCACAGAGGGAGTTATCCCTTATCCTAAGTTTAGCCAAGAAAGCTGGGGTGCAGCAATGATTTAGCCGAAGCCGACAGATTGTTGAAGTGGTCAATTTATTTGCCAACTGATACTTGAAAAACCAAGGTTTGTGGGGAATCTCAGGTTGAATATCACCATAAAATTTTCCCTTTATGGTTTTAGAAATTTTCCATCTTTGGGACCACGAGTTATACATAGTGGTTGACAGAGTAGCACAAAAGTCATGGGAATAGATTTCAGAATGGTCAAGCGAGCCAGACTGGACTGCATATTTAGCACATGAATCAGCAGACTCATTCCCATTAATACCCACGTGACCAGGAATCCAGGCCAAAATAATATTAATACCTAATTTATGACACTGGAAAAGTAAATCTCTTATTTTTAAGATAATAGGGAATCTAGATTTTGATCGGAAGGGGTTTGACAAAATGGATTGAAGGCAACTTTTCGAATCTGAGAATATTATGGAGTTATTTAGATTATGAGATTTAACAAACGAAATGGCTTCAAAAATGGCAATAGATTCGCCCGTGAAAACTGATGTGACCGAAGGGCATTTATAACTTAAAATGATTTTTGTAGAGGGGATCCAAACGGCAACCCCTACTGGACTATCATCAGAGGCTTTGGAAGCGTCAGTATAAATAGTAACCCAGTTATTATAATCAGTGGAAATTTTTCTGATAAAAAACCTGTTTGCTTCCAGAGTGCTTTTGTTGATTCCAAAGTCCAAGAGGACATCAGGACGGTATACCAAAGCATCATATGGCAAAGAATAAAGAGGTAAAACAGGGTTTTGAAAAAGCGGGCTAGGAAGACGAGAGAACTGTAGGAAGGCACGAAGAAGACATGGAAGTTCTCTATTAAACCGGCGACCAGAGTCAGAAATGATAGATAATTGGTCTAGCTTACGCAAAAGCGGATGTTCAGAATTTTGAACAAGTTTAAAGAAAAATCGATTAGCAAGGAATTGTCTTCGAATAGAAAGGCCTAATGCCTTCTGTGCCTAATTTACCTCGTGACTCTTTTATGGCTTCGATAAAATTAAGCCACAAGTCGGGTAAAAAGGAAGGACCTACGTGTAACTTTATTCTGGAAGTTACTGCCAGCATAAGAAAAGCCCTGATAAACCAAAACCGAGTGTACATTAATTGGACATCCTGCCCAGTAAGGGATTTCACACTTGTGACCAGATGCTTTAAATGTCAACAGTATGGACATGCTGCAAAGACCTGTCGGGAAGCTACCTACACGTGTGGACATTGTGGAGAAACGGGTCATCAATCAAATGTGTGCAATAAAAGTGCTGAACTGCCTCAGTGTGCAACATGCTTGCGTTTTAAAAAACCGAGCAAACACAAAACAGGCGAGCAAGAGTGCCCCGCTAAGAAAATAGCTGAGGCAAGATATGTCAATTCCATCGATTATAATGACGCGTGACAACGACTTTCTTATTCAATAAGTTCTGTTTAGTAATTTGTGTTATAATTTACTCATAAGAATATTGACCTTTAAGTACCTACTAATTGTCGCACTTAGAATAATAAAATTGTAGTCTTTAGTCTTTATAAATTATAATACAATCACTAGTATATTTTACATTTAGGTGACATAGCACTTTTCTCTGTAGACACAAAGTAAACGTGACCCGGATTTTTGTGTTATGCTTCATTGTAAAAATTATAGAATGTTGCAAAGAAGTTACCTAAACAAACTGTTTTTCTTACTTTGAATAGAGCATAATCTAATAGATAAGTTATTTACTAGTTATTTGTTTAAGGAATCTTAGATAATATTTATGTATAAGCGCTTGAGTGAGATACCTGAGATACAGGTTTATTCCTAGTTCAGGTAGAATCCAATTATTGTATACCTATAGTTTTTAAGGCCATATTGTAAATATTTTTGTATTTCAATTATTCAATAAACAATTTCAATTTCAATTTCAATTTCAAAGGGGGGGATCTACACTTTCGACTTGCATAGCATTAATTGGAGACGATTTCATCGCCCCGAGAATAATGCGTAAACATTTTGACTGAATTTTATCAAGCTTTTGAAGGCCAGATTTATTACTGGGATCTAAAAGAAATAGCCCATAATCAAGATGACTACGAACTATGGCATTATATAATAATTTTTGAGTATATGGATGAGCACCCCACCAAACACCAGAAAGAGAACGAAGGACATTAATATTTCTTTCACATTTTTGAGTAATAAAGTCAGAATGAGCGACACCTGATAACTTTGAATCTAACCAGATTCCTAGGAACTTGACTTTATTTTCTTGAGCAATATTTTGACCATTAACTTTAATTTCAACCGAGGAGGGAAATCTTTTTCTAGTGAAAACAACTACAGAGCTTTTGGGAGCCGATAAAGATAATCCATGTAAAAGAAGCCATTCGGATAGATACCCGAGGGCAGAATTTAGACGCTCAGAGGCATCTTTCAGAGATTTCACGGATAGATACAGAGCCAGGTCATCAGCATATTGTAAAATTTGACAAAATGAGTCAACTGTTAAATGAAGATCAAAAGTGTAAAGGCTGAATAGAAGAGGGCTAAGTACTGAACCTTGCGGTAAACCATTCCAGATAGTCCTAGGAGGTAAAAGAGAATCACGAGACTTAATAGAAATGGTTCTTTCCATCAACAAATTACAAATAAAACGAACCAGCTTCTCAGGAATGCCCAACTGACGGACTAATTTATCCTTAAGCACCGGAAGTAAAACATTATCATATGCCGATGCAATGTCGAGAAAAACTCCCACCAAATGTTGTTTATTTAAAAAAGAGATACGAATATCGGTTGTTAATATGCTAAGACTATCTAGAGTGCACATCCCTTTTCTGAATCCATACTGGGAAACGGGCAACAAGTTCTTGCTTTCCACAAACCATTCAAGGCGGTGCTTGAGCATATGCTCAGCGACCTTACACAAGACTGATGAAAGCGCAATAGGTCTATAATTACCTGCATCTGAAGGGCTCTTACCAGGTTTTAGAACCGGAATTATCGTTTGGTTTTTCCATGGTTGAGGAACTAAACCATACATATAAAAGCCATTAACAAGGTCCAGGTAATATTGCTTAGAAGCATTAGAGGCATTTTTTAAAAAAGAGTATGGAATACCATCTGCCCCAGGAGATGAATCCACGAGACCATCAAGTGCCAGTTGAAGTTCGGAAAATGAGAATGGGGAATCGAAAGAGCATACAGAGGGTAGAAGGCTTGAAGGAGAAGGAAAGTTGTCTAGGTTTGGAGCCGAAGACGGAGACAATTTATCGGAAAAAGATTCCAGCCAAGAAGATGTTTCATTGGCTGAAATATCGATAGAGCCACAGGAACCTCTGAATCTTTTGATTTGCTTCCAAACAAAGGAAGAAGGGGACCTAGGGGATAAACTTTCACAATAGCGGAGCCACCCTTCTTTTTTCTTTTTAGAAAGAAGTCTGGAGGCAATGGCAGCTTTCCTTTGAAAAATTAAAAAATTGTGAAGGGACATAGAGGCTTTATAATCCTCCTCTGCAATTTTCCTTTCGTTGACTGCTGATGTGCAATCCGAATCCCACCAAGGAGTTGAAACTTGAAATTTGTAGGGTTTTTTAAGAGGAAAATTATCATCAGCACTAGAAGTAATCGATTCCACGAATTTGGAGTAGCAACCAACAAGGTTGTTACCGTCTGGAGTCGGGAGGGAAAAAATCCTATCCTCAAGGGATGAAGCATAAGCGGACCACTTTGCATCCTTTAATCTATACTTAAGTGAAGGGTTAAAATTACGCATTGGCGTAACTCTATCAGAGATAGAGACGAGAATAGGAAAATGATCACTACCATAAGAATGGGGCAAAATACTCCAGGAAAGAATAGAAGCTAGAGAAGCAGAACACATAGTAAGATCCACAGCCGAGTTAGGGTTTTGTGTAGGACGAACTCTTCTAGTAGGAGAACCATTGTTAATGACGCAGAAGTTCGCTTCATCAAGAATTTCAAGAAGGGAAAGACCAAAGTTGTCATCATGACTTGAACCCCATGATCGATGGTGAGCATTTAAATCACCCATCAAAATGATTGGAGAAGGAACAGAGGAGATCATGCATAAAAGATCCGGGATTAAACGTGAATGAGGATGAGGTATGTACACAGAGAGGAAAGTTATATCAAAAGCCCTGACGGCCACAACATTAATGTCAGCAGAAAAAGAGGGAAGGGGAATATGGGAGAACGGGAGGGAGCGCCTAACAAGTAATGCACTTCCCGCATATCCATCAGCCCTATCATCCCGAAGGCAAGAGTATCCTGGGACCCGGAAACGAGAACCAGGCACCAACCAGGTTTCCGAGATGGCAATGATAGACGGGTGAAATTTATTTATGAGAAAAAGAAGTTCAGGCTTCCTCGGACGGATGCTTTTAGCATTCCACTGAAGAGCGGAGACTGGATCCATAATTAGAATTAATGGAAAGAATATGGGAAAGTTTTTGGGCAACGTGGGGCGGTAGGGTTGAATTATTACGTGAAACTAGACTAATAATTAGAGACATAAGTAATTCCAGAAGGTTATCTTCTTGAGGCGGACCTGAAGAGGGAAGATTCTGAGAAAGGAGGGCAAATCCGTTGGGAAGGGATGAGGGTTCATCAGCAACAATGGAATGATGGGCAATCCTGTCATAAGATTTCCCTAATGGAGCTTTGGGACGCGAAGGAGAGAACACAGTTTTCCTGTAAGAGGTAGATGGAGAAAGATTGGAAAGGCTTGAATTAGGTTGCAAGGGAGAAAAAAGAGACTGGGAACGAGGGGCATTTTGCGTAACATCGGAGTATAGTTTTGTGACTTTAGGAAGAGATCTCGATGCCTCTTCGTACGAAAGATTTTCTTGAGCCATGAGGACCTTTATGGACTTCTGCCTATTCAGCTCGGGGCAATTACCACTATAGGCAAAATGATTACCCAAACAGTGGATACACGTAGCCATGGACTCAGTAACGTCACAACTGTCACCAGTATGAGGTTGCGAACAGCGATAGCATCTGGACTTAGACCGACATTGAACTTTAACGTGACCAAATCGGCAACAATTTTGACATTGAATGGTGGGATATTGATAAACCTCCACGGGCAAAGAAGTATGGTATGAGAAAATCCTTTGAGGAAGAACTTGGCCTTGAAAGGAGATGACGATGGTTTGGGTAGGCACCCAAGAGATCTTATCCTCCTCTCTAACTTTTCGATTAAGCCTGCGGGCTTTTAAAATTATACCACAACCCTCAGGAAGGACCACGGACTCAACAAATTCGTCCATTGACATGTCAACCGGGACATGACGGACAATACCCATTTTAGTTATATTATACGAAGGGATGGTTGCTTCATAGTTGTATGATAATAAAATAGGGTTATCGAGGAACTTGTTGGCCGCAACACCAGAAGTGAACTCGACGGAGATCTTGTTCCTGCCCACTTTTTTTAACCCATCAGTGCAGATGTTAGCAACTTTGTTGGAAAATAAAAACTGGCCAAACTTAATTGGACGAATAGTCGTCCCAGCTGAAGGATCCGGTATGGATCTGGAAACGTGGACAATGAAAGGGCCTTTATCTGAACGAGTGTATGCTTTAATGCCCACCACAAGATTTGGGTGGACATACATTGTCTGGATGGAAGCTACAGCCATCTCTTTGTTAATAATAGTTTTTTTTGCAGAAACAACGTCATTATTTGAATCTGCGTCATCCAAACGACGCTTACCATGCGAACCGGATGAAGGTGGGATATCATCTGGAGGATCAGGGGGATCAGGTAGGGGATGAGAGTCCATAATGGACTCTCTACGGAAACCTCTGCGCACTAAAAAAGAAAATATAGTTATATTTTAAACCAAAACTCACTGAATGAAAAAATAAAATTATATCTCTCGAACACGTGTGACAGCTATCCCCGTCAGATTCGAAATCCCTTGATTATGACACTTGAGTATGTAATGTAATGTTATGTGCTTGACAGACAATGACATTGAGATAGGAAATATATGGAGATGGCACATTTTGCTATGAGAAGGATAGCTATACAAATTTCTATCATGTCGACGCACACTTGTCAAAATTCGTTTTGTCTCTTTTTAACTTACCAAGAGTTGCATATGGAAAGAGAGACGTCTAAATGTTTGTCAAGGACTAAATTCGGCAACACTTTTGTGTGACGTCAAAATCATGCCTTCGCGTGACCGGTCGCCATTTATTGTACCGAAAGTAGTACTTTGTGGTTTCGTGGTAGTTGTGCTGTCAAACAATTGCTTGTTCGAAATGTTTTTGTTGTTTTTAAGAAAAATACCTCTAGAAATAAGGTATTTTGATGTTCTGAGTTTGGACATTAATAGGAAAATCATGCCCTCATAATCTATAAAACAGTGTGGTGCGAGAAAAAACGAAAATCAGCCTAATTTGTCTCTGCACAGGTTAGTTACTAATTTTCAGTATTCCAGGCGAATATTGTGAAATTTTGTGTAATGTATTGTTACAAGATGATATTTTTAAAGATTATTGAAACCTGTGTCATGTTTGTATGGCATAAAACGCTAGTATTTTCTTTATTTCTTTGTATTGTTTACATACATACAATTATTGGAATATAAAGTTAGTGATGTGCGATGTCCGCGTACGATATCGATAATATTGAAAAAGAGTGTTTGTTTTATTCCACAGGATTTCTGGAAACGAAATTTTAAAGAAGAAATGGATAGAAGCTGTTGGTGTTGCAAAAAGAAACCCTCGACATAGTATGTCGCATATCTGCTTCATGAACTTTGAAGAATCTTGTTTAACAGAACCCTCCGACTCGTCGACTTTGTCTTTTAAATAGTAATCGTACTGACCTATTCTGTAATAAAATCAATGTCAACATTAAAATAGACATCTTTTTACTATCCGACCCAATAAGTAATAAGCATTATTTAGAAAGTCCAGACAATTTAATTATTTCAATAGTTTTTTTCAAATTGCCTATTCAAATTGCCTGGGCGCTATGAATAATGCCGGATTAATCAATTGGTTTAAATTCTCTATTTTAAAATTAGTTTTTTTTTTACACAGAGCGTCTTTATAGTACTTTACAAATATAATGTTTAAAACCAAGTTTATAGTAATCAATAGTGATAAATGTTAGATATAAATAGATGTAAATGTTAAATTTTAAGTAATCTTCTTTTCTACCTAGGAGTCGGTCTTTCTTATTTCTTTCCGACAGAAAGAATTCACTGTTGTGTTTCGGTTTGAAGGGAAAGAGCCAGTGTAAGAACAGGCTATGATGAAACAATAAAATACTCAGAACTTCTAAAATTCTCACCTTAGAGGCTAATAATATTAAAAACATCAAAAAGTTCGATATCGATATCAGCTGCGAATGTTGTTCGTAGTTGCAGCCCTACGAATGGCAGCCATTTATTGTACCGGATTTTTGTAGGTATGCACGGGGGATGGCAACTGTGGAACTAATGGCGCTAGCATAGTT
Source organism: Xestia ashworthii (assembly GCA_950022955.1). Classification (NCBI taxonomy): domain Eukaryota; kingdom Metazoa; phylum Arthropoda; class Insecta; order Lepidoptera; family Noctuidae; genus Xestia; species Xestia ashworthii. Next base: position 25,405,087 of record OX465556.1, read on the forward strand.
TGCTCCAAGCATCGTCATTGGTAGAAAATCTGGTAATGACATTTTAAATTTCAAAATGGCTTGACCTCATTGGTCAGATTGGGAACAAGCTATGCTAGCGCCATCTGATTTAAGCTTTCACCGGCCAACCCCTATGGCCGGTCCATAGGTTTCTAAGTCAGTGGACAACAAGGAAATAAGTTCCTTGGTGGACAATGATATAACAAAACCAAGATGGCGGCACGGCGCCGGCGATACTACGCCAGCGCCAAAACGGAACATTTGGAACTATAGCTGTCACAGCCGGACGTAATCTCTCTAGCTAGCGATATTGTAAACTCTCGAAATATTGTCAAACGAACATACTGCTTACAATAAGCAGGGTGATTTACGAGACGCGAGACTAAGCGGACGTGTTTTTGTGTACGTGCTTAAATGAAATATCTATAAACAGTTACGACAAATATTTTAATAATTATATGCGGCGTCAGTTAAAAACTAATTAAAGTGTGTCACCTGTGACTAGTGCCATAGCAACTTTTATGTGCAAGATGAACTGAATCTTTTGTTTTACATTGACAATAAATAAAGTGTTGTGGTTAGGATGTCTAACCCAGGATCCCAACCAGGATCTAACCCAGGATCGAGCCCATTTGGTCGTAGTCAATTACTACGGCGAAGTCCTCCGCCAACGCCTACCGAACAATTGCCCCCGAGTGCACCAAATCCACCACCACCTGTACCAGCACCTGAGGAGAATTGTTTGCCGAGTGATGTTGTCAGCACGCCAGAGATCCAGAAATGGTTACTATCTATTGATGGCATTCTGACCGAAGTCTGCGGTATTGTTGGTGAAGGAAAAATGAACTCGGACCAGAAGCAACGCGTCGTAAACCTTTGCCGGAAGGTCCAAAGTGGGACTTCTCAGATGGCTGTGCTTTACCAGTCGGTGAAGCAGAAAATGCTCCAGTCCCACAGCACCGTTCAGCACCTACAGCTTCAGAAGAACATGGCGAACTCTCTGGACCAGGTCAAAGAAGTAATAGAGTCAAAGATGAATACGCCCAACAATTCCTACGCTAGCATGGTGAAGAAAGGCTCCGACAATTTCGTCCGTCCTGCAAATCTGAGTTCTATTGCCATTTATCCCAGCGATAAAACTAAAACTAGTGACGACACCAAGTCACTAGTTCAGAAGTTAATATCTCCCGAGCAACTCAAGCTCCAGGTTCGTGGCCTGAAAAAGGTGAAAAATGGGGGAGTACTAATCAGCACGGAAAACAAAGGCGATATAGAAAAATTAAAGAATTCGGAGACGATATTTACCTCGGGTCTTACAATAGAAGAACCTTCCAAACGACGCCCTAGGGTTTCCGTCATTGGTGTTCCCGTAGCCCTTACTGAAAAGGAGGTTTTCGACTGCATTTACGAGCAAAACCTATCGGATAAATTGCCGAATACAACTCGTGAATCCTTCCTTGAAAACATTAAACTGAGCCATAAATCCGGTAAGAAAGGTCTTCCTACTTGCAACTACATTTTGGAAGTACCCGCTGGCATAAGAAAATTGCTGGTAAACCAGAGCAGAATATTTATAAATTGGACCTCATGCCCGGTGAGAGATTTTACTATAGTCACCAGGTGCTATAATTGCCAGCAGTTTGGCCACGCAGCCAAGTTTTGCCGTGAAACGAGTCCTACTTGCAACCACTGTGCAGAGACGGGACACTCCGTGAAGGAATGCAGCAGAAAATCTTCTCCCCCCCAGTGTGCGACGTGCAATAGATTTAAGAGGAAATGTGACCATTCAACCGGTGATGTAAGTTGCCCGGCACGTAAATATGCAGAGACCAACTACATAAACTCAATAGACTATGAAGGCGCCTAAGAGCGCCACAGTATAGTATATTTAATAGGCACACAAACAGGTAGCTTATAGTTTTCTTTTATTTCTTCTTAGTTAGTAATTATCATGAGCAATCAGATAATAAGTGATCTAGATAGTTTTACTGTGTCCGAATCCAAAATCTGCAATGTTGAGGACTGTAAATACCTACTTAATTCTGGCGACAAATCACTTACCTTGCTTACACAAAATATTCGCAGCATAAACCGAAATATGGACGGTTTTGAAGTTTTTTTACAAAGTCTTGATATAAGCTGTGATGTTATTGTACTAACAGAGTGTTGGTTGTCAAAACAGACAGTCAACTTACCATCACTGGAGGGTTTTTATTCATACAAAACAGACAGAAACACCAACCAAAATGACGGAGTTGTAGTCTATGTTAAAAATAATTTACGATCTGTCAAAGAAGAACCACTATCCCAAGAAAGCAATTGCTTATTCATCAAAATTATTCCCGATACAGTAGTGATGGCTATTTATAGGCCGCCCTCTCATAATATCGACAGATTTTTAGACTCACTCGACACAAACTTAAAAACCATAAGTACTTTCAAAAATATAATACTTGTAGGAGATATCAACATAAACATTTCCTCCGAGAAACCCGATACCCACACACACAATTACCTAAATATTTGTGCATTTCATGGACTCTTACCAGCTCACTATTACCCCACACATCAAAGCGGTTCTTGCTTAGACCATATCATTCTAAAATCAAAAAATCCATCTAAAACATTGGTTACTAACTCTGCGCTTACCGATCATCAAGCTGTTTTACTAACAATGCAAATAAATTCACCTAGAAAAAACTGCGAGCGTAGCTACACTAAAGTCAATATGACAAAACTTGAAACTGACATACGCGGCATTAATTTTAACCCTATTTACGATTCTGTTGATGCAAATATCGCGTTACAGTATTTCATAAATTCCTTACAATATGTAATAAAGAAAAACACTTTCACTAAGAAAATCCCTAGAAAGTATAGTTGCATTAAACCGTGGATCACACCCGGTCTCGTTCGTTGTATAAGACACAGAGACAAACTTCACCTAAAATCAAAACTTGCACCAAATGATCTAATACTTTCTGTTACCTATAAAAGATATCGTAATTTCTGTAATAAACTGTTGAAAAAACTAAAAAACCAGTACGACAAACATGAACTCGAGAGGGCGGGGAAAAATAGTAAACTTGTGTGGAAATTTATAAAAACCAATACACTGAGGTCAAAAAATTCCGAACCTCCGTTGGATTTACTGACATCTGAAATTAACCCATCCGAAACAGCAAATAAGGCTAACCACTTTTTTGTCAACGTTGGTAAAAACTTGGCTGAAAAATTCATGAATATCAGAACTCCTCCTACTCAAAACCCAACAGGGACATCCTCCACGTTGAACTCTTTTGTCTTACTGGATACGGACGTCAACGAAGTTGTTAGAATTATAAACGGCTTAAAGGATGTCTGCGCAACGGGGTGGGATGATATACCCAATAACGTACTAAAAAGATTTCAACACCTACTGGCCCCCCCGCTTACCCACATCTTTCAGCTATGTTTATCTAATGGGATATTCCCAAAATTGCTAAAAAAGTCTGTGGTCACACCTATTTTCAAGTCTGGCGACAAAATGAGTGTGAATAACTACAGACCCATTTCAGTACTAACGGGTATATCAAAAATTTTGGAAAAGATAATAAATAGTAGACTAATTAAATATCTGGAAGATAACAAGCTTCTTTCAGACAATCAATTTGGGTTTAGGCCCAAAAAATCCACTAGCCAAGCAGTAAATAAATTGATCAATTACGTTTCTACAAATCTGGACAGGGGTATGTATACAGTTGGTATTTTTCTAGACCTTGCTAAGGCATTTGACACTATTTCTTGCACTAGTCTTTTGCAGAAGCTTGAAACTCTTGGGATAAGAGGAGCGCAGCTTTTACTTTTATCTGATTATCTTAGTGATCGACAGCAATGTGTAAAAATTGGTCCGCACACAAGTTCTGATCTTTCTAATACTCGTTTTGGAATTCCACAAGGCAGTATATTAGGGCCAACATTATTTTTAATCTATATTAATGACCTGTGCAGCCTCCCACTCAAAAATGGTGTTGTAATGTCTTATGCAGATGATACTGCTCTGTTGTTTGCAGCTAAATCAAGAGCAGAGGCCTATGAACATGCTCAGAATGGTTTTAACACTGTATCTAATTGGCTCCAAGATAATTTTCTAACACTGAATGCTGATAAAACAAAATACATTTCATTTACTATGAGAAATACTAACACACCGCTTACTAACTTAGTCATTAACGCGCATACCTGTAGCACGTCCGCTGACACTGCATGTTCTTGCCCTACTTTAGAAAAAGCTGACCATTTGAAATATCTTGGTGTCACAATTGACTCCAATTTAAATTTCCGTAAACATATCGAGTTACTATGCACTAGAGTTCGCAAACTAATATATGTTTTTAAGTATTTACGTAATGTAGCCGAGTATAAATTAATAAAACAGGTTTATTTAGCTTTGTGTCAGTCTATTCTAACGTATTGCATAACGTCCTGGGGTGGCGCGGGAAATTCAATTCTTCTCCCTCTAGAACGTGCTCAAAGAGCAATTCTAAAGGTCGCTACCTTTCGTCCGTTTAGATTTCCGACACAGCTGCTCTACAAAGCATGTAATGTGCTCACAGTACGGCAATTATTTGTTCTTCACATTATACTGCAGCAGCACTCTACCCTTCACTATGACCAAGTTCCTTCCGATAGGAGAAGGAAGGACCTGGTTTGCTCAAAGCCTCAAACTAAACATGCTTTTGCTAGTCGATTCTATGTGTTTTTAGGTCCTTTTCTGTATAATAGACTGAACAAGAAACTAAACTTCTATTGTCTAAGTTATAGGAAATGTAGATTTGTAATATCAGATTATTTAGCGACACTTAATTACACGGACACGGAAAAACTTCTAGAAGTCTTAGTTTGATTATGTTATGCCCTCGTATCTACTTTGTACACATCTCCTACCTAAAATTAGTTGTAATGTTTATTGTTTTTGTACCAGTTTGATTTTTGTTGTAATTGTTATTAGATTTATTTTATTCTGAAAACTTTTACTGTCCTAATTAAATTATGCAATGTAAAGTGATGGCCTGAAACACAGGTTTAAATAAACCTAGATCAGGTAGGTCGCTACCTAACATTTGTTTTGACAATTTCGTTACCAGCAACGGCAGCAACTGTTTTATATATTGTAATCGTAGTTTAATTATAAGCACTAATTATACAATTGTTAAAAATAACTCTACTGCACTTAAATGTATACTTTTGTAAACCTTCTTCTTTTAAATAAATTATTCTTTTTAAAAATTATTCTTATTCTAATAAAACGCATTATTTTTCGTGAAATGCATGCGATGGTAGTCAACTCATGCGGTGTGGAGGGAAGGAAGGGTCCCCCTTGCGCAGTGGTACCACTCTCATGAAAAGATAATGTACCATTCCTGAGAAATACCGATTAATATAACCTAACCTTAAAACACTTCATATTCCCCTAAAAAGCGTAGTCGACGGAGCCCCGCTTCGCGGGGGTATTTCCGAGTGCAGGGTTTAAAGGAACCTATCTAACCTAACGGGGGGGCTTCCCCAAGTCCCGATTATGGGGGCAGAGCAGAGATACTTCCGTATGTTCAGTTGACAATATTTCGAGAGTTTACAATATCGCTAGAGAGAAACACGTTTTATTATAATATAACGTGTTTGACAATTTTACGGTAACATATATGTTCTGACTTCTGTGAGCACAACTACCACGTTTTTTTTTAATAAGCTTTATTCATGACCTAGACCTGACCAAGTCTTTCAGTCGAATATATAAATAAATAACTAGACACAACATAAAATCTAAAACTATAAAACTGTTACTTATGTTTAACATTTTTTTTTTCTACAGTGTTGTAAACATATTTATACAAAGCATTTTAATAACTCCTATTTACTAATAGGTCCTGAACGTGGCGACAACTAGCACGAAACCATCAAACCACAGAGTACTTTCGGTACATTAAATGGCGACCGGCCACGCATAGGCATGATTTTGACGTCACACAAAAGTGATGCCGAATTTAGTCCTTGACAAACATTTAGACGTCTCTCTTTCCATAATTATGCAACTCTTAAAAAGTTAAAAAGAGACAAAACGCATTTTGACAAGTGTGCGTCGATATGTCAAATACTCACACATAAAATAACAAATATAAAGTAAAAAATACTAAAAAAAAAATACCGAACTAAGTATTCATGTCAAATGATTAAATGTCACAAGTAAATATTCATGTCAAATACACACACATAAAAAATAAAATAATAAAACGTAAAAAATAATAAAATACTGAACTAAGTATTCATGTCAAATCATTCAATGTCACAGTGTATAAAATAAAGGAATCAACAATAAACAAGCGAAGTCCGAAATTTCAACATTCACAGAGCAAATTTCATTGGAGCAGTTATTGGAGCAGTTAATCCCAAGCCTTTTTATCTTCGAGATAGTGATTGACATGATAGAAAGCTTTCAGGCATAGTTTTCGTTTAATATACGATTTGAATTTATTCAGGCTTAGTGCTTGAATATGGCTCGGAAGTTTATTGTAAAAACGTATATTGGCTTCTGAACGTACCCCCTACTTTTTTGAGTCTCGTTGCAGGAACAACAAATTTGTGTTTGTTCCTCGTATTTATATTGTGGATATCACTGTATTTTCAGAGTTGCAGTTCTCAGTTGAAGGTATTTCTTTTCGCCTGGCTAGACAAAAACTGTGATAGCTCGACTAATATACATGATATCGATAAGATCTTGAACCGATCAGAACCTATAGCACTCACGAATAATGTAGCTTTCTACCAGTGAAACAATTTTTTAAATTGGATCAGTAGATCCGGAGAATAATACACACACAATACTACATACAAACAAATTTTACCTCTTTTTAAAATATTGGTATAGATGTCACCGTAAAATTGTCAAACACGTTATATTACAATATTATGTGTTTCTCTCTAGCGATATTGTAAACTCTCGAATTATTGTCAACTGAACATACAGAAGTATCTCTGCCCCCATAATCGGGACTTGGGGCACTCCCCCGTTAGGTTAGTTAGGTTCCTTTAAACCCTGCACTCGGAAATAGGGGCTCCGTCGACTACGCTTTTTAGGGGAATATGAAGTGTTTTAAGGTTAGGTTATATTAATCGATATTTCTCAGGAATGGTACAGTATCTTTTAATGAGAGTGGTACCACAGGGCAAGTGAGACCCCTCCTTCCCTCCACACCGCGTGAGTTGACTACCATTGCATGCATTTCACGAAAAATAATGCGTTTTATTGTAAGCAGTATGTTCGTTTAACAATAATTCGAGACTTTACAATATCGCTAGAGAGATTACAATAAAACGTGTTTGACAATTCTACGGTGACATAGATATGCCATGGGATTGCGATGTAGTTATTTATTATCTGCCTGACTTTGACAGTGTCAAATACCGATAGACTTTTGACATTGACAATAGTCGTTCCAATACTACTAATATAGTAATCTGTGTTCCAATCTTCCAATCCTTTCTTTCTGTCACATTCCACTATTTCTTTCTACTCTATGTATCATTTTCACTATCACAGTAGACAGTAACTACGAATTGTTTGTTTAGTTTCGTTCACGTTTCGTTTATGTACTGTTTGTTAGCTCACTTTAGCCAAGCTTTCAAGCAGCAATATATAAAAGTACTCTGTGAAGCAGCAGAAATTAAATAATCACATAATTGCTGAGTTGTCGGTTAAATTAGGTTTGGATTGATAGTTGTAAGCTACAGAAGTGATTAATGATTATTTACATAGATAAATAAACTGTTCGAAAAATTAAATTATGTCGATTGAAATAGAATCTGCCGAGTGAGTGTTTCATGAATTAATGTATATTTATTGTTTTCGTAATTTCTGTAAATCGAAGTAATAAATGTCTATGAATTTCCAGTGTTATTCGGCTGATCCAGCAATACTTAAAGGAATCTAACCTCACTAAAACACTACAAACCCTGCAGGTATACGATCTTATTTATTATATATTTAGATAAATGATAGACCTCGCAGGAAATGGTGATGGCGGGACAAACTGGACAGAACCAACTAAGTACCGGTTTTCCACATTAGCCCTAAATTGAAAGATTTGGAAGTCATAGGGAGAGGCCTCAGCTTAGCAGTGAGATTACACAGGCTAAAATTAACAGATAAATGAGAGCATCAATGACCAAGAGCCAAAGACTGACCTGTAGCCTAATTCCATAACACTACAAAATTTATTGTTTATGTTGTCCTACAGATAGAAATTTTGAAGAAATTGTTAATGGGCCTTAAGGCCGGACTGAATACCAGTTTATATTTATATTTATACTTAATTTGCTTGTGCCCATTTTCAAGAATCAAGTTCATGTGCAAGACTGCAATAGCTATCGGGGGATAAAGCTCATCTCACACTTTCTTCTCTTATTCTTTTCTCTAACACTTTCGTACTATTATGAAAGTGGAGAGGAGGGTGAAATCCCCCAAAACCAGTTTGGGTTTATGCCAGGTTGACAAATGATAATGAGAAGCCGTTGCATTATAAAGCTTCCCACTAGGTGAACCTGGAACTGACACTTGGGGGAGGCCTATGTCTAACAGTGGACGTCTTTAGGCTGAAATGATGAGGAATGATGGACATCACATTTACACTTCGCCATTTGGGTGAGAAATATAGACTTACATGGTTCATTGATCTGGAGAAAGTATATCTAAAGGTACATTGGGATGTGTTTTGGTTTAGTGACAGAAAAAGGTATACCTACCTGGAAAGTATGTAGAGTTAATTCTTGCAATGTACAATCAATTTTGCACCTACATCTGGTCAGCTAAACACATGTTCAGTGATTTCTCCGTAGTGGTGGTCTCTCCAGTTCTGAAGCCATAGAGCACGATACTGCGCTCCTCCTGACGTGATAGCAAAATTGATCGGAGTGTTAAGCACAGAATGAACATTGGTAATTTGAAATGGAGTCAGGTCAAAGAGTACAATATGCGACTCCAGCATTCCCCTTGGCAAAGGGAAGGTTTGAGATGAAATTGTTATAATAAGGAAAGAGGTTGTGTGGTGATCTGTTATCAGGCTATATGTATACATGTGATGCGGAGGAATGTAGATAATATTGTAGTTTTATTTTATTTGATTGATTTCAATTTTAAGAAAAGTTAAGTTGTAAGAGAAGACCAAACAAAGGACAGATGGGCTGTGTGAAGGATAGACAGGCTAGATACTCGTAGATAGGAGTTGACTGTTGAGATGATGAGATGGGCTGTGTGAAGGATAGACAGGCTAGATACTCGTAGATAGGAGTTGACTGTTGAGATGATGAGATGGGCTGTGTGAAGGATAGACAGGCTAGATACTCGTAGATAGGAGTTGACTGTTGAGATGATGAGATGGGCTGTGTGAAGGATAGACAGGCTAGATACTCGTAGATAGGAGTTGACTGTTGAGATGATGAGATGGGCTGTGTGAAGGATAGACAGGCTAGATACTCGTAGATAGGAGTTGACTGTTGAGATGATGAGATGGGCTGTATGAAGGATAGACAGGCTAGATACTCGTAGATAGGAGTTGACTGTCGAGATGATGAGTTATAAAGGAATGTGTAAGAAGAAAGACATCCTGCACCGAGCCCAAATAAATTGGGTTAAGGGCAGGAAACTGCTGGAGATGCCCAAAATATGCATGATATGCCGATTTAAGCTAAAATATGCATTATCTTCAAAAACCAACCATAATTATGCAAATGCATATGTTACAGTTAAACCCGTTTTCTCTAGTTAAAACTAGTTTTTACAAACTGCCTCTGTTAGAACTAGTACTAACCCAAGAAGCCTAATCTACGTCTGCGAGGCGTACACGCAATCGAAAACTCTTTGTTTCTTTCTCATGGTTGAAGCTAGCGCTGTGTGCTCATTAGCCAACTCAGCAGTCGACGGAACTAGCGGAAGGTGCTTTTGTCGCTAAGCTAAGTCTCGCCATTTTCGACTTTACTTACTCTATAACTATATTAAGAGTATCAACAACAATGAATCCTACAGTCGTCCAACGAAGACGTCTAGACAGGGCAATCGTGCGGGGTGTGAGTAACTATCAAAAAGACAAAACAATAATTAATTCCATCAATAAAAATAATAATCGTTTATAACAGCAATCAGCAATAATTACTCAATCAGATTAGCAATGACTAGTACTACTAGACTAGTTGTAGGTACTAATACTCATTAACAATCAATAAATTAATAAAAAGTTCAAACAAATCAATACGAACAACGACAAGAATTAATTCCATCGAACTACTAACAACAATCGCTAACTAATTCCATCAGATTACTAACAACAATAATCATTAAAAAATAACGTTCCATCAATAATAATTATTCAATCAGATTAACAATAACTAAGTAATAATAATCATTAATCAATAGGTACCATTAAATTACTAATCACAATAATCGCCAACCAATATAATCTGATTGATAGCATTAAAAATCACTAATAATAACTAATCGTAATCAATATTTATGTCACCGTAAAATTGTCAAATACGTTATATTGTAATATCTCTAGCGATATTGTAAAGTCTCGAATTATTGTCAAATGAACATACTGCTTACAATAAAACGCATTATTTTTCGTGAAATGCATGCGATGGTAGTCAACTCACGCGGTGTGGAGTGAAGGAGGGGTCCCCCTTGCCCAGTGGTACCACTCTCATGAAAAGATACTGTACCATTCCTGAGAAATATCGATTAATATAACCTAACCTTAAAACACTTCATATTCCCCTATAAAGCGTAGTCGACGGAGCTATTTCCGAGTGCAGGGTTTAAAGGGAACCTAACTAACCTAACGGGGGGGTGCCCCAAGTCCCGATTATGGGGGCAGAGATACTTCCGTATGTTCAGTTGACAATAATTCGAGAGTTTACAATATTGCTAGAGAGTAACACGTTATATTGTAATATAACGTGTTTGACAATTTTACGATGACATATATAAGCACAAACTTTGTGACAGAAATGAATCGCTGCAGAACCGACTCCACGTAGTCTTTTCTGCCCTACCCCTAGAGTGTAATTTAAGCCCGCGTAGGCGCGGAGGGGCGAGGCGGGCCGCGAGCTGAGGACCAGGTGGCTTTAACACTCGCCGCCGCGGCTGAGGCTGGCCGGCCTCAGCCGGCCAGCAAGCCGAAGTTGCGGTGGTGTGTTAAAACCCTCTGCGACGATAAGCTCGCGTGTGACCGCCGGAGCCCCGCAGCGCCGGAGCCGTGACAGAAACCATGCCTGCTGCATGCTTGCTGCATGCTTGCTGTATGCTTGCTGTATGCTTGCTGCATGCCTGCTGCATGCCTGCTGCGTGCTAGCTGCATGCTTGCTGCATGCTTGCTGTATGCTTGCTGCATGCCTGCTGCATGCGTGCTGCTTGCTAGGCAACTTTTAAGTGTTTTTACGTTAGGTTTACAAAAAATCGTTTTTCTCGGAAACGGTGACAATTTCGGGATTTTGAACTTCGGGATTTTAAGTTTCGGGCAAATGAACTTTCGGGATTTCGAACTTCGGGATTTTAAACTTTCGGGCAAATGATCTTTCGGGTATTTGAACTACGGGATTTTAAACTTCGGGATTTTAAACTTAGGGTTTATAAACTTCGGGATTTTAAACTTTCGGGCAAATGTACTTTCGGGATTTTAAACTATCGGTCAAACAACCATTCGGCGTTTCAATTTTCGGGATTTCGTCCATCGGTATTTTAAAATTCGGTCTTTTAAAATTCGGGATTATGATACGTACCCACCATAACACATATAGGAATGACGTCTTAGCAAAAGTTGTTCGGTCTGATGGGCACTTCCTGTTGACTTCTAAAAAATCGAAGATCAGAAACATCTGATGTGAAAATTATTGCAAAGCTATCACTAATTTCACTGTATAATTATAAAATAACATAAGCTGGGACTACATCCACGCAGTGAAGGCGGTTACAGTTTAGGAATGATTTTCGATGACGATCGTATATTGTCTGAGCAAGTAGCGAAATCATAGCTGAGTGTTCGATAGTTAGTACCGCATCGCTCGATAGATGGCAGCACAGGAAAAATTAGAAGTCGCTATGGTTTCGTTACATGCATTTGGTTGGGTCCGGAGGAACATTTTTATTTTGTGAGCAGCGCACCTACCGGAATTAGTTGTCACTAATTATTAATATACGGGTTGTGAAGTATTTCGGTGTGGTATTATTTACGATCCCTCTCCAAGTCGACCCTCGAATATACATGGTCCTTGTCGAGTCGATACGGCCGCGAGTGTTTTGGTGATCACCGGTGGTGGTAGTGATTGCCACCCTACGCGTCGTTACTGGGCAGTGGATCGCTGTCCAGATCAGCCCCTTCAGCGGGTACCAGGTGAAAGGTGCCCAGGAGTTGGAGGTGGAGCCGGGTGGGACTGGAGCCAGAGCAGAGGAGCAGCCTGTTGGAGCCAAGGCAGTCTGGACTGGCTGTGACACCCTGGAGGAGCAGCACGCGCGAGGGAGGTGAAGCGGACCTTAGTAAGCGGCTAAGCAGAGGGCGTCACTTGTATGGTGCAAGTGTCGATCATCAGTGTGAGTGAGTGAATAATTGTGAAGAAAAATCGTGAGTACATTTAAATAATAATCTAAAAAGTGCATTTCTGTTTACCTCGGACTTGTAAAATATTTCCGTTAAAAGTGGTTGGAACGGGGAACCTATGCCCAAATTCCAGAAAAAGTCAATTCTCAAACACTTGTAAAAATTTAAAAATCGTGATCGTGACTGAAGTTTGTTGGAGATAAATTTGAAGAAGTTCGAAGTGTTTAGAGACATTATATCTATCATAAAAGTCTTTTATTTTTAAAGTGTTGCTATTTGTATTTCCTATTGTATTTGTTGTTATTGTTTATAAACATGGATGCCTATAATGATATTCAGGATGACATTAAGTCCAAAATTGTAAAAGCTACAATTAATTTTAAGAAGTGTCCAAAGGATCGACTTACGGTCTCATACCTACATAGAAACACGTTTGGAAAGTTTGGAACAACATTGGAATATGTTTTTACACTACGCACTTAAAAATAATTAGCGAAATTAAACGATCTGATTTATATAGTTCAAACTATCACAAAGATTGTGTGTATGATGAGGTAGAAGAAATATATTTGCTACACAAAAGTGATCTTAAAGAAATGTTATGTGCAGGTAAAACGGTACAATATAGCGTTACACATAGTAGTTCAGGAAATAGTAAGGAAGTTTCTAATTTTAAATTACCGGAAGTAAAAATTCCTGTGTTCTCTGGTAAATACCTCGAGTGGCAGACCTTTCGGGATTTATTTGTCGGGTTAATTCATAATAATAAACGGCTGGATGATGCACAAAAAATGTATTATCTCAAGGGGTATTTGACGGGAGACGCAGAACACTTGTTGAGAAATGTAAATGTTACTTCCGATAATTATCAGGCAAGCTGGAAAAAGTTAGAATCGATGTATAATAACAAAAGATTTATGGCAAATTTTATGGTATTTTAAAACGATTATTCGCTCAAAGGGTTTTAACGGTAGAATCGGCTACGGATATTAAAAGGTTAATCAGCACTACATCGGACTGTTTGGGGTCATTACAAAATTTAGGTATTGATGTGGCGTCCTGGGATATCTTGATAATTCATGTAGTTAGTTCAAAATTAGATAAAGATACCAGAAAAGCCTGGGAATTACATGCAGCTTCCGATCCCACAGATGATTTGTCTACGTTTAAACAGTTTAGTGACTTTTTAACAAGTCGCTTCCGCGGTTTGGAAAATCTGGATGGCAAAATAGATAGAAACCCTAAAACCACACAGTCATTTCATGTATCAAAAGACAAACAAAGTGTTACTTGTGCATATTGTTCAGCCGATCATCGAATTTCATCTTGTCCAAAGTTTTCTAAAGAATCTGTTGATAGTCGTCGAAATATTGTACAAGAAAAGAATTTATGCTTTATTTGCCTAAATAGTAACCACTCTGCTAAGTTCTGCAAAAACACTCACAGGTGCCAGGTGTGTAAACGCCGCCACCATTCTTTGTTACATCCAACGGGTGGGGTGGGTCGGCATCAGTTATTGGTGAGGGTAGTTCGGCTGCTCGCGAGGGAACCTCATCGATGGCTAATGAGGAAAAAGATGTTGCCGCGCAAGCGGAGGATAAACCACTAGTCGCATGTTTTTCGACAGGAAATAACAAACAAGCGGTGTTATTAAGCACAGCCTTATTAAAGGCTGAGTCAAAACATGGGACTTACCGGGTAGTAAGGGCGTTGCTGGATCAGGGATCTCAGGGATCCTTTGTAACGGAATCCATGGTCCAGTATTTGGGTTTGAAGAAAATACCTTCAAAAAATACGGTGGTGGGTGTGGGTGGAGATAAAAGTACTACGTCGACTGCCAAAGTAGTTGTCACGATTGGCTCAAGAATAGATCCAACGTTCAAACTGCAGGTAAACGCTTACGTTCTGAAATCGGTTACGGCTTTTCTCCCGTCTACTAAGGTATCAAGGGTAGAATGGGTAGACTTAATCGATACCGAGTTGGCAGATCCGGAATATTTCAGGCCTAATAAAATTGATATTTTATTGGGTGCTGATATATACAGCCAGGTTATTCGGGACGGGGTAAAGAAGAACTCAAGCGGGACGCTCTTAGCGCAGGGCACCGCTTTAGGCTGGATATTGTCGGGGGCAGTCGAAGTGGACAGTGGTCCTAATATCCACTCACATATAACCGTGATGCATTCCAGTGTCCAAGATGATGATCTGTTAAGAAAATTTTGGGAATTAGAGGCGGAACCATCGGCAAAAAGGATGCTCACGGAGGATGAAGTCAAATGTGAACAATTGTTTACGACTTCTACATTGCGGAATGAAGATGGTAGATACATCGTACGATTGCCGTTGCGGGATGCAAAGCTGGTTGGCAAGTTTGGCGAGTCAAAGAGTATAGCTGAAAAAAGATTAAAAAGCTTAGAATTAAAATTAGGAAGGGATAATCAATTAAAACAAGATTACAAAAAGGTTATACATGAATATTTAGAATTACAACATATGGAAAAGGTATCACAAGATAAAATAAAAATTCAAGAAGCCTTAAACTTACCACACCACGCCGTCGTCCGCGCGGATAAGGATACTACAAAGGTGCGAGACGTATTCGATGCCTCCTGTAAAGGTTCAAATGGAATGTCACTTAACGACAATTTATTGATTGGACCCACCTTGCAGGCAGAACTTCGGCATATTATAATGCGTTGGAGATCCTATAAGATATGTTTAGTTGCCGATATCATTAAAATGTATCGACAAGTTTTGGTGGACCGCAAAGACACGATATTCCAACGCATACTTTAGAGGGATAGTCCTGAAAAGAAAATAGAAGAGTACGAGCTGAAGACGGTGATATTCGGTACTGCATCAGCACCGTATTTGGCAGTTCGTGCACTTCACCAAGTGGCATATGACGAGTGTGAAGATCGTCCTGAAATAAAGAAGATAATTTTAAATGACTTTTACATGGACGATTTGATGACTGGAGCTGAAAACATAGAAAAGGGCATCAAAATCTTCACAGAAATGAATGATACTTTGAGTAAAGGCGGATTTAAGTTGCAAAAGTGGATGAGCAATAGTAAAGAATTATTAAATATTGTAAGAGATAAGAATGGATCTACAGATGAAGAGCTAAGAATAAAAATGGATGATATAACTAAAATATTGGGACTTACATGGAATTCAAGCGAAGACTTCTTCCAATACTCTCTGGAACTCCCGACGATTACTGGACCTGTAACAAAAAGAAAAATTATTTCAGAAATATCGCGTTTGTTTGACCCTCTGGGGTGGTTAGCGCCTAGCATAATATTATCTAAAATATATATACAGAAATTGTGGTTAGCAGGGTTAGATTGGGATCAAGAAATTCCAAGCAATTTAGAACAAGAATGGAGTACTTACCATCATAGCTTGGCTTCTCTGGTTCACATTAAAATTCCTCGATGGTTACACACTGGTCCAAATATCATGAAGTCCGAGTTACACGGATTTTCAGACGCATCAAAGTTAGCGTATGCAGCAGTCGTTTACCTTAGGGTGGTGGATAATTTGGGAAATATTCATACGTCGCTAATAACAGCCAAAACAAAGGTAGCACCTATAAAACAAGTGTCTATCCCAAGACTGGAACTCTGTGGAGCAGTTTTAGTCACTAAACTAATAGCGGAAGTAGGTGAAGTTATGGGTATACCAAGGGCTGATTGGCATGCATGGACCGACAGTGAAGTAGTATTGGCATGGTTAAATTGTCATCCATGCCGCTGGAAAACATTTGTAGCCAATCGGGTTTCTGATATTCTAACCACATTAGATACGTATCACTGGGCACATGTGTCAACTAAGCAAAATCCAGCAGATTGTGCTTCGCGGGGTGTTGCTCCTTCAGAACTTGTAGGTACTTCCATATGGTGGGAAGGGCCGAGCTTCCTAAAGGATCCGGATGTCGAATACAAAAGGCCCAAACATCTTGTTACGCGATTAGAAGAAATCAAGGTACACACATCTACGTTGGATGTGACCTTTTGGAACAGATTTTCGACACTGCCAAGAATGATCCGAGTTATAGCGTATTGTCGCCGGTTTTTAAGACTACGAAGGCAAGGAATCAGGCAGAAACATTTGAGTAAGCAAGAACTGGAAGAAGCAACAGAGATATGTATAAAGAAATGTCAAGAAGAAGGGTTCGCCAATGAATTAGAAGAATTGAATAATCAGAAATATCAGGGAAAGGGGAGTCTAAAATCATTAAATATATTTTTGGATTCTAAGGGAATCATAAGAGTTGGAGGGCGGCTTGAGATGTCCCAATTAAATTATGACAGAGTTCACCCCATTTTGATCCCGAAAGAGTCGTTTCTCACAAGACTCCTAATTGCCGATGCACATCAGAAAACCATGCATGGTTGTCCGCAATTTGTGATAACCTATTTGCGGTCCAAATATTGGATTATAGGAGTTAAGCTTTTAGTTAAAAAGCATGTAAGGGAATGTGTTAAATGCCTGAGACATGCATCTAAGGTTAGAACACAATTAATGGGACAACTACCTTCGGCACGGGTTACACCCAATAAGCCATTTCTGTGTAGTGGAGTGGATTACGCGGGCCCCATTAATATTAGGGTTTCAAAAGGTCGAGGTAACAAATCTTACAAGGGCTACATAGCATTGTTCATATGCATGTCTACGAGAGCAGTGCATTTAGAAGCGGTCAGTGAACTGAGTACAAAGGGTTTTCTGGCTGCGTTCAAGAGATTTGTGGCAAGGCGGGGTCGATGTGCTGAATTGCACAGCGACAATGGCACAAATTTCGTGGGAGCAGCACGAGAATTACGGCATTTATTCACGGAAGAAAAATCCAATTTGAATTTAGAATTAGCAGACGAGCTTGCCACCAATGGTACTGAGTGGCACTTTATCCCTCCACACTCGCCAAACTTTGGGGGCCTTTGGGAGGCAGGGATAAAGTCCACAAAATATCACCTTAACAGGGTGGTAGGAGACTCCACGCTAACCTATGAAGAAATTGCGACGGTGTTGGCTCAAATAGAAGCATGCCTTAATTCGAGACCATTATCCTATGTCGAGGATCAAGATAAGTTAATGATTTTAACTCCAGGTCATTTTCTGGTGGGGGAACCACTCGTTGTACCTCCAGACTCAAATTATGAAGGATGTAATACTAGTAGTTTGCAACGATGGCAACTCCACCAGAGAATGATGCAGGATTTCTGGCGTCGATGGTCGCACGACTACCTTCACCAATTCTTGCAGAGACATAAGTGGGCTTACAAAACCCCGGAACCATCCATTGGTGAAGTGGTCTTAGTGAAGGAAGATAACTTGCCCCCTGGCAAGTGGTTACTAGGTAGGATTACAGCAAAACATCTGGGATCAGATGGTGTTACCCGGGTTGTTACGTTACGCACACAGTCGTCTACTATAAAAAGACCGACGTCCAAATTATGTGTGCTCCCTGTAACCGATTGAACTTGTAACTTTAGTCTTAAACAATACACCTTAGGTTATATTTTTGTTAATTGTTAGTATACTTAAGGCTTAGATGTAATGACTTCGTTGTTAAGTTGGTTAAGCTTCTCACCAATGACATTGACACACCCATGTTCAACCAATTCAAATTATTTTGTCACGGTGGGCGGTGTTGAAGGACATTGGGCAGTATGTCCTTGGTGGGCGGTATGTCTGAGCAAGTAGCGAAATCATAGCTGAGTGTTCGATAGTTAGTACCGCATCGCTCGATAGATGGCAGCACAGGAAAAATTAGAAGTCGCTATGGTTTCGTTACATGCATTTGGTTGGGTCCGGAGGAACATTTTTATTTTGTGAGCAGCGCACCTACCGGAATTAGTTGTCACTAATTATTAATATACGGGTTGTGAAGTATTTCGGTGTGGTATTATTTACGATCCCTCTCCAAGTCGACCCTCGAATATACATGACGTTGAAAATTTGACTCTACTGGCCAAAACTCCCATTTATTATTTTTATTTTATCGAATAAATATTATTATGTCTTCGGGCTTATGTTATTTGAGTGTTTAATTTCCTTTTCCATTTATCTTCGTGACTCGGGGCCTACCCGGTAACGCAGGGTAGCAGTCACTTAGATTTTAATTGATATAATAATGAAAACAATTTTTAACCCGCTCTTTACTGCATGTTTTATTAAGGAGTTGAGTATGACAATAAAAAATGCAGGCGTAGGTATAATGAGAGATTTTCATTTTAAGAATTAAAAAAAAAATAGTTTCCAAGAACTCTGTAGATGGCGTTGACCCGACTACGTTACTAGTGTCAAAGTCAAAACGCTTGGCATGGTTGCCAGCTTAAGGGTTTTGCCCTTAAGTTTAGGCACTAGAATTGTTAAAAGGGACATTTTTAGGGACAAGAATTTTTAGGGGGGGCTCCAAATATTTTTGGCATTTTTTTAAATAGTTCTTGCTATTAAATTGATAACAAAGCGTGTGTTTGTAGTTTTGTGCATAGAATGACGACGTAGACAGCTGGTCGTAGGCCTCCCCCATGGTATGCCACATCAGTGATCTTCCGCTTTTGCAATCCAGTCGCTTCCAGCCACCTTTTTCATGTCATCGGTCCATCTGGCCGGTAGTCTCCTAACACCGCCTTTGCCGAGCCGTGGCCTCCTTTCAAGGACCCGTCTACTCCATCGACTATCAGTTCTGCCGCAGACGCCCGCCCACTGCCACTTCAGCTTGCTACTCTTCTGGACTATTTCAGTCACTTATGAGTTACGAAACAATTTAGGAACTAAACAAGACAAGTAGGTACATTTAAAAAATTCTATAATTATTTTAGGGGTTCATTTCTTTCCATCTCTTCTGGTGTTTTGCCTTCTCCGGTCAAACAGATAAACTATTATTAGAATCCAATCTGAGATAGAATAAATTAATCTCTGTTGAATTTTGAGCCTAAGAAAATACCTACAATACTAAACATTGATGAACTTACTTGGTTGTAAAGTGTTACAACCACACCACTATCAGTGGATAGTTTTTTTTTTTTTTTTTTTTTTTTAATCATTTATTTCAACTAGACCATTACGGCACTTTTGAATGTCGATAAAACGAAAAATAAAGCGAAGCTACAGTCACAGACACAAGGCATAATAACTTGAGAAAGTACTGTAGTTGCCCATTCCCTAACGTAGATCTCTATGGAGAAGAACGGGCAAGAAACTCCATGGACACTCTTTTCAATCAAAAATGTTGTTACAAAATCTTGGTTACATCTTTCATGTTGAGATTATACATATATGTGAGAACGATGTAGAAAGACGTGCACAATAAGAGCGTCCAGAGTAAAAATAAATAAATCAACAATTAAAAATAAAGCAATTCAAATGATCCACGGCAGCTAAGAGATGACCAGTCCCGACTGACAGCGCCCGTTCACGAACATGACGCATGAATCAGCGCCATTCAATTCAACCATATTGTAGGGAACTAAATGACCCGACCCACCCGCCACCATCAGCAAGACATTTAAGCGAGCATGACATTCTCTCAGCCACCAAGGCATATTCAAGTCAATGAAACATAACTAAATGCAAATGGTAGCTTTACGGTACATGGTACTCACACATGTGTTATGCAATTATACAATACTAAGAGATGGAATCTATACAATGCAAGAATATTTTTACAATCTTCTGCAGCTACCACAATAATTGTCCAATAAGTTTGCATCTAAGGTTGCGGAGCAGGACCAGCATTTAGCCAAGCATTTTTATCCTCAATGTAATCCCCCAGCTTATAATATGCTTGCCTACATAGTGTGCGTTTTACACAAGATTTAAATTTCGTCTCATTCAGTTGTAGAATGTGGGGAGGTATTTTATTGTAACATTTTAAACAGTACCCCATGAAAGATGAATCTACTTTAGCAAGCCTGAAACCTGGCTGAACTAGTTGGTCCCTATTTCTAGTATTATAGTGGTGTCTGTCACCTCTTTTACTGAATAAATGCAGATTTTTCCTAACGTACATGATGTTTTCATAGATGTATTGACAAGGTACTGTCATGATATTAATTTCCTTAAACAGTTCTCTTAGAGAATCGCATATCGATAGTAGTATTCTTACAAAATCATTTGGTTTAAAGAGTGCTGAGCATATAGTGCGAATGTCTTTTTATGGTCCGTCCAGGTTTAAAATGTACGATGGCTTGTACCCATTGCGCTTTACGACTTTCATCTTTATGAAAAAGATGCATGCCTTCATTTGTACACAAATCCACAAGGCAACGACTTCTCTTCTTTTTCTCTTGGGACATTTTCTTTCTGGCGTGGAAAACCCTAAAAATACTGGTAAGTATTGTTTTATTTTTCCTTGTTGTTCGTTTCGTTTTACGTTCTCAAAATAACATACAAGTGAAATAATCAAAAAATTATGTCACGTTCCGTTCCTTCCAGTAACGTACCCCGGTCAGCGCCATCTATCCAGCGACTAGGAGAGTTAAAAAAGAAAATCCCTCATTATATATTTTTTAAACTTTCGAAAAAAATATTTCAAGTTAATCCGGTCTTCTACAAGCTTCCACCCATAATTTACACCTCAAATGTTAAAATACAATACATATATTCAATACATACACATATTATAAGTATGTTAATAAATATATGTAAAGAAATTAGTATTTCTTTATTTGTTCGTAGATAAAACAGTTACTGTTTTATCTTCATTAGAACTAGATGGCGTACAAGTGTCATGGCGGTACGGTAGATAAAGCAGTCGGGTTTTGAAGTAAAGCGAAAGTGAGGTTAATATGATTAAAAGAACAGGTTACAGGTTTATTAGTGATAAAGGGATCGACAAGTGTAATAATAAACTTTAAATGTCGTTTCTTTGTTATTTCAGGTAAGATACACATGATTCGTATTGTTTTAGTCATTAAAAAGTGTATCTAAATTTATGTTAAAATAAACTTTGTTATTTCAGAGCAACACAACGTTTATTATTGAAGACCCTCAATATCATTATCGAATTGTCTTATATATATTCTCACCGAAAGAATTTGCTACAGACCACCAAACTGAACAACTTTTACTATAGGACCAACTCGAGACAGATTTAAGTTATTTAGATGGCATTTTCGTAACCAGCACCCCAATTTACCTCAGAATTGACTCCCATATCATAGTATTACATTTAAATTGACGACCGCCATCTTGGATTTCAAAAAGGATGGCTTTTTTTTAACAAGCACCCCTATTAAACTCAAAATTGACGTCCTTATCAAAAAATTACGTCCGCCATCTTTGATTTCAAAAAGATGGCGTTTTCATAACAAGCACTCCAATTAAACTCAAAATTGAAATCCATATCTTTTTATTATAATAACTAGCTTCTGCCCGCGACTTCGTACGCTGATCCTGTTGCTTATGCCAGCGACAACGGGGTCGTCAAAATCGAAGATCTTAATCTGATGTCGAATTCTAAGAGCCCGGGGACGGGAAAATAGCGTGGATCTATCCCACCTAAGCAACACATACCGTTTTTCTTTTTGCCATTTAACAGCTTCAAAAAAATTACAATTTTGAACCATACCTCCGATGGCGGAATATGTGGCGTATTCAATCATAGGAGTATACGTAAATACACTCCGTTCCTTATCAACCCAAGGAAGGTCGCCATGCCCTACGGTTATTTATCTTGAGACACATCCGATTCTTCAGATGATATCGACATTCTGTTCAGAGAATGTTGAAGTCTTCGCGCTCTTCTTCTCTCTCTTCATGCCGTACTCCAGCAATTCTTTCTGTCTCACTTTCTAACTGATTATGAATATTTTGTTGAGTGCGTGTTCAGGGCAATGTATGATAATCTCGAGCAGCAGTTAGTCGCGCATCACGTTCATCACTCGTTTCAAAAGATTTGTTAGTAGATGTGCGAATACGCTGAAAAATCAAGCGTGATTCTGTATCGGTAAACGTCTCCGACTCGCGAGACAATGCATGACGTTCAAGATCAGCGGTCAGTCTTCACTGGTCTCTACTTCTCTAGAGACCTGGATGTAGATGCGTTAATGCGCTGAGGCTTCGCGATCTGAAGAGGTTTCCACGGAGCAAGTTGCAGCCTGATGTTTTCGAACAGCATCAAATCTCTCCTGACGCTCTTCGGTAGATTCTTGGGATCTTGTGATCCTCAATATTTTAGCTCCTTTGGGAAAGTTTTGAACTTTGGGAAAGGTTTGACCTCTTTCTAGACATGTTTATAGTTTTGTTGTGAAGATATAATATGTGAATGTTATTATATTTTGTTTTAATTAAAATACTTAAATAAATAAATAAAATAAATAATTTCATAAATATTGTTTACTTGTGACAACCCTGGCCGATGCGTTACTGTCTAGACGATGTCGGCATTTTACACGAGATCAAAGGCGTCGTCCTACTGTATGATTTTATACTGTGCTATTACGCTACTAAACAATTTGTCGAATTTGAAGTAAGTAAGTAATTCATTATCGAAAAAAAAAATATTCCAAAGGAAATAAAAAAAAGGTCGCGAACGGCATATTTCTTTCTTCTCCACTCTAGGAACTCAATAAAAAAGGTCCCATAAAAATCCGACCACTTTATTCTTCGTTCCATCTTTTGTATATTATATTTGTGTAATTGCACTCGGCTAGCTTGCATATGATTCAGTGGTGTCACTGTGAGTTGTATAAAACAGTGCGCTTGATCGTGTATCGTCAGTGCCATATTGTTGGCACGTGGTGCGGAACTGCGGACTGGTGCGCAGACTGCAGGGTGTCTGGTTCCACAGGAGGAGACAGGTGTGTCGCTGAACACCGTGGACAGCGTGGACGGGTTCTGCGCGGACATCAACAACGGGCACTGGGACACGGTGCTGAAGGCCACGGCGTCGCTGAAACTGCCCGACAAGAAGCTCATGGAGCTGTACGAGCAGGTGGTGCTGGAGCTCATCGAGCTGCGCGAGCTGGGCGCCGCGCGCTCGCTGCTGCGCCAGACGCACCCCTGCCTGCTCATGAAGCAGCAGGAGACGGACCGCTACATCCACCTCGGTGCGTAACGTCTCGGTCTGACGTGGTGTGTGTGTGTGTGTAGGTACAGGCGAGTGTAACTATATCGTGTCGCGCAGAGAACCTGCTGGCGCGCTCGTACTTCGACCCGCGCGAGGCGTACGGCAGCGGCGGCGGCAAGGAGCGGCGCCGCGCCGCCATCGCGGCCGCGCTGGCGGGCGAGGTGTCGGTGGTGCCGAGCTCGCGCCTGCTGGCGCTGCTGGGGCAGGCGCTCAAGTGGCAGCAGCACCAGGGTCTGCTGCCGCCCGGCACCACCATCGACCTGTTCCGCGGCAAGGCGGCCATCCGCGACGAGGAGGACGACCAGTGCCCCACGCAGCTCTCCAAGATCATCAAGTTCGGCCAGAAGTCACACGTGGAATGTGCCAGGTCGGTCTGAACACTACCGAGACAGACTATCAGACGACACGCTTTTTGACGTGAATACGTCTTTTTTTAAAGTTGGACCTTATGTATGACTTAGGCTGAGGCTACATTAGGCCGCGACGCGACCTGCGTCACATGAGCGATTAAAACAAGTAAATGAATTCTCACATAAATGGCTACACAGTACATCAAATATTACTAGCTATATTTGATTTCTTTATGCGATAGGAACAACATTACTGTAATCACGGCATCGGCTACATCAACATATCAGCAAAATTGAAGCGAATTTATTAGAAAATGTCTCACTTGCACGACTAGTTCAATAGTGCTACTAATTATGCGTGTGGCTACATTAAGCGTATAGTAAACCGCTATGGATGATTTGATCGCATTTTAAGAAAACGATCGATTCAAATTGAGTCGGCTGAGGCTACACTAGGCAGCGATTTGCGATGCGACTGGAAGGGCGAAACGAGAAAAACATGGTATGGCTACATTACAAACGAGATTCCGGCGTATTTTCTAAATTCGCTTTTTTCTACGAAACAACTCAATGTCCATACATTGAGTTGTTTGTATCCAAAATACAAGCACGTCCTGAAATATGGATGGCTTAACATGGAGCACACAAAAATAAAGTTGTTAGCGCTCTTTATTTATTTCGGGAATCCAACACAATCTCTTTTTCAAAAATAGTTCATACTTGAGGTAATAATACACGTTACGTTTACACAAAGCTACTGCAACCTATCGACTAATATGTGAATGCCGCGAACTAAACGACGTCCCCTCGTGCGCCGCACCCGTCGCGTGTGTCGCCTGTGTGTGACCCTCTATGTAGCCACCTTGACACGGAATCGCCGCGAACATTTTAAGATCCTTAAAATGCAATGAACTAGCGAATTCTCAGCGAAATCGCTAGTTTTCTCTTTTTATAGTGTAGCCGCATGAATCGCTCTTGCTATTTCGTTGTGGAGCATGTGTACTGTAGCCACGTCATCGCCGAATATACGCCGGAATTTCGCTTGTAATGTAGCCATACCATGTTTTTCTCGTTTCGCTCTTCCAGTCGCATCGCAAATCGCTGCCTAGTGTAGCCTCAGCCTAACTACTCCTTTAAATCCATCCAAAGGTCTTGAAAATATCGCTTTTTGCGACAAGGCCGCACATTTTGACACCCTATTATATATATGAGTAGGTACTACCTTGTAATACCTGCAACTTGTATGGTCTACTATTCTATCTATCTATCTCCGTTTGGAACTGTAATAGGAAGACACTTGTCATTTTAACAGAATGTGCTATCACCGCTACGGGCTTTGACAGCAAATAGGCCGTTCCTATACGAGAATCGTAATTTTCTTTGACGTTTTGACGGAAATCTTCGTGTGCGTCCTATTGCGATGATGAAATGATTCGGAAACGAAGCTTATCGAAGCACGAATGCAGAGCTGTACACTGTAAATAAGGTTGTCGATTGATTGATTCGCAAACAGGTTCTCGCCGGACGGACAGTACCTCGTGACGGGCTCGGTGGACGGGCTTGTGGAGGTGTGGAACTTCACCACCGGCAAGATCCGCAAAGACCTGCGCTACCAGGCGCACGAGGAGTACATGAGCATGGAAGAGGCCGTGCTCAGCCTCGCCTTCGGCCGCGACAGCGACACGCTCGCCGCCGGCTCCAATGACGGCAAGATCAAGGTACGCCCCGGCGCCCCGCCCCGCCCCTCGCCGCCCCTCGCCGGCCCGGCCCGCCCTGACCGTTCTCTTTGTGCAGGTGTGGAAGGTGTCCTCCGGCCAAGTGCTACGCAAGCTGGAGCGCGCGCACACCAAGGGCGTCACTTGCCTGCAGTTCACGCGCGACAACACGCAGATCCTGTCCGCCTCCTTCGACCGCACCATCAGGTGAGCGTCGTGCCCCTCGCCCCCTCTCCTCCCGCCCCTTCCTCCCGCACAGAACTGACCCTCGGTCCTCGCTCCGCAGGATCCACGGGCTGAAGTCGGGCAAGGTGCTGAAGGAGTTCCGCGGGCACGCGTCGTTCGTGAACGAGGCGGTGTTCACGCCGGACGGGCACGGCGTGCTGAGCGGCTCGTCGGACGGCAGCGTGAAGGTGTGGTCGGTGCGCACGGGCGAGTGCACGGCCACGCTGAAGCCGCTGGGCAGCGGCGAGCCGCCCGTCAACTCACTGCTGCTGACGCCGAAGAACCCCGACCACTTCGTGGTGTGCAACCGGACCAACACCGTGGTGATCATGAACATGCAGGGCCAGATCGTGCGCTCGTTCTCCAGCGGGCGGCGCGAGCAGGAGGGCGGCGCGCTGGTGAGTGCGGCGCTGAGTGCGCGCGGCCGGCTCGTGTACTGCGCCGGCGAGGACCTCGTGCTCTACGCCTTCTGCACCGCCACCGGCAAGCTGGAGCGCACCATCAACGTGAGTACCGCGCCCTGCGCCCCGCGACCTACCCGCACCGCGACCTACCCGCCCCGCGACCTACCCGCCCCGCGACCTACCCGCACCGCTTCTGTTCCAGATCCACGAGAAGGCAGTGATCGGGCTGACGCACCACCCGCACCAGAACCTGCTGGCCACGTACGGCGAGGACGGCCTGCTCAAGCTGTGGAAGCCCTAACTCCGCCGGTGGCGGCAACATTTTTATTTTTAGGCACTAGCTCTAAGTGAAATTAAAACGAATACCAGACCAGATTTTGTTTTAATCCATTATCACGAACGCAAATCGTATATGCTACAAAAAAACAATAAGTAGCTTCTTTAAAAAAATCTTGGTATCGATCTAAGGAATAAAACTTATGAGCCGAGCAAAAATTTTGAATTTGGTCAGAAAACCATTTTTCGAAACAAAAAATTTACCCCACAACCTGGAAACCGGGACACGGAACGCGGACCAGAATTCAGTAAAGTACGCGCGTCGTAGTTAGAACGTTGGCGGAGGCCTAGTTTAGTCTAAAAACGGCGAACGCAGCTTGAAAATCGCACGTCTGTAAGAGAAAATATCGACGGTTTAGTTTCCTTAGGTGGATTTTGGGTACTTAGTAGGTACTTACAGAGATGTATGAAAACACAATTTTTTAGAAAAATAAAAGTTTTATTCGAGCTAGGGGCGCGAACGAGGTGTCTCAGAGACGCGTCTCCGCGCGGGCTAGCGATCTAAGGAATAAAACTTATGAGCCGAGCCGCCATCGTCCTCCACTGGACGGAGGACCTCGCCAACGCCGCCTTTGGCCGCCGAACGTTGGACGCGCTCGGTCCGGTTTTGCGGAGCTGGCTCGAGCGGTCCCACGGTTTCCTCTCGTTCCGTCTGGTGCAGGTGTTATCCGGCCATGGCTGTTTCGGATCGCACCTGCACCGGATCGGGAGGGAGGAAACCCCGGCGTGCCACGACTGCGGCGCGCCGGAGGACACGGCGCAGCACACCCTGGAGGTGTGCCCGGCTTGGTCCGAGCTGCGCCGCAGTCTGACCGCAGTAATCGGACAGGACCTCTCACTTTCCGGCGTCGTCAACGCCATGCTGGGGAGCGAGGAGGCCTGGGCAGCGGTCGCCTCCTTTTGCGAGGACGTAATCTCGCAAAAGGAGGAGGCGGAGCGCGAGCGGGAGGACGACCCTCTCGCTGCGCCGCTCCGCAGACGAAGAAGGGGTCGGAGAGGGCGCCGTCCTCACCCTCCTCCTGGTGGCGACGGGCGGGCGACAGGCACGGGGGTGCCTTCGCCCGCATTGCACCCGTCACCACCCTCGTCAGTCATTCCCGGGCCCCTGTAAGAGGGGCCCGCCATGAAGGGCAATCGTCGGCGGAGGACTGGACGTAAAGGCTATGCCGGTTTCCCAGTCCCCCGCCACTCGGACGAAGCGGGAATGTCGCTGGGTCGTTTTAGTGGGTATACCGGGTCTTATTAGACCCGGGGAGTCCCACATACCCCTCTCATCCCCCGATGGGAGGGTATGCGTAATGCATTTTTACCCAGCGATAAAAAAAAAAAAAAAAAAAGGTTAGGTTAGGTTGGGGTGCGTCAGAATTCCTCCACGTTAGTTTGGCAGCTGCTGATCCCTCTCGATACGTCTGGAGGGAAGAGCAGCTGCTGGGCCGGTGCACCCTGGGCGCGACAGTATTATTCCTCGAGGAATCGGGAAATGGTACTGTCGTGGCTAATATTCTGGGGGAGGGGTCACATCGTTCGTCGTGCGATGATCCACGGGTCTGTCGTGCGAGGTTCGATGTGCATAGGGGGGTTTTCATCGTGTACCGTGCGATGGCTCAAACGGGGTCATCGGATGGTACGTGATGAGTGATTCACTCTTCGAAGTTTTCGGAGAGTGAATCAGGGCGGGGGAAACGTCGTGTACCGTGCGATGGCTCAAGCGGGTCATCGGACGGTACGTGATAAGTGATTCACTCCTCGAAGTTTTCGGGGAGTGAATCAGGGCAGGGGAAACGTCGTGTACCGTGCGATGTCTCAAGCGGGTCATCGGACGGTACGTGATAAGTGATTAACTCCTCGAAGTTTACGGGGAGTGAATCAGGGCGGGGGAAACGTCGTGTACCGTGCGATGGCTCAAGCGGGTCATCGGACGGTACGTGATAAGTGATTCACTCCTCGAAGTTTTCGGGGAGTGAATCAGGGAGGGGAAAACTTCGTGTACCGTGCGATGGCTCAAGCGGGTCATCGGACGGTACGTGATAAGTGATTCACTCTTGGAAGTTTTTGGGGAGTGAATCAGGGTACGGGATCCTCCTTGATTTTGCATCGCGGCATTCGTCGCCCTCTGGTACGCGTCTGCCCGTCAGACGTGACTGTGAGTGTGGCGAGTGGTACTGGTGGGGGATCAAGTGGGAGGGGGGGAATTTATGTATGTATGTATCTATATATTTTTATGTGTATATGTTTATTTATTTATGAATGATGAAGTGGGGAGTCAGGGACCGCACCCTTTAAAGGAACAAGAAAATGAAAAAAGCGACTGGAAATATATTACCCCAGGGCGGTACCAGCTGCTCAGCAGCTGGAGAATCCGTCACGATCCCTTCGGGATCGTCTGCCCCACCGTATTCTGGGGGGGGCAACCACCGCTTTCCGTTTGCCAGTGGCAACAAGAGCCGAGGAGGCTCATCGAGGTCACGGTCTTTTGAAGACCTGATCTCCTTCAAACCACCCGACCCAAAACCGGGTGCAAGGACGGGAGCAGAGGCTCCAGACACTCCGAGGTGCACGCCGTCTGCAGAGCCATGCGTGGTTCTGGAGGGGGTGAGCATATCGGAGTCGGACGACGCATCGCTGGCTGATGCGGCCGTTTCCTCCAAGTTTTGGGGGAAGCGTTCGCGCGGTCAGACGGACGCTGTTTCGGCGGCGGGTCTGTCTTCTAGTGAGGAGGACCAGCCGGCCGCCAAAGTGCCAACAGCGAAGAGAGGTAGAGGTCGCGGGACAGGCAGTCCAGCAGCATCACGCGACACCCGAGGCCGCTTCCTGAAGCGCCCCGACACGCCGGTGCCAAGCGGGTCAGATCGCGCATCACCTGCGGTCTCGACCGACGACCAGGGAGGGGTCACCGTCGCTCTTGTGGGCACAAAGGCGGAGGCCAATGCCGCGAAGCGCGCTCAAAGTAGAGCGGTCGCGGCCGATGAGGTGGCCGAAATGGCCCGTAAGGCCCGAGAGTGGCGGGCTGCCCAGGCGGCCAATGGGGAGAGCCTGACAGCAGAGGCTCTCAGCCGCCAAGTGATGGACGGCGTGGACATTGTCCTTAAAGTTGCCACCAAATCCGGCAACCTAAAGGGCTCCTTCACGCGCGCCCTCAAAGAGGCGGCAGAGGGGATCAGGGAGGCGGTTCTGGTTCTCCATGACCACACGACCTCGGAAGAGACTGCGAGGTTGTGGACGGAGAACAGCCGTCTCCGATCCGAGCTGGAGGACCTCAAGCGGCAGTTTGCCGCTCTGCAAAGTGTCGGGCAGCAGCAGGCGGCTCCCTCGTCGGCCCCTGTACCTGCAGCGCCACCTACTCCGAGTCTGTCGGACTACGACGTAGAGAGGGTGGCCAGAATCTGCATGCTGCAGTGTGGGGGCATGGTGAGTGCCCGCCTGGAGGCAATCGAGTCTCGACTGCCCCCGGCTGAGCGCCTCCGCCCCCCGCTTGCGGCAGACAGGCGGAGGATGGAAGAGCCCGCGAGGCCGAAGCCCGCACAGCTCACGCGGAGGCTTGCAGGGGGGCCAAAGAGCCCGCAGTGGAGCCCGGGACGCCGGTACAGGTTGCGTCCTCGCCCCTCGTCCGGTCGTCCCAGCCCCCGGTGACCGCTTCTCCCACCCAGGTGACGGTGGCTGGAGAGGGCCGCCGCAGGAAGAGGAGGAAGAAGGCAGCGGGTGTGACCGCGCCCCCTACCTCCCAAGAGGCCACGATCGGCCCGGCCCGGCCCGGCGTCCGCACCTCCCAACCAGGAGCCCTGGTCGACGGTCGTGAAGAGGGGCCGCAAGAAGCGGGCACCGCAGCTGACACCTCCCCAGGTACCGACTCGACCAGAGGGCACGAGGCCACCCAAGGTCATTACCCCACGCTCAGAGGCTGTGGTTATAACACTGCAGCCCGAAGCCGTAAGCAGGGGAGTGACATACAAGTCGGTCCTGGCGGAAATGAAGCAGAAGCTTCAGTTCAGCGAGTTTGGCACCCCGGCTGGTTTCGTCTTCAGGACGGCAGCTACGGGTGCCAAGATGCTTCAGGTGTCGGGTGCGGCAAGGCAGGAGAGGGCGGACAAGTTGGCCGCCAAACTCCGGGAGGTCCTCAAGCCAGAGGACGCCCGAGTGTCCAGGCCCATGACCACGGCTGAATTGCGGGTCGAGGGGCTGGACGACTCGGTGACCCCGGAGGAAGTAGTGGCGGCCATTGCCCAAAACGGTGGGTGCCCGCCAGACAATGTGGCGGCGGGCGAAATTCGCAGCAGCGCGGATGGGCTGGGCACTGTTTGGGTGCGGTGCCCGGTCGCTGCTGCGAACAAGGTAGCGGATGGCGGGCGACTGCTGGTGGGCTGGGTGTCTGCCAGGGTCAAACTCCTGCCAAGGCGGGCTGTGCAGTGCTTCCGGTGCCTGGAAAAGGGGCATGTCCGGGCACAATGCACTGCACAAATCGACCGCAGCGAAGTATGTTTCCGCTGCATAAGGCGGCCCAGTGCTCCGGAGCGCCATACTGCAGCCTTTGCGCAGCTGCAGGGAAACGCTCGGAGCACAGACTTGGCGGGAAGGCCTGCAAGGCACCCAAGTCCAGAAATAGGAGGACTCGAGCTGTCGGAGAATCTGCGCCTCTCCCACAGCCCGACTCCCGACCCAGGGAAGGAGGAGCTGAGGAAATGGAGTGTCATTAATGGCACAATTCCGTTTCCTCCAGGCGAATATCAACCACGCCGCCTGAGCTCAGGATCTGTTGCCCCAGAGCATGGCGGAGTGGTTGATCAACGTGGCTGTGGTCGCCGAGCCATATTTTGTCCCCCCCCGCGATAACTGGGCAGGGGACCTAGACGGTTTGGTGGCCATCATTGGCGGGACTCTTGGCAGTCCGTCCCGAGGACACGGTTGGGTGGCTGCCCTCGTGGACGGCATAGTCACAATTGTGGCGTATTTCTCCCCCAACAAGAGTCTCGCTGACTTCGAGGAGTTCCTTGTCGAGCTAGGTGCCGTCGTGAGCCGGTCCCACCCTCGCCCGGTGCTGTTGCTCGGGGATCTCAATGCCAAGTCCGCGGCTTGGGGATCCCCGATCACCGATCCTAGGGGTGAGGTGTTGGAGGAGTGGGCGGTTGAGACCGGCTTGACCGTCCTAAATCGGGGCTCGGTGTACACGTGCGTGCGGCAGCGGGGCGGGTCCATAGTGGACGTGTCGTTTGCAAGCCCCGCTGTTGCGGGCCGTGTACGCGACTGGCGAGTTGCCGTGGAGGTGGAGACGCTGTCGGACCATCGGTATATTCGATTCGACGTCTCCACCCAGACTGCGGGCGGCGGTCGCCCGCCGACCCCGCGGATGGACGGTCCTCGCTGGTCGTACAAGCGTATCGACAGGGAACTTCTCGAGGAGGCCGCAATCTTCCAGGCCTGGGTCCGGGAGTCAACGACGAACGAACCCGTCGACGTCGAAGCGGAGGCGCAGTGGTTCCGCGGGGCTATGACGCAAATCTGCGATGCGTCAATGCCCCGTGTCACCCAAACCACAAGGCGACAGCTGTACTGGTGGTCCGCCGTCATCGCGCAGCTGCGCGTGACGTGCGTGGAGGTGAGACGCCGGTACAGCCATTACCGCAGGAGACGTCGGCGGGTTCCGGAGGAAGAGGCCGCGCGGTATGAGGTGTACCGCGCGGCTAAGGAGGCTCTGTGGCTGGCCGTCGGCGAGGCTAAGACTCGAGCCAGGGAGGAGATGCTGTCGGCTCTCGACGTGAATCCGTGGGGGCGCCCTTACCGTGCGGTCCGAGGGAAACTTCGTGCCTGGGCGCCCCCACTCACCGAGAGCCTGCAGCCTGAGCTGTTGCAGGAAGTGGTCGCAACGCTCTTCCCTGCTAGAGAGGAACACGTTCCACCGCCGATGGCTTTGCCCACAGCCACAGAGCCAACGGATGAGGAGGACGTCAGCGTCCCAGAGGTGACACAAGCAGAGATGAGGGTGGAAATAACGCGGCTTCGGGCTAAGACCGTTGCCCCGGGGCCCGACGGAGTTCCCGGCGTCGCGCTCGCCCTCGCTCTGAAGGAGCTAGAGCCCCAGCTGAGAGGACTCTTCACCGCAGGTCTTGAGCGGGGCCAATTCCCTAGTGAGTGGAAAAAGGGTCGTCTGGTCCTGCTCAGGAAGGCGGGGCGCCCAGCGGAGTCGCCGTCTGCGTACCGGCCCTTAGTGCTGCTGGACGAGGTGGGTAAGCTTTTTGAGCGGATTATCGCTGCCCGCCTCGCCGGCCACTTGTACAGAGAGGGG
The DNA here is from genome assembly GCA_950022955.1 of Xestia ashworthii. Taxonomy (NCBI): domain Eukaryota; kingdom Metazoa; phylum Arthropoda; class Insecta; order Lepidoptera; family Noctuidae; genus Xestia; species Xestia ashworthii. Next base: position 25,438,097 of record OX465556.1, read on the forward strand.
CCGGATCTGGACGACAGCCAGTTCGGCTTCCGGCGTGGGCGCTCCACTGTGGACGCCATATTGCGGGTAAGAGTCCTGGCGGAGGAAGCGGTGTCCCGGGGCGGGGTGATGTTGGCGGTGTCCTTGGACATCTCCAACGCTTTCAACACCCTGCCCTGGAGCTGTATTCGGGAGGCGCTGTGTTACCACAGGGTGCCCCCGTACCTCCGCCGCATCGTTGGGGCTTATTTGGCGGAAAGGTGTGTCACCTACTCGGGACGCGACGGCGGAGGCCGGCGCGACATGTCGTGCGGTGTTCCACAGGGTTCGGTCGTTGGCCCACCCCTGTGGAACGTCGGGTACGACTGGGTGCTGAGAGGCGAGCTCCAACCGGGAGTGGCCCTGGTGTGTTACGCAGACGACACGCTGGTCACGGCCCGGGGGAGCTCGTACAGGGAGGCAGCGTTGCTAGCGACCTGTGCGGTCTCACAGGTTGTGGGCCGCATACGGCGCCTGGGCCTGGAGGTGGCCCTCAACAAGTCGGAGGCTGTGGTCTTTCACGGCCCCCGGCGGGCGCCGCCGCCGGGATCACAAATAGTGGTAGGGGGGACCCCGATCGCTGTCGAGTCCACCATGAAGTATCTCGGATTGGTGCTCGACAGCCATTGGAACTTCAGCCCCCACTTCCGGCGACTGGCGCCCAAGTTGATGGGCGCTGCGGGCGCGCTTGCAACGCTGCTTCCCAATCTAGGGGGGCCGAGCACCGCCTGTAGGAGACTGTATCTGGGGGTCCTGCGATCCATGGCCCTGTACGGGGCCCCGGTGTGGGCCTCTGACTTGACGGCCGGCAGCATCGCGATGCTGCGGAAACCGCAGAGGGCGATGGCCGTCAGGTCAATCAGGGGGTATCGCACAGTCTCCTACGAGGCGGCTTGTGCACTGGCCGGGTCGCCACCTTGGGACCTAGAGGCGAGAGTCCTCGCGTCGCTTTACCGGTGGCGCGAGGAGGTGCGGACGCGGGGCAGTGGACCGATGCAGCGAGAGATCGATCTGCGTCGGTCTCAGCTCCGCGAGGTCCTGGTGGCGGAGTGGCGGGACAGGCTTTTACGCCCTACCGCGCTACCATCGAGGCGATCCGACCGGTGCTCGAGGAATGGCTCGAGAGGAGGCATGGCTCCTTGTCGATTCGGGCGACGCAGGTGCTCTCGGGGCATGGTTGCTTCGGGAAGTACCTGTGTCGCATAAACAGGGAGCCGGACGCTCGGTGTCATCACTGCGTCCACTGTCTGGAGGACACGGCGCGGCACACGCTGGCAGAGTGTGCCGCATGGGAGGAGCCGCGCCGTGCCCTCGTGACAGAAGTGGGAACCGATCTGTCGCTGCCGGCCGTCGCTCGCGCGATGGTCGGGAGCGCAGAGTCGTGGGATGCGGTGATCTCCTTCTGTGAAACGGTCATCTCACAGAAGAAGGCTGCGGAGAGGTTGAGAGAGGTGGAGACCACTCTCCCGACCCGCAGCAGACGAACCGGGCGTCGGCGGAGGGCGGACAACGCCCTCTTCCGGCCCCCCTGAACGGGTCCAGAGGGACGGCGGACTTGGGGAGGTCCGCCGACCCGCCGAATAACTGGACCCGAGGCGGTGGCGCGTAGTGTTCCGCGCGCGCCCCTATAAGACGTCGCGGGAGGAGTACACCTCACTCCCCCCGCAGACCTGAGGAGGCCCGCTGTGGCGGGCCGGCACTAGCCGGGGATCGTGGAAGGCGCACTAGTTCCCATGATCACCGGTGCAAGTGTGGGAAGGGAACACCGGGGTGGTTTTTAGTCAGTACGAGTCTGACAGACCCATCGAGGATTTTCCACCCCGGCAACAAAAAAAAAAAAAAGTTTGGTTGGGGTGCGTCAGAATTCCTCCACGTTAGTTTGGCAGCTGCTGATCCCTCTCGATACGTCTGGAGGGAAGAGCAGCTGCTGGGCCGGTGCACCCTGGGCGCGACAGTATTATTCCTCGAGGAATCGGGAAATGGTACTGTCGTGGCTAATATTCTGGGGGAGGGGTCACATCGTTCGTCGTGCGATGATCCACGGGTCTGTCGTGCGAGGTTCGATGTGCATAGGGGGGTTTTCATCGTGTACCGTGCGATGGCTCAAACGGGGTCATCGGACGGTACGTGATTAGTGATTCACTCTTCGAAGTTTTCGGAGAGTGAATCAGGGCGGGGGAAACGTCGTGTACCGTGCGATGGCTCAAGCGGGTCATCGGACGGTACGTGATAAGTGATTAACTCCTCGAAGTTTTCGGGGAGTGAATCAGGGCGGGGGAAACGTCGTGTACCGTGCGATGGCTCAAGCGGGTCATCGGACGGTACGTGATAAGTGATTCACTCCTCGAAGTTTTCGGGGAGTGAATCAGGGAGGGAAAACTTCGTGTACCGTGCGATGGCTCAAGCGGGTCATCGGACGATACGTGATTTGTGATTCACTCTTCGAAGTTTTCGGGGAGTGAATCAGGGCGGGGAAAACGTCGTGTGCCGTGCGATGGCTCAAGCGGGTCATCGGATGGTACGTGATTAGTGAATCACTCTTCGAAGTTTTCGAGGAGTGAATCAGGGTTGGGGATCTTCCTTGATTTTGCATCGCGGCATTCGTCGCCCTCTGGTACGCGTCTGCCCGTCAGACGTGACTGTGAGCGTGGCGAGTGGTAGTGGTGGGGGGTCAAGGGGGAGGGGGGAATTTGTGTATGTATGTTTATATTTTTATTTTTTATGTGTATACGTTTATATATTTATATTGATGAAGTGGGGAGATAGGGACCACACCCTTCAAAGGAACAAAATAAAAAATGAAAAAGTCGAAATGCAATATGATACCCCAGGGCGGTACCAGCTGCTCAGCAGCTGGAGAATCCGCCACGATCCCTTCGGGATCGTCTGCCCCACCGTATTCTGGGGGGGGCAACATTTCACTTCCATTTGCCAAAGGCAACGAGGGCCGAGGAGGCTCAAGATCAGGGTCTTTCGAAGCCCTGATCTCTTACAAACCACCCGAACGAAACCCGGGTGAGCGCCATGCGACGGACATAGACGCGGTGTCAGACTCCGACGCTGCGTCACTAAGGACGGGAGCAGAAGCTCCGAACTCTCCGACGTGCGCGCCCTCTCCGGAGCCACGCGTGGTTCTGGAGAGGGTGTGCATGTCGGAGTCAGACGACCCTCCAAATTTTGGGGGAAGCGGTCGCGCGGCCAGTCAGACGCGGTTTCGGCAGGTCTGTCCTCTAGTGAGGAGGACCAGCCGGCTGCCAAGATGCCAACGGCCAGGAGAGGCAGAGGTCGCGGGACTAACAGCCCAGCAGCGTCACGCGACACCCGGGGCCGCTTCCTAAAACGCTCCGATACGCCGATGGCAAGCGGGTCAGATCGCCTATCACCTGCGGTCTCGACCGACGACCAGGGAGGGGTCACCGTCGCGCTTGTGGGCACAAAGGCGGAGGCAAATGCCGCGAAGCGTGCTCAACGCAGAGCTGTCGCGGCCGATGAGGTGGCCGAAATGGCCCGTCGGGCGCGAGAGTGGCGGTCAGCCCAGGCTGCCAATGGAGAGAGCCTGACAGCAGAGTCTCTCAGCCTCCAAGTGATGGACGGCGTGGACATTATCCTTAAGGTTGCCACCAAATCCGGCAACCTGAAGGGCTCGTTCACGCGCGCCCTCAAAGAGGCGGCAGAAGGGATCAGGGCGGCGGTTCTGGTTCTCCATGACCACACGACTTCGGAAGAGACTGCGAGGTTGTAGACGGAGAACAGCCGTCTCCGATCCGAGCTGGAGGACCTCAAGCGGCAGTTTGCCGCTCTGCAAAGTGTCGGGCAGCAGCAGGCGGCTCCCTCGGCGGGCCCAGCACCTGCAGCGCCGCCCGCTCTGAGTTTGCCGACTAGAGCGGGTGGCGAGAATCTGCATGCTGCAGTGTGGGGGCATGGTGAGTGCCCGCCTGGAGGCAATCGAGTCCCGACTGCCCCCAGCTCAGATCCTCCGGCCACCGCTTGCAGCGGACAGGCGGAGAATGGAAGAGCCCGCGAGGACGAAGCCCGCGCAGCTCACGCGGAGTCCTGCAGGGGGGGGCAAAGAGCCCGCGGTGGAGCCCGGGATGCCGATACAGATTGTGTTCGCAGCCCCCGTTCAGCCACCCCAGTCCTCGGTGACCGCTTCTCCCACCCAAGTTACGGTGGGTGGAGAGGGCCGCCGCAGGAGGAAAAAGAAGAAGAGGGTGGCGGGTGCGACTGCGCCCCCTACCTCCCAAGAGGCCGCGATCCCGACGTCCGCACCTCCCACCCAGGAGCCCTGGACGACGGTGGTGAAGAGGGGCCGCAAGAAGCGGGCGCCGCAGCCGACACCTCCCCAGGTACCGACTCGACCAGAGGGCACGAGGCCACCCAGGGTCACTACCCCACGCTCAGAGGCTGTGGTTATAACACTGCAGCCCGAAGCCGTGAGCAGGGGAGTGACCTACAAGTCGGTCCTGGCGGAGATGAAGCAAAAGCTTCAATTTAGTGAGTTTGGCACCCCGGCTGGTTTCGTCTTCAGGACGGCAGCCACGGGTGCCAAGATGCTTCAGTTGTCGGGTGCGGCAAGGCAGGAGAGGGCGGACAAGTTGGCCGCCAAACTCCGGGAAGTCCTCAAACCAGAGGACGCCCGAGTGTCCAGGCCCATGATCACGTCTGAATTGCGCGTGGAAGGGCTGGACGACTCGGTGACCCGGGAGGAAGTAGTGGCGGCCATTGTCCAAAACGGTGGGTGTCTGCCCGACAACGTGGCAGCGGGCGAAATTCGCAGCAGCGCGGACGGGCTGGGCACTGTTTGGGTGCGGTGCCCGGTCGCTGCTGCGAATAAGGTTGCAGATGGCGGGCGACTGCGTCGGTCTCAGCTCCGCGAGGTCCTGGTGGCGGAGTGGCGGGACAGGCTTCTACGCCCTACCGCCGGCCTCGCCACCATCGAGGCGATCCGACCGGTGCTCGAGGAATGGCTCGAGAGGAGGCACGGCTCCTTGTCGTTTCGGGCGACGCAGGTGCTCTCGGGGCATGGTTGCTTCGGGAAGTACCTGTGTCGCATAAACAGGGAGCCGGACGCTCGGTGTCATCACTGCGTCCACTGTCTGGAGGACACGGCTCGACACACGCTGGCAGAGTGTGCCGCATGCGCAGACGAACCGGGCGTCGGCGGAGGGCGGACAACGCCCTCTTCCAGCCCCCCTAGACGGGTCCAGAGGGACGGTGGACTTGGGGAGGTCCGCCGCCCCGCAGAAAAACAGGACCCGAGGCGGTGGCGCGTAGTGTTCCGCGCGCGCCCCTATAGGACGTCGCGGGAGGAGTACACCTCACTCCCCCCGCAGACCTGAGGAGGCCCGCAGTGGCGGGCCGGCACTGCCGGGGATCGTGGAAGGCGCACTAGTTCCCATGATCCCCGGTGCAAGTGTGGGAAGGGAACACCGGGGTGGTTTTTAGTCAGTACGAGTCTGACAGACCCCTCCGCTCTCCCCAGGGCGGAGGACATCCATTGAGGATTTTCCACCCCGGCAACAAAAAAAAAAAAAAAAAGGTTTTACCTCCCGCAAATGGCTGTCAAGCCGGGAGGCGACAATCCCCTCGAACAACTTACCGACCTCATCGAGCAGGACGATGGGCCGGTATGCCGAGGGGGAGTCCACCGGGCGGCCCTCCTTTCGGAGGAGGCATAGCTGCCCCTCCTTCCACAGTTTCGGGAACCTCCCAGCCGTAAAGCACGCGCTGAAGAGGTCCCGAAACCTGTCCTCCATACCGGAGGCGGCGATCGCCAGCACCCGTGCGGGGACACCGTCTGGTCCGGGGGCCGTCTTCTTTGCGCGGAGGCTGAGAACCCCCGCGTATAACTCCGCCACCGTCACCGGAGGGACGTCCTCCTCCTCCGGCGAAGCCGCCCCTTGCGGGGGATCCATCGTTGGTGGGGTGAAGTCGGTCCTGCGCGGAAATAGGGACCGGACCACCCCATCCAGCAACGCAGGCTCGAGGGTCTCCGACAGTGGGGGACCATAGGGGCGTAGCTGGTTCCGCGCCGCCTTATATGGTCTCCCATAGGGATCTCTGTCGAGACCCTCCAGCATCTCGGCTCTCGCCGAGTCTTGTGCACCGCCCATTGCAGACTTGAGGGCCGTCGTCGCCTCTCGGTAAGAGGCGTAAAGACGGTCCTCTTCTGCCCGGTCTCGGTTTTGGGCGCTGCGCCTTCGGCTCCGCGTGTAGGCCCTTCTGGCCGAGCTGAAGCCAACTGTAAGCCGTCCCTTTGCAAGGATGGCTTTGGCAGCGGCGATTGGGCACTCAAGGCGAATGGTGCCCATGCCGCCGCGGCCGGGCCTTATGTCCCGGCCTTGCACCGCTGAGGCGTCACAGCCCCCTACCGCTGCGACCGCCGCCACTACCTCCTCTTTGGTGACGGAGTCGTCTAACTCCGTCACCTCAATGGCCGCCGACTTTACTGGCCGGGCCACCTTGGCCGAGTCTGCGATGACCTCCTGCAGCTTTGCTGCGAAGAGGTCCGCATGGGCACTCCCCTCGGCCCCCGGGAACTCGAAAATTCGAGCCCCGGCTTGTGTCCGCCGGCAAGACACGCTGCCGATCCCCAGTTGGGTGGGATCGGCATTGGCACGCGCCCGCACCAAAACGGACGCGTACGTCTCCCCTCGCTCCGCCGCCTCCGCGGTGAGCATCACCACGACGGCAGCGGTTTTCGGAGGGACTAACTTCCCCTTTCCCTTCCCTTTCCCCTTCCCTTGTCCCTTGCCGGTCGCCTGCGACCGACTGGGAGCGCTGGTGGCGGGGACGGCAGGTACGGCCTTCGCCGACTTCTTGCCCCTGCCCTTCCCCTTACGTACCACGTCCGTCCACTCGTTTGACGGGGTGGTCGACGGGAGAAGAACGTCTTCCGCCTGGGAGGAGGACGGCCCCGGCTCACTCGGCTGCCTCTTATCCGCCGCAAGCGGCGGTCGGAGGCGTTTCTCCGGCAAGAGCCGGTCCTCAATACCCGCTAAGCAGGCCCTTGTGAAGGCCCTCTCCTCCATCACAACCTTGCGGATGATATCCACAAGGTTGGAGGATGGGCCTTCTGCCGTAGGGCTCGACTGGGCCTGTTGTGGCCGGGCCGTGGCTTCAGCCAGCTTCTCATGAAGTTGGCTGACCTCCGATTGCAGGCGATCCACCTTCGCCTGCAGTTGCCGCGTCTCGTCGGTGGTCTTTCGTCGGACCAGCTCCGCGACGACACCGCGCAGGCTAGCGGCCCGGCTCTTGAGGGCCTTCTGGAAGGTCCCCTTCAAGTTGGATGACTTAGAGGCGACCTCCACGATCTCCTCCTCGTCCTCCTCCGCCATTCTCTGGAGCTCCTCAAGAGAGTGGTCTGCGTATGTAACGCGGGACGCACCGTACCCGGACTTGGCCCGGGCGACGTGCGCCCGTTTCTCTTTCGCAGCAACCCGCTCTTCCAGCTCTTGCTGGAGCTGCGCTCGCCGGGTCAGGTCCAACTGGCGTTGGGCGTCCGCGAGCCCAACGTTGTGGGTATCCGCGGCCTTGGTCGTCCGCTTTTTAGCCTTCGAACCCGAGGCTTGGGAACCCCCGGACCCACCACTCAGGTGGACCCGCTTCCGAGAACGAGAGTCGTTCGCGTCCGACACACTGAATAGTGAGTCGTTGTCGGACGACTCGTCCGCCAAAAAGCCTGCCGCAGACGGCGCGCGGCTAGCTTCAGACGCCGGAGCGTCGGAGTGGCCCTGAGAAGGGCCTTTGGGTTGGCCCTGAGAAGAGCCTTTGGGTTGGCCCTGAGAAGGGCCTTTGGGTTGGCCCTGAGAAGGGCCTTTGGGTTGGCCCTGAGAAGGGCCTTGGGGCTGGCCCTAAAAAGGGCCTTGGGGTTGGCCCTGAGAAGGGCCTTTGGGTTGGCCCTCAGAAGGGCCTTTTGGTTTTCGCCCGGAGGCGCTCCGCGTTAGTTTTGGCATTTTCCAGCAAGCTCGTAGATCGCAAGTCAAGGGTATAATCGCTACGAGAGCACAGTGCTCTTTGGCAAAAAAAAAAAAAAGGTTAGGTTACCTGCGGGACCTATTGACCAGCTACCTGGAGGACCGAGAAGTCCTCCTCGTAGATAAGACGGCCACCGTAAGGCGGTACGGTGCAGAGTCCGGTGTTCCGCAGGGGTCGGTGCTTGGCCCCCCCTTGTGGAACATCGGGTTCAACTGGCTCCTGCGCGGAGCCCTCCTCCCGGGCACGAGTGTCATCTGCTACGCGGATGAAACTCTCCTCACTGCCCGGGGGAGGAACTTCGCGGACGCGGCATGTCTGGCCTCGGCTGGCGGATCCTTGGTTGCAGAGAGGATCCGCCGCCTTGGATTGAAGGTGGCGCTGCACAAGACCGAGGCAGTGTTCTTTCGCGGGCCTCGGCAGCGCTGCCCTCCCGACGCCCACATAATTGTGGAGGGCGTCAGGATAGGGGTCCAGCCCCAGATGAAGTATCTGGGGCTGGTGCTGGACGACAGGTGGCGCTACGGCCCACATTTCAGTGGGCTGTCGACGCGCCTGTTGAAGGCCGCGGACGCCCTCTCGTGGCTCCTCCCAAACCTGGGGGGGCCCAAGGCGAAATGCCGGGGCCTATATGCAGGCATATTGAGGAGTATGGCCCTTTACGGGGCCCCCATCTGGGCGGACTCCCTCCACAGGAGGGAGAATGCGACCGCCATCCGCAGGCCCCAAAGGGCCATTGCACAGCGGGTGGCGGTATGCTGTCTAATTTCAATCAAGTACGTCAAATACGTTGTGGCTGAGCCAAATAATAGGCTACACTGTAGCAGTCGCTAATCTTCACGCTCAAGTTCGAACCCGGGGTAAACGGTGGAACACTTTTTGTGAAATAAATTGCCTTGTACATCAGATAATAAACATCAAGAGCGTGACGGCAGAGGACGTCTAAGTAACATAAGTGTCAGCGTAAATAAACATGGATACAGATAATATCACTCTTCGTAAGCAGAACACGGGGTCATTGACTAACTTATCTCTTTTAATAAATGACGACGAAAAGACAATACTAGACACCACAATGATGAGCGTACCCGACAGCCTGCAGGATTATAATAACGGCGACGATGTTAACGACTTGAACGAACAAATAAATGCTCTCAAGATGGAACTTATGAGTGCTCATCAGGAAATTGATTATCTCAATAGTGAAAACTTCCGTCTAAAATCCGATTTAGAAAGAGCCCTAAAAACTGACCAAGCATATAAAAAGACTTGCTTGACGCCTAGCAGAAAAAGCAATACACCATCTTCATTGAGCAAACAAAAACCAAAGCTTTACAATATTAGGCCAATTATTTCAAATAATGAGTCCAACACGACTTCGACCAACTATTGCAAGGACGTTGTATGATCTCTTGCTAGACCAGACATTACTTTTAGATGATAGTAAAGGGAATAAAAGAAAGTAAAGTACTGAAACACTACTGTATTGTCCCAAAGGTACTTAAAGTAAAATGAGCTTAATGAACTGTTTGTGCGGAAATGAAGTGAGTGACGCGGCCCTTGTTGGCTGTAACGAGAACGCCTGGCTGACTTGATAGCTCAACTCGAACTGAACTAATTATTACTTTTATGTTGAAATGAATGTGGCGTAAACTGCTGAATTGCAGAATGTGCGGTTGCACCGTACATGCTCCCGAGCGGGAAGATGAATATGAGATGAACATGAAAAGATGAGTAACAAGGTGATGCCAATTGGTCCTTATACTAGATGATTGACAAGGTGATGCCAATTGATCCTTATTCCAGATGATTAGAGTCTCTATTTGAACTCCGTTTTACGAGGCATAGGCACTGTACACTTGTCTAACTTATGCACTTTTGGAATTTCACTGTAATCTGATACACACGGAATCTCACACTGATTACGCGCACTAACACTATATTGAACTGCTGACGATGATGTAGAGGCCCCTGCCTCTGCCCGTGCCGGTGTCACGTGCTGTGTGGTCTGTAGACTCGCCGATGCGGCCCTTGCCACCTCGAGAGATGCGGTTCGCCTATTACGCATCCGTCGTACCATAAAGCCTGCTCCAATCACCAACACAACTCCGATCACCACGTAAAATGCTGTGTAGTGATGGATATCGTGGAAAGAAAGTTGATTTGGCAAAATTTCGCTTGCCTTAAGAATGCGGAGTTGCTTCTTGATTTCGTCGAGCTCCTTGTTGCTCGAGAGGAGTGTATAGTTTTGTATTAGTGGAGTTGGGATGCCAACGTCTATGATATGATTGATTGGTTCTATCTCAGGTAGCTTGAATGATGGTTTTATGTCTAAAGTGCTAAAACCTTCATTGCGTGAGTAAACCGTAAAACTTTCGGTTTTAATAAGACAGTCGTGTTCGACTCCCAAAATGCCTGCTTTTACTAACTGCCCCGGCGACACATTACTATCGCATAAAACTCTTATTTGACACTGATTACAGCAGAAAAATGCATAATTGTTTATTTTGCTAAGAGCTGTCCATTGATTCGAACAAGTCGTAATGCTGACCTTGCATTTGTTGGAATCAGGTTCTACTTCACATAATTTTTCATCATTCTTGAGATGATAAATCGGCTTCTCTATATGACATAGATAATTATCGACGTTGTCACGTAGACATGTTTGGACGTCGTTTACAGACATCGGCAAATACGAGTCCTTCTTCAAATTGATTGCAACATGTTCAGCAATCGGAGTCAAAGTGGCTGCGCTTGAGTTACCTACAAGTTGTGGTATTGGAATAATTTTCATGATTGAAAATGTATCTCTAGACACCAGAGGCAATTTTAATTCGAAGATTAAAAATTCTTCCGTCATTCTTGCTTTGACTGTCAATAAATGATAAATATTTCTGAAGTTATTTTGTAAGTTATTTATCGGTAACGTAAGATCCTTTGAAAGATGACTCGATATTGTATTCAGAGTGTCTTTCAGTTGTTCTGGTGACAATAAATGAAAATTGAGTCTCCCATGATAAACATCTGTTATGGTATCTAATAAACTTGTTTGGATTGTTTTTAGTTGTCTTAATACATTGCTTGTAGCGATTGCTCCCGTACTGAAATCGTTCATGGCTCGATTTCTCTCTGATTCGTTCAATAAAACGTTCTCCATCTTATCTAACTTGATTGATAGTGAATTAAGCATCTTGTGTTGCTTATTAATTGCTTCCCCGTTCCTCTTCAAAACGTTGTATTCTGCTTCAATTACTGTTGTTTGTTGTTTCAAGAGCGAGAGCAAATGATTTTCATTGTCATGTATTGATTGAATATCTTGTTTATATTGTTCTGCGAATCTCTCATCAAGTACACCGAATAAGCTGTTCGCAAGATACCCTATACCGTTGATAAGGCCTCGCTTGCGGCGCCGCAGGACACGTGCGCGACGCGTGCTATAATGCTGACTCAGCAACAGGTGGTTATAGTACTCGAGTTCTGAGAATTCTTGCTGCAATTGAACTTGTATGACGGCACAATGTGACGTTTCTTTAAACTTGTTGCATAATTGATCCAAGTAGCTAAGGTATTTATTACATGCTTCTGTACCTTGCCAAAATGAATTCATGTCATAATATGTGACTATCTTCCATTCATCTCTGATCAATTGCATGTTTGCAATTTTGTCAAAATAAAGACCTTGATTGTCTTTTAATTGTGTTATATTGTATGAACAGTGAGCTGTGGTCAAAATGCTCATGAAAGACAAAAGTAACATTACCAGCGATGAGAAGCTGTAGTTTACTTTTTTGTTTTGATGTGGCTTGCCATCTTTCACTTCCTTAGAATGCAACTCTTGTTTGTCGATTCTATCATTCACAGGGAGAATAGACAGCTTGAGAATAGGCCTCTTGATAAGCCCATTCTTTGTTTTCAATGTGACCACCCTGATGTGGCCATCGGCACCGGGATGCAGCTGGACGACGCGGCCAACTGCCCACTTTCCAGGAGGTAAATTAGCATCGTTAATTGTAACAATGTCATTTAGTTGAATGTCTGGTTGAGAATGTCTCCACTTGCTTCTTGCTGACAGCTGAGTGAGATATTCTGTATGCCAACGTTTCCAAATATCTTGTACTATTTTTTGAGTTAAATGCCATCTCGTCCGCATATCTGTTTCTGTTTCTAATATAGTCATGTCTTGATTTAGATTGACAAAACTTGACGGAGAGAGGAAATCCAAGTCGTTGGGATCTTCAGTCAGAGGACACAGTGGCCTCGAGTTAAGTACTGCTTCTAACTGGGCCAGAACTGTGCTGAACTCTTCAAAGGTGAGCTTCTGCTCTCCAACGACTCTTCTTAAATGGTATTTTAAACTTTTGACCGCAGCCTCCCACAGCCCTCCTGCTGTAGGCCATGAGGGCGCATTAAAATGCCATTCGATCTCCATGCTAGTAATTTCCTTGATGAAATCTTGATTGAATGTTTCTTGTATCTGCTCCAATTCTTCTTGTAAAATTTTGTTGGCGCCGACAAAGTTTGTACCGTTGTCGCTGTACAAGTGTTTTGGCGAGCCCTTTCTCCCAGCCATTCTTCGCAATGCAGCTATGAATGCTGATGATGTAAGGTCTGAGACCAAATCTATATGAACGAGCTTGGTCACCATACAGACAAATACCACCACGTAACCCTTTGTGGTCTTAATTCCACGGCCCTTGTTGGCTTTTATAAGCACGTGTCCGGTAAAATCGACGCCTGTATGTTCAAAGGGCTTTGCGACGTTACATCTCTGCGTAGGTAAATCACCCATCAACTGTGTCATCTTGCTTGGATTTTGTTTACGACAAGTAATGCAGGTACGTATGCGCTTTTTAACCGCCCGATTACCTCCTATGATCCAGTAATTCTTGCGAATGAATGCTGATGTCACCCGTGCTCCTCCATGGAAGGTAAGTTTATGTGCTTGATCTATAATTAAGTTTGTTAAGTGTCCTTCGTGAGCTATGATAATCGGATGCATCATGTCTTGGTTAATGTTGGCCTTGCTTAGCCTTCCTCTGACTCTGAGAAGTCCCTCGTTGTCAAGGAATGGATTTAATTGCAATAACTTGTTTTTTGCTGATAGTGGTTTATTTTCTTGTAAATTATGTACTTCCTGGGCAAATTCTCTCTGCTGTACATATAAAATTATTTTGTGCTTAGCATTTACTAATTCTTGTAATGTAAAATAAGTTTGCATGCGGTTTTTCTTGTATCTCGCTTGCTTGATAAATCTTAATATCCATGCTAAAACTCTTGTTAGTTTGGTGAGTGAACTATATCTTGCTAATAATTCACCCAAAATGTTATCGCTTTCTTGCTGCGATGTGTGATTAATAAGCTGCTTGGTTTTTCTTGCTTCTTCGTCTGTGGTAAACACTGCTTGCCCAGCTTCATGGTCAGGGTCGTAGTTCCGTAGCCACGACGGTCCTTCCCACCACAGCGAATGGTTTTTCAGTTGATCGATACCCAATCCGCGGCTTGCGCAGTCCGCTGGATTCTCTGCTGACTTGACGTAACGCCAGCTATTTGTAGGTATCATGCTTGATATTTGTCGCACCCTGTTGGCGACAAAAGGCTTCCATCGTCCTGGCTCTCCTTGTAACCAGGCTAGGACTACCTTTGAATCTGTCCAAGTATATATCATGATGTTATGACTGATGAGGCATTGTTGAATTTTAGACAACAATTTTGCCAGTAGTAGTGCACCGCTAAGCTCTAATCTTGGTAATGTAATTGTTTTGTTTACAGGTGCTAACCTTGCTTTTCCTGCTACTAACGATATCTTTGTTTCGCCGTTGTTTTTAGTCTTGCAATAAACAACGCATGCGTAGGCTTTATTAGAAGAATCACAGAATCCATGTAATTCTAGCGTGTTGTTTTCTCCTGTACCCAACCAACGCTCCAACTTGAATTGATTGATTTTGTGCATGTCACCTTTAACTTTGAGCCATTCTTTGCTAATTTGATCGGGTAACGTGTCATCCCATTGACTACTTGTCACCCAAACTTGCTGAAATAGCAGTTTTAGCTTGGTTGATATCGGCGACAGCCAACCAAGAGGGTCAAACAACTTTGATATGTCTGACAACATGGATCTCTTAGTTGGTGTTTTGTTAGATGGTTCAATTTTTGATTGAAATGTAAATAAGTCTGCCTTTGAATTCCAACGTAATCCCAAGGTTTTTGATGTCTCCATTTCCTTGAAATCGAAATTTTCTTGCTTGCTACTCGCCCCGATTGTATCGTCTTGTAAGGCTGACGCGTTGGAAGTCCACTTTCTTAAATTGAACCCCCCTGATTTTAACAACTTGATTAAATCTTGCTTAAGTTTTTCTGCTAACTCGACTGAATGAGACCCGTGTAAAACATCATCCATGTAGAATGACTGCTCCAATGCCTTGATTGCAACACTGTCGAAATTGTGTCTCTCATCTTCAGCCAATTGTTTTAAAGTCATCATTGCTAGAAATGGTGCGGCCTTGGTGCCATATGTAACGGTGCATAGCTGGTATGTCTGATGAAGCATGTCAGTTGTATCTCTCCAAATGATTTTTTGAAATCTTTGATCCTGTTTATTTAACCAAATGAAACGAAACATTTTCTCAATATCTGCCGTAAAAGCTACGCGATATTGTCTCCACCTTAATAGTAAAGATTGGAGATCTTGCTGTAGATTTGGGCCTTTTAGCATGACGTCATTCAAGCTGGTGCCTGTTGTTGTTTTTGATGAAGCGTTGAAAACTACTCGAAGTGCTGTCGTAGTGGAATCGTTTCGCAATACACAATGGTGCGGTAAATAATAATCCGGTTGCTTGTTACCGGACGCTGGTATCATATGTCCTAAAGTTTTATATTCTTGAATAAACAATTTATATTGTTTCGCTACTTTTTCATTATTGTGAAATTTCCTTTCCAACTGTTGAAATTGCGCCATTGCTTTATTTTTAGACAATCCCAATTGTGTCTCAAAGTTTTCTTGAAAAGGCAATCTTACTTCATACATGCCATTTTTATGTCTTGTTGTGGTTTTCTTGTAATACTCCATGCATTGTAAATCTTCTGCGGATAAATTGGATGCTTCGCTGATGTCTTCGATCTCCCAAAATCTTTGTACTTCGTCCACTTGATTCTGGACTACGTTACAATGGAAAGTTTTGAAATTTCCGCATAAGATCCATCCCAGTCGTGTTTGTTGCGCGACCGGTAATGATAGATCCGCCCTGATAATGCCTTCTAAAATGATATAGGAATACACATCGGCTCCCAATAAGATGTCGATAGGACGGCTGACATTGTATTCTGGATCGGCTAGTTGCACGCCAGCCAGGTGTGCCCATGTTGGCTTGATAAATGTACATCTTGGTAATTGATTAATGAGCGTATCCATGATTACGACATCTGTGTTAAATGTGAAGTCATTAAAATGCGAACAACATGTTATGTTCGTGACACCCTTGCTACTGCTCTCTTTCTCTCCTATCCCGCAGATGACGGCCCTGCAGTACTTTCTTGATAAAGCTAGCTGTTGTGTCGCTCTAGCTGAGATAAGGGACGCTTGAGAGCCTTGATCTATTAGCGCACGCATTTTGTGGTATGATCCGTCACTTGCTTGAACCTTGATCATTGCAGTTGCTAATAATGTTTCGATCACGTTGTTGCCTTGTTGCGAAACTTGATTTTCTTGTGATTCTTGATTTTGCGTTCTAGTTGCAAGAACTGCTGGAGTGTCATTTTCCGTAATTGTGTTACATGATGACTTATTGTAAAACGCTTCATGTAAAAGTGTATTATGTTTGCCGCGACATTCGCGGCAGCGTCTTTCTGACGTACATTCTTTATCCCCATGCGAATAAAGACAATTTTTGCACAAATGCAATCGTGTTATAGCATGTCGCTTTGAACTTGGTGTCATGTTTAAAAACTTATTGCAATAGTATATTCCGTGTGACTCTTTACACAACGGACATGTTAATTCGATATTATTCACCGAAGTCTTACTTGCTGAATATTTATTCTTGATATTTGACGATGATGATTTATTTTGTTTGCTTGTTGATGGTTTGGAATGTTCGTTTTTCTTGCGCGAAGATTCCAATGCGGTAAATCTGCTCTCTAAGAAGCTTAGAAATTCCGTCAATTTTGGCAGTTCTCTGGTTTTCTTCAGAGATTCCAAATAATGGTCATGCGTTTCTGCGTCTAATTTCAGCAATAAAATACGCACGATGAACGGATCCCAGCTGTCTATATTAACGCCTAGGTTCCTTATTGAGTTTAAACACTCTAGTGTAGTATCGTGAATTTTCTTGATCTGAGGGACGTTTGCTTGTTGAAATACTGGAAGATTTAGTACGAGATCGATGTGAGATGTAAAAATCAACCATGTGTTATTGTACCTATTGTTCAATATCTCCCAGCAAACAGTGTAGTTGTCTGAACTGATTTGTAAATGCTGTATTAAACGTTCAGCTTCTCCCCGCACCTTGCTTTTAAGAAACTGCATCTTGTGGGCGTTTGATAAGGAGATGTTACTGTGGATAGCTTCAACAAACAAGTCCTTAAAAGACACCCAATTTTGATAATTGCCATTGAAGAACGGGATGTCAATTTTTGGTGTCCAATTCTCCTTGTGAACAACGGACCCTAGTTTTCTATTAATTGCATTTTTTAATTCATTGTAAATAGTTTCTTGCTTCGTATAAGATACCTCATATTCTTGATTCGTACCTTCCAATTCGCTGTCTAATTCCCAATGTAAGGAATCTATGATAGACCATCGAGACTGTAGGCTACGTAAGGCATCTTTCAACTCCCACTTTTCTGACATAAAATCTAAATTTATTAATGTCACAGTGCGCTGCAGCGCCCTGAAGTTGCTTGCTTGTTTTTTCAATAGTTCATCAAGCTTGCTAGATGAACCTCTAGAGCATACCTCGACGGGCGGCAATTGACGTGCCACCGGGTCTGCTTGCTCAGACGGCGCAGGACATTGTTCCTCCTGTGCAGAACCTCCCTGTTGAGCTTCTTTCATTTTTATCAACAAAACTTGATATTGTTGATTGATGAATGCCTTGGTCGAGATGTATAGCTCTTTTGTTTTTTCATATGCATGGTCACTAAAATACGGATGAGACTTGCTTTCCTCCGTAAGAAGACGATCGTGATTGTACTGGTAATCGGACCAATACTGATTTAAGTGTTCTAAACGTCGCTTGAAGTAGTCGGCAGTCTTACGATCTGCCGAGTCCTTTTTGATATTTGTAGCCAACTTTAGGATGGCTGTGTAAAGTTCGTCCTGATTTGCATGTATGGCCTCCATGACGAGGACTTAATTGAAGTAAGAAATAAATGGAAAGATCTTACTTGAATGATAAATGATAAATGATATTTATTCAGTAAGTAGGTTTTCTCAAACACTTTTACACGTCATGTTTTTAAACTAGATGGGGCCGGTGTTTCGTACCTGACTACTCTGAGAAGAAACAGCCGAAACAAACTCAGAGGTCATAGTCTCTTTTAAAGTCCAGACAATCTTGTTCAACTCACATGAGAACTATGCAGATTAGTGTCTGAGATGGTCTTTTGAAGAAAGAACCATACAGATTTGAGTGGACCTGTCCAGTCAGTGCAAGCATTTGTCAGTTATCGTGTAGCTCGACCTTTAACTCAAGGAGCTCAACGAAACGACGAACAATACCAAAGAACGGACATTTGGGTAGGTCGCTTATAGTACTCAAACTGCCAGACAGTCGTGGGAAAAAAAAACAACAATAAGTGACCCACAAGGTCCTCACATTCACAATAATTAAATAAAATAAATAATAATATTACAATTCAAATTCGAATGTCAATAAAAATACGAAATGTCAAACACACACATAAAATAAACAAAAATAAAGTAAAAAATAATAAAATACTGAACTAAGTATTCATGTCAAATCATTAAATGTCATGACAGTCACAAGTAAATATTCATGTCAAATAAACACACACATAAAAAATAAAAATAAGTAAAGTAAAAAAAAATAATAAAATACTGAACTAAGTATTCATGTCAAATCATTCAATGTCACAGTGTATAAAATAAAGGAATCAATAATAAACAAGCGAAGCCCGAAATTTCAACATTCACAGAGCAAATTGGAGCAGCTTAATCCCAAGCCTTTTTATCTTCGAGATAGTGATTAACATGATAGAAGGCTTTCAGGCATAACTTCCGTTTTATAAACGATTTGAATTTATTTAGGCTTAGTGCTTGAATATGGCTCGGAAGTTTATTGTAAAAACGTATACATTGGCATTTGAACGTACCCCCTATTTTTTTGAGCCTCGTTGCAGGAATAATAAATTTGTGTTTGTTCCTCGTATTTATGTTGTGGATATCACTGTATTTTTTAAACAAATTAATATTTTTGTGTGCGTACAAAAGGTTTTCATAAATAAACTGAGAGGGCACAGTAAGAATATTAATCTCTTTAAAAGTTCTAATGTTCTTGATAACTGCTTACGGATCCTTGGTGATCCCCTGAGACACCTGCTAGCCTCAGGTCTTGATGATAAACCGCTCCCTGGGATACCTGGTTGTCCCGAAGTCTAAAATTCCTGCACTGAACTTCTGATAGTTCACAGATCCTTGACGATCCTTGAGACACTTGTTAGTCTCTAAGTCTGAAATCCCCACACTTAGCACCTGATAGTTTACGGATCCTTGTTGACCCTTGAGACACTTGTTAGTCTCTAAGTCTGAAATCCTCACACTTAGCACCTGATAGTTTACGGATCCTTGTTGACCCTGGGTCACTTGTTAGTCCCAAAGTTTTATAGTCACTCAACACAGTACACACTTGAGTCACTGGATAGCTGCCCGCTACACTGTCCACGCGCGCGAAATGAACTATGTAGCGTCCGATGTTCACAGTCGAAGGACCAAAAAGAATGTATGATCTCTTGCTAGACCAGACATTACTTTTAGATGATAGTAAAGGGAATAAAAGAAAGTAAAGTACTGAAACACTACTGTATTGTCCCAAAGGTACTTAAAGTAAAATGAGCTTAATGAACTGTTTGTGCGGAAATGAAGTGAGTGACGCGGCCCTTGTTGGCTGTAACGAGAACGCCTGGCTGACTTGATAGCTCAACGCGAACTGAACTAATTATTACTTTTATGTTGAAATGAATGTGGCGTAAACTGCTGAATTGCAGAATGTGCGGTTGCACCGTACAGACGTAATAGTTGAAACTCACGACAAAGAAACTCAGACTTCGGAAATAAGTTATAACACAGTAATGCAAAGCAACAACTCGACATCATTTTCCCAGTTAGGTAATATTGCACAAATAAAACCAGTAGGCGTATCACAACGAAAACATAAAAATAAACTCGCGATAATGAGTAGTAGATGTACGAAAGGAACACTGCCGTTAATCGAAGAAATCTTCTGTAATGAGTTTGACTACTGTCATTATCTTCTTAATAACGCTGACACAGAAGAGTTATTAATCAGCGTCAAAACAACATAAAACATTTTACAATGCAAGACTATTGCCTGATCTTCATTGGAGAAAACGATTTAAGAAATAACGAGTATCTAGATATCCTTGTAAAATTTAAAAGCTCACTGGAAACAATTAAACACACCAATATTGTTATATGTGCTCCGACTTATATAAGAGGGGCTCTAATTCACAATTATAAAGTCGAGCTTTTCAACAATCTTCTAAGTTTGGACATCAAAAACCACCAGTATGCGTACTTTTTTGACAGTAATTATTACACCTTGACTCTTGACATGTTTTCCTACAATACAGGAAAAATTAATAAACTCGGATGGAGAGACATTTTTGACCAGATCAAATCCAAGATATTATTTGACTACGATCAAGATTACTCTAAAGTTAGCAACGATAACCATCGCCATATAGAAGACCATGGTGTAAGTGACAATACATCGAACTTAGCTGACAATGATAAAGCTACTCATGACTCTGAATTTTTTCTTTGATAATCACATGTACATTTTGCACCAAAACATAGCTGGCCTCCTTAACAAAACAGACCTGTTGCCATTACACATCCAAAATCTATTACAAAAACAAATAAATATTGAAATAATATGTTTAACGGAACATTTCGTCATTAATGGTCAAGAAATTTTAATAAACGTGCCAAACTTTAAGCTAGCGACATGTTACTCAAGAAGTGAGCATAAACGAGGAGGGTCTTGTATTTTACTTAAAACCTACCACGAATACAAAGAACTAAATGATGTGAAGAGTTGTTCTATTACAGGCGTTATTGAATGCTGCGCTATAGAATTGACTAAACACAAATTAATAGTAGTATGTATTTATAGACCCCCTAATATGTCTAACATTAGTCTATTTTATGACACTCTGGAAACTCTATTAAAAAAATTGTGCAATAAATCAAATGTAAAGGTAGTATTATGCGGAGACTTCAACATAGATATTTTAAAACGTAATAGATGCACCGTGGACTTTGAATGTTTGCTCCTAAATTACAATTTTATTTTAAAAATAAACCAACCAACACGGCCAAGGAGCCTTACATGTTTAGATAATTTTGCTATAAACTCAAACAAAGCTGTCAAACGTCAAACATCTCTTTGCTTGTTTTATTAAAAATTCATGTATTTTTCTATAAATATCCCCTAAAATATCAATAGTTACACTCGAAATTAGTGATTATAACAGTGACAGTGTTATCTAATTTTAAATCACCCAACTTTTGTTGATAAGGCGACGACAGGGTGAAAGTGACCTCAACAGTGAATAAGGACCACCATCAATATAAACACCCTATAATCAGAAGCCCAAGAAGACTGAACGGGACGCCCGTCTCCCGACAACGGTTTCCGGGGCTGGCCAGGGCTACGCAAAATGCCAGCTTGGTCGGCGCGGCCGCGGCGCGCGGCGCGGTGCTCCAGGACGGCAGCGCGACTGCGCGCACCTACAACTGTTCAGTGCTATGACAATTTTTTATTTTTTATGTGAAGTTTAATATTGTGTTTTCTTTGAATGTTTTTTAATTAAGTTTTTATTATTTGTTCTTATCCGTGTGTTTCTCTTATTTATGAGCGGCGCCAGTTGTAGCGACGCCGGAATTAGTAGTGCCAGTCAACCTATCACATCATTGGATGTGCAACTTGTTAGATACCCTCACTGCTCCCAGGCTCGTTTCTTTAAAGGCGAACGGGGGCTTAAGATACACTATGGCAAGGTTCACAAACCTCATAGTGTACCTTTGTGCCCCCCACCCGTATCCCCGACATCAACACCTCTAGATCAAAGTTTGTGGCAAAGTTTATCCAAATTCAAAAATTCCACTCCAGTTTTGAAAAGAGTTCCCCGGGGCGCGAGACATTCTGTTGCGCTGAGTTTAGCGCGATGTGTCCGTCTCGTGACCCAGGAGAACTCGTTGCGTGCTTGGGAGCAGTTACTCACCTTCCCTTACAGGATTCTGCATGTCCAAAAAAATTTGGCTACTCAAAAATCTTTAACAAATCAAATTAAAGATAATTGCAACAATTCGGCCCGTATTTTAGATTCCAAATTACCTTTTTTTAACAAACAAAAAGACATTTGTGAGCTTGCGGAATCCAAGCTAAGTGACGGTGACATTAGGGGGGCTGCTAGAATTCTATTCAGCAGTGATGTGGTGGCACCTTGCTCTCCAGATACTCTTTCAGCCCTGGAGAGCAAACATCCATCGCCTGCGGATGGTCTCACCTTCCCCGACCCGCCCGTCCACCCCGACCCCCTCATTCAGGATGCACCTTTTTTAAAAATTACAGCCCCGCAGTTGATCGCAGCCGTGAGCTCCTTCCGGAGTGGTTCTGCTGGCGGCCTCGACGGCCTGACCCCACAACATTTGAAAGATTTGTTGAGTTCAGGCGCCGGGGAAGCTGGTGAGTCACTCTTGAAAGAGCTTGCGGTTCTGATCAATTTAATGCTCTCCGGCGGCGTGAACGATGCCGTCGTCGATATCTTGTATGGGGCTAACCTATGTGCCCTGCGCAAGAAGGACGGCGGCATTCGTCCAATTGCCGTCGGATGCACTTACAGGCGTATGGCTGCCAAAATATGTTGCAAGCTATACAGTGAGACGCTTGCAACTAAGTTCCAGCCCCTTCAACTTGGTTTTGGTTCCAGAGGGGGCTGTGAAGCAGCCGTACATGCCTTATCATCTTTTCTTCACTCAAAGAAAGGTGAGGTCATCCTCAAGGTTGACGTCAAAAATGCCTTCAACTCCGTGAATAGGGACACTTTGTTGGCTGAAGTCAAAAAAGTACTACCCGAAATTTATGGTTTTTTGTGGCAATGTTATAGACACCCTTCAAAATTACTATACAAGGACAACGTTTTGAAATCTGCAGTTGGTTGCCAACAAGGTGACCCTCTCGGGCCTGTTATTTTCAGTTTGGCTATTCATCCCATAATTCAACAATTAAATTCTAAATTTAATGTGTGGTATTTGGATGATGGAACGCTAGGAGGTGATGTTGATACCGTTTTGGCTGACCTACAACTTCTCAAACATCAATTTAAATCTATCGGCCTAGACCTTAACCCTTCAAAGTGTGAAATTTACCTTTCTGACGTTACCGACAGACAATCCACTATAGATAAATTCAATGCAATAACTCCTGAAATCAAAATTTTAGAAAAAAGTTCACTGCACCTCCTAGGTTCCCCTATTTTTGAAGAAAGTTTTTCATCTTTCATCGATGACAAAATTATGCATTTCAATGATATTTCGGATAGACTCTCCAAAATTAATTTACATTCGGCATTCACCATTATCCGATATTGCTGTTTTGGTCCAAATTTTATGTATTTTCTCCGTTGTTCTCCTCTTTGGAAGAAACCACAACTTTTGGACAAAATTGACCAAATTATTCGCAACACATTAACATCCATTCTTAATGTGGCCCTGGACGACCGAGCGTGGCTGCAAGCCACACTACCAATTCGTTTTGGTGGTCTCGGCGTCCGCAAAATTTCTAGCGTAAGCTTACCGGCGTTCCTTTCTTCTGTCCACGGCACTGAAAAGCTAACCTGGAAAATTTGAAGTCTTTCCTTGGTTAACTTGGAAGTGCCGTGCTTGTCCGAAGCAGAGGACGCCTGGAAAATGACTTGCCCGGACACGGATCGGCCCGAGAACCCATTTTCCCAGAGACAGTGGGATGAGCCGCTCTGCAGGTTGGTACGGAATAAACTTATTAATACGTCTACCAATACTGCTGAGCGTGCCCGCCTGCTGGCTGTGGGTGAATGGGAGTCGGGCCTCTGGCTTCAGGCACTACCGTCACCTAATTTAGGCACTATGTTAGGTGACACGACCTTCCGGCTCGCTACATGTTTGCGTTTGGGCGCTCCTTGTGGGGCTCCACATCGCTGTCAATGTGGTGAAGCAGTCGACTGCCTCGGACACCATGGCCTTTCTTGCATTAAGAGCGCAGGTCGGATAGCGCGGCACGCCAGCATTAATGATCTCATCCGTCGTGCTCTTACCACCGCCGGGGTGCCAGCTATATTAGAACCCACTGGCTTGGCGCGCGTCGATGGTAAGAGACCAGATGGTATGACCATTATGCCATGGAAGTTGGGTAGGCCTTTGGTGTGGGACGCAACTTGCGTCGACACCCTTGCGCCATCCCATCTTCCTAGCACGGTGTGCTGCGCTGGGGCGGCTGCTGCAGGTGCTGAAAACCTCAAACGGCGCAAATATAATAATTTAATCGGTAATTATGTGTTTGAGCCGTTTGGGGTTGAAACACTAGGGCCATGGGGTCCGAGTGCCCACTTAGTATTCCGAGAAATCTCTAAACGGTTGGTCGACTCTTCACGTGACCAGAGGGCGGGCCTATTTTTTGGCCAAAGAATCAGCATTGCCATTCAACGTGGCAATGCTGCCAGCCTTCTGGGCACTTTTCCTGTTGGCAGCGATGTGGACGAATTTTTCGATGCCCTGTAACCCTTTTTGATACTTGTACATATTTTTATTTCTAGTATAGAGTTAGTGTGTATATATTGTAAACAATACAAAATGACAAAAATAAAATAATAACTCAAATCTAAAATGCACTGCAGAAGTAATGGATTTTGCAATATCTGATCACTCGGCTCAAATACTCAAAATTCAAGTCAGTAGGATTTGCAAATTAAGGTATTGGCGGACTCAGAAACGAGACTTCTCAAAAGAAAATTTGATCAAATTTAAAAATCATTTAAAGTGTTTATCCTTCTCAGACGTTTATAACGAAAGTAACCCCAATGAGTCTTATAACATTTTTTTGGAAATATTTCAGCTACTCTACAATCAGTGTTTTCCGATTAAATGGGTTAAAATTCGAACGGAAAAAAAAATTAAATGGCTATCGAAAGGCATTAAACTCTGTAGTAAGAAACAAAGAAACTTGCTATGGAAATATAGATTAAATCCGTCAAGCGAAAATAAAAAAACGTTTAAAACATACTCGCGAAGACTAAAAAAAATCATTAATCTTACTCAAAAGGCACAGAACAGTAACATTATTAATAAGGCTCACAATAAATCCAAGGCAGCGTGGCAAATCATCAATAATAAATAAAATAAAAAATAAAAAATAAAAAAGCCTTTTATTTCCTAAAAACATGCTACAGTTTAAGTCTAATAAATTACTTTAAAAAACTAATTAAAATCTAACTTGTGCACAATGTTGCTTTTTTGTTTATAATATAGTAAGTTCTTTTTTTTTTTTTTTTTTTTCAATTAGCAACTTTATTATTATTACCTTATAATCTAAATTTTTAACTAGGAACCCCTCTCAGGTGAAGGCCTCTTCCAAAGTATTCCATATTTCACGGTCTTGGGCTATCTGTATCCATTGCGGCCCGGCTATTTTCTTAATGTCGTCCTCCCAACGCGCGTGGGGTCTACCTCTGTGCCGGTTGCCATCAATAATAATAACCACATTAAAGAACCTATTTTAAAAATTGACAATCAAAATGTGACAATAAAGGATCCTAGGAAAATAGCAACATCATTTAATGACTTTTTTATTGACCAAGTACAAATTGTAACTAATGACACACCTGACAGAATTATTGACATAGAAAGTAACTCTAATTCAATGTTTATGTCACCAACAGTCCCAAATGACATTATAAGAGCAATTAAATCGCTCAAAAATACAAAAAGTTGTTGTTACGATGAGATTACAACTAGCGTAGTTAAATTTGTTAGTGACACTATTGCTGGGCCTCTAAATCACATTCTAAATAGTAGTATTGAATCTGGCATATTCCCTAATAGCCTAAAAACTGCAGTAATAAAACCTCTATATAAAAAAAATAATAGAGAAGACATGTCCAATTACAGACCAGTGGCATTAATCCCAATTTTCTCTAAGGTATTTGAAAAAATTATTTACTTAGCAATGGATAAATTTTTGACTAAATATAATATATTAAGCGAGGAACAAATGGGATTTAGAAAAAATAAGAATATTAATATGGCAATTTATAAACTCTTAACTAATATTATGACAAATGTGGACAATAAAATTCCAGTATGTGCAATATTGACTGATATGACTAAAGCATTCGACTATGTAAACCATAATGTACTTTTAGAGAAACTTTATACCTATGGTATCAGAGGAAATATCTTTGATCTTATAAAATCTTACCTACGTGGCCGGTTACAGTACACAGAAACCACGAGAGTATGCCTTAAAACTAAACGTGAATTTAAATACACTTCAGATTGTAGAGAAGTTAAACACGGCGTACCACAAGGTAGCGTTCTCGGGCCACCCTTGTTTCTCATATATATAAATGATTTGCCACGTCAAACTCATCATCCTATGGTGCTGTTTGCTGACGATAGTACTGTGATAGTAAAATGTTCGGACTTAAACAAATATGAAAGTGAGATTAATGACACATTAAAGAGTATTATTAATTGGCTTAGCATAAACAACTTGATTATAAATTTGCAAAAAACTAAAATAATGCATTTTTTCCAACGGATTAGTCCCGCTAATATTTCTGTCAGCTACAATGGGCAAAAAGTTGACTCAACAAATGTAGCAAGGTTTCTGGGCATCTTAATTGACAGCAATCTTACTTGGAAACCTCATTCTGAGGATTTATGTAAAAAATTAAGCAAATTAGCTTATGTGCTGCACAACTTATCACATAAAGTAAGCATTGCTACTCTTGTAACAGCTTACCATGGTCTGATTGCATCAGTATTGAGATTCGGAGTGATTTTCTGGGGCAACTGTAGCGAAAGGGAAGAGATATTCAAGGCCCAAAAACGATGCATAAGATCTATGACAAATTTAAAATCTACTGAAAGCTGTGAGCCTGTGTTTAGGTCTCTGAAAATACTAACCCTCCCGTCTATTTACATATTGGAAGTGTCCATTTTTGTTAGATCTAATTTAAATTTGTTTCCAACTCTGGCTAGCATTAGATTACGCTCAGGTCCTATAAGACAGCAATATAATAAGTTATTACATACAGGACAATACAAAACAGCACTATTAAGAAAAAGTATAATGTCAATGGGTCCTATCATATATAATAAAATTCCGCATAGCTTAAAAGATCACCCCATACGCATATTTAAAATTAAATTGACCACATTACTATTAGAAAAATGCTACTATTCTGTTAATGATTTCTTGAATGATAAAAATTTATAACTGTACTTTAGTCATTATTATTTCTTTTTTTGACATTGACATTTTAATAGATAATAATTTTCTATAATTGTTTGTTATGCTACAATGATTGTTAATAGACTATTTATTTTACAATTGACAAACTTATGTAAATTTTGATACCAAATTAGTACTAAGTCAATTATTTGGAATGTACTGTAACTGCCTAACAATACTTATATTTTAATTATATTCACATTTTCGAACATTTCAATAATTTTTACATTTTAATTATTTTGACATTGTAATCACTTTGCAATTTTAATTATTTTGACATTCTAATAATTTTGACATTCTAATTGTTTTGATTTTTAATTTCTATGACTTCTTTTTTAATTATATTTTTCAATTTTAATAGTTTGCAGATTTCTTTTTTTTTGAAATTTTATAATATTTAATGTCACTATCTAATGTATAGAATTGCACACCAAATTTGTACGCCTTCAGGCATAACATAGCGCACTGTTTCGTTAAAAATAACATCTATATGTCTTTACCTATGTTAACAAATAAATAAATATTATTATTATATTATTATTATTAATGTTTCAGTGAGCTGTGACGATGATGTCTGATGTTGAGCCTGGTACCCCGCCGGGCACGCGTCTGAGGTGCCGGCGTAAATCTAATAAAATGAAGGCTAGGCGAAGAAGCCCATCGTTATCTTGTACAAGTGAAGAGGCTGACCCAAGAAAGATACGTAACCGTGCATATGAGTTTTCTGCTAAAGGTATCCTCAAAACTCAAACGATTATAAGCTGGTTGCAAAAGGTCAATGAATACGCTGTCATATAAGGATGGGATAAGAAACAAACAGTCCACTTCACATTACAAAAATTGCTGGTCTTCCAAAGCGATGGTTTGCATCGTTACCAACGGTTGTCTTCACTTGGGTTGAGTGGCAGAATAAACTCAAACAAAAGCTTTCCTTAATGAATAAAGTTACGTACATCTGGTAGAAGAGATGTTAAATCGTAATGCTTCACATGATGATGAAAGTCTTCGTGAATATTTTTACGATGAATTAAGATTATTAAATAGATGTGAAATTACCAGTAAAAAAAAAAAAAGCTGTTGTTTGTATTGTATACGGTATAAGCGACCGTTCGATTAGGAATGGGGCACAAGCTCAGAATAGTTTGGACGCGAAGATTTACTTAACTATCTTGCATCTCAGAGACCTCAACCGCAGTTTAATAATAAATTACGTGAACGTACAACGCAATAGTCAGGCTTTAGTAATACCGGCGGAAGTTCAAATGGTGCTGTCGCCAATTCCATCACTTGTTACAAGTATGATTAGAAAGGTCAATCGTATTTTAAATGCCCAAAGCCCCTCATTAAGTGCAAACAATGTTATCGGATAGGACACGATAATGAATAGGTACAAGTTAAAACTCTTTGTAGCTATGAATTCAAAATCTAACCAAATAGAAAAACCATACTAAACAGGTATACTAAAAGTAGTTCTAACACTAACGGCAACTCCAAATATTTTAAAACCGTTGCAATGATAAACCTTTGGAGGCATTCATTGATTTTGTAGTGAGTGTATACGTGTGTAAGACCGATGCAGAATTACTTAATTTAGTTGAACTTTGACAACGTTCCGATGGTTTTACAAGACTAATGCATTTGTTAGGTACGACGAATTGATGTATTCGTTGACTAGAGGCTTTCGAATGCAGACATCACTCTTTGGACAGAATTTTACAAAAGCCCAAGCTAAGCCCCTTCTGCCGTGCCGGTTTGAAAAGTTATTTTAGAACTTCACATTACATAAAGAAGTGAAGTCTTTAAAACCAGTATATCCCGTAGGTATATTTAAAATCCTTAAACCTGAAATCAGGAATGTAGACACATTCGTAACAACTAGTATGTTGTAAAATGTATTAAAGCGGAGCGCTTTGTAATGGTCCTTTGCAAATAAAATTTGTAAAAATAAATATGTTATATAATTATATATTGTTATTTGGTATGTATTGATAATTAATAATTTGTAATCCGAGTAATAATATATATATTGAGGCATGTTTAGAGTGCGCCTATAACGGGGACAGCGCGGCAGTAAAAAAAGTGCAAAATACCGTTTCACGCGAGCCTTATGGATCCACCCACATTTTATCAAATCGAATCAAGTCAAATCGAATAATTTGTTCCCATAATATGGGTAAATAGATGGTGAATAGTTGTTGCATTTCAAATCTAACAATAAGGATCCTCTTATAAACCATTTCTGGTATACGAAATATAAAATGAAAGCTTAAAGTAACAAACAAAATAGGTGATATGACTAAACATACTAAATTGAATATCTAACTATTATTGCACTGAAATAGGAACTTAGTGAGGTGTCATAATGATTTTCTATTCTTGTTACTAAGGTATTCCTGGGTAGTGTAGAAACATTTTGTGATTAACCAAGAGTACAGTTTTTTCGAAATAAACTAAGGGGTAGGTCTTTTAGTTCATTATGTAATTTGTTAAATAATTTAATAGACATGGGGCAACAGTTTCTTCTAATACAGATCAGTTTTTATGTTTGGCAAAGGGAGGCTATTGGGTTAACGGGTATTAAAATTACAATATTCACCAAACGATTTGTATAGGTACTGATGTGTTTTGACGAAAATACAAGACTCGAATATATACATGGACGGTGCTGTTAATAAATTTAGCTTTTGGAACAATGGTTTGCATGACGTTTGTGAATCCACATTACAAAGTGCACGAATGCACTGTTTTTGCGCCAGGAATACTCTAATAAGTTCTACTGAGCCGCCCCATAATATAATACCATATCGTAGATTTTATCTATGTGTAATTTCCATGAGATCTGACTATCTAATGACATCCCTAGGAAAACGATACTATCGGATTGTGCTGTGATATTGTTGGGGTAGTAGACGGTTTTACAAAGTCGGTATCTATGTCTTCGTACAAGCGGTTAAAGATATGAAAACAAAAACCACGGTTAAGGTCTTGGAGAAAATGTTTTGCGACTTCGGTGTACCGGCTAAGATTGTATCTGACTGTGGCACAAGCATTACGAGATTTTAAAACCTTTTGTAATATACATGGTATTAGACATAATTTAAACGCAGTAGCTTGTCCCACTGCTAAAATGTTCAGGCAGCGAGATTTAACCGAGCCATCTTAAATTCATAGTCATCTCAAAATAAATTTCAAGCCATGAACGCGATTGGGACAAGTGTTCGGGAAATATTCAATGGGGTATTAATAACAATGTTAATGCCTCAAAATAGAGGACTGCGACGGAGGCTATATTTGGGATTCAATTACGCGATGTTTTGTCGAATAAGCTTAACGCCTATAACAGTTTAAGTACTCATTTAGAGTTGCAACCAGTCAGACAACAAATCAGTGATAATATTTAAGTAAAGGCATGATGCAAATCGAATGCCAGATCTAAGTACCTACGAGGTCGGTGATTTAGTTAAAATTTCTCGAAATAATTTTAATAATGATAAGGAGGGTACCTGAGCTTCTGTCGAAGTTTGTAGGTCCATATAAGGCTACTAAAGTTCTACAGATGTCCCGAGTTTTACTAAGAATGGCAAACCGTATAAAACTTATTGCAGCTGATAGAATCCGACCATATATGGGTGCACTTAAAAACTTTGGAAATGCGTAGCTTCGATGTTGGTAGCTCTGAAGTTGCTGGCAAGAGTAACTCTGAGTAATATTTCCTTGTGGTCTGTTTTATTACAAAATATTTTCTTTGTCTTTGTCCAAGCTCTGCGCTCTGTGCTTTGTCTTTGTTGTTGTTTGTACAAGCTCTAGTACCTACGTAAAATAATCAATCAAATCAATTGTAAAATGGTTTGTAATTTATAGTAACTTTAAACATTGATTAAGTAATTGCAACTTTTTTTTTTTTTTTTTTTTTTTGGTGTGGCACTAGTTGTACTTTGTGCCATTTTCAGGTAAAAATTTGGGAAACAGAGAAATAAAAAACGAAACGAAAAGAATTACAATGATAGAAAATATGGATCAGGAAAGTCATTAATATAATATAATATGTACAATATAATAAATAAACTAAAGCTTAATATCATTTTTATACAGAAAAGAGGCAATTAAATCATAATAAATTATTGGGTTATGTAATAAACAAATCATACGAGTGGGGAAAGGGGTTTTTAAACTAATAAGAGAATCAAGGAAATCAGAACGGTCATGACGAGAACATGAAAAAAATATATGGTCCAAGGTACCAACATCTTCCCCACATTCACACATGTTATCCTCTACAATACGGAGCTTGGCAAGATGGCAAGGAGTACATACATGACCCAAACGCATACGAATGATTTGACTAACAATCAATTTGGAGCACTTAACCTTGAAAAACCACGGTTTAATAGGAACATGAGGTTGTATATAGTAATAATATTTTCCTTTTGTTTGTGCGCTCTCTCCCCATGAGACACTCCAGGCATCGCGAAGGTATGACTTGGGTAAATTTATGATATCATGGGAAAAGTTTATATAAGGGAAAGTGTCTCCATCATAGACAGCCTCCTTGGCCAAAACATCCGCCTTGTCATTTCCCTTTATGCCACTGTGGCTAGGAATCCAAACAAAATGTACAGCTTGCCCCTTCAGCCTTAGTTCATATAATACATTCCGTATATCAAATACAATAGGATAGAAAGCCTTCATTTTAAATGGGAACTTCTCAATTGCCTGTAACGCACTCTTAGAGTCGGAAAATATAACAGTATTTTTTAACTTAGCTAACAAAACATATTCTAGTGCCTTAAATAGGCCAAAGCACTCCCCGGTAAAAACGGAAGACTCCGGAGGAAGTTTTATTTTTTGAATAAGCTTATACTGTGCGTGGTAAACTCCTACACCTACACAACTATCCAGCGTTTTAGAAGAATCTGTAAATATTAGGTGCCAGTCTTTCCATTTATCATCAGTATTACTGATAAATTTAGAATTTGCTCCAGAATCAGTTTTGGCGATACCCATATCATATGTTATTTCAGGCTCTAAAAGTAGAGAGTCAAAAACGTTATCATTAAATATTGCTAGCTTTGGTGCATTATGCACAGGCGATTCAAGTAACTTAAACTTCCTGTAACTAGTAATTAAACAAGGAACAGATTTGCATCTCCAATAGTTGGAGCTTTCAATCAAAGAATTTAGATTATCTAGCTTAATGATCAATGGATGGTTGGAAAATTGCATGATTTTAAATAGAAACCTATCGGCTAACAGCTGTCTTCTCAAATATAAAGGAGGTTCATCACACTCTACTTGCAACGCATTTAAAGGGCTCGAACGCATTGCACCCGAAATGATTCTGAGAGCTTTAGATTGAATATTATCTAACTTTTTGAACCATTTTTTACTACCACCTTCTAATAAAAAGGTACCATAATCCAAAATACTACGAATTATAGCATTGTATAACAATTTCTGGTTAAAAGGATGAGCACCCCACCACACACCCGAGAGGCATCTCATAATATTCAACTGCTTTTCACATCTATCCACTATATAACTTAAATGAGATTTACCTGTCATTTTCTTATCCAAAATTAAACCCAAGAATTTAGCTTCCTCCCCAACATTTAGAGTATGATTGCAATAGGAAACTTTAGGTGGAGGAAAATCCCGTTTTCTAGAAAAAACTACTACAGAACTTTTTTTTGCCGATAAATCCAGCCCATTATTATCAAGCCAAGCCTTTAATAACGTGAGAGATTCTGTTAATGAATTACATGCGGTTGGGATAGACATGTTTATTGAATAAATAAGTAGGTCGTCAGCGTATTGTAAAACACTAACGATACCATTTAAGGACGCCTCAAGATCATGTGTATAAATGTTGTAAAGTAACGGGCTAAGTACAGACCCTTGAGGTAATCCCTTATAAACAGTTCGTGAAAGTCTTGAACCTTGGTTTGTTATTACAGATATAAAGCGAACTGATAAGATGTTAATAATAAAATTAACTAAAATTGGCGGCACCTGCAATTTCATTAGTTTATTTTTGAGCACTGCTATGATTACATTGTCATAAGCTGCCGAAACGTCTAAAAATGCAGCAACCACCGATAAATTATTAGAAAAGGCCAAATTGATGCCTGTGGTAAAGATACTTAAACTGTCTATGGTACTTTTAGATTTACGAAAGCCGTATTGAGAAATCGAAAGTAAATTATTTCTTTCGATATGCCATTCAAGACGGTTCTTAACCAGGTGTTCTGCAATTTTAGCAATAACCAAAGATAAGGCTATAGGTCGATAAGCAGCCGGATCATCTGGAGATTTTTTAGGCTTTAGTATGGGAACTATTTCTTGAGTTCGCCAAGAGGTAGGAATGTTCCCAGAAATCATTATGGAATTAATTATTTCTAAATAATATAAAAGTGAGGATTCTCCCATATTTGAAAAGAAAGCATAAGGTATTCCATCTTCTCCAGGACAAGAATCTTTAACACTCGACAATACCCCTTTAAGCTCGTACAGAGAAAAAGGTAAGTTTAAACTATTCGATTCTTTTATTCCAGGATATAATGCGCAACAAGGCATCAAAGAATTTTTTTCAGGAGCTGTTGCAGGGGCCAATCTATCAAGGAAATCGTCAGCTAAAGCAGGAGACAACTGAACACCACAACGGTTTTGATTAAAAGCATTCCTAAAACGCTTTATGTTACTCCAGACTTCCGAAGGACAAGTTCTAGGAGAAAGGGAGGCACAAAATGATCTCCATCCCTCAAATTTCCTTTCCCTCAAAAAATCTCTAGTCTCATTCATTACACTAGTAAGTCTATTTAAATTTTCTTCCGACATATCCTCACCATACTTTCTCTCCTCTTCCTTTCTTCTTTGTACTGCATACGAACATTCAGTATTCCACCAAGGAGGCATAGGTAAATTGTTTGTGCGGGAACTTTTTACAGGGAAAATCTCATCCGCTACTTCAAGCATGCAAAGAGCTAAGGCTCGAGAGCAATCATCTTCTCCTCCTTGAAGTATTTCAGGTAACTGTGACACTTTGACTTCAAGGACCTGTTTAAATTTTTCCCAATCAGCTCTACCTAATCTATACTTTAATCGAGGGGGACGCTTTTCAGTGATGGGATATTTGTCAGGAGATGCTATTACTAGGGGAAAATGATCACTGCCTAGTGTAGAAGAAGAGAAGACAGACCAAGTGAGTGATAAGGCCAAACTAGGGGAACAAATCGACAAGTCCACAGCACTCGGCAATTCATTGGGCTTGGTACGTCTAGTCGGTGTCCCAGTATTTAAAACACATAAATTATTATCATCTAATATTTGTAGCAAACGTACACCATCACTTTTATTATCACCGCATCCCCACGTCTGATGATGACAATTAAAATCCCCCATTATCAAGACAGGGCTTTTCAATGAAAAAAAAATATCACTCATCTCTTGTAGAGCAGCGGAGGAAGGCTTTGGAATATATACAGAGGCATATGATACATTATTTACACGTACAGCAACGAAATCAACTAAAGAATAATGATTGGGTAATGTAATTTGAGTAAATGCAACATTGTTTTTGATTAAGATGGCAACACCACCGTAGCCATCAGTTCTGTCGTTACGAATGCAAACATAACCTGGAATACCAAATATTCGACCGTGTTTAAGCCATGTTTCACTCAATGCAACAATAAGTGGTTTATACTTATTAACTAAATACATAAGATCGGTTTTTTTATTAGTCACTGACCTGACGTTCCATTGAATAATCAAATCCATTATCGGTTTTGTCTGTCAGTAATTTACAAATCAGATCAGCGTTGTTCGGTTTTATGTATTTTTTATTTTGTAACATCTTAATAAGACTGTTAATTAGATCCATAATCTGTTCATGATCTTCTTTTTGTTCGGGTTTATTCTGTAGTGCACACCCATTACTGGGACTTGATAAACTAAACTCATTTATTAATGCATTGTGTGCTGCTCTGTCATATCCAGACGCAGATTTAGGAGGCGAACGTGGTTTTTTAAATACTGTTTTTTTATATGAAGTTGTCCTAGGACCATTGTTCACATTATCATTAGTGTGGAAGTATGCGGATTTGGAATCTGATTGAGAAATTTTACTACCTGAAACAACTTTATCTGCATAAGACATAGAGGAAGATGGATGCAACTTACTAGCCTCCAAATAAGAAATACATGAATGAGCCATAGTGTTTTTGATATCTCTTTGTCTCTTAAACTCAGGGCATGCTTTATTTATAGCAAAGTGAAAACCAGAACAATTTATACAAGATGCACAATCCTCCTCAATGTTACAAGATTCAGCTGAATGATTTTGTC
Organism: Xestia ashworthii; assembly: GCA_950022955.1. Classification (NCBI taxonomy): domain Eukaryota; kingdom Metazoa; phylum Arthropoda; class Insecta; order Lepidoptera; family Noctuidae; genus Xestia; species Xestia ashworthii. Next base: position 25,473,181 of record OX465556.1, read on the forward strand.
CACATTTAAAACATCTTGGCTCTGCAGCCCTACATTGTAATTTTGTATGTCCGTACCTACAGCATCTGAAACACTGAATGGTGGGGTACACATATATGTCAACATTTAATGCATTATAGCACATGAATATTCTCTTTGGTAGAACTTGTCCATCAAAAGTTATAACAATGGATTCTGAAGGTTTCCAAACTGGACTACCGTTAATCTGCACTTTATAATTTAACCTCCGAATTTTAATGACCTTTCCACACCCAACGGGTGTAGAAATATTTGCTTCAATTTCATCAAATGACCATTCTGAAGGAACACCACGCACAATACCCATTCTAGTTACATTGAAAGTCGGGATAAAGGCTTTGAAACCATTAGTACTTAATAAGTTAGATTTTAAAAAATCATTTGCATCATGGAAACTCATAAATGCAACTGCACACTTATTGCGGCCTATCCTTTTAATGCTTCCATTAATTATATTTTTAAATCCTCCCCGTTTCATAAAGTTTCCAAATGCAATGGGATGTAATACAGTTCCACTATTAGGTAACTCGGTGATGCGCTGTACATGTATCAAATAAGGAGATACATCGGAATGTATGTACTCCCTCCTACCAACCGGCTCAAAACTTGCTTGACTAGGCTTTGACTGTGACTCAAGTTGGGATGATGCTTGGTTACTATGGGTATTTTCAAGAACAGTCTCTTGGGGGTTACAATTACAATCCATTATACTGATTTCATTCTGGCCATGACCTTTTCTGCTGCGTTTGCGAATTTTACAGGATTTGCAGATTCTCCTGCGTTTACGCGAAGATTTTTCGCTACTGTCAGTAGCCACTGAACCATCAGTGTCCATGCCACTTTTATCTTTATCATTAACATTCTATGACATGATAGTCACATAGTTTGCGACAGCCTCGGGGGGATTTAGGCCGCCGCCTAAATCCCCCTGCAAGTTATTAGGGGGGTTGTTCATACAACCCGGACTTAGGGACTAAACATACAATAAGTATAAAAGACTTACCAAATAAGCACCTACGAACACTACTACAAATATATACAATTATTATACAAAATTATATACAAAAATAAGACTCAACTGATCCGTTTTACAATAAAAATGAAATTTCAAGAATTTGAAACAACCGCGCGCAACCGAAGTTTCCCGCCTTTTTCCTAATTGCAACTTATTTTAGTTTTAAGTTTCATAATGGACATTAGGTATATTTTTTTTTATTTGACAAAAATGTGTGTGTTATCTTTAGTTTTATTTTGTATAAAACCTTTGACCTTTATCCTTTTTTTTTGTATAATAGTATTTGTTTTGTGTGTATTTGTCTATGGTTGTTTGATTTCCAAGTGTAAGATAGAGAGATAAGAACTCATCTAGTTAAATATGTTGTCAACAAAGACTATAAAACCACTTGACTGCGCATAAAGTGCCCCGACGACGCACGAAAACTATTAGTATTTTGTCGCCTATAATATGTATAGGCGACGGCGACGACGTACGATTAACCATTTTAGTTGTGACCAATTGTTAGACCCGTAAGCACGCTAAATAATTATAAATTGTTACGATTTATTTATACGATTTAAAACGCATAAATTGCCTCCATACGCGGTAAACTGGTGTGGGAAATATTCCAAGACATCTAGTTACAAAAAGGAAGGCATAACTTTTCATCTCCGCGCATTCTTCCTCGTCCCCCGGTCCGCAGTAGTGAGTTGTGTTCTTAGAAGAAATCGGCCTAGGTTAGGTTAGGTTAGGTTAGGTTGGGGGACCACCCCACAGTGCTTGCGTCCACGTCGCGTCCCCTGGAAACGGCCCAGTTCTGACCACCGTAACGGAGTGGCAGACTGGGTACGGCCAAAGTGCACTGTGCTCTCGTAGCGATTTTATGCCTTGTAGCTACGAACTGTCGGATATCATGTCGAAACTAACGCGGAGCGCCTCCGGGCGAAAACCAAAAGGCCCTTCTCAGGGCCAACCCAAAGGCCCTTCTCAGGGCCAACCCAAAGGCCCTTCTCAGGGCCGACCCAAAGGCCCTTCTCAGGGCCAACCCAAAGGTCCTTCTCAGGGCCAACCCAAAGGCCCTTCTCAGGGCCACCTAAAAGGCCCTTATCAGGGCCACTCTGACGCTCCGGCGTCCGAAGCAAGCCGCGCGCCGTCTGCGGCAGGCTTCTTGGCGGACGAGTCGTCCGATAACGACTCACTTTTTAGTGGGTCGGACCAGCCTCAGCGGTGTTTCCGGTGCTTCGGCATCGGACACACCCGGCCCATGTGTCCCTCCACGGTAGACAGGACGGACACATGCTACCGCTGCGGCAAGAACGGCCACAAAGCCGTCTCTTGTGAGGCCGCCACGCCGCATTGCGCGGTGTGTGCCGCTAGTGGTCGCCCGGCAGGCCACGTCATGAAGGGGAGGAAATGTAATCCTCCCCCTAAGCGAGGCAAAGTGCACGCGCCGATTGGCCGCTCCGTCGTTCCTGCGCCGGCTGCGGAGGAGGGTGCGATGTCCGACTAATGGATAGGGTCGAACATCGCATCCTTCAGGTGGTGCGGCCTTCCACTGACTCCCCTCCCCTCTCGCTCTCAGAGAGGGGACCGGGATACGTGGCTGCCGCGTGGGGAGACATGGCCCTGGTGGGGGTCTATTTCTCCCCAAACCACCCTGTCACGGAGCGCGAGCGGGAGGACGACCCTCTCGCTGCGCCGCTCCGCAGACGAAGAAGGGGTCGGAGACGGCAACGTCCTCTCCCTCCTCATGGTGGCGACGGGCGGGCGACAGGCACGGGGGTGCCTTTGCCCGCATTGCACCCGTCACCACCTCCGTCAGTCATTCCCGGGCCCCTGTGAGGGGCCCGCCATGAAGGGCAATCGTCGGCGGAGGACTGGACGTAAAGGCTATGCCGGTTTCCCAGTCCCCCGCCACTCGGACGAAGCGGGAATGTCGCTGGGTCGTTTTAGTGGGTATACCGGGTCAGACCCGGGGAGTCCCACATACCCCTCTCATCCCCCGATGGGAGGGTATGCGTAATGCATTTTTTCCCAGCGATAAAAAAAAAAAAAAAAAAAAAAAAGGTTAGGTTAGGTTGGGGGACCACCCCACAGTGCATGCGTCCACGTCGCGTCCCCTGGAAACGGCCCAGTTCTGACCACCGTAACGGAGTGGCAGACTGGGTACGGCCAAAGAGCACTGTGCTCTCGTATCGATTAAACCCTTGACTTGCGATTTACGAGCTTGCTGGAAAATGCCAAAACTAACGCGGAGCGCCTCCGGGCGAAAACCAAAAGGCCCTTCTCAGGGCCAACCCCAAGGCCCTTCTCAGGGCCAACTCCAAGGCCCTTCTCAGGGCCAACCCAAAGGCCCTTCTCAGGGCCAACCCAAAGGCCCTTCTCAGGGCCAACCCAAAGGCCCTTCTCAGGGCCAACCAAACGGCTCTTCTCAGGGCCAACCAAAAGGCCCTTCTCAGGGCCACCCCGACGTTACGGCGTCTGAAGCTAGCTGCGCGCCGTCTGCGGCAGGCTTCTTGGCGGACGAGTCGTCCGACAACGACTCACTGTTTAGTGTGTCGGACACAAACGACGCTCGGTCGCGGTAGCGGGTCCACCTGAGCGGTGGGTCCGAGGGTTCCCAGGCCTCGGGGTCCAAGGCAAAAAAGCCGACGACCGTGGCCGCGGATACCCACAATGTTGGGCTCGCGGACGCCTAACGCAAGTTGGACCTGGCCCGGCGAGCGCAGCTCCAGCAAGAGCTGGAGGAGAAGGTCGCCGCCAAAGAGAAGCGGGCGCACGTCACCCGGGCCAAGTCCGGGTACGGTGCGTCCCGCGTTACATACGCGGACCACTCCCTTGAGGAGCTCGAAAAAATGGCGGAGGAGGACGAGGAGGAGATCATGGAGGTCGCCTCTAAGTCCTCCAATCTTAAGGGGACCTTCCAGAAGGCCCTCAAGAGCCGGGCCGCGAGCTTGCGCGGTGTCGTCGCGGAGCTGGTGCGTCGCAAGACCACCGACGAGACGCGGCAACTGCAGGCGAAGGTCGATCGCCTGCAGTCGGAGGTCAGCCAGCTTCATCAGAAGCTGGCCGAAGCCACGGCCCGGCCACAAGAGGCCCGGACAAGCCCTGCGGCAGAAGGCCCATCCTCCAACCTTGAGGATATCATCCGCAAGGTCGTGATGGAGGAGAGGGCCTTCACAAGGGCCTGCTTAGCGGGCATCGAGGACCGGCTCTTGCCGGAGAAGCGCCTCCGACCGCCGCTTGCGGCGGATAAGAGGCAGCCGAGTGAGCCGGGGCCGTCCTCCTCCCAGGCGGAAGACACCCTACTCCCTGCCACCACCCCGTCCAACGAGTGGACGGATGTGGTCCGCAAGGGAAAGGGCAGGGGCAAGAAGTCGGCGAAGGCCGTACCTGCCATCCCCGCCAACACCGCTCCCGGTCGGTCGCAGACGACCGGCAAGGGAAAGGGGAAGGGGAGAGGGAGGGGAAAGCTGGTGCCCCCAAAAACCGCGGCCGTCGTGGTGACACTCACCGCGGAGGCTGCGGAGCGAGGGGAGACCTACGCGTCCGTATTAGTGCGGGCGCGTGCGAATGCCGATCCCACCCAACTGGGGATCGGCAGCGTGTCTTGCCGGCAGACACAAGCAGGGGCTCGAATTTTCGAGTTCCCGGGGGCCGAGGGGAGTGCCCACGCTGACCTATTTGCAGCCAAGCTGCAGGAGGTCATCGCGGACTCAGCGAAGGTGGCCCGACCGGTGAAGTCAGCGGCCATCGAGGTGACGGAGCTCGACGACTCCGTCACCAAGGAGGAGGTGGTTGCGGCGGTCGCAGCTGTAGGGGGCTGTGGCGCCACGGCGGTCCAAGGCCGGGACATAAGACCCGGACGCGGCGGCATGGGCACCATACGCCTCGAGTGCCCAATCGCCGCTGCCAAAGCCGTCCTTGCCAAAGGACGGCTCACAGTTGGCTTCAACTCGGGTGCAGTCCGGGCACTTGAGGACCAGCCTCTGCGGTGTTTCCGGTGCTTCGGCATCGGACACACCCGGCCCATGTGTCCGTCCACAGTAGACAGGACGGACACTTGCTACCGCTGCGGCAAGAACGGCCACAAAGCCGTCTCTTGCGGGGCCGCCACGCCGCACTGCGCGGTGTGTGCCGCCAGTGGCCGCCTGTCAGGCCACGTCATGAAGGGGAGGAACTGCAATCCTCCCCCTAAGCGTGGCAAAGCGCTGGCGCCGACCAGGCCTGCTGCTGCTGCCGCTAACCCCGCCGTTCCTGCGGCGGCTGCGGAGGGGGGTGCGATGTCCGACTGATGGATAGGGTCGAACATCGCATCCTCCAGGCGAACACCAACCACTGCAGGGCAGCCCAGGATCTGCTGATGCAGACCATGGCTGAGTGGTTGGTGAACTTGGCGGTGGTCGCCGAACCTTACTCGGTCCCTGGCCGTTGGCTGGGCGACCAGGACGGCTTGGTGGCGTTGGTGGCGCGGTCTTCCACGGACTCCCCTCCCCTCTCGCTCTTAGAGAGGGGACCGGGATACGTGGCCGCCGCCTGGGGAGACATGGCCCTGGTGGGGGTCTATTTCTCCCCAAACCGCCCTCTCTCGGACTTTGAGGATTTCCTCGAGATCCTCACCGCAGTCAAAGGGAGGGTGGCGCCACGCCAAGTTCTGGTGTTGGGCGACCTGAACGCCAAGTCAGCAGCCTGGGGCAATCCGGCCGCTGGTTGCAACGTCCGGGGACGCGCCGTCGAGTTTTGGGCGGCCTCATGCGGTAGGTCCCTCCTCAACAGGGGGGCGGTCCACACGTGTGTGCGGCAACAGGGTGGGTCGGTGGTGGACGTCTCGTTTGCCACCCCCGCGCTGGCCGCCCGCGTCGTAAACTGGCGGGTAGAGATGGTGGAGACGTTGTCGGACCACCGATATGTGCGGTTCGACATCTCCACCCAGCAGGGGCGGAGGGGTATGACCCGTGCTGGGCAATCTCCCTTCCCGCGGTGGGCACTGTGATAAAAATAATCAATATCTCAGTGATGAAAATGGTCACAAGTCTGAGGGATCTCAAAACAAAATACAATATCATCATCACAGGGACGGGTATCAGTATTCACAGGTTACATACTTAAGTAGTAGGAGTATCACAGACGGGGTTTTCAGTCAGACAGCCATTAGGCAAGTGAAGACAACCAGAGACAAGACAGATAATGCATAGTGATGTGTATAATAATAACATACTAAATAGTGATGTTACAACAGGCACTCACCCGCCTGGACCGGGAGGCAGCCAAGGAGGCGGCCTTCCTCCAGGACTGGCTGTCGCCCCCTGTCGAGGTCCTGGACGTGGACGCTGCAGCGGTCCAGCTCAGGGGGTCCCTGACCGAGGTGTGCAACTCCAGCATGCCTCGGTCTCGCCGTCCGCCTCCCCGTCGTGCCGTCTATTGGTGGACGGAGGAGCTGGAGGGACTCCGGGCCACCTGCGTGGCGGCCAGAAGGGCCTTCACGCGGAGCCGACGGCGCAGCGCCCAAAACCGAGACCGGGCAGAAGAGGACCGCCTATACGCCTCTTACCGAGAGGCGACGACGGTCCTCAAGTCTGCAATGGGCGCTGCACAAGACTCGGCGAGGGCCGAGATGTTGGAGGGTCTCGACAGGGACCCCTATGGGAGACCATACAAGGCGGCGCGGAACCAACTACGCCCCTATGGTCCCCCACTGTCGGAGACCCTCGATCCACCGTTGCTGGATGGGGTGGTCCGGTCCCTGTTTCCGCGTAGGACCGACTTCACCCCACCAACGATGGATCCCCCACAAGGGGCGGCTTCGCCGGAGGAGGAGATCCCCCCGGTGACAGCAGCGGAGATTTACGCGGGGGTTCTTAGCCTCCGCGTAAAGAAGACGGCCCCCGGACCAGACGGTGTCCCCGCACGGGTGCTGGCGATCGCCGCCTCCGGCATGGAGGAAAGGTTTCGGGACCTCTTCAGCGCGTGCTTTACGGCTGGGAGGTTCCCGAAACTGTGGAAGGAGGGGCACTTATGCCTCCTCCGAAAGGAGGGCCGCCCGGTGGACTCCCCCTCGGCATACCGGCCCATCGTCCTGCTCGATGAGGTCGGTAAATTGTTCGAGGGGATTGTCGCCTCCCGGCTTGATAGCCATTTGCGGGGGGTAGGGCCGGATCTGTCGGACGCCCAATTCGGCTTCCGTCGAGGGCGTTCGACGATCGACGCGCTGGCCCTACTCAAGGGCCAGGTGAAGGAGGCGGTGGAGGCGGGGGACGGAGTGCTGGCGGTGTCATTCGACATTGCCAACGCCTTCAACTCCGTCCCCCACTCGACGATATTGGAGGCGCTCCGGTATCACGGAGTGCCCCAATACCTGCGGGACCTCCTGGCCAGCTACTTGGAGGACCGAGAGGTCCTCCTCGTGGACAAGACGGCCACCGTGAGGCGGTACGGCGCAGAGTGTGGTGTTCCACAGGGATCGGTGCTTGGGCCCCCCTTGTGGAACATCGGGTTCAACTGGCTCTTGCGGGGAGCCCTCCTCCAGGGCACGAGTGTCATCTGCTACGCGGATGACACTCTCCTCACTGCCCGGGGGAGGAACTTCGCGGACGCGGCCTGTCTGGCCTCGGCTGGCGGATCCTTGGTTGCAGAGAGGATCCGCCGCCTGGAATTGAAGGTGGCGCTGCACAAGACCGAGGCCGTGTTCTTTCGCGGGCCTCGGCAGCGCTGCCCTCCCGACGCCCACATAATTGTGGAGGGCGTCAGGATAGGGGTCCAGCCCCAGATGAAGTATCTGGGGCTGGTACTGGACGACAGGTGGCGCTTCGGCCCGCATTTCAGCGGGCTGTCGACGCGCCTGTTGAAGGCCGCGGACGCCCTCTCGTGGCTCCTCCCGAACCTGGGGGGGCCCAAGGCGAAATGCCGGCGCCTGTACGCAGGCACATTGAGGAGCATGGCCCTTTACGGGGCCCCCATCTGGGCGGACTCCCTCTGCAGGAGGGAGAATGCGACCGCCATCCGCAGGCCCCAAAGGGCCATTGCACAGCGGGTGGCGAGGGCCTACCGCTCGGTGGGCTTTTCCGCGGCATGCGCTCTGGCCGGCACCCCTCCTTGGGAGTTGGAGGCATGGGTGCTCGCCAGAGTGTACGAGTGGACGGCGCGCCGGAAGGCGCTCGGGGAGCGCCCCGTCGCCGAAGAGCGGGAGGCCGTGCGGCGGGAGGCAAAGGATGCCATCGTCCTCCACTGGACGGAGGACCTCGCCGCCGCCACCTTTGGCCGCCGGACGTTGGACGCGCTCGGTCCGGTTCTACGGAGCTGGCTCGAGCGGTCCCACGGTTTCCTCTCGTTCCGTCTGGTGCAGGTGTTATCCGGGCATGGCTGTTTCGGATCGCACCTGCACCGGATCGGGAGGGAGGAAACCCCGGCGTGCCACGACTGCGGCGCGCCGGAGGACACGGCGCAGCACACCCTGGAGGTGTGCCCGGCTTGGTCCGAGTTGCGCCGCGGTCTGACCGCGGTAATCGGACCGGACCTCTCGCTTCCCGGCGTCGTCAACGCCATGCTCCCGCTCGCGCTCCGCCTCCTCCTTTTGCGAGGACGTAATCTCGCAAAAGGAGGAGGCGGAGCGCGAGCGGGAGGACGACCCTCTCGCTGCGCCGCTCCGCAGACGAAGAAGGGGTCGGAGAGGGCGCCGTCCTCTCCCACCTCCTGGTGGCGACGGGCGGGCGACAGGCACGGGGGTGCCTTCGCCCGCATTGCACCCGTCACCACCTTCGTCGAACATTCCCGGGCCCCTATGAGGGGCCCGCCATGAAGGGCAATCTTCGGCGGAGGACTGGACGTAAAGGCTATGCCGGTTTCCCAGTCCCCCGCCACTCGGACGAAGCGGGAATGTCGCTGGGTCGTTTTAGTGGGTATACCGGGTCAGACCCGGGGAGTCCCACATACCCCTCTCATCCCCCGATGGGAGGGTATGCGTAACGCATTTTTTCCCAGCGATAAAAAAAAAATAAAAAAAAAAAAAAAAAAAAAAAGGTTAGGTTAGGTTAGGTTAGGTTCTCCTACGAGGCGGCTTGCGTACTGGCCGGATCCCCGCCATGGGACCTGGAGGCGAAGACCCTCGCGACACTGTACCAGTGGCGCGAGGAGGCCGAACATCGGGGCGAGAGACTGGTGCAGCGACAGATTACGGTGTACCGGTCTCAGCTCCGACAGGTCATGGTGGCGGAATGGCGGGGGAGGCTAGACCTCCCTACCGGCCTCAACACAGTCGAGGCGATCCGGCCAGTACTCGACGACTGGCTCGGGAGGAAGCACGGCTCTCTGACGTTTCGGGCGACACAGGTACTCTCGGGGCACGGCTGCTTCGGGAAGTACCTGTGTCGCTTAAGCAGGGAGCCGGACGCCCGGTGCCATCACTGCGTCCATTGTTCGGAGGACACGGCGTGGCATACGCTGGCCGAGTGTGCCGCTTTCGATGAGCCGCGCCGTGCCCTCGTTGCAGAGGTAGGAGGAGACCTGTCGCTGCCAGCCGTCGTTCGCTCGATGGTCGGCAGCGCAGAGTCCTGGGACGCGGTGATATCCTTCTGCGAGACCGTCATGTCGCAGAAGGAAGCTGCGGAAAGGGAGAGGGAGATGACCAGCTCCCGCCCATCCCGCAGCAGACGCACCGGGCGTCGGCAGAGGGCTGACAACGCCCTCTTCCGGCCCCCCTAAATTGGTCCAGGGGCGGCGGATTCGGGGACATCCGTCGCCCCCCATCACACTGGACCCGAGACGGCGGCGCGTTGTGTTCCACGCGCGCCTCTCATAGACGTAGCGGGGGGAGTTTTACACCTCACTCCCCCCGGGACGAGGCCCGTAGGTCAAGCGGGCCAGCACTAGTCCGGGGCAGCGGAAGTCGCATCAGATCCCGTTGCCCCCTGACGCAAGTGTGCGAGGGAACACCGGTGTGGTTTTAGTCAGTACGAGTCTGACAGACCCCTCCGCTCTCCCCAGGGCGGAGGACATCCATTGAGGATTTCCACATCGAGAAAAAAAAAAAAAAAAAAAAAAAGGTTAGGTTAGGTTCTTTTTTTTTTTTTTTTTTTTTTTTTTTTTTTCTTATTCTACTTCCTCTGACACAATATCAGAGCCTATGTTAACTTATGCTACTCTTTCATTCCAGTTCTATCAAGTATTCCTCTCGCACTTTTATTCCACATACTTTATCTTTCTTTCTTACTATCTCTTTCATGCAATATCCCGGTGGGATTCCGGTTTAAACTATCTATTCTCTCTATTTTATCGGTACTGATTTCTTTATTGTTATGGGTTTCGGGTTTGCAACACACAATTTATTGTCTTTATTAAATCAAAGCTCAATATACATATTTTAGTACATTATGTTCTAACATTTCTAGTTTTATTTACATTTTTATGCTTACATATTATGCTTATCTCTTAGTGCTATTTCTTGTTTAATTTTACATATAAAGGGATTTAGGGCTTACAACATCCACACTATCATTAAGCTTTGATGCCCAGTATACATCTTATTTTACCAATTTTCTTACATATCTCATTATCATATCTTATATCTAGTGCTTATTTTATATCTTAAACTATGCTTATTTCTACTTTTAATTATTATTATGCCTTAATTAGTTTTAGTGTATGATGTACAGTATATTCTATAATATAATATGGTCATCATACTTATTTTTACTTGTTCCTTTTTACAACTTTTTCTATTATTTTTAGGCAATAGTTCATGAATTCTTTTCTCTGTTTGTCTATCATTATTAGTTTTATGTTCTCTAATTTAAGTTCCATTTCCAGTAGTTGTTTAATTTTGAGTCTTTCACATCCAAACACTGGGCATTCCAAAATAACGTGGAGCACGGTTTCTCTTATGCTGGGGTCACAGATGCATGAAGGATTCTCTTTACACTTAAAGCGGCAAAGGTATTCCGAGAATCCTCCATGGCCGGTAAACAGTTGAGTGCTCAGGCATGTCGGCTCGAACTTTCGGATCACTTTATATGCCGTCGTCACATCCGGAAAGAATATCTTCGTGATACCAGCGACTTCCCCGGATCTGTATCTCACGTCCCATTCCCGAATCGACTCCAGCCGAAGCTGTCGTTTCGCGAATGAGACGGGGAACAGATCATAGTCGGGTTTTCTCTTTCCTGACGCAGTGGCGGCCTCCTTGGCAAGTTGGTCTGCCCTTTCATTTCCCTCCAATCCTGCGTGCGCTTTAATCCAGTACAAAGACACAGCTTTGTTCTGTCGAGATATTGTAGTTAGATTCTCGCGAGTTTGTACCGCTAATGGATGGAGGGAGCCGAGATTTGCGACCGTTTGCAGCGCCGCCATTGAGTCACTATATATGCCGAATGTGAGAGCTCTGTTCTTTTTTATTTGCTTCGTGGCCTCGTAAACGGCCAGCAGTTCCGCCTGGTATACTGTGCAGTATGACGGCAAGCAGAGATGGCGGACTTCGTCTCTGTTTCGCCCTCCCAAATGGACAGCGCTGCGCCAACTCTTCCGCCAATCTTACTGCCGTCTGTGAAAATTTGTACTGCACAGCTACTGTTGGCTTCCACGTCGCTCCGATCCTTTAGGCATGTCAGCTCGAGCTCTGCGACAGCTGCAGGGTGTGGCGCTTTTGTTGCTGGCATTTGTCGCTCGATCTCTCTGTCCCCCAGTTCGGGCAGGGGCGCCCCTTTCCTGATCCTGTATAGCGAGGCTACCTCGCGTATACGAAGATCCAGTGGGAGCACACCTGCCAGAACCAGCGCCGAGTTCAGGGAGACCGTTCGATAAGCCTTACACATCTTTTGCGCGAAACCTCTCTGTACTGTGCCGAGCTGCTTTTGTATTCCCAGTTTTTCAGCAGCCGGTGCCCAGACGCTTGCCGCATATAGGATTATGGGCTCGATGGTCGCAGTGTAAATTGTGCGAATTACCTCCGGGTGGAGGCCCCAACTCGCCTTCGCCGCTCTTGCGAGCTGCTTATATATGTTGATGGCCTTCCTGCAGACATTCGACACATGTGCGTTGAAGGTGAGCTTGTCGTCGAACGTCACACCCAACATCTTTATTTGTTTGGACAGGCCAATGTCGATCCCGCCCATGCTCAAGCGTGGGGTGTCGAATTTAAGCTTCCGTGTGATCACCATTGCGCTTGTCTTATGTGGTGCGAATTTGAGCTTATTTTCGACACCCCACACTCGAACAAGTTCGAGAGCGGCATTGGCTTGTCCTTCCACATGTAGTGCCGTGTGACCATCGAACACCATGACGACGTCGTCGGCGAACGCCTGCACGTAGTGTCCTTCGGCTTCGAGGGTAACTAGCAGGGGGTCCAGTAAAACATTCCATAGAATGGGCCCACCTATCGACCCTTGGACGCATCCTTTGTTGGTTGCCTTGGTGAAGGTTTCCCCATTATACCTCACCGTGACCTTTCTCTGGTCGAGGTAGCTGTCAATGACTCTTCTAATATTTAAGGGACAGTTTCCTTTTGCCAGTTGGACTCTGATCGCTGGCCACCAGGCGCTGTCGAATGCGCCCTCTATATCCAATGAAACAACGGTTATAATTTTCTTCTCGTCAAGTTTTTTGTGTATATGTTGCATCAGTTTATAGAGGGCGTCTTCGCAGCTCTTTTGGAGCATGAATCCGAACTGGTTTTGGTTCAATCTCGGCAGCAGATGGTATTTGAGTCTGGCGACTAGCATTTTTTCGTACACCTTGCCCAATACCGGTAGCAGTCCAATGGGGCGGTAAGACTTTGGGGTTGTGTACGACTCTTTTCCTGGTTTCCTTAGGACAATGACTGTCGCTTCCTTCCAGACAGCTGGGAAATAATGTAGCTCTAGGCATTTATTTAGTACTCCCAGGAAAAGGTTAAGGTCACTTCTTACGGCATGACTACAAATGTCTGCTGTGAAACCGTCAGCTCCAGGCGCCTTTTTTGGGTTTAAGGAATCCAGTGCACTGAGCAATTCTGTCGTTGTGAACGGCGGGTCATCCTGTTCCTCAGATGGTTGGAGGTTCACAACTAATGCTTGGTTCCTAGTGTCTCGGTGCGTCTGGATATCATTCTCCTCAAGGTCTTCTGGGTAGAATGTCCTCGCAAGTAACTCTACAGAGCTTTTTGCGTCAAGGGTGACACCGTCGACCACCAAAGGTACGTCTTCCTCCCTCTTGACCGTTCTCCCTATAACCCGATAAATTCCCTCCCACAAGTTTTCCTTATCCTGTTTGCCGCAGAAATCTTTCCAGCTGGCGATCTGGGCCTCCATTGCTTTCGATTCGTACTCATCCCTGGCTTCTACGTAAGCGTCGTACACTCTTTGCTTTCGTATCGGTGCGGCGTTCCCGATTCTGCGTTTCCTAGTGCTGACTTCTTGCTTCATCTTCGCGAGCTCCTCCGACATCCAGGGTAGGGTAAGTGTCTCTGTATTCTTTTTTAATGGGATTGAACTATTACAAGCTACGGTGATGGCGTTATTATAATTTTGGATTAATTGGTCTAGTTTTTCAACTGTGTTAATTGTACGGATTTTTTCGATTTCTAGACTATAGTCTGTTTTTAACTTTTTAAAAGTATCAAGAAAAGTTTCCCAATTTGCTTTTTTGGTGTTGTATAATCTAGTGGTTCGTTTGACACTTACCCCAACTGATTTTTTGAGTTTTATGTTGAAGCTGATTCCACAGTGGTCGGCGCACGTGAGATTTACCACTACTTTCCAGTCCTCCACTAGGTCCAGCAAATCGAGAGTGCAAGCCGTCACGTCAACGAAGCTAGTGTATCATTTTCCGCCGCGGATGGTGTCGAAAGTTGGAGTGTCACCTCGGTTGAGTATGTGTAGGCCCTTCTCGTTCAAAGTACCAGCCATATCGTCGCCCCTATGGTCGATCACCGGACTGCCCCACCAGGTGCTCTTTGCGTTTGCGTCGCCTCCAATAATTAGCCTTCGCGAGTTGGTAGTTGCAAGTTTTTTAAGGTGATCCAGGTACGCGTCTATGGGCCGGTCCGGTTCGAAGTAGTATGAAGCCAGTGTGAGTTTCCATTGCTTTGTGCTGACCGTCACCACTACTATATTATTTGTGGTGAGCTCTGGGTGTTGTGTAACATCTAAATTGGGGTCAAATACGGCAATAGCAGCCTTGACCGTGCCCCCTCCGGCATTCTGGTAAATTCTGACCCCTCTGTATGACTTCATAGTATCGGTCCCGCCCACATACGGTTCCTGGATCAGCGCTATTGCAACTTCCCGTTTGGTTGCTTCGATCATCAACTCATCCGTGGCCAATTTCCTCCGTTGAAGGTTGCACTGTAGCACCCGGTAAAGGTGTTTGTCCTCCTGGGCGCCCTTAGCAGTACGCAACTGACATACGAGCTATAGCGTCCCGCTTTTTACGTACGGGGCATTCTGTGCTAAAGGCATTGTGATCGTTACGATCGAGCTTTGCCGCTGTGCAGTTCCTACATGTTGGTTCACTCCCCGCGAGCCACTCTGGACACTGCGCTCTAAGGTGCAATCCTCCACAGTGGCTGCAGAGATCTGCTGGGTCTACGCAGAACCTCTTGCTGTGACCGTATCCAAGGCACCTCGAGCACTGTACCAGTGGTGACTGGTCCAGCACCCGGATGCGTTGCAGGTCAATGTAGACTGCTCCAGCGTCGGTCGCTCTTCTCCAGATAGTCGGAGATACGCTGAGGACTATGTGGCTCGTGTGTGGGTTCCGAGCTTTCCTTTTATATTTGATCTCGATCCGGTCTTCGTTCTCTTTGAGGTCCTGGAAGATAGCCCGGTTTTGCTTCCTGAAAGCACTAAGGACTTCCTCATCAGTATTCACCGTGAGTACGTCCGCAAGCTTTAGGAGAGGGTCTCTATTTTTGACCTCTTCAACATGCAAGTTTTTACCGGAATTTTCGAGTCTCTGCTTTACCTTTTGTCTGTCTTCATCAGTGTTGCAGCTCATGATTATTTTTCTGTCTCTTCCTTTTCGGGTCCTCTCCACCCTGATCCACCCTTCCTTTGCGTTCACTGCCTCTCTGACTTTGGTCAGGACTTGGTCGCCTGTGTCATTTTCGTCCTGAGACGTAACGACAACTGAGTGGAGCGCGTTTTGCGGAGGAGGGTGCAAGGTGGTTCGGACTGCCGTTTTTTCGGCGTAGGTTTTGGTACTCAGAGCCTGTTCTTCCATCTTTTCTTTCAGATTATCTATTTTCTTACCATTTTCAATGAGTAGCCGGCTCTGTTCTTTTAGGTGCTTAATAATCTGAATGTTGCCTTCGGGGTTCTCTTTTTCATCGATCTTACTGGGTGTTGTCGGGATTGTTCCCGATGTGGATGGCTCCCCGGTCTTTTTAAGTTTTTTGATTTCGGCGTCAGCCTCTTTGATAATTTGAAATAGTTTGTCCACTGCCTCCAACACATTTGCTTTAATGTCTGTCTTTAAGTTGCGTGAATTATTTATATTGGTTTTTGCCATTACAACATTTTTCCTGGCTTCAGCTAATCGCGTTAAGCGGGTTTGCAGAACTTGTCTCGGAAGGACTTGTTCCTCTGTCTTGCCGGTAATTGGAGTCAAATGGTGCGATGCTGACACTGCAGCTTCCAGATTATCCACGCTACGTCTGACGTTAATGGACAACGTTTGTGTCCCTGATGGAGAGTTTCTAGACAAGAGAGTTTGTGTCCTTGGAGGAGATTTTTGCTTCTCCATTTCGTCAGAGGATTTTGTCGGTGTTCTAGCCGTCATGGTCAGAGAAATGCGTCAGTAATGGATGTAAAATACACGAAAGTGATATAAGGCGTCGAATCGTGGTCTGCACACAGTGTAAAAATGTGAGCAGTGCAAATAAATAAAAAATAAAAATTTAATTAAAAACGAAACACGAGAAAAAGAGTAAAATGCTAAAACGCAGTCGCAAAGAGAACAAGTTTGTAGTCAGGCTCAATAGAGCCTTCGTGATCCACAAGAATATAAAATAGAGATAAATAGTGACTCTTTAGGAGACTCTATGTAGAGTCGGTGATCAAGTCGGTATATAAGTTTAATAAACTCAGTCACTATAGCCTTGTTCCGCAAGAAAAACTGCTCCAGAGTCCCCAGGGCCAATTTAAAGTCGAAAAAAAAAACTTTTTGCTCTATGTAGAGTCGAATTAGTAGATTCAACAGATAGATCTCCCCCAGCCCTACAAAACGATACCAAACACGGTGCCAATAGTCTTAAGGGTTCCGGAGATACAAGGGATCCAAATTTTGGGATATTCGACCGGATTTGCCGCCACAATTGGGATAACCGCTATATTTTCTGGACCCCCGGGCCGAATTGCTCCGTGCTTGGGCTTGAAGTGATGTGCTCGATGAGCTCTATCTGATGAGCGGATTTTCAGCCCTGAAAAATTTTTTATCCTGAAAAGTCCTGAAATGACTTTTCAGGGATTGTCAAGGTCTAGCCAGGTGGCACAAAAGAAACCCCAACTCTCTGCGACCCCCCGTTCCGGAGTTACGGGTGTTTGAATATTGCCAAGATGGCCGCCGTAAACGTCAAAGTCAGTTTTTGACCTACGATAACTCCGATCGTATGCGTCGCAGAAAGCCCGAGTTTGAACTCGTTTGCTTAAGCGTGACCTCCCCCAGCCGCTGAAAACAATTTCAGGACCCCGAAATTTTTTGCCGCCAAATCTCCTGAAACCAGAGGGGAGGGAAAGACAATGAGCCCCTAAGCGTGAAACTGAAATCAGAATGCAAATATCCCGACGGGTTCAGGAGATAGGGCAGGTTTAGTTTTGCCAAGATGGCCGCCGAACTGTCAAACGTCGACTTTAGCCGACGATAACTTCGCAACCATAGGTCGCAGCGAGCCCGGGTTTTCGACGGACAGATCAGCCCCACTCACTTTAACAGCCGAAAAGGGTTTCAGGTCCGAAAAAGTTTTCAGCCTGAAAAAGCCTGAATTTCACAGGTATCGTTCCTCAGACTGTGCTCTATTCCAAACCGGAAACCGCGAGTCCGTAAGTCTTACGGTTCGGGAGCTATAATAAAAACAAACAATTATCCCAGTGGGACAAAATGGCCGATTTTTAACAAAAACGGCAATTCCGGGGCTACCTGGCCCAAGTTTGGGCTTAAACTAGTTGCAATAGGTTGCCTAAACACAAATATATAATAAAAAAGTGATTTTATCCTATTATTTACAATTTATTGCATAAAATCGTTAAAAAATCGATATCTTCAAAAGGGCTAGTCGGAAAATTTTGAAAAAAATGTTAAAATATGTAAGAACTAAGCGGCTTCACTATAAAACAAATTTTTAAATTTTAGTAACTTATCCTATTATAAAAGTCCAAAATTGTGATTTTAACGGTTTTTTAACGATTTTAAGAAAATGGCCCGTCCAAAAAATCTTAAAATTAAAACTTATAGTCATCTAAGAAGCGCGCAACAGGCTGCAGTTGTAGATCTTCAAAATTCCTCTCCGTTCCGAAGATAGACTGGTCCAATTTTGCAACTTTTAATTTGCGATATAAAATCAGCCAGTTGCGATAAAATTATAAAAAGTGTTGCACTCGCCTTTACTGTCAAGCCTTGGCTCCAAATTTTGTGCCGGTACCTCCACTATTTCTGCTTTTTCAGCACACGTGGTTTTCGGTTTTTCCTGAATAACTCGCCCAGATGACGCGTCCGGATGTCCTGGAGTGGCCCAGATGGTAGAGGTCCAAGATGTTCACAGGATTTCGAGAAAAAATTTGGGGGTCGTCGATCTTGTTTAGACGGCGTGAGCGTTTCAAACTTTTGCACGTTTCACTTAACCAGAATAAGGTTTTTCAGGAATAGCACTTTTTCCGCTGAACACAGAAACGTTTGGGGCACGGCACTTGATGCGGCTTGATTTTCCGCATGCAGCAACACCTTTTACTTAATGATACGAGCACAAAAACCAATTATTTCTTATTTTTTACTGCGGAGCGCGTGGGTTTTTGCTGCTTACTGCTCGGCAGACCGAGTGCAACTCGGGTTAGGTTAGGTTAGGTTAGGGTGGGGGACCACCCCCTGGAAACGGCCCAGTTCTGACCACCGTAACGGAGTGGCAGACTGGGTACGGCCAAAGTGCACTGTGCTCTCGTAGCGATTTTATCCTTGCCTTGAAACCTACGAGCTGTCTGAATGTCAAAAGTAACGCGGAGCGCCTCCGGGCGAAAATCAAAAGGCCCTTCTGAGGGCCAACCCAAAGGCCCTTCTCAGGGCCAACCCAAAGGCCCTTCTCAGGGCCAACCCAAAGGCCCTTCTCAGGGCCAACCCAAAGGTCCTTCTCAGGGCCAATCCAAAGGTCCTTCTCAGGGCCAACCCAAAGGCCCTTCTCAGGGCCAACCCAAAGGCCCTTCTCAGGGCCACCCCGACGCTCCTGCGTCTGAAGCAAGCCGCGCGCCGTCTGTGGCTGGCTTCTTTGCGGACGAGTCGTCCGACAATGACTCACTTTTTAGTGGGTCGGACGCGTACGACTTTCGGTCGCGGAAGCGGGTCCACCTCAGCGGTGGGTCCGAGGGCTCCCAAGCCTCGGGGTCGAAGGCGAAAAAGCTGACGCCCGTGGCCGCGGATACCCATAACGTTGGGCTCGCGGACGCCCAACGTCAGTTGGACCTCGCCCGGCGAGCGCAGCTCCAGCTAGAGCTGGAGGAGAAGGTTGCCGCCAAGGAGAGGCGGGCGCACGCCGCTCGGGCCAAGTCCGGGTACGGTGCGTCCCGCGTCCTGTACGCGGACCACTCTATTGCGGAGCTTGAGAGGATGGCGGAGGAGGACGAGGATGAGATCGTAGAGGTCGCCTCCAAGTCCTCAAACCTAAAGGGCACCTTTCAGAAGGCCCTCAAGAGCCGGGCCGCGAGCATGCGCGGTGTCGTCGCGGAGTTGGTCCGTCGCACGACCACTGACGAGACGCGGCAACTGCAGGCGAAGGTCGATCGCCTGCAGTCGGAGGTCAGCCAGCTTCATCAGAAGCTGGCTGATGCCACGGCCCGGCCACAAGAGGCCCGGACAAGCCCTGCGGCAGAAGGCCCATCCTCCAACCTTGAGGATATCATCCGCAAGGTTGTGATGGAGGAGAGGGCCTTCACAAGGGCCTGCTTAGCGGGCATTGAGGACCGGCTCTTGCCCGAGAAACGCCTCCGACCGCCGCTTGCGGCGGATAAGAGGCAGCCGAGCGAGCCGGGGCCATCCTCCTCCCAGGCGGAAGACACCCTCCTCCCTGCCACCACCCCGTCCAACGAGTGGACGGAAGTGGTACGTAAAGGGAAGGGCAAGGGAAAGGGGAAAAAGTCGGCGATGGCTGTCCCTGCCGTCCCAGCCGTCCCCGCCACCACTGTCCCCAGCCGGTCGCAGACGACCGGCAAGGGAAACGGGAAGGGGAAAGGGAGGGGAAAAGGGAAGCTTGTCCCCCCAAAAACCGCAGCCGTCGTGGTGACGCTCACCGCGGAGGCTGCGGAGCGAGGGGAAACCTATATGTCGGTTTTGGTGCGGGCACGTGCTAATGCCGATCCCACTCAACTCGGGATCGGCAGTGTAACTTGCCGGCGGACCCAAGCCGGGGCTCGAATATTCGAGTTCCCGGGGGCAGAGGGGGGTGCCCATGCGGACCTCTTCGCAGCAAAGCTGCAGGAGGTCATCGCCGATTCGGCGAAGGTGGCCCGACCGGTCAAGTCGGCGGCCATTGAGGTGACGGAGCTCGACGACTCCGTCACCAAGGAGGAGGTGGTGGCGGCGGTCGCAGCGATAGGGGGCTGTGGCGCCGCGGCGGTACAAGGCCGGGACATAAGGCCCGGCCGCGGCGGCATGGGCACCATTCGCCTCGAGTGCCCGGTCGCCGCTGCTAAAGCTGTCCTTGCCAAGGGACGGCTGCCGGTCGGGTTTAGCTCGGGTGCAGTCCGGGCCCTCGAGGACCAGCCTCTGCGATGTTTCCGGTGCTTCGGCATCGGACACACCCGGCCCATGTGTCCGTCCACGGTAGACAGGACGGACACGTGCTACCGCTGCGGCAAGAACGGCCACAAAGCCGTCTCTTGCGAGGTCGCCACGCCACACTGCGCGGTGTGTGCCGCCAGTGGTCGCCTGGCAGGCCACGTCATGAAGGGGAGGAAATGCAATCCTCCCCCTAAGCGTGGCAAAGCGCAAGCGCCGACTGGCCGCTCCGTCGTTCCTGCGGCGGCTGCGGAGGAGGGTGTGATGTCCGACTGATGGATAGTGTCGAACATCGCATCCTTCAGGTGGTGCGGCCTTCCACTGACTCCCCTCCCCTCTCGCTCTTAGAGAGGGGACCGGGATACGTGGCCGCCGCGTGGGGAGACATGGCCCTGGTGGGGGTCTATTTCTCCCCAAACCACCATGTCACGGAGCGCGAGCGGGAGGACGACCCTCTCGCTGCGCCGCTCCGCAGACGAAGAAGGGCTCGGAGAAGGCACCGTCCTCTCCCTCCTCTTGGTGGCGACGGGCGGGCGGCAGGCACGGGGGTGCCTTCGCCCGCATTGCACCCGTCACCACTTTCGTCGGTCATTCCCGGGCCCCTGTGAGGGGCCCGCCATGAAGGGCAATCGTCGGCGGAGGACTGGACGTAAAGGCTATGCCGGTTTCCCAGTCCCCCGCCACTCGGACGAAGCGGGAATGTCGCTGGGTCGTTTTAGTGGGTATACCGGGTCAGACCCGGGGAGTCCCACATACCCCTCTCATCCCCCGATGGGAGGGTATGCGTAATGCATTTTTTCCCAGCGATAAAAAAAAAAAAAAAAAAAAAAAGGGTGGGGGACCACCCCACAGTGCTTGCGTCCACGTCGCGTCCCCTGGAAACGGCCCAGTTCTGACCACCGTAACGGAGTGGCAGACTGGGTACGGCCAAAGTGCACTGTGCTCTCGTAGCGATTTTATCCTTGCCTTGAAACCTACGAGCTGTCTGAATGTCAAAAATAACGCGGAGCGCCTCCGGGCGAAAATCAAAAGGCCCTTCTGAGGGCCAACTCAAAGGCCCTTCTCAGGGCCAACCCAAAGGCCCTTCTCAGGGCCAACCTAAAGGCCCTTCTCAGGGCCAACCCAAAGGCCCTTCTCAGGGCCAACCCAAAGGCCCTTCTCAGGGCCACTCTGACGCTCCGGTGTCAGAAGCTAGCCGCGCGCCGTCTGCGGCAGGCTTTTTTTTTGGCGGATGAGTCGTCCGACAACGACTCACTATTCAGTGTGTCGGACGCGAACGACTCTCGTTCGCGGAAGCGGGTCCACCTGAGTGGTGGGTCCGAGGGCTCCCAAGCCTCGGGGTCGAAGGTAAAAAAGCCGACGACCGTGGCCGCGGATACCCATGGCCGCGGATATCGTTGGGCTCGCAGACGCCCAACACAAGTTGGATCTGGCTCGGCGGGCGCAGCTCCAGCTAGAGCTGGAGGAGCGGGTTGCGGCCAAAGAAAAACGGGCGCTCGTCGCCCGAGCTAAGTCCGGGTACGGTGCGTCCCGCGTTCTGTACGCAGACCACTCTCTCGCCGAGCTGGAGAGGATGGCGGAGGAGGACGAAGAGGAGATCGTGGAGGTCGCCTCTAAGTCCTCCAACCTGAAAGGGACCTTTCAAAAGGCCCTCAAATGCAGGGCCGCGAGCATGCGCGGTGTCGTCGTGGAGCTGGTGCGTCGCAAGACCACCGACGAGACGCGGCAACTGCAGGCGAAAGTCGATCGCCTGCAGTTGGAGGTCAGCCAGCTTCATCAGAAGCTGGCTGAAGCCATGGCCCGGCCACAAGAGGCCCGGACAAGCCCTGCAGCAGAAGGCCCATCCTCCAACCTTGAGGATATCATCCGCAAGGTTGTCATGGAGGAGAGGGCCTTCACAAGGGCCTGCTTAGCGGGCATTGAGGACCGGCTCTTGCCGGAGAAATGCCTCCGACCGCCGCTTGCGGCGGCTAAGAGGCAGCCAAGCGAGCCGGGGCCGTCCTCCTCCCAGGCGGAAGACACCCTCCTCCCTGCCACCACCCCGTCCAACGAGTGGACGGAAGTGGTACGTAAAGGGAAGGGCAGGGGCAAGAAATCGGCGAAGGCCGTACCTGCCGTCCCCGCCCCCACCGCTCCCAGTCGGTCGCAGACGACCGGCAAGGGAAAGGGGAAGGGGAAAGGGAGGGGAAAGGGCAAGCTAGTCCCCCCGAAAACCGCAGCCGTCGTGGTGACGCTCACCGCGGAGGCTGCGGAGCGAGGGGAGACTTATATGTCCATTTTGGTGCGGGCGCGTGCCAATGCCGATCCCACCCAACTGGGGATCGGCAGCGTGTCTTGCCGGCGGACACAAGCCGGGGCTCGAATTTTCGAGTTCCCGGGGGCCGAGGGGAGTGCCCATGCGGACCTCTTCGCAGCAAAGCTGCAAGAGGTCATCGCAGACTCGGCCAAGGTGGCCCGACCGGTCAAGTCGGTGGCCATTGAGGTGACGGAGCTCGACGACTCCGTCACCAAGGAGGAGGTGGTGGCGGCGGTCGCAGCGGTAGGGGGCTGTGGCGCCGCAGCGGTGCAAAGCCGGGGCATAAGGCCCGGCCGCGGCGGCATGGGTACCATTCGCCTCGAGTGCCCAGTCGCCGCTGCCAAAGCCGTCCTTGCCAAGGGACGGCTGCTGGTCGGGTTTAGCTCGGGTGCAGTCCGGGCACTCGAGGACCAGCCTCTGCGGTGTTTCCGGTGCTTCGGCATCGGACACACCCGGCCCATGTGTCCGTCCACGGTAGACAGGACGGACACGTGCTACCGCTGCGGCAAGAACGGCCACAAAGCCGTCTCTTGTGAGGCCGCCAAGCCACACTGCGCGGTGTGTGCCGCCAGTGGCCGCCCGGCAGGCCACGTCATGAAGGGGAGGAATTGTAATCCTTCCCATAAGCGGGGCAAAGCGTAGGTGCCGACCGGGCCTGCTGCTGCTGCTACTTGCTCCGTCGTTCCTGCGGCGGCTGCGGAGGAGGGTGCGATGTCCGACTGATGGATAGGGTCGAACATCGCATCCTTCAGGTGGTGCGGCCTTCCACTGACTCCCCTCCCCTCTCGCTCTCAGAGAGGGGACCGGGATACGTGGTGGCCGCGTGGGGAGACATGGCCCTGGTGGCGGTCTATTTCTCCCCAAACCACCCTGTCACGGAGCGCGAGCGGGAGGACGAACCTCTCGCTGCGCCGCTCCGCAGACGAAGAAGGGGTCGGAGAAGGCACCGTCCTCTCCCTCCTCTTGGTGGCGACGGGCGAGCGACAGGCACGGGGGTGCCTTCGCCCGCATTGCACCCGTCACCACCTTCGTCGGTCATTCCCGGGCCCCCTGTGAGGGGCCCGCCATGAAGGGCAATCGTCGGCGGAGGACTGGACGTAAAGGCTATGCCGGTTTCCCAGTCCCCCGCCACTCGGACGAAGCGGGAATGTCGCTGGGTCGTTTTAGTGGGTATACCGGGTCAGACCCGGGGAGTCCCACATACTCCTCTCATCCCCCGATGGGAGGGTATGCGTAATGCATTTTTTCCCAGCGATAAAAAAAAAAAAAAAAAAAAAAAAAAAAAAAAAAGGTTAGGTTAGGGTGGGGTGCGTCAGAATTCCTCCACGTTAGTTTGGCAGCTGCTGATCCCTCTCGATACGTCTGGAGGGAAGAGCAGCTGCTGGGCCGGTGCACCCTGGGCGCGACAGTATTATTCCTCGAGGAATCGGGAAATGGTACTGTCGTGGCTAATATTCTGGGGGAGGGGTCACATCGTTCGTCGTGCGATGATCCATGGGTCTATCGTGCGAGGTTCGATGTGCATAGGGGGTTTTCATCGTGTACCGTCCGATGGCTCGAACGGGGTCATCGGACGGTACGTGATTAGTGATTCACTCTTCGAAGTTTTCGAAGAGTGAATCAGGGCGGGGGAAAACTTCGTGTACCGTGCGATGGCTCAAGCGGGTCATCGGACGGTACGTGATAAGTGATTCACTCTTCGAAGTTTTCGGGGAGTGAATCAGGGCGGGGAAAACGTCGTGTGCCGTGCGATGGCTCAAGCGGGTCATCGGACGGTACGTGATAAGTGATTCACTCTTCGAGGTTTTTGGGGAGTGAATCAGGGTTGGGTATCCTCTTTGATTTTACATCGCGGCATTCGTAGCCCTCTGGTACGCGTCTGCCCGTCAGACGTGACTGTGAGCGTGGCGAGTGGTAGTGGTGGGGGATCAAGGGGGAGGGGGGACTTTATGTATGTATGTATATATTTATATTTTTATGTGTATATGTTTATGTATTTATATTGATGAAGTGGGGAGATAGGGACCATACCCTTTAAAGGAACAAACCAGCATGAATAAGAGAAATTGCAAATTGATACCCCAGGGCGGTACCAGCTGCCCAGCAGCTGGAGAATCCGCCACGATCCCTTCGGGATCGTCTGCCCCACCGTATTCTGGGGGGGGCAACAATTCTCTTCCGATTGCCAAAGGCAACAAGAGCCGAGGAGGCTCGGGATCACGGTCTTTCGAAGACCTGATCTCTTATAAACCACCCGACAGCAAACAGGGTGAGCGCCAAACGGCGGACGCAGGCGCAGTGTCGGACTCCGGCGCTGCGTCACTAAGGACGGGAGCAGAGGCTCCAGACACTCCGGCAGGCGCGCCCTCTCCGGAGTCACGCGTGGTTCTGGAGAGGGTGTGCATGTCGGAGTCAGACGACACACCGCAGACGGCAGTGGCCAAGGCCTCCAAGTTTTGGGGGAAGCGTTTGCGAGATCAGTCGGACGCGGTTTCGGTGGGTCTGTCCTCTAGCGAGGAGGACCAGCCGGCCGCCAAGATTGCAACGGCCAGGAGAGGCAAAGGTCGCGGGACAGGCAGTCCGGCAGCGTCGCGAGACACCCGGGGCCGCTTCCTGAAGCGCCCCGACACGCCGCTGCCTAGCGGGTCAGATCGCGTATCACCTGCGGTCTCGACCGACGACCAGGGAGGGGTCACCGTCGCCCTTGTGGGCACAAAGGCGGAGGCCAATGCCGCGAAGCGCGCGCAAAGTAGAGCGGTCGCGGCCGATGAGGTGGCTGAAATGGCCCGTAAGGCCCGAGAGTGGCGGGCTGCCCAGGTGGCCAATGGAGAGAGCCTGACTGCGGAGTCTCTCAGCCGCCAAGTGATGGACAGCGTGGACATTGTCCTTAAGGTTGCCACCAAATCCGGCAACCTGAAGGGCTCGTTCACCCGAGCCCTCAAAGAGGCGGCAGAGGGGATCAGGGAGGCGGTTCTGGTTCTCCATGACCACACGACGTCGGAGGAGACTGCAAGGTTGTGGACGGAAAACAGCCGTCTCCGCTCCGAGCTGGAGGACCTCAAGCAGCAGTTTGCCGCATTGCAAAATGTCGGGCAGCAGCAGGCGGGTCCCTCGTCGGCCTCTGTCCCTGCAGCGCCACCTGCTCTGAGTCTGTCGGACTACGACGTAGAGAGGGTGGCGAGAATCTGCATGGTGCAGTGTGGGGGCATGGTGAGTGCCCGCCTAGAGGCAATAGAGTCTCGCTTGCGTCCAGCTGAGATCCTCCGGCCCCCGCTTGCAGCGGACAGGCGGAGGACGGAAGAGCCCGCGAGGACGAAGCCCGCGCAGCTCACGCGGAGGCCTCCAGAGGGGGGCAAAGAGCCCGCGGCGGAGCCCGGGACGCCGGTGCAGGTTGCGTCCGCACCCCTCGCTCAGCCGTCCCAGTCACCGGTGAGCGCTTCTCCCGCCCAAGTTGCGGTAGGTGGAGAGGGCCGCCGCAGGAGGAAAAAGAAGAAGAGGGTGGCGGGTGCGACCGCGCCACCGACCTCCCAAGAGGCCGCGATTCCGGCGTCCACACCACCCACCCAGGAGCCCTGGACGACGATGTTGAAGAGGGGCCGCAAGAAGCGGGCGCCGCAGCCGACACCTCCCCAGGTACCGACTCGACCAGAGGGCACGAGGCCACCCAGGGTCACTACCCCACGCTCAGAGGCTGTGGTTATAACACTGCAGCCCGAAGCCGTGAGCAGGGGAGTGACCTACAAGTCGGTCCTGGCGGAGATGAAGCAAAAGCTTCAATTTAGCGAGTTTGGCACCCCGGCTGGTTTCGTCTTCAGGACGGCAGCCACGGGTGCCAAGATGCTTCAGGTGTCGGGTGCGGCAAGGCAGGAGAGGGCGGACAAGTTGGCCGCCAAACTCCGGGAAGTCCTCAAACCAGAGGACGCCCGAGTGTCCAGGCCCATGACCACGGCTGAATTGCGGGTCGAGGGGCTGGACGACTCGGTGACCCCGGAGGAAGTAGTGGCGGCCATTGCCCAAAACGGTGGTTGCCCGCCAGACAATGTGGCGGCGGGCGAAATTCGCAGCAGCGCGGATGGGCTGGGCACTGTTTGGGTGCGGTGCCCGGTCGCGGCTGCGAACAAGGTAGCGGAGTGCGGGCGACTGCTGGTGGGCTGGGTGTCTGCCAGGGTCAAACTCCTGCCAAGGCGGGCTGTGCAGTGCTTCCGGTGCCTGGAAAAGGGGCATGTCCGGGCACAATGCACTGCACAAATCGACCGCAGCGAGGTATGTTTCCGCTGCAGTCGACCCGGCCATAAGGCGGCCCAGTGCTCCGGAGCGCCATACTGCAGCCTTTGCGCAGCTGCAGGGAAACGCTCGGAGCACAGACTTGGCGGGAAGGCCTGCAAGGCACCCAAGTCCAAAAATAGGAGGACTCGAGCTGTGGGAGAATCTGCGCCTCTCCCACAGCCCGACTCCCGACCCAGGGAAGGAGGAGCCGAGGAAATGGAGTGTCATTAATGGCACAACTCCGTTTCCTCCAGGCGAACATCAACCACGCCGCTAGAGCTCAGGACCTATTGCTCCAGAGCATGGCGGAGTGGTTGATCAACGTGGCTGTGGTCGCCGAGCCGTATTTTGTCCCCCCCCGTGATAACTGGGCAGGGGACCTAGACGGCTTGGTTGCCATCATAGGTGGGACTCTTGCAAGTCCGTCCCGAGGTCACGGTTGGGTGGCCGCCCTCGTGGACGGCATAGTCACAATTGGGGCGTATTTCTCCCCCAATAAGAGTCTCGCTGACTTCGAGGAGTTTCTTGTCGAGCTAGGTGCCGTCGTGAGCCGGTTCCACCCTCGCCCGGTGCTGTTGCTCGGGGATCTCAATGCCAAGTCCGCGGCTTGGGGATCCCCGATCACCGATCCTAGGGGTGAGGTGTTGGAGGAGTGGGCAGTCGAGACCGGCTTGACCGTCCTGAATCGGGGCTCGGTATACACGTGCGTGCGACAGCGGGGCGGGTCCATAGTGGACGTCTCGTTCGCGAGCCCCGCTGTTGCGGGCCGTGTACGCGACTGGCGAGTTGCCGTGGAGGTGGAGACGCTGTCGGACCATCGGTATATTCGATTCGACGTCTCCACCCAGACTGCGGGCGGCGGTCGCCCGCCGACCCCGCGGATGGACGGTCCTCGCTGGTCGTACAAGCGTATCGACAGGGAACTTCTCGAGGAGGCCGCAATCCTCCAGGCCTGGGTCCGGGAGTCAACGACGAACGAACCCGTCGACGTCGAAGCGGAGGCGCAGTGGTTCCGCGGGGCGATGACGCAAATCTGCGATGCGTCAATGCCCCGTGTCACCCAAACCACAAGGCGCAAGCTGTACTGGTGGTCCGCCGTCATCGCGCAGCTGCGCGTGACGTGCGTGGAGGTGAGACGCCAGTACACCCATTACCGGAGGAGACGTCGCCGGGTTCCGGAGGAAGAGGCCGCGCGGTATGAGGTGTACCGCGCGGCCAAGGAGGCTCTGTGGCTGGCTGTCGGCGAGGCTAAGACTCGAGCCAGGGAGGAGATGCTGTCGGCTCTCGACGTGAATCCGTGGGGGCGCCCTTACCGTGCGGTCCGAGGGAAACTTCGTGCCTGGGCACCCCCACTCACCGAGAGCCTGCAGCCTGAGCTGTTGCAGGAAGTGGTCGC
This sequence comes from Xestia ashworthii, assembly GCA_950022955.1. Classification (NCBI taxonomy): domain Eukaryota; kingdom Metazoa; phylum Arthropoda; class Insecta; order Lepidoptera; family Noctuidae; genus Xestia; species Xestia ashworthii. Next base: position 25,501,096 of record OX465556.1, read on the forward strand.
AACGCTCTTCCCTGCTAGAGAGGAACATGTTCCACCGCCGATGGCTTTGCCCACAGCCACAGAGCCAACGGATGACGAGGACGTCAGCGTCCCAGAGGTAACACAAGCAGAGATGAGGGTGGCGATAACGCGGCTTCGGGCTAAGACCGTTGCCCCGGGGCCCGACGGAGTTCCCGGCGTCGCGCTCGCCCTCGCTCTGAAGGAGCTAGAGCCCCAGCTGAGAGGACTCTTCACCGCATGTCTTGAGCAGGGCCAATTCCCTAGTGAGTGGAAAAAGGGTCGTCTGGTCCTGCTCAGGAAGGCGGGGCGCCCAGCGGAGTCGCCGTCTGCGTACCGGCCCTTAGTGCTGCTGGACGAGGTGGGTAAGCTTTTTGAGCGGATTATCGCTGCCCGCCTCGCTTGCCACTTGTACAGAGAGGGGCCGGATCTGGACGACAGCCAGTTCGGCTTCCGGCATGGGCGCTCCACTGTGGACGCCATATTGCGGGTAAGGGTCCTGGCGGAGGAAGCGGTGTCCCGGGGCGGGGTGATGTTGGCGGTGTCCTTGGACATCTCCAACGCTTTCAACACCCTGCCCTGGAGCTGTATTCGGGAGGCGCTGTGTTACCACAGGGTGCCCCCGTACCTCCGCCGCATCGTTTGGGCTTATTTGGCGGGAAGGTGTGTCACCTACTCGGGACGCGACGGCGGAGGCCGGCGCGACATGTCGTGCGGTGTTCCACAGGGTTCGGTCGTTGGCCCACCCCTGTGGAACATCGGGTACGACTGGGTGCTGAGGGGCGAGCTCCAACCGGGAGTGGCCCTGGTGTGTTACGCAGACGACACGCTGGTCACGGCGCGGGGGAGCTCGTACAGGGAGGCAGCGTTGCTGGCGACCAGTGCGGTCTCACAGGTTGTGGGCCGCATACGGCGCCTGGGCCTGGAGGTGGCCCTCAACAAGTCGGAGGCTGTGGTCTTTCACGGCCGCCGGCGGGCGCCGCCGCCGGGATCACAAATTGTGGTAGGGGGGACCCCGATCGCTGTCGAGTCCACCATGAAGTATCTGGGATTGGTGCTCGACAGCCATTGGAACTTCGGCCCCCACTTCCGGCGACTGGCGCCCAAGTTGATGGGCGCTGCGGGCGCGCTTGCAACGCTGCTTCCCAATCTAGGGGGGCCGAGCACCGCCTGTAGGAGACTGTACCTGGGGGTCCTGCGATCCATGGCCCTGTACGGGGCCCCGGTGTGGGCCTCTGACTTGACGGCCGGCAGCATCGCGATGCTGCGGAAACCGCAGAGGGCGATGGCCGTCAGGTCAATCAGGGGGTATCGCACAGTCTCCTACGAGGCGGCTTGTGCACTGGCCGGGTCGCCACCTTGGGACCTAGAGGCGAGAGTCCTCGAGTCCCTTTACCGGTGGCGCGAGGAGGTGCGGGCGCGGGGCGGTGGACCGATGCAGCGAGAGATCGATCTGCGTCGGTCTCAGCTCCGCGAGGTCCTAGTGGCGGAGTGGCGGGACAGGCTTCTACGCCCTACCGCCGGCCTCGCCACCATCGAGGCGATCCGACCGGTGCTCGAGGAATGGCTCGAGAGGAGGCACGGCTCCTTGTCGTTTCGGGCGACGCAGGTGCTCTCGGGGCATGGTTGCTTCGGGAAGTACGCACGTACGTGTCGCATAAACAGGGAGCCGGACGCTCGGTGTCATCACTGCGTCCACTGTCTGGAGGACACGGCTCGGCACACGCTGGCAGAGTGTGCCGCATGGGAGGAGCCGCGCCGTGCCCTCGTGACAGAAGTGGGAACCGATCTGTCGCTGCCGGCCGTCGCTCGCGCGATGGTCGGGAGCGCAGAGTCGTGGGATGCGGTGATCTCCTTCTGTGAAACGGTCATCTCACAGAAGGAGGCTGCGGAGAGGTTGAGGGAGGTCGAGACCACTCTCCCAACCCGCAGCAGACGAACCGGGCGTCGGCGGAGGGCGGACAACGCCCTCTTCCAGCCCCCCTAGACGGGTCCAGAGGGACGGTGGACTTGGGGAGATCCGCCGCCCCGCCGAATTACTGGACCCGAGGCGGTGGCGCGTAGTGTTCCGCGCGCGCCCCTATAGGACGTCGCGGGAGGAGTACACCTCACTCCTCCCGCAGACCTGAGGAGGCCCGCAGTGGCGGGCCGGCACTAGCCGGGGATCGTGGAAGGCGCACTAGTTCCCATTATCCCCGGTGCAAGTGTGGGAAGGGAACACCGGGGTGGTTTTTAGTCAGTACGAGTCTGACAGACCCCTCCGCTCTCCCCAGGGCGGAGGACATCCATTGAGGATTTTCCACCCCGGCAACAAAAAAAAAAAAAAAAAAAAGGTTAGGTTAGGGTGCGTCAGAATTCCTCCACGTTAGTTTGGCAGCTGCTGGTTCCTCTCGATACGTCTGGAGGAAAGAGCAGCTGCTGGGCCGGTGCACCCTGGGCGCGACAGTATTATTCCTCGAGGAATCGAGAAATGGTACTGTCGTGGCTAATATTCTGGGGGAGGGGTCACATCGTTCGTCGTGCGATGATCCACGGGTCTGTCGTGCGAGGTTCGATGTGCATAGGGGGGGGATTTCATCGTGTACCGTGCGATGGCTCAAGCAGGGTCATCGGACGGTATGTGATTAGTGATTCACTCTTCGAAGTTTTCGGAGAGAGAATCAGGGCGGGGGAAACGTCGTGTACCGTGCGATGGCTCAAGCGGGTCATCGGACGGTACGTGATAAGTGATTCACTCCTCGAAGTTTCGGGGAGTGAATCAGGCCGGGGGAAACGTCGTGTACCGTGCGATGGCTCAAGCGGGTCATCGGACGGTACGTGATAAGTGAGTCACTCCTCGAAGTTTTCGGGGAGTGAATCAGGGAGGGGAAAACTTCGTGTGCCGTGCGATGGCTCAAGCGGGTCATCGGACGGTACGTGATAATTGATTCACTCCTCGAAGTTTTCGGGGAGTGAATCAGGGCGGGGAAAACGTCGTGTACCGTGCGATGGCTCAAGCGGGTCATCGGACGGTACGTGATTAGTGATTCACTCCTCGAACTTTTCGGGGAGTGAATCAGGGTAGGGGATCCTCCTTGATTTTGCGGCGCGGCATTCGTCGCCCTCTGGTATGCGTCTGCCCGTCAGATGTGACTGTGAGCGTGGTGAGTGGTAGTGGTGGGGGATCAAGGGGGAGGGGGGGACTTTATGTATGTATGTATATATTTTTATTTTTATCTGTATGTGTTTATATATTTATATAGACGAAGTGGGGAGTCAGGGACCGCACCCTTTAAAGGAACACAATGAAAAAAGCGTCTGGAAATAGCATACCCCAGGGCGGTACCAGCTGCTCAGCAGCTGGAGAATCCGTCACGATCCCTTCGGGATCGTCTGCCCCACCGTATTCTGGGGGGGGCAACCACCGCTTACCGTTTGCCAGTGGCAACAAGAGCCGAGGAGGCTCATCGAGATCACGGTCTTTTGAAGACCTGATCTCCTTTAAACCACCCGACCCAAAACCGGGTGCAAGGACGGGAGCAGAGGCTCCAGACACTCCGACATGCGCGCCCTCACCGGAGCCACGCGTGGTTCTGGAGGGGGTGTGCATGTCGGAGTCAGACGACACACCGCAGACGGCAGTGTCCAAGGCCTCCAAGTTTTGGGGGAAGCGTTCGCGCGGTCAGTCGGACGCGGTTTCGGTGGGTCTGTCCTCTAGCGAGGAGGACCAGCCGGCCGCCAAGATTGCAACGGCCAGGAGAGGCAAAGGTCGCGGGACAGGCAGTCCGGCAGCATCGCGAGACGCCCGGGGCCGCTTCCTGAAGCGCCCCGACACGCCGGTGCCAAGCGGGTCAGATCGCGTATCACCTGCGGTCTCGACCGACGACCAGGGAGGGGTCACCGTCGCTCTTGTGGGCACAAAGGCGGAGGCCAATGCCGCGAAGCGCGCTCAAAGTAGAGCGGTCGCGGCCGATGAGGTGGCCGAAATGGCCCGTAAGGCCCGAGAGTGGCGGTCTGCCCAGGCGGCCAATGGGGAGAGTCTGACAGCAGAGGCTCTCAGCCGCCAAGTGATGGACGGCGTGGACATCGTCCTAAAGGTTGCCACCAAGTCCGGCAACCTGAAGGGCTCGTTCACACGCGCCCTCAAAGAGGTGGCAGAGGGGATCAGGGAGGCGGTTCTGGTTCTCCATGACCACACGACCTCCGAGGAGACTGCGAGGTTGTGGACGGAGAACAGCCGTCTCCGATCCGAGCTGGAGGACTTCAAGCGGCAGTTTGCTGCTCTGCAAAGTGTCGGGCAGCAGCAGGCGGCTCCCTCGTCGGCCCCTGTACCTGCAGCGCCACCTACTCCGAGTCTGTCGGACTACGACGTAGAGAGGGTGGCCAGAATCTGCTTGCTGCAGTGTGGGGGCATGGTGAGTGCCCGCCTGGAGGCAATCGAGTCTCGACTGCCCCCGGCTGAGCGCCTCCGCCCCCCGCTTGCGGCAGACAGGCGGAGGATGGAAGAGCCCGCGAGGCCGAAGCCCGCACAGCTCACGCGGAGGCTTGCAGGGGGGCCAAAGAGCCCGCAGTGGAGCCCGGGACGCCGGTACAGGTTGCGTCCGCGCCCCTCGTCCGGTCGTCCCAGCCCCCGGTGACCGCTTCTCCCACCCAGGTGACGGTGGCTGGAGAGGGCCGCCGCAGGAAGAGGAGGAAGAAGGCAGCGGGTGTGACCGCGCCCCCTACCTCCCAAGAGGCCACGATCGGCCCGGCCCGGCCCGGCGTCCGCACCTCCCAACCAGGAGCCCTGGTCGACGGTCGTGAAGAGCGGCCGCAAGAAGCGGGCACCGCAGCCGACACCTCCCCAGGTACCGACTCGACCAGAGGGCACGAGGCCACCCAAGGTCATTACCCCACGCTCAGAGGCTGTGGTTATAACACTGCAGCCCGAAGCCGTAAGCAGGGGAGTGACATACAAGTCGGTCCTGGCGGAAATGAAGCAGAAGCTTCAGTTCAGCGAGTTTGGCACCCCGGCTGGTTTCGTCTTCAGGACGGCAGCTACGGGTGCCAAGATGCTTCAGGTGTCGGGTGCGGCAAGGCAGGAGAGGGCGGACAAGTTGGCCGCCAAACTCCGGGAGGTCCTCAAGCCAGAGGACGCCCGAGTGTCCAGGCCCATGACCACGGCTGAATTGCGGGTCGAGGGGCTGGACGACTCGGTGACCCCGGAGGAAGTAGTGGCGGCCATTGCCCAAAACGGTGGGTGCCCGCCAGACAATGTGGCGGCGGGCGAAATTCGCAGCAGCGCGGATGGGCTGGGCACTGTTTGGGTGCGGTGCCCGGTCGCTGCTGCGAACAAGGTAGCGGATGGCGGGCGACTGCTGGTGGGCTGGGTGTCTGCCAGGGTCAAACTCCTGCCAAGGCGGGCTGTGCAGTGCTTCCGGTGCCTGGAAAAGGGGCATGTCCGGGCACAATGCACTGCACAAATCGACCGCAGCGAGGTATGTTTCCGCTGCAGTCGACCCGGCCATAAGGCGGCCCAGTGCTCCGGAGCACCATACTGCAGCCTTTGCGCAGCTGCAGGGAAACGCTCGGAGCACAGACTTGGCGGGAAGGCCTGCAAGGCACCCAAGTCCAGAAATAGGAGGACTCGAGCTGTCGGAGAATCTGCGCCTCTCCCACAGCCCGACTCCCGACCCAGGGAAGGAGGAGCCGAGGAAATGGAGTGTCATTAATGGCACAATTCCGTTTCCTCCAGGCGAATATCAACCACGCCGCCAGAGCTCAGGATCTGTTGCTCCAGAGCATGGCGGAGTGGTTGATCAACGTGGCTGTGGTCGCCGAGCCGTATTTTGTCCCCCCCCGCGATAACTGGGCAGGGGACCTGGACGGTTTGGTGGCCATCATTGGCGGGACTCTTGGCAGTCCGTCCCGAGGACACGGTTGGGTGGCTGCCCTCGTGGACGGCATAGTCACAATTGGGGCGTATTTCTCCCCCAACAAGAGTCTCGCTGACTTCGAGGAGTTCCTTGTCGAGCTAGGTGCCGTCGTGAGCCGGTTCCACCCTCGCCCGGTGCTGTTGCTCGGGGATCTCAATGCCAAGTCCGCGGCTTGGGGATCCCCTATCACCGATCCTAGGGGTGAGGTGTTGGAGGAGTGGGCGGTTGAGACCGGCTTGACCGTCCTAAATCGGGGCTCGGTGTACACGTGCGTGCGGCAGCGGGGCGGGTCCATAGTGGACGTGTCGTTTGCAAGCCCCGCTGTTGCGGGCCGTGTACGCGACTGGCGAGTTGCCGTGGAGGTGGAGACGCTGTCGGACCATCGATATATTCGATTCGACGTCTCCACCCAGACTGCGGGGGGCGGTCGCCCGCCGACCCCGCGGATGGACGGTCCTCGCTGGTCATACAAGCGTATCGACAGGGAACTTCTCGAGGAGGCCGCAATCCTCCAGGCCTGGGTCCGGGAGTCAACGACGAACGAACCCGTCGACGTCGAAGCGGAGGCGCAGTGGTTCCGCGGGGCTATGACGCAAATCTGCGATGCGTCAATGCCCCGTGTCACCCAAACCACAAGGCGCCAGCTGTACTGGTGGTCCGCCGTCATCGCGCAGTTGCGCGTGACGTGCGTGGAGGTGAGACGCCAGTACACCCACTACTGGAGGAGACGTCGCCGGGTTCCGGAGGAAGAGGCCGCGCGGTATGAGGTGTACCGCGCGGCCAAGGAGGCTCTGTGGCTGGCCGTCGGCGAGGCTAAGACTCGAGCCAGGGAGGAGATGCTGTCGGCTCTCGACGTGAATCCGTGGGGGCGTCCTTACCGTGCGGTCCGAGGGAAACTTCGTGCCTGGGCGCCCCCACTCACCGAGAGCCTGCAGCCTGAGCTGTTGCAGGAAGTGGTCGCAACGCTCTTCCCTGCTAGAGAGGAACACGTTCCACCGCCGATGGCTTTGCCCACAGCCACAGAGCCAACGGATGAGGAGGACGTCAGCGTCCCAGAGGTGACACAAGCAGAGATGAGGGTGGCGATAACGCGGCTTCGGGCTAAGACCGTTGCCCCGGGGCCCGACGGAGTTCCCGGCGTCGCGCTCGCCCTCGCTCTGAAGGAGCTAGAGCCCCAGCTGAGAGGACCCTTCACCGCATGTCTTGAGCGGGGCCAATTCCCTAGTGAGTGGAAAAAGGGTCGTCTGGTCCTGCTCAGGAAGGCGGGGCGCCCAGCGGATTCGCCGTCTGCATACCGGCCCTTAGTGCTGCTGGACGAGGTGGGTAAGCTTTTTGAGCGGATTATCGCTGCCCGCCTCGCCGGCCACTTGTACAGAGAGGGGCCGGATCTGGACGACAGCCAGTTCGGCTTCCGGCATGGGCGCTCCACCGTGGACGCCATATTGCGGGTAAGAGTCCTGGCGGAGGAAGCGGTGTCCCGGGGCGGGGTGATGTTGGCGGTGTCCTTGGACATCTCCAACGCTTTCAACACCCTGCCCTGGAGCTGTATTCGGGAGGCACTGTGTTACCACAGGGTGCCCCCGTACCTCCGCCGCATCGTTGGGGCTTATTTGGCGGAAAGGTGTGTCACCTACTCGGGACGCGACGGCGGAGGCCGGCACGACATGTCGTGCGGTGTTCCACAGGGTTCAGTCGTTGGCCCACCCCTGTGGAACATCGGGTACGACTGGGTGCTGAGGGGCGAGCTCCAACCGGGAGTGGCCCTGGTGTGTTACGCGGACGACACGCTGGTCACGGCGCGGGGGAGCTCGTACAGGGAGGCAGCGTTGCTAGCGACCTGTGCGGTCTCACAGGTTGTGGGCCGCATACGGCGCCTGGGCCTGGAGGTGGCCCTCAACAAGTCGGAGGCTGTGGTCTTTCACGGCCGCCGGCGGGCGCCGCCGCCGGGATCACAAATTGTGGTAGGGGGGACCCCGATCGCTGTCGAGTCCACCATGAAATATCTGGGATTGGTGCTCGACAGCCATTGGAACTTCGGCCCCCACTTCCGGCGACTGGCGCCCAAGTTGATGGGCGCTGCGGGCGCGCTTGCAACGCTGCTTCCCAATCTAGGGGGGCCGAGCACCGCCTGTAGGAGACTGTACCTGGGGGTCCTGCGATCCATGGCCCTGTACGGGGCCCCGGTGTGGGCCTCTGACTTGACGGCCGGCAGCATCGCGATGCTGCGGAAACCGCAAAGGGCGATGGCCGTCAGGTCAATCAGGGGGTATCGCACAGTCTCCTACGAGGCGGCTTGTGCACTGGCCGGGTCGCCACCTTGGGACCTAGAGGCGAGAGTCCTCGCGTCGCTTTACCGGTGGCGCGAGGAGGTGCGGACGCGGGGCGGTGGACCGATGCAGCGAGAGATCGATCTGCGTCGGTCTCAGCTCCGCGAGGTCCTGGTGGCGGAGTGGCGGGACAGGCTTTTACGCCCTACCGCCGGACTCGCTACCATCGAGGCGATCCGACCGGTGCTCGAGGAATGGCTCGAGAGGAGGCACGGCTCCTTGTCGTTTCGGGCGACGCAGGTACTCTCGGGGCATGGTTGCTTCGGGAAGTACCTGTGTCGCATATACAGGGAGCCGGACGCTCGGTGTCATCACTGCGTCCACTGTCTGGAGGACGCGGCTCGGCATACGCTGGCAGAGTGTGCCGCATGGGAGGAGCCGCGCCGTGCCCTCGTGACAGAAGTGGGAGCCGACCTGTCGCTGCCGGCCGTCGCTCGCGCGATGGTCGGGAGCGCAGAGTCGTGGGATGCGGTGATCTCCTTCTGTGAAACGGTCATCTCACAGAAGGAGGCTGCGGAGAGGTTGAGGGAGGTCGAGACCACTCTCCCGACCCGCAGCAGACGAACCGGGCGTCGGCGGAGGGCGGACAACGCCCTCTTCCAGCCCCCCTAGACGGGTCCAGAGGGACGGTGGACTTGGGGAGGTCCGCCGCCCCGCCGAATAACTGGACCCGAGGCGGTGGCGCGTAGTGTTCCGCGCGCGCCCCTATAGGACGTCACGGGAGGAGTACACCTCACTCCCCCCGCAGACCTGAGGAGGCCCGCAGTGGCGGGCCGGCACTAGCCGGGGATCGTGGAAGGTGCACTAGTTCCCATGATCCCCGGTGCAAGTGTGGGAAGGGAACACCGGGGTGGTTTTTAGTCAGTACGAGTCTGACAGACCCCTCCGCTCTCCCCAGCACGGAGGACATCCATCGAGGATTTTCCACCCCGGCAACAAAAAAAAAAAAAAAAAAAAAGGTTAGGTTAGGTTCCCGCCTGGACCGGGAGGCAGCCAAGGAGGCGGCCTTTCTCCAGGACTGGCTGTCGCCCCCTGTCGAGGTCCTGGACGTGGACGCCGCTGCGGTCCAGCTCAGAGGGTCCCTGACCGAGGTGTGCAACTCCAGCATGCCTCGGTCTCGCCGTCCGCCTCCCCGTCGTGCCGTCTATTGGTGGACGGAGGAGCTGGCGGGACTCCGGGCCACCTGCGTGGCGGCCAGGAGGGAATACACGCGGAGCCGACGGCGCAGTGCCCGAAATCGGGACCGGGCAGAAGAGGACCGCCTATACGCCTCATACCGAGAGGCGACGACGGTCCTGAAATCTGCAATGGGCGCTGCTCAAGACTCGGCGAGGGCCGAGATGCTGGAGGGTCTCGATAGGGATCCCTATGGGAGACCATATAAAGCGGCGCGGAACCAGCTACGCCCTTATGGTCCCCCACTGTCGGAGACCCTCGATCCAGCGTTGCTGGATGGGGTGGTCCGGTCCCTGTTTCCGCGCAGGACCGACTTCACCCCACCAACGATGGATCCCCCGCAAGGGGCGTCTTCGCAGGAGGAGGAGGACGTCCCCCCGGTGACGCTGGCTGAGTTATACGCGGGGGTGCTCAACCTCCGCGCGAAGAAGACGGCCCCTGGACCAGACGGCGTCCCCGCACGGGTGCTGGCGATTGCCGCCTCCGGTATGGAGGACAGGTTTCGGGACCTCTTCAGCGCGTGCTTTACAGCTGGGAGGTTCCCGAAACTGTGGAAGGAGGGGCAGTTATGCCTCCTCCGAAAGGAGGGCCGCCCGGTGGACTCCCCCTCGGCATACCGGCCCATCGTCCTGCTCGATGAGGTCGGTAAGTTGTTCGAGGGGATTGTCGCCTCCCGGCTTGATAGCCACTTGCGGGGGGTAGGGCCGGATCTGTCGGACGCCCAATTCGGCTTCCGCCGAGGGCGTTCGACGATCGACGCACTGGCCCTACTCAAGGGCCAGGTGAAGGAGGCGGTGCAGGCGGGGGACGGAGTGCTGGCGGTGTCGTTCGACATTGCCAACGCCTTCAACTCCGTCCCCCACTCGACGATATTGGAGGCGCTCCGGTATCACGGAGTGCCCCAATACCTGCGGGACCTCCTGGCCAGCTACCTGGAGGACCGAGAGGTCCTCCTCGTGGACAAGACGGCCACCGTGAGGCGGTACGGCGCAGAGTCCGGTGTTCCACAGGGGTCGGTGCTTGGGCCCCCCTTGTGGAACATCGGGTTCAACTGGCTCTTGCGGGGAGCCCTCCTCCAGGGCACGAGTGTCATCTGCTACGCGGATGACACTCTCCTCACTGCCCGGGGGAGGAACTTTGCCGACGCGGCCTGTTTGGCCTCGGCTGGTGGATCCTTGGTTGCAGAGAGGATCCGCCGTCTGGGATTGAAGGTGGCGCTGCACAAGACCGAGGCCGTGTTCTTTCGCGGGCCTCGGCAGCGCTGCCCTCCCGACGCCCACATAATTGTGGAGGGCGTCAGGATAGGGGTCCAGCCCCAGATGAAGTATCTGGGGCTGGTACTGGACGACAGGTGGCGCTTCGGCCCGCATTTCAGCGGGCTGTCGACGCGCCTGCTGAAGGCCGCGGACGCCCTCTCGTGGCTCCTCCCGAACCTGGGGGGGCCCAAGGCGAAATGCCGGCGCCTGTATGCCGGCATTTTGCGGAGCATGGCCCTATACGGGGCCCCCATCTGGGCGGACTCCCTCCACAGGAGGGAGAATGCGACTGCCATCCGCAGGCCCCAAAGGGCCATTGCACAGCGGGTGGCGAGGGCCTACCGCTCGGTAGGCTTCTCGGCGGCATGCGCTCTGGCCGGCACCCCTCCTTGGGAGTTGGAGGCTTGGGTGCTCGCCAGAGTGTACGAGTGGACGGCGCACCGAAAGGCTCTCGGGGAGCGCCCCGTCGCCGAAGAGCGGGAGGCCGTGCGGCGGGAGGCAAAGGACGCCATCGTCCTCCATTGGTCGGAGGACCTCGCCAACGCCGCCTTTGGCCGCCGAACGTTGGACGCGCTCGGTCCGGTTTTGCAGAGCTGGCTCGAGCAGTCCCACGGTTTCCTCTCGTTCCGTCTGGTGCAGGTGTTGTCCGGCCATGGCTGTTTCGGGTCGCACCTGCACCGGATCGGGAGGGAGGAAACCCCGGCGTGCCACGACTGCGGTGCGGCGGAGGACACGGCGCAGCACACCCTCGAGGTGTGCCCGGCTTGGTCCGAGCTGCGCCGCGGTCTGACTGCGGTAATCGGACCGGACCTCTCGCTTCCCGGCGTCGTCGACGCCATGGTGGGGAGCGAAGAGGCCTGGGCAGCGGTCGCCTCCTTTTGCGAGGACGTTATCTCGCAAAAGGAGGAGGCGGAGCGCGTGCGGGAGGACGACCCTCTCGCGGCGGCGCTCCGCAGACGAAGAAGGGGTCGGAGAAGGCACCGTCCTCTCCCTCCTCTTGGTGGCGACGGGCGGGCGACAGGCACGGGGGTGCCTTCGCCCGCATTGTACCCGTCACCACCTTCGTCGGTCATTCCCGGGCCCCAGTGAGGGGCCCGCCATGAAGGGCAATCGTCGGCGGAGGACTGGACGTAAAGGCTATGCCGGTTTCCCAGTCCCCCGCCACTCGGACGAAGCGGGAATGTCGCTGGGTCGTTTTAGTGGGTATACCGGGTCAGACCCGGGGAGTCCCACATACCCCTCTCATCCCCCGATGGGAGGGTATGCGTAATGCATTTTTTCCCAGCGATAAAAAAAAAAAAAAAAAAAAAAAAAGGTTAGGTTAGGTTTCCGGAGGAAGAGGCCGCGCGGTATGAGGTGTACCGCGCGGCCAAGGAGGCTCTGTGGCTGGCCGTCGGCGAGGCTAAGACTCGAGCCAGGGAGGAGATGCTGTCGGCTCTCGACGTGAATCCGTGGGGGCGCCCTTACCGTGCGGTCCGAGGGAAACTTCGTGCCTGGGCGCCCCCACTCACCGAGAGCCTGCAGCCTGAGCTGTTGCAGGAAGTGGTCGCAACGCTCTTCCCTGCTAGAGAGGAACATGTTCCACCGCCGATGGCTTTGCCCACAGCCACAGAGCCAACGGATGAGGAGGACGTCAGCGTCCCAGAGGTGACACAAGCAGAGATGAGGGTGGCGATAACGCGGCTTCGGGCCAAGACCGTTGCTCCGGGGCCCGACGGAGTTCCCGGCGTCGCGCTCGCCCTCGCTCTGAAGGAGCTAGAGCCCCAGCTGAGAGGACTCTTCACCGCATGTCTTGAGCAGGGCCAATTCCCTAGTGAGTGGAAAAAGGGTCGTCTGGTCCTGCTCAGGAAGGCGGGGCGCCCAGCGGAGTCGCCGTCTGCGTACCGGCCCTTAGTGCTGCTGGACGAGGTGGGTAAGCTGTTTGAGCGGATTATCGCTGCCCGCCTCGCCGGCCACTTGTACAGAGAGGGGCCGGATCTGGACGACAGCCAGTTCGGCTTCCGGCGTGGGCGCTCCACTGTGGACGCCATATTGCGGGTAAGAGTCCTGGCGGAGGAAGCGGTGTCCCGGGGCGGGGTGATGTTGGCGGTGTCCTTGGACATCTCCAACGCTTTCAACACCCTGCCCTGGAGCTGTATTCGGGAGCCACCTACTCGGGACGCGACGGTGGAGGCCGGCGCGACATGTCGTGCGGTGTTCCACAGGGTTCGGTCGTTGGCCCACCCCTGTGGAACATCGGGTACGACTGGGTGCTGAGAGGCGAGCTCCAACCGGGAGTGGCCCTGGTGTGTTACGCAGACGACACGCTGGTCACGGCCCGGGGGAGCTCGTACAGGGAGGCAGCGTTGCTAGCGACCTGTGCGGTCTCACAGGTTGTGGGCCGCATACGGCGCCTGGGCCTGGAGGTGGCCCTCAACAAGTCGGAGGCTGTGGTCTTTCACGGCCGCCGGCGGGCGCCGCCGCCGGGATCACAAATTGTGGTAGGGGGGACCCCGATCGCTGTCGAGTCCACCATGAAGTATCTGGGATTGGTGCTCGACAGCCATTGGAACTTCGGCCCCCACTTCCGGCGACTGGCGCCCAAGTTGCTGGGCGCTGCGGGCGCGCTTGCAACGCTGCTTCCCAATCTAGGGGGGCCGAGCACCGCCTGTAGGAGACTGTACCTAGGGGTCTTGCGATCCATGGCCCTGTACGGGGCCCCGGTGTGGGCCTCTGACTTGACGGCCGGCAGCATCGCGATGCTGCGGAAACCGCAGAGGGCGATGGCCGTCAGGTCAATCAGGGGGTATCGCACAGTCTCCTACGAGGCGGCTTGTGCACTGGCCGGGTCGCCACCTTGGGACCTAGAGGCGAGAGTCCTCGCGTCACTTTACCGGTGGCGCGAGGAGGTGCGGGCGCGGGGCGGTGGACCGATGCAGCGAGAGATCGATCTGCGTCGGTCTCAGCTCCGCGAGGTCCTGGTGGCGGAGTGGCGGGACAGGCTCCTACGCCCTACCGCCGGCTTCGCTACCATCGAGGCGATCCGACCGGTGCTCGAGGAATGGCTCGAGAGGAGGCACGGCTCCCTGTCGTTTCGGGCGACGCAGGTGCTCTCGGGGCATGGTTGCTTCGGGAAGTACCTGTGTCGCATAAACAGGGAGCCGGACGCTCGGTGTCATCACTGCGTCCACTGTCTGGAGGACACGGCTCAGCACACGCTGGCAGAGTGTGCCGCATGGGAGGAGCCGCGCCGTGCCCTCGTGACAGAAGTGGGAACCGATCTGTCGCTGCCGGCCGTCGCTCGCGCGATGGTCAGGAGCGCAGAGTCGTGGGATGCGGTGATCTCCTTCTGTGAAACGGTCATCTCACAGAAGGAGGCTGCGGAGAGGTTGAGGGAGGTCGAGACCACTCTCCCGACCCGCAGCAGACGAACCGGGCGTCGGCGGAGGGCGGACAACGCCCTCTTCCAGCCCCCCTAGACGGGTCCAGAGGGACGGTGGACTTGGGGAGGTCCGTCGGCAGCCCAGGATCTGCTGATGCAGACCATGGCTGAGTGGTTGGTGGACTTGGCGGTGGTCGCCGAACCCTACTCGGTCCCTGGCCGTTGGCTGGGTGACCGGGACGGCTTGGTGGCGTTGGTGGCGCGGTCTTCCACGGACTCCCCTCCCCTCTCGCGTAGAGATGGTGGAGACGTTGTCGGACCACCGATATGTGCGGTTCGACATCTCCACCCAGCAGGGGGGGAGGGGGATGACCCATGCTGGGCAATCTCCCTTCCCGCGGTGGGCACTCACCCGCCTGGACCGGGAGGCAGCCAAGGAGGCGGCCTTCCTCCAGGACTGGCTGTCGCCCCCTGTCGAGGTCCTGGACGTGGACGCAGCAGCGGTCCAGCTCAGGGGGTCCCTGACCGAGGTGTGCAACTCCAGCATGCCTCGGTCTCGCCGTCCGCCTCCCCGTCGTGCCGTCTATTGGTGGACGGAGGAGCCGGCGGGACTCCGGGCCACCTGCGTGGCGGCCAGGAGGGAATACACGCGGAGCCGACGGCGCAGCGCCCAAAACCGAGTCCGGGCAGAAGAGGACCGCCTATACGCCTCTTACCGAGAGGCGACGACGGCCCTCAAGTCTGCAATGGGCGCTGCTCAAGACTCGGCGAGGGCCGAGATGCTGGAGGGTCTCGATAGGGATCCCTATGGGAGACCATATAAGGCGGCGCGGAACCAGCTCCGCCCTTATGGTCCCCCACTGTCGGAAACTCTCGAGCCAGCGTTGCTGGATGGGGTGGTCCGGTCCCTGTTTCCGCGCAGGACCGACTTCACCCCACCAACGATGGATCCCCCGCAAGGGGCGGCTCCGCCGGAGGAGGAGATCCCCCCAGTGACATCAGCGGAGATTTACGCGGGGGTTCTTAGCCTCCGCGTAAAGAAGACGGCCCCCGGACCAGACGGTGTCCCCGCACGGGTGCTGGCGATCGCCGCCTCCGGCATGGAGGAAAGGTTTCGGGACCTCTTCAGCGCGTGCTTTACGGCTGGGAGGTTCCCGAAACTGTGGAAGGAGGGGCAGTTGTGCCTCCTCCGAAAGGAGGGCCGCCCGGTGGACTCCCCCTCGGCATACCGGCCCATCGTCCTGCTCGATGAGGTCGGTAAGTTGTTCGAGGGGATTGTAGCCTCCCGGCTCGACAGCCATTTGCGGGGGGTAGGGCCGGATCTGTCGGACGCCCAATCCGGCTTCCGTCGAGGGCGTTCGACGATCGACGCGCTGGCCCTACTCAAGGGCCAGGTGAAGGAGGCGGTGGAGGCGGGGGACGGAGTGCTGGCGGTGTCGTTCGACATTGCCAACGCCTTCAACTCCGTCCCCCACTCGACGATATTGGAGGCGCTCCGGTATCACGGAGTGCCCCAATACCTGCGGGACCTCCTGGCCAGCTACCTGGAGGACCGAGAGGTCCTCCTAGTGGACAAGACGGCCACCGTGAGGCGGTACGGCGCAGAGTCCGGTGTTCCGCAGGGGTCGGTGCTTGGCCCCCCCTTGTGGAACATCGGGTTCAACTGGCTCCTGCGCGGAGCCCTCCTCCCGGGCACGAGTGTCATCTGCTACGCGGATGACACTCTCCTCACTGCCCGGGGGAGGAACTTTGCGGACGCGGCCTGTCTGGCCTCGGCTGGCGGATCCTTGGTTGCAGAGAGGATCCGCCGCCTGGGATTGAAGGTGGCGCTGCACAAGACCGAGGCCGTGTTCTTTCGCGGGCCTCGGCAGCGCTGCCCTCCCGACGCCCACATAATTGTGGAGGGCGTCAGGATAGGGGTCCAGCCCCAGATGAAGTATCTGGGGCTGGTACTGGACGACAGGTGGCGCTTCGGCCCGCATTTCAGCGGGCTGTCGACGCGCCTGCTTAAGGCCGCGGACTCCCTCTCGTGGCTCCTCCCGAACCTGGGGGGACCCAAGGCGAAATGCCGGCGCCTGTATGCCGGCATCTTGCGGAGCATGGCCCTATACGGGGCCCCCATCTGGGCGGACTCCCTCCACAGGAGGGAGAATGCGACCGCCATCCGCAGGCCCCAAAGGGCCATTGCACAGCGGGTGGCGAGGGCCTACCGCTCGGTGGGCTTCTCGGCGGCATGCGCTCTGGCTGGCACCCCTCCTTGGGAGTTGGAGGCTTGGGTGCTCGCCAGAGTGTATGAGTGGACGGCGCGCCGAAAGGCTCTCGGGGAGCGACCCGTCGCCGAAGAGCGGGAGGCCGTGCGGCGGGAGGCGAAGGACGCCATCGTCCTCCACTGGACGGAGGACCTCGCCAACGCCGCCTTTGGCCGCCGTACGTTGGACGCGCTCGGACCGGTTTTGCGGAGCTGGCTCGAGCGGTCCCACGGTTTCCTCTCGTTCCGTCTGGTGCAGGTGTTGTCCGGCCATGGCTGTTTCGGATCGCACCTGCACCGGATCGGGAGGGAGGAAACCCCGGCGTGCCACGACTGCGGCGCGCCGGAGGACACGGCGCAGCACACCCTGGAGGTGTGCCCAGCTTGGTCCGAGTTTCGCCGCGGTCTGACCGCGGTAATCGGACCGGACCTCTCGCTTCCCGGCGTCGTCAACGCCATGCTGGGGAGCGAGGAGGCCTGGGCAGCGGTCGCCTCCTTTTGCGAGGACGTAATCTCGCAAAAGGAGGAGGCGGAGCGCGCGCGGGAGGACGATCCTCTCGCTGCGCCGCTCCGCAGACGAAGAAGGGGTCGGAGAAGGCACCGTCCTCTCCCTCCTCTTGGTGGCGACGGGCGGGCGACAGGCACGGGGGTGCCTTCGCCCGCATTGCACCCGTCACCACCTTCGTCGAACATTCCCGGGCCCCTGTGAGGGGCCCGCCATGAAGGGCAATCGTCGGCGGAGGACTGGACGTAAAGGCTATGCCGGTTTCCCAGTCCCCCGCCACTCGGACGAAGCGGGAATGTCGCTGGGTCGTTTTAGTGGGTATACCGGGTCAGACCCGGGGAGTCCCACATACCCCTCTCATCCCCCGATGGGAGGGTATGCGTAATGCATTTTTTCCCAGCGATAAAAAAAAAAAAAAAAAAAAAAAAAAAAGGTTAGGTTAGGTTAGGTTTTTTTTTTTTTTTATTTTTTTTTATTTTTTTTAGTGCTTTTCCCCGTTCATGGGAACAACGGGATCTTATTACTCTAATTTACTCATTCACTCTAGTACTCGCAATTATTCTTCTCGCACTTTTATGCTTCATACTGGTTCTTTCTTTCATGCTTCTCTTTCATTCTTAGCCGGGTGGGACTCCCGCTATTGTAAGCTACTACTCCTACTATTTAACTTGTCTTTATTTATTTTAGGTAAATACTCATAGACACGTGTTTTTTATTTATCTTTACAATGGTTCTTATTCTATCTTATATTCTAGTACTATTACATATTGTTGCGGTTTTTACTACTATCTTGTACCTTACAATTTTGAAAAACTTTTTAAGTTACGTATTTATAACACTAAAAATTTAACATACTTAACATCTTTTTATCGCTTTTGTACAACAAGGTTTTTTAAGACCAAGAGAAGAATTTTTAAAACTTATAATTATTGACTACAGCTAATACATTTACTTATAGACTATAAAATACCATTAACAATATAAAGCTAGTTAAGATTGAGCTTTTTGGAAAAATTTGCCACAAAACTTTTAACAACAAATATAATATTTATTACTTTCATAAACATAAACCTACCCTTGATAATATTTCCATATCTTTTAAAATTAGCGCTACGTTTAACGGTCTGAGTCTGAGGACTAGGTTCTTACAGCTATAGTTAATTAATTAAATCCAATATTATAAAATCTATATTTTAACATCGATTACTTTTATGTATTCTAGTAATACATAATCGTATATCCATTTTCTTACTCTATGCTATTTTTATTGACCTAACAGGCTGTTTTCAGTTTCGGATTGTTGCACTAATTTATTTCTTTGTGGTTGCGGCAATAATATATATATATACGTAGAATACACATATTTATTGTCATTTCTTTGTCTGGGGTACTTTTCAACGTTTTTTAAGGGCTGTTTAGGGTGCGTGTTTGGTGTTAAGCGTGTGTTCGTGATATATTTGTATATACTTACTATATATTTTATATATCCGTGTGTTGCGTGTTTTACGCACACCCTAAGGAGCAGTTCAAGCGTATGCCGTCGTCGTCCGAGCCAGGTAGTCCCACTTCTTGCGGACTGGACATTCCGTGCTGAAGGCATTATGGTCGGTCCTCTGGAGCTTTGAGTGCAGGCAGTTGCAGCACTGCGGTTCGTTCCCCGCGAGAAATTCTGTACATTTCTCACGGAGGTGCGGACCTCCGCAGTGGCTGCACCTGTCCGCACTCTCGGTACAAAATTTCCGACCATGTCCGAAAGCCAGGCACTTTGTGCATTGGATGAGCGGTGACTGGTCCTCCACCCTAACCCTTTGCAGGTCTAGGTAAAGGGCTCCAGCCTCCGTCATCCTCTGCCAAACCCTGGGTCTGACCTGGACGACGACGTGTGCCGTTTTGGGGTTTCGGGTCCTTTTCTTGTACTTTATTTGAATTTCAGTGTCGTCTTCGTCCATGTCCCTAAAAATATTCCTATTCTGAGAGTGGAGCGCCTTAACCATGTCGTCGTCGGTGCCGTCTAAGAAGACGTCCTTGAGGACGACCAACGGGTTTTTGTTTTTCATGGGCGCTACCACTAACCCTTCGCCCCGGCTCTCGATCCTATCTTGTACTCTTTTCAGTTCATCCTCTGTGTCGCATCCCAGAATAACAGTTTGGTTTTTGGCCTTCCTCACTTTGTTAATTTTTAAGCCAGTTTCCCTGGCGTCGACCGCCTTCTTCACTCTGGCTAACACCTCGTCCGCAGTCTCCTGGCTGCCCTCGAGGGTGACCGCCATCGAGTGAAGTGCCGGCCGATACCCGGGTCTGGCTGCCGTGACGCTGGCGTATGATGACTGCTCAATTTTTGGCCCAGATTCCGCTCCTTTTATGGCCTCCTTGACTTCCCTAGCGGCTTCGTCAATCCTGAGCTCGAGGACTCCCTGCCCCACCTCAACCTTGCAGCTGAGTTCCTCGAGCTGTTCGCCGATCTTGTCTAAGAGGTCGGCACCGCTTTCGTTGATCTCCTCTTTGAGATCCGAGGTGACTTTTGAGACCTTCTCGTCAAGTTGGTTGAGCCGCGTCTCCAGGTTCGATTCCACCCTTTTCAGCCTTCCCAAGATATCACCCGACAGTTCGGGTGGGGTGGGCTTGATGTTGGTTGTAGAGGGAATCGTTCCAGGCGCGGTCTCCAGGCTCTTAACACGCTTACTCAATTCAAACAAGGTCCGCAGGCACTTGTCTGACTGGGTCTCCAGGAAGGTCTTGATGTCTTTCCGCATCTGAGGATAACCTTGGACTCTGGTCGGAATGTCCTCAAATGTCTTCATGACCTCCTGGAGAAGTTTGTCAGTGGACGATGTGGCATAGATGTTCGTTTGCTGTGTGTATGCGTCCATTATGTCTACGGACCTCCTTTTGCGCTCTGGCCTGCGGATAAAAGTCTTAGCGGCATCCAGCGCCTGTGCCGGCTGTCCTACCCGACTGGGAGTGGCGGTGGGAGCGACGGCACTAGAGTTCCCTGCCGATGCTGACGGTGATGTTCTGGCTGTCGACGAAGCCACCTGTGCTCCGCCGGCGCCAGCCCCCGCCACTCTCCCTGTTACTGGGGTGCGGATTCCGGACATCATTTTTGGTTCTTTAAGTTCCGCCTGTTTGATGTTGTGTGGCTAGTGTGTAAAGGGCACTGCCAAAGAACGGGGAAAGAGTGGTGTCAAGTGGCCTGCACACAGTGTAAAGGGTGTGTGCAGTTCAAAATAAAATAAATACAATAAAAACAGACAAGGGAAAAAGATACAGGAAAAATTTAGAAGAAGGTGGGTGTAGATGCGCTTGGGATATCAATATCCACAGGGGCCTTCGCTCAAAAGAGCGGGTCACAAAAATAGTCTAGACTACGACAGAAAATAATAGCCTAATATTATACAAACTAAGAGTAAAAATAGAAAACAACTTATTTTATCCCCCGTATAATTAAAACAATAGATTTGAAATTTTAAAACTATCAATTAATACAGTAAAATGCGGGGTCTAAGTCGGATAGTGCAAATCCGCGGTCCAAATATTTCTATCTCCCTTAGTTACTGAGATACCGGTTTTTTAGGAAGGAGGGGGTGGGGGAGGGTCCAAATGGGAAGGGGAGGGTTCCTCTTGTGCAGTTTAAGCCGTGGTGTCTTTGACACCACAAAGGCTGATTTTGAGGTCAGAACGCTTCTAAGTCCTCTCGTTCCCGAGATATGACCTGTTAAAGGATGAGGGGGAGGGTTTAGGAAAAAAGGGGGGGGGGATGGGTACCTCTGTAGTGGTTTCCACCTCGTGGTGTCTACGACACCACTAAGGCTGAACCCGTGGTCGAAAAACGCCTATCTACACTGGTTTCAGAGATATTTACTTTATAAGAATTCCTGCCGTACCGTACCGCGCCGTGTCGCAGGCCTTGTCGGATAGAACTTCCAGTTGACCTAGCTGGGTCTACCCTGTTCTGATATTGGCGTGAGTGGGCTCGTTTATTCGGTCTTTTTGAGCCCTTTTTGGTAGGTCAGGTTTCAGGGGGAGGGGGAGAGGGATGTGGGGGGGGGGGTATTGGTGGTGTAACAAAATGTGATGCAGGTTTCTGCGGCTAAAAGCCTCTTGACTATTAATATTTGGGAAGTTGGGAAGGGTGGTTTTGGAGGGGAGGAGGGTGGTGGTGGGTTAGGGTGGGGGGGTGTCCCGGAATTGTAAGTCTGGGTGATCTATTAATGACATAACTTCCAAGCCAATGTTACCTCCTGACTCTTTCTCTTTTTCACCCGTGACTAACCTTGAGGTCCTTAAGCTTTTTACGTCGATTAAGTCTAGGGCTGTGGGCTGTGATGGGATCAGCAGAACAATGTTATCCTTTATGACTGATAGCATTGTTCCTATTGTAACTCACATCATCAATTTTTCCCTATTTACTGGTGTGTTTCCAGCTATGTGGCGTAAGGCGTACATTATCCCTCTTCCGAAAATCCCCAATCCCAGTTTGCCTAACCACTTCAGACCCATATCCATTCTCCCTTTCCTTTCCAAGATCCTTGAAGCAGCTGCTCTTAGGCAAATATCTTCTTACGTTCTCCAGAATAACCTGTTGTCCAAATTCCAATCTGGTTTTCGGCCCGGCCACAGCACAGCCACAGCCCTGCTTAAGGTTACTGAAGACATTAGGGATGGCTTGGAGAATTCGAAGGTTACGGTGTTGGTTTTAATAGATTTTTCCAACGCTTTTAACACCGTCGACCACGATATTCTCCTGGCCATACTGTCTCAAATTGGGGTCTCCTCATTGTCACGTGATTGGTTTTCATCATATCTTCGTGGTCGCCAGCAGGCAGTGCGTGCTGATCAAGATTACTCCGACTGGTGCGACCTGGTGACTGGTGTTCCACAAGGCGGTATACTCTCTCCTCTATTATTTTCTTTATTTATAAATTCCATTACTTCAATCCTCAAGTGCTCTTACCATCTGTATGCTGATGACCTACAACTTTACGCTCAATCTGACATTGCTACCCTTGATAATTGCATCTCATTACTTAATGCAGATCTTCAAACTATCAGTGAATGGTCTGGTAAATTTGGGGTTGCCGTCAACGTCGGGAAATGCCAGGCCATCCTCATAGGTAGTTCGTACTACTTGAGAAATCTGGATACTAGCCAACTAATGCCGCTTATGTTCAACAACTCCGTGATCTCTCTCTCTCCACACGTCAAAGACTTGGGCCTGTACATCGACGAGACACTTAGTTGGAATAAGCAGGTTGCTCAGGTTAGCCAGAAAGTCACTTACTCGCTGCGGTCTCTCTATAGATTCAAACATTTTCTGCCTTCTAGCACCAAATTAACTTTGGTCCAGTCTCTTGTGCTTCCCATTATCGACTATGCTGATGTTTGTTACTCTGATTTATCCCAAGAACTTTTAAACAAATTGGATCGCATTCTCAATAATTGCATTCGTTTTATTTTTGGCCTACGTAAGTACGATCACATATCTTCATACCGTTCTCAGCTTAAGTGGCTGCCTATCCGACTCAGAAGGTCCCTCAGATCTCTCTGTATGCTCTTCACTATTTTGACCGATCCTTGTGCTCCTGATTATCTAAAAGAATATTTCAAAGTGTTGGGCAGTTCACATAGTCGTAACCTTAGAGCTTCCAAAAACCTACTCCTTGAAATTCCCTCACATCGCACTGGTTTTATGTCCGCTTCTTATGCTGTCTCAACTATAAAGCTATGGAACGCGCTACCCCTTGGCATTAAAAAAACTGAAAGCAAAATGGCTTTCAAACGAACAGTTCGGAAGTACTATTTGAAGTCAGACTAAATTACTCACAAGGTAGTCGTAGTTATTATTATGAGGTTTCTCGTATTTTGAACTATTTGTATGTATTTTAATATGTATTAGTTTATTTCATCTTATCTGTAATATATGTGTATTAGTATGTATACTATTTATGTACTTAATTCGATTTGTCAACAAAATGGCATTGTTCTCATTGATTTTTGTACTCTACCACAATGCTGTCATATTTGACCCAATGGTTGACTGGTAGAGAATGCCTTGTGGCATTAAGTCCGCCTATGTACCACTCCTGTACATGAAGTTTAAATAAATAAATAAATAAATAAATAAATAGTTCACAACAAACTACATACAGTCAACGACAAATATTTTTGTCCTAAAAATTTTCTAAGTCTTAAGGGTGACAGCCCTAGAGGGCTGATATTTTGTCCTAAGGTGCAGATGGTCTAGGATGGTTGGGTATCCAACCAGGGGGGGGGGTCAGGGGAGGGGGCTTCGAAAATTTTGTTAATTTTTGCCTATGACGCACCGTTTCAGAGATACAGGCCTTTTTCAGTTTATGTGCGGTTTGTAAACTGGTTTCCCTTTACTGAAAGTTATTTTACACAGAAAATATAAGCCCTAAAAATATTTTGAGTGTAGACTCTTATAGGTGACGGTAATACCAGCGTTTGGCACTCCCTAAAGATGGGGCGTCTTCTATAGGGTGTGAGCTATGGTCTTCTGAAAATCTTCTTTGGTTACCAAAAACCGCAAATGCTTGTTTTTGGCTCCCGCGAATTGGATTGCTTGGGGCTCTGTATCTCTGATACGGGTTGCCCCCGGAGTCTGGTTCTTAATCCTAAGCTTAAACAATAAACTAATCTAAGTACTTTACTAAGTGTCTTTGTTCCACAGCTGATCTTCACCGCTCCGGCGCCGTCCAAAGCTTTCCGGGGGGTGCTGGTTCCAGGGGGTGGTGTTGACTGGGCCGTGTCCTATGTCGGGTTGTAGGGCTGGAGCTTCTCCAACTGCTTGCACCGGTGGGGTTCCTGCAGCTGGTCCCGTTTGAAAGTTATTCCCCTGGGAAGGTAAAAATTTGACCCTGGCGAGCTGATGGTAAAGTGTCCAGGGTACACGACCTTAAGAAGTTATCTCGTAAGAGATCCGATTTTACGTTATTTTCACGATCCAAGGCTTCCTTCCAGGGTTATAACCCCGACAAGCTTAACTGGTAATGGCGGTCCGGGTCGAGGTTTGGAATAAAATTTACTAGTAATTCTAGTTTCTATCCCATCGCCCTGCGTTCTTCAGTTTTTGACAGCTGGTGAGGTCCCGCTTCGAGTCAGTCCGGGTTTATATTTATTTCGTGACCCGTTTATTTTTGATAGGTGATAAAAGTTTTGGGGATGAAAACAAATTCCGCAAATAGGGCTTTCCCACGAATCCAGATGGTGAAAAATTAATTTTAAACCGGGTTTGACTTATTCGAGGTTTGAGCAGCCTTGTCAATTTTTTCCCGATTTTTAGCAGTTATATTTAAGGATATATATATTTAAGGAGAATTTATTAACAATTTATAACTTTTTATATAGTGTTCCGAAAATTATGAAATTTTGCACTTGGGTTCTTTAGTCTATGCACTGTTTTTTAAGTTCCAAAAAATAATATGTTACCGATCTAGATTTCGAGTTATTGAGGGTTCAATTTTGAAAGTTGTTTAGTCGTTTTTGAAAATGTGTATCTTCCTGGAGGGTGGTCTGATTTCGGTGATCGAGGTGTCGGGTGAAAGGGGATGGCTTCCTGCGCCTATCCCTATAGGTTTAAATAAACCTACATCAGGCAGGTCGCTATCTAACATTTGAATTCGTAATTTTCGTTACTTGCAACTGTTAAATATTATATTTTAGTTATAATTTTACTTACTAGCACTAACTATATGATTGTTTAAGAAATAACACTACTGCACCTAAATGTACATTTTTGTGATATCTACTTTTTAAATAAATTATTCTTATTCTTATTCTTATTCTTATTCTTATCCCTGACTCTGGTTTCCCACTCCAACTGCTGGAAATGGATCACATGGCCACGTGGATTTTTGTGTTTGTCCGTATCCCGGCGAGTTCCCACGGGAAAAATCCCGGACTCAGCCAAGATATGGTGCTCGTCCAGGTGCTTCGATGGGCAATCCAAAAACACCAGGTCACCGATCGAAATCGCGCGGCGTTTCACTTTTTCACTTTTTACTGTCAGTTTTGAGGTTAAAATTTTTGTTTTTTGGCTATATTTTCGCCAATTTTTCACCGATTTGAAAAATTTTTTTCACTTTCGCATGTAACTTTTTAGCGCACAACTTTGAGCAAAAATACTGGTGTTTTTGTTAACTTCAGCTATTTTTCCGAATTTTTGAGCGCGGAGCGACTTAAAAACGTGGCGCTAGGGCTGGCGGCTAGCGTGGGACTGGTTAGGTTAGGTTAGGTTAGGTTGGGGGACCACCCCACAGTGCTTGCGTCCACGTCGCGTCCCCTGGAAACGGCCCAGTTCTGACCACCGTAACGGAGTGGCAGACTGGGTACGGCCAAAGTGCACTGTGCTCTCGTAGCTTCTATAATATCTTGCCTTGCGAACTACGAGCTGTCGGAAAATGTCGAAAATAACGCGGAGCGCCTCCGGGCGAAAATCAAAAGGCCCTTCTCAGGGCCAACCCAAAGGCCCTTCTCAGGGCCAACCCAAAGGCCCTTCTCAGGGCCAACCCCAAGGCCCTTCTCAGGGCCAACCCAAAGGTCCTTCTCAGGGCCAATCCAAAGGCCCTTCTCAGGGCCAACCCAAAGGCCCTTCTCAGGGCCACCCCGACGCTCCGGCGTCTGAAGCAAGCCGCGCGCCGTCTGTGGCTGGCTTCTTTGCGGACGAGTCGTCCGACAATGACTCACTTTTTAGTGGGTCGGACGCGTACGACTTTCGGTCGCGGAAGCGGGTCCACCTCAGCGGTGGGTCCGAGGGCTCCCAAGCCTCGGGGTCGAAGGCGAAAAAGCTGACGCCCGTGGCCGCGGATACCCATAACGTTGGGCTCGCGGACGCCCAACGTCAGTTGGACCTCGCCCGGCGAGCGCAGCTCCAGCTAGAGCTGGAGGAGAAGGTTGCCGCCAAGGAGAAGCGGGCGCACGCCGCTCGGGCCAAGTCCGGGTACGGTGCGTCCCGCGTCCTGTACGCGGACCACTCTATTGCGGAGCTTGAGAGGATGGCGGAGGAGGACGAGGATGAGATCGTAGAGGTCGCCTCCAAGTCCTCAAACCTAAAGGGCACCTTTCAGAAGGCCCTCAAGAGCCGGGCCGCGAGCATGCACGGCGTCGTCGCGGAGTTGGTCCGTCGCACGACTACTGACGAGACGCGGCAACTGCAGGCGAAGGTCGATCGCCTGCAGTCGGAGGTCAGCCAGCTTCATCAGAAGCTGGCTGATGCCACGGCCCGGCCACAAGAGGCCCGGACAAGCCCTGCGGCAGAAGGCCCATCCTCCAACCTTGAGGATATCATCCGCAAGGTTGTGATGGAGGAGAGGGCCTTCACAAGGGCCTGCTTAGCGGGCATTGAGGACCGGCTCTTGCCGGAGAAACGCCTCCGACCGCCGCTTGCGGCGGATAAGAGGCAGCCGAGCGAGCCGGGGCCATCCTCCTCCCAGGCGGAAGACACCCTCCTCCCTGCCACCACCCCGTCCAACGAGTGGACGGAAGTGGTACATAAAGGGAAGGGCAAGGGAAAGGGGAAAAAGTCGGCGATGGCTGTCCCTGCCGTCCCAGCCGTCCCCGCCACCACTGTCCCCAGCCGGTCGCAGACGACCGGCAAGGGAAACGGGAAGGGGAAAGGGAGGGGAAAAGGGAAGCTTGTCCCCCCAAAAACCGCAGCCGTCGTGGTGACGCTCACCGCGGAGGCTGCGGAGCGAGGGGAAACGTATATGTCGGTTTTGGTGCGGGCACGTGCTAATGCCGATCCCACTCAACTCGGGATCGGCAGTGTAACTTGCCGGCGGACCCAAGCCGGGGCTCGAATATTCGAGTTCCCGGGGGCAGAGGGGGGTGCCCATGCGGACCTCTTCGCAGCAAAGCTGCAGGAGGTCATCGCCGATTCGGCGAAGGTGGCCCGACCGGTCAAGTCGGCGGCCATTGAGGTGACGGAGCTCGACGACTCCGTCACCAAGGAGGAGGTGGTGGCGGCGGTCGCAGCGATAGGGGGCTGTGGCGCCGCGGCGGTACAAGGCCGGGACATAAGGCCCGGCCGCGGCGGCATGGGCACCATTCGCCTCGAGTGCCCGGTCGCCGCTGCTAAGGCTGTCCTTGCCAAGGGACGGCTGCCGGTCGGGTTTAGCTCGGGTGCAGTCCGGGCCCTCGAGGACCAGCCTCTGCGGTGTTTCCGGTGCTTCGGCATCGGACACACCCGGCCCATGTGTCCGTCCACGGTAGACAGGACGGACACGTGCTACCGCTGCGGCAAGAACGGCCACAAAGCCGTCTCTTGCGAGGTCGCCACGCCACACTGCGCGGTGTGTGCCGCCAGTGGTCGCCTGGCAGGCCACGTCATGAAGGGGAGGAAATGTAATCCTCCCCCTAAGCGTGGCAAAGCGCAAGCGCCGACTGGCCGCTCCGTCGTTCCTGCGGCGGCTGCGGAGGAGGGTGTGATGTCCGACTGATGGATAGTGTCGAACATCGCATCCTTCAGGTGGTGCGGCCTTCCACTGACTCCCCTCCCCTCTCGCTCTCAGAGAGGGGACCGGGATACGTGGCCGCCGCGTGGGGAGACATGGCCCTGGTGGGGGTCTATTTCTCCCCAAACCACCCTGTCACGGAGCGCGAGCGGGAGGACGACCCTCTCGCTGCGCCGCTCCGCAGACGAAGAAGGGGTCGGAGAAGGCACCGTCCTCTCCCTCCTCTTGGTGGCGACGGGCGGGCGACAGGCACGGGGGTGCCTTCGCCCGCATTGCACCCGTCACCACCTTCGTCGGTCATTCCCGGGCCCCCTGTGAGGGGCCCGCCATGAAGGGCAATCGTCGGCGGAGGACTGGACGTAAAGGCTATGCCGGTTTCCCAGTCCCCCGCCACTAGGACGAAGCGGGAATTTTCGCTGGGTCGTTTTAGTGGGTATACCGGGTCAGACCCGGGGAGTCCCACATACCCCTCCCATCCCCCGATGGGAGGGTATGCGTAATGCATTTTTTCCCAGCGTCAAAAAAAAAAAAAAAAAAAAAAAAAAAAGGTTAGGTTAGGTTAGGTTAGGTTGGGGGACCACCCCACAGTGCTTGCGTCCACGTCGCGTCCCCTGGAAACGGCCCAGTTCTGACCACCGTAACGGAGTGGCAGACTGGGTACGGCCAAAGTGCACTGTGCTCTCGTAGCTTCTATCTCTTTGCCTTGCGAACTACGATTGTCGATGTCCAAAATAACGCGGAGCGCCTCCGGGCGAAAATCAAAAGGCCCTTCTCAGGGCCAACCCAAAGGCCCTTCTCAGGGCCAACCCAAAGGTCCTTCTCAGGGCCAACCCCAAGGCCCTTATCAGGGCCAACCAAAAGGTCCTTCTCAGGGCCAACCCAAAGGCCCTTCTCAGGGCCACCTAAAAGGCCCTTATCAGGGCCACTCCGACGCTCCGGCGTCAGAAGCAAGCCGCGCGCCGTCTGCGGCTGGCTTCTTAGCGGACGAGTCATCCGATAACGACTCGCTTTTTGGTGTGTCGGACGCGAGCGGCTCTCGCTCGCGGAAGCGGATCCACCTGAGTGGTGGATCAGAGGGTTCTCAAGCCTCGGGTTCGAGGGCTAAAAAGCCGACGACCGTGGCCGCAGATATCCACAACGTTGGGCTCGCGGACGCTCAACGCCAGCTGGACCTGCTCCGGCGAGCGCAGCTCCAGCAAGAGCTGGAGGAGAAGGTAGCCGCCAAAGAGAAGCGGGCGCACGTCACCCGGGCCAAGTCCGGGTACGGTGCGTCCCGCGTTATATACGCGGACCACTCTTTAGAGGAGCTAGAGAGAATGGCGGAGGAGGACGAGGAGGAGATCGTGGAGGTCGCCTCTAAGTCCTCCAACTTGAAGGGGACCTTCCAGAAGGCCCTCAAGAGCCGGGCCGCTAGCCTGCGCGGTGTCGTCGCGGAGCTAGTCCGACGAAAGACCACCGACGAGACACGGCAATTGCAGGCGAAGGTGGATCGCCTGCAGTCGGAGGTCAGCCAGCTTCATCGGAAGCTGGCTGAAGCCACGGCCCAGCCGCAACAGGCCCGGACGAGCCCTGCGGCAGAAGGCCCATCCTCCAACCTTGAGGATATCATCCGCAAGGTTGTCATGGAGGAGAGGGCCTTCACAAGGGCCTGCTTAGCGGGCATCGAGGACCGGCTCTTGCCGGAGAAACGCCTCCGACCGCCGCTTGCGGCGGATAAGAGGCAGCCGAGCGAGCCGGAGCCGTCCTCCTCCCAGGCGGTCGATGTCCTTCTCCCTGCCACCACCCCGTCCAACGAGTGGACGGACGTGGTCCGTAGGGGGAAGGGCAAAGGGAAAAAGTCGGCGACGGCTGTCCCTGCCGTCCCTGCCGTCCCCGCCACCACTGCACCCAGCCGGTCACAGACGACCGGCAAGGGAAACGGGAAGGGAAAAGGAAGGGGAAAAGGGAGGCTTGTCCCCCCAAAAACCGCAGCCGTCGTGGTGACGCTCACCGCGGAGGCTGCGGAGCGAGGGGAGACATATATGTCAGTTTTGGTGCGGGCGCGTGCTAATGCCGATCCCACCCAACTGGGGATCGGCAGCGTGTCTTGCCGGCGGACACAAGCTGGGGCTCGAATTTTCGAGTTCCCGGGGGCCGAGGGGAGTGCCCATGCGGACCTCTTCGCAGCAAAGCTGCAAGAGGTCATCGCAGACTCGGCCAAGGTGGCCCGACCAGTAAAGTCGGCGGCCATTGAGGTGACGGAGCTCGACGACTCCGTCACCAAGGAGGAGGTGGTGGCGGCGGTCGCAGCGATAGGGGGCTGTGGCGCCGCGGAGGTGCAAGGCCGGGACAAAAGGCCCGGCCGCGGCGGCATGGGCACCATTCGCCTCGAGTGCCCAGTCGCCGCAGCCAAAGCCGTCCTTGCCAAGGGACGGCTGCCGGTCGGGATTAGCTCGGGTGCAGTCCGGGCACTCGAGGACCAGCCTCTGCGGTGTTTCCGGTGCTTCGGCATCGGGCACACCCGACCCATGTGTCCGTCCACGGTAGACAGGACGGACACGTGCTACCGCTGCGGCAAGAACGGCCACAAAGCCGTCTCTTGTGAGGCCGCCACGCCACACTGCGCGGTGTGTGCCGCCAGTGGTCGCCTGGCAGGCCACGTGATGAAGGGGAAAAAATGTAATCCTCCTCCTAAGCGAGGCAAAGCGCACGCGCCGATTGGCCGCTCCGTCGTTCCTGCGGCGGCTGCGGAGGAGGGTGCGATGTCCGACTGATGGATAGGGTCGAACATCGCGTCCTTCAGGTGGTGCGGTCTTCCACTGACTCCCCTCCCCTCTCGCTCTTAGAAAGGGGACCGGGATACGTGGCCGCCGCGTGGGGAGACACGGCCCTGGTGGGGGTCTATTTCTCCCCAAACCACCCTCTCACGAAGCGCGAGCGGGAGGTCGACCCTCTCGCTGTGCCGCTCCACAGACGAAGAAGGGGTCGGAGAAGGCATCGTCCTCTTCCTCCTCGTGGTGGCGACGGGCGGGCGACAGGCACGGGGGTGCCCTCGCCCGCATTGCACCCGTCACCACCTTCGTCAGTCATTCCCGGGCCCCTGTGAGGGGCCCGCCATGAAGGGCAATCGTCGGCGGAGGACTGGACGTAAAGGCTATGCCGGTTTCCCAGTCCCCCGCCACTCGGACGAAGCGGGAATGTCGCTGGGTCGTTTTAGTGGGTATACCGGGTCAGACCCGGGGAGTCCCACATACCCCTCTCATCCCCCGATGGGAGGGTATGCGTAATGCATTTTTTCCCAGCGATAAAAAAAAAAAAAAAAAAAGGTTAGGTTAGGTTGGGGGACCACCCCACAGTGCTTGCGTCCACGTCGCGTCCCCTGGAAACGGCCCAGTTCTGACCACCGTAACGGAGTGGCAGACTGGGTACGGCCAAAGTGCACTGTGCTCTCGTAGCTTCTATCTCTTTGCCTTGCGAACTACGAGCTGTTGGAAAATGTCGAAAATCACGCGGAGCGCCTCCGGGCGAAAATCAAAAGGCCCTTCTCAGGGCCAACCCAAAGGCCCTTCTCAGGGCCAACCAAAAGGCCCTTCTCAGGGCCAACCCAAAGGCCCTTCTCAGGGCCAACCCCAAGGCCCTTCTCAGGGCCAACCCAAAGGCCCTTCTCAGGGCCAACCCAAAGGCCATTCTCAGGGCCACCTAAAAGGCCCTTCTCAGGGCCACTCTGACGCTCCGGCGTCAGAAGCAAGCCGCGCGCCGTCTGCGGCTGGCTTCTTGGCGGACGAGTCGTCCGATAACGACTCGCTTTTTGGTGTGTCGGACGCGAGCGGCTCTCGCTCGCGGAAGCGGGTACACCTGAGTGGTGGATCCGAGGGTTCCCAAGCCTCGGGGTCTAAGGCTAAAAAACCAACGACCGTGGCCGCAGATACCCATAACGTTGGGCTCGCGGACGCCCAACGCAAGTTGGACCTTGCCCGGCGAGCGCAGCTCCAGCAAGAGCTGGAGGAGAAAGTTGCCGCCAGGGAGAAGCGGGCGCACGTCGCCCGGGCAAAGTCCGGGTACGGTGCGTCCCGCGTTATATACGCGGACCACTCGTTAGAGGAGCTGGAAAGAATGGCGGAGGAGGACGAGGAGGAGATCGTGGAGGTCGCCTCTAAGTCCTCCAACTTGAAGGGGACCTTCCAGAAGGCCCTCAAGAGCCGGGCTGCGAGCATGCGCGGTGTCGTCGCGGAGCTGGTGCGACGAAAGACCACCGAAGAGACGCGGCAACTGCAGGCGAAAGTGGATCGCCTGCAGTCGGAGGTCAGCCAGCTTCATCAGAAGCTGGCTGAAGCCACGGCCCAGCCGCAACAGGCCTGGACGAGCCCTGCGGCAGAAGGTCCATCCTCCAACCTTGAGGATATCATCCGCAAGGTTGTCATGGAGGAGAGGGCCTTCACAAGGGCCTGCTTAGCGGGCATCGAGGACCGGCTCTTGCCGGAGAAACGCCTCCGACCGCCGCTTGCGGCGGAAAAGAGGCAGCCGAGCAAGCCGGAGCCGTCCCCCTCCCAGGCGGTCGATGCCCTTCTCCCTGCCACCACCCCGTCCAACGAGTGGACGGACGTGGTCCGTAGGGGGAAGGGCAAAGGGAAAAAGTCGGTGACGGCTGTCCCTGCCGTCCCTGCCGTCCCCGCCACCACTGCCCCCCGCCGGTCGCAGACGACCGGTAAGGGAAACGGGAAGGGGAAAGGGAGGGGAAAAGGGAAGCTTGTCCCCCCAAAAACCGCAGCCGTCGTGGTGACGCTCACCGCGGAGGCTGCGGAGCGAGGGGAGACATATATGTCAGTTTTGGTGCGGGCGCGTGCCAATGCCGATCCCACCCAACTGGGGATCGGCAGCGTGTCTTGCCGGCGGACACAAGCCGGGGCTCGAATTTTCGAGTTCCCGGGGGCCGAGGGGAGTGCCCATGCGGACCTCTTCGCAGCAAAGCTGCAGGAGGTCATCGCAGACTCGGCCAAGGTGGCCCGACCAATCAAGTCGGCGGCCATTGAGGTGACGGAGCTCGACGACTCCGTCACCAAGGAGGAGGTGGTGGCAGCTGTCGCAGCGGTAGGGGGCTGTGGCGCCACAGCGGTGCAAGGCCGGGACATAAGGCCCGGCCGCGGCGGCATGGGTACCATTCGCCTCGAGTGCCCGGTCGCCGCTGCCAAAGCCGTCCTTGCCAAGGGACGGCTGCTGATCGGGTTTAGCTCGGGTGCAGTCCGCGCACTCGAGGACCAGCCTCTGCGGTGTTTCCGGTGCTTCGGCATCGGACACACCCGGCCCATGTGTCCGTCCACAGTAGACAGGACGGACACGTGCTACCGCTGTGGCAAGACCGGCCACAAAGCCGTCTCTTGTGAGGCCGCCAAGCCACACTGCGCGGTGTGTGCCGCCAGTGGCCGCCCGGCAGGCCACGTAATGAAGGGGAGGAACTGTAATCCTCCCCGTAAGCGGGGCAAAGCACAGGCGCCGATCGGGCCTGCTGCTGCTGCCACTTGCTCCGTCGTTCCTGCGGCGGCTGCGGAGGGGGGTGCGATGTCCGACTGATAGATAGGGTCGAACATTGCATCCTTCAGGTGGTGCGGCTTTCCACTGACTCCCCTCCCCTCTCGCTCTTAGAGAGGGGACCGGGATACGTGGCCGCCGCGTGGGGAGACATGGCCCTGGTGGGGGTCTATTTCTCCCCAAACCGCCCTCTCACGGAGCGCGAGCGGGAGGATGACCCTCTCGCTGCGCCGCTCCGCATACGAAGAAGGGGTCGGAGAAGGCACCGTCCTCTCCCTCCTCTTGGTGGCGACGGGCGGGCGACAGGCACGGGGGTGCCTTCGCCCGCATTGCACCCGTCACCACCTTCGTCGGTCAT
The DNA here is from genome assembly GCA_950022955.1 of Xestia ashworthii. NCBI lineage: Eukaryota > Metazoa > Arthropoda > Insecta > Lepidoptera > Noctuidae > Xestia > Xestia ashworthii. The sequence goes on from OX465556.1 coordinate 25,534,195, forward strand.
TCCCGGGCCCCCTGTGAGGGGCCCGCCATGAAGGGCAATCGTCGGCGGAGGACTGGACGTAAAGGCTATGCCGGTTTCCCAGTCCCCCGCCACTAGGACGAAGCGGGAATTTTCGCTGGGTCGTTTTAGTGGGTATACCGGGTCAGACCCGGGGAGTCCCACATACCCCTCTCATCCCCCGATGGGAGGGTATGCGTAATGCATTTTTTCCCAGCGTCAAAAAAAAAAAAAAAAAAAAAAAAAAGGTTAGGTTGGGGGGGGGGGACCACCCCACAGTGCTTGCGTCCACGTCGCGTCCCCTGGAAACGGCCCAGTTCTGACCACCGTAACGGAGTGGCAGACTGGGTACGACCAAAGTGCACTGTGCTCTCGTAGCTTCTATAATATCTTGCCTTGCGAACTACGAGCTGTCGGAAAATGTCGAAAATAACGCGGAGCGCCTCCGGGCGAAAATCAAAAGGCCCTTCTCAGGGCCAACCCAAAGGCCCTTCTCAGGGCCAACCAAAAGGCCCTTCTCAGGGCCAACCCAAAGGCCCTTCTCAGGGCCAACCCCAAGGCCCTTCTCAGGGCCAACCCAAAGGTCCTTCTCAGGGCCAATCCAAAGGCCCTTCTCAGGGCCACCTAAAAGGCCCTTCTCAGGGCCACTCTGACGCTCCGGCGTCAGAAGCAAGCCGCGCGCCGTCTGCGGCTGGCTTCTTGGCGGACGAGTCGTCCGATAACGACTCGCTTTTTGGTGTATCGGACGCGAGCGGCTCTCGCTCGCGGAAGCGGGTCCACCTGAGTGGTGGATCCGAGGGGTCCCAAGCCTCGGGGTCTAAGGCTAAAAAGCCAACGACCGTGGCCGCAGATACCCATAACGTTGGGCTCGCGGACGCCCAACGCAAGTTGGACCTTGCCCGGCGAGCGCACCTCCAGCAAGAGCTGGAGGAGAAAGTTGCCGCCAGGGAGAAGCGGGCGCACGTCGCCCGGGCAAAGTCCGGGTACGGTGCGTCCCGCGTTATATACGCGGACCACTCGTTAGAGGAGCTGGAAAGAATGGCGGAGGAGGACGAGGAGGAGATCGTGGAGGTCGCCTCTAAGTACTCCAACCTTAAGGGGACCTTCCAGAAGGCCCTCAAGAGCCGGGCTGCGAGCATGCGCGGTGTCGTCGCGGAGCTGGTGCGACGAAAGACCACCGAAGAGACGCGGCAACTGCAGGCGAAAGTGGATCGCCTGCAGTCGGAGGTCAGCCAGCTTCATCAGAAGCTGGCTGAAGCCACGGCCCAGCCGCAACAGGCCTGGACGAGCCCTGCGGCAGAAGGTCCATCCTCCAACCTTGAGGATATCATCCGCAAGGTTGTCATGGAGGAGAGGGCCTTCACAAGGGCCTGCTTAGCGGGCATCGAGGACCGGCTCTTGCCGGAGGAACGCCTCCGACCGCCACTTGCGGCGGATAAGAGGCAGCCGAGCAAGCCGGAGCCGTCCCCCTCCCAGGCGGAAGATGCCCTTCTCCCTGCCACCACCCCGTCCAACGAGTGGACGAACGTGGTCCGTAGGGGGAAGGGCAAGGGAAAAGGGAAAAAGTCGGTGACGGCTGTCCCTGCCGTCCCTGCCGTCCCCGCCACCACTGCCCCCAGCCGGTCGCAGACGACCGGCAAGGGAAACGGGAAGGGGAAAGGGAGGGGAAAGGGCAAGCTAGTCCCCCCGAAAACCGCGGCCGTCGTGGTGACGCTCACCGCGGAGGCCGCGGAGCGAGGGGAGACTTACATGTCCGTTCTGGTGCGGGCGCGTGCCAATGCCGATCCCACCCAACTCGGGATCGGCAGTGTAACTTGCCGGCGGACCCAAGCCGGGGCTCGAATATTCGAGTTTCCGGGGGCAGAGGGTAGTGCCCACGCTGACCTCTTTGCAGCCAAGCTGCAGGAGGTCATCGCGGACTCTGCGAAGGTGGCCCGACCGGTCAAGTCGGCGGCCATTGAGGTGACGGAGCTCGACGACTCCGTCACCAAGGAGGAGGTGGTGGCGGCTGTCGCAGCGGTAGGGGGCTGTGGCGCCGCAGCGGTGCAAGGCCGGGACATAAGGCCCGGCCGCGGCGGCATGGGTACCATTCGCCTCGAGTGCCCAGTCGCCGCTGCCAAAGCCGTCCTTGCCAAGGGACGGCTGCTGGTCGGGTTTAGCTCGGGTGCTGTCCGGGCACTGGAGGACCAGCCTCTGCGGTGTTTCCGGTGCTTCGGCATCGGACACACCCGGCCCATGTGTCCGTCCACGGTAGACCGGACGGACACGTGCTACCGCTGCGGCAAGACCGGCCACAAAGCCGTCTCTTGTGAGGCCGCCAAGCCACACTGCGCGGTGTGTGCCGCCAGTGGCCGCCCGGCAGGCCACGTGATGAAGGGGAGGAACTGTAATCCTCCCCATAAGCGGGGCAAAGCGCAGGTGCCGACCGGGCCTGCTGCTGCTGCTATTTGCTCCGTCGTTCCTGCGGCGGCTGCGGAGAGGGGTGCGATGTCCGACTGATGGATAGGGTCGAACATCGCATCCTTCAGGTGGTGCGGTCTTCCACTGACTCCCCTCCCCTCTCGCTCTTAGAGAGGGGACCGGGATACGTGGCCGCCGCGTGGGGAGACATGGCCTTGGTGGGGGTCTATTTCTCCCCAAACCACCCTCTCACGGAGCGCGAGCGAGAGGTCGACCCTCTCGCTGTGCCGCTCCACAGACGAAGAAGGGGTCGGAGAAGGCACCGTCCTCTCCCTCCTCGTGGTGGCGACGGGCGGGCGACAGGCACGGGGGTGCCCTCGCCCGCATTGCACCCGTCACCACCTTCGTCAGTCATTCCCGGGCCCCTGTGAGGGGCCCGCCATGAAGGGCAATCGTCGGCGGAGGACTGGACGTAAAGGCTATGCCGGTTTCCCAGTCCCCCGCCACTCGGACGAAGCGGGAATGTCGCTGGGTCGTTTTAGTGGGTATACCGGGTCAGACCCGGGGAGTCCCACATACCCCTCTCATCCCCCGATGGGAGGGTATGCGTAATGCATTTTTTCCCAGCGATAAAAAAAAAAAAAAAAAAAAAAAAAGGTTAGGTTAGGTTGGGGGACCACCCCACAGTGCTTGCGTCCACGTCGCGTCCCCTGGAAACGGCCCAGTTCTGACCACCGTAACGGAGTGGCAGACTGGGTACGGCCAAAGTGCACTGTGCTCTCGTAGCTTCTATAATATCTTGCCTTGCGAACTACGAGCTGTCTGAAAATGTCTAAAGTAACGCGGAGCGCCTCCGGGCGAAAATCAAAAGGCCCTTCTCAGGGCCAACCTAAAGGCCCTTCTCAGGGCCAACCCAAAGGTCCTTCTCAGGCCCAACCCCAAGGCCCTTCTCAGGGCCAACCCAAAGGTCCTTCTCAGGGCCAATCCAAAGGCCCTTCTCAGGGCCAACCCAAAGGTCCTTCTCAGGGCCAATCCAAAGGCCCTTCTCAGGGCCAACCAAAAGGCCCTTCTCAGGGCCACCTAAAAGGCCCTTATCAGGGCCACTCCGACGCTCCGGCGTCAGAAGCAAGCCGCGCGCCGTCTGCGGCTGGTTTCTCGGCGGATGAGTCATCCGATAACGACTCGCTTTTTGGTGTGTCGGACGCGAGCGGCTCTCGCTCGCGGAAGCGGGTCCACCTGAGTGGTGGATCCGAGGGTTCTCAAGCCTCGGGTTCGAAGGCTAAAAAGCCGACGGCCGCAGATACCCACAACGTTGGGCTCGCGGACGCTCAACGCCAGCTGGACCTGTTCCGGCGAGCGCAGCTCCAGCAAGAGCTGGAGGAGAAGGTAGCCGCCAAAGAAAAGCGGGCGCACGTCACCCGGGCCAAGTCCGGGTACGGTGCGTCCCGCGTTATATACGCGGACCACTCTTTAGAGGAGCTAGAGAGAATGGCGGAGGAGGACGAGGAGGAGATCGTGGAGGTCGCCTCTAAGTCCTCCAACTTGAAGGGGACCTTCCAGAAGGCCCTCAAGAGCCGGGCCGCTAGCCTGCGCGGTGTCGTCGCGGAGCTAGTCCGACGAAAGACCACCGACGAGACACGGCAATTGCAGGCGAAGGTGGATCGCCTGCAGCCGGAGGTCAGCCAGCTTCATCAGAAGCTGGCTGAAGCCACGGCCCAGCCGCATCAGGCCCGGACGAGCCCTGCGGCAGAAGGCCCATCCTCCAACCTTGAGGATATCATCCGCAAGGTTGTCATGGAGGAGAGGGCCTTCACAAGGGCCTGCTTAGCGGGCATCGAGGACCGGCTCTTGCCGGAGAAACGCCTCCGACCGCCACTTGCGGCGGATAAGAGGCAGCCGAGCGAGCCGGAGCCGTCCCCCTCCCAGGCGGTCGATGCCCTTCTCCCTGCCACCACCCCGTCCAACGAGTGGACGGACGTGGTCCGTAAGGGGAAGGGCAAAGGGAAAAAGTCGGTGACAGCTGTCCCTGCCGTCCCTGCCGTCCCCACCACCACTACCCCCCGCCGGTCGCAGCCGACCGGCAAGGGAAACGGGATGGGGAAAGGGAGGGGAAAAGGGAAGCTTGTCCCCCCAAAAACCGCAGCCGTCGTGGTGACGCTCACCGCGGAGGCTGCGGAGCGAGGGGAGACATATATGTCAGTTTTGGTGCGGGCGCGTGCCAATGCCGATCCCACCCAACTGGGGATCGGCAGTGTAATAAAGATAAAGTAGGGCAACACTAGTTCCGGCACAAATGACAGGAGCTAGGAGCTGCCAGAGAGAGTGCGGGCATAGATAATTAACTGAGGGCCACGAGCAAATCAATACGTGTAAAACATTAAAATCAATATAATATTCTAATCGGTTTTTTATTAAGCCATCGAAACATTACATGGCGCAGCCGGTAAATGCCAGACATCAAACAAGGAAAAGTACTTGTAAGAACATATATTTTAACATAATTTCAATAAGTGGCTATGAACACAAATAAAACAAGTGCAGACGCCGCGACCGATACTGATATAATAAAAGAAGAAAATATAATGGCAGGAGTGGAGTACAGGATGCCGCAACCTTTAAAACTCGATACAACGGAAGATCTTCTCCCTAAATGGAGATTATTCAAACAACAGTTTAAAATTTTCGTGTCAGCGGCTGGATTAGAAAGGCTGAGTGAAACCAGAAAAGCAGCCATCTTGCTTAACTGTGCCGGGAATGAAGTGCAAGAATTGTACTTGAATGTTCTAAAAACAGAAGAAACTGCCAAGTATGACCAACTACTGAAGAGTTTGGACGAGTATTTCGAACCGAAACAAAACGAACTTATTTCGACTTTCATATTTCATAGGAGATGTCAGGAAGAGGGGGAGAATTTTGACGTGTTTTACACGGATCTAAGAAAACTCATAAAAACATGTAACTACAAAGATCAAGAAGAAAGAATGTTGAGGGATCGAATTGTCTTGGGAGTTCACAATAAGAAGTTACAACGGAAATTGCTGGAAGTCAACGATCTAAAGCTACAGAAAGCCGTCGACATGTGCAGAGCTTCAGAGCTATCTGAAAACCATATTAAGATGATGTATCAGCAGAAGCCTCTAGGAGCAGTGGATGCAGTACAGGCTTCACAATGCAAGAATAAAGAAGACAAATCAAAAGTTAAGTATAACTCCACTACTAAAGGCGATGTGATGTACAATTGTAAAAAATGTGGGACTCGGCACATGGCCAGAAATTGCCCAGCTTATGGCAAAATATGTCATAACTGTAACAAGCCGAATCATTACAAAAAGGGATGTAAACTCATTAATGAAATTAGCACAAGTAATAACGCGGAAACGGTGAACATTGACTCCGAAGACAATAATGTGCATGACTTATGACTCTTAAAAGTATGTCATGGTATTGGGAACACTCAAATAAAATGTAATGAGTGGATTGTAACACTAAGAGTACAAAATAAAAGGGTTGATTTCAAGTGTGATACAGGTGCCCAGGTTAATGTTTTGTCAATAAAAGACTTAAAGAAAATTGTCGATGATGAGATACCTAAATGGTCTGAGACTAAAGTAATCTTAGAAGCATTTGGGGGGGAACAAATTTATCCTGTGGGGAAAACATCTTTAAAGATAATAAGAGATAACCAAGTATATGTCACTGATTTCTATATAATTAAAAATAATGTAAAGCCAATTCTGGGACTAAGCACCTTAAGAGAATTAGGAATATTACAAAATGTAAGTAGCATACAAAATAAAGAAATAATTATTAACAAAAATTGTGAACTGTTTCAGGGAATAGGACAGTTTGAGGAACCTGTGGAACTTTGTATCCAGCCTGGGACTAAGCCAGTGGTAAAACCTCCTCGTAGAGTTCCACACGCCTTGATATCTCGGTTAGAAGAAAAACTAAGAAGCCTGGAGACTCACCAAATTATAAGCAAGGTATCACACCCAAAAAGTTTTGTTAGTAATTTAGTAATAATAGAAAAAAAAGATAAATCACTACGCATATGTTTAGATCCTAAAGACCTTAATAAAGCTCTGGTAAAAAATCACTACTTGATACCTACATATGAAGAAATTGTGTCAAAACTAACTAACAAGACTGTATTTTCAGTATTAGACTTATCTGATGGATTTTATAATATTAAGCTTACCAAAGAGTCTTCTGATCTATGCACTTTCAGTACACCTTTTGGAAATTATAAATTTTTAAGAGTACCTTTTGGAATATCAGTTGCTCCGGAGATCTTCCAAAGGTATAGTGAAAGAGCTTTTGGAGATATTCCGGGTGTAATAATCTATTGCGATGACTTGCTGATAGCTGCATCCTCGGAGGAGGAACATGATGTTATACTGAATAAAGTTTTTGATCGTGCTAGAAAGTGTAATGTAAAATTTAATAAAAATAAGTTTCAGTTCAAGTTAAGGGAAGTCAGGTATTTTGGTCATATATTCTCTAAGGAAGGTATTAAAATTGATCCAGATAGGATAGACTCAATAGTGAAAATGAAAAGTCCAACAAATAAAAAGGAATTGCAAATTTTTTTGGGTATGGTTAATTATCTGCGTAAGTTTATTCCTAACTTAGCAAAAATGATGTCACCACTAACAGAATTGTTAAAAAAGAATGTAGGTTGGTTGTGGACAGAAATTCATGAAAAAATATGTAAGAACATTAAAGAATTAATTACTAAAGCTCCGGTTCTTCAAAACTTTAATAGTAATTTACCAGTAGTCATACAGTGTGATGCATCCAAGGATGGTCTGGGTGGTTGTTTGCTACAGAATGGAAAGCCAGTGAGTTTTATTTCTAGAAATCTAACACCAGCGGAACAAAGATTTTCACAAATAGAAAAAGAGTTGTTAAGCGTAGTCTGGGCTACCAAAAAGTTTCATTACTTTATCTATGGGACTAAATGTATAGTTTTAAATGATCATAAGCCACTCGAGACACTATTAAGAAAAAGTATTCATGAGATTCCTTCGCCAAGGCTCCAAAGACTAAAACTCAAATTATTGAAGTATGATCTAGAGTATAAGTATTTAAAAGGAAAATTTATGTTTATATCTGATTTACTTTCGAGATCATACTTATCAAACTCAGAGATTGATGAGTCGTATATGTATGAGGTTATTCATTGCATAGGGTTATCTCAGTACTTGCAGTGTTCAGAAGAGCAAAAAAGTCAATTAATTACTGAAACTGGTAAAGATGAAGAATTGTTACAAGTTATAAAATACACAAAAGAAGGGTGGCCAGAAAATATAAAAAATGTACCAGATTCACTGTGTTATTATTATAAATTTAAAACAGATATCACAGTTGATGAAAATTTAGTATTTATGAATCATAGAATAATAGTACCTAAAAGTCTTAGATTGTTGTACATGAAGATTTTGCATGAAGGTCATATAGGAATGACAAAAATGAAACAACTAGCCAGAGAATTGTATTACTGGCCTAAGATGGATTCACATCTCGATAACTATGTTAGAGAATGTTTTATATGTCAAACATATCAGAACAACAATGTAAAAGAACCTTTGTTAGTACATAATGTGCCTCAATTACCTTTTTCAAAGTTGGGAATTGACATCATGGATTTCAGAAAAAACAGTTATTTGGTAATTTATGACTATTATTCTAAATGGTTGGAAATTAAATTAATACACAATAAGACTGCAAATAGTGTAATAAATGTTTTATTAGATTTATTTTGTAATTTTGGGGTGCCTTCGGAAATAGTCTCTGATCATGTACCATTTGATTCTAAAGAGTGTAGACATTTTTCACATGAATGGAATTTCAAATTTACTTTCTCTAGTCCTAAATACCCCCAGTCAAATGGAATGGCAGAACGGGCAGTGCAGATAGCTAAAAAAATTTTGTTTAAATGTAGGGATGATAATGTAGATTATAGAATTGCATTATTACAATATAGAAATACACCTGTAGCAGGCACAAAATTTTCCCCAGCACAATTGTTAATGAACAGGAATTTAAAAACAAAACTACCAGTAACAAGTCAATATTTAAAACCAAGACTGAACGAAAATATAAAGACTGAAATGCAAAAATCGATAGATAGGAACATAAGAAATTATAATGTACAAACCAAAAAGAAATCAGAATTCATAGTAGGACAAAACGTTTGGTTTAAGAAAGATGTTAATGATAGGAAGTGGTTACCAGGAACTATAATAATGAAAAATAACTTTAGATCATATAATGTAAAGGATAAAGATGGTGTGAGCTATTGTAGAACATCGTACCACATTCGTGGATAATTTGGTGGTTCTCCAGGTATGGTGTGGGGTTCCACGGATTCCTCAAACGAATAAAGGTTGATAACATAATTATGATATGATATTAAAAGGACATCAGTAAATAAATTGATAAGAAATAAGGCAGCTGGTTTTGAGAAGAAGTTTAATTTAGTTTTATGTTGTTATGTAATAAATAAGAAATTTAGTTTTAATATTATTTTAGTTTTACTTTGGTACTTGTGTAATAAACAAGAAATTTAGTTTTAGTATTAAAATAAGTATTGTAAAGGTTTTAAGTGCCTATTACCATTATTGCTCTGTAAAATGTATAAGCCCAGTATAAATTCAGTATGTTTCATGTAAACAACAAGAAGGGCAGTTAGTTTTTTTTTTTTCTTTTTTCTTTTTCTTCCTTTTGTTTTTGTTTTTAGTTATAAACGGGAAAGATGTAAGATGTAAACTTTATTTTCTGTATTTTTTTATTTGTTTAAAAAGGGGAAGATGTAATAAAGATAAAGTAGGGCAACACTAGTTCCGGCACAAATGACAGGAGCTAGGAGCTGCCAGAGAGAGTGCGGGCATAGATAATTAACTGAGGGCCACGAGCAAATCAATACGTGTAAAACATTAAAATCAATATAATATTCTAATCGGTTTTTTATTAAGCCATCGAAACATTACAGGCAGCGTGTCTTGCCGGCGGACACAAGCCGGGGCTCGAATTTTCGAGTTCCCGGGGGCCGAGGGGAGTGCCCATGCGGACCTCTTCGCAGCAAAGCTGCAGGAGGTCATCGCAGACTCGGCCAAGGTGGCCCGACCAATCAAGTCGGCGGCCATTGAGGTGACGGAGCTCGACGACTCAGTCACCAAGGAGGAGGTGGTGGCGGCGGTCGCAGCGATAGGGGGCTGTGGCGCCGCGGCGGTGCAAGGCCGGGAAATAAGGCCCGGCCGCGGCGGCATGGGCGCCATTCGCCTCGAGTGCCCAGTCGCCGCTGCCAAAGCCGTCCTTGCCAAGGGACGGCTGCCGGTCGGGATTAGCTCGGGTGCAGTCCGGGCACTCGAGGACCAGCCTCTGCGGTGTTTCCGGTGCTTCGGCATCGGACACAGACGACCCATGTGTCCGTCCACGGTAGACAGGACGGACACGTGCTACCGCTGCGGCAAGAACGGCCACAAAGCCGTCTCTTGTGAGGCCGCCACGCCGCACTGCGCGGTGTGTGCCGCCAGTGGTCGCCTGGCAGGCCACGTTATGAAGGGGAGGAAATGTAATCCTCCCCCTAAGCGAGGCAAAGCGCACGCGCCGATTGGCCGCTCCGTCGTTCCTGCGGCGGCTGCGGAGGAGGGTGCGATGTCCGACTGATGGATAGGGTCGAACATCGCATCCTTCAGGTGGTGCGGTCTTCCACTGACTCCCCTCCCCTCTCGCTCTTAGAGAGGGGACCGGGATACGTGGCCGCCGCGTGGGGAGACATGACCCTGGTGGGGTTTCTATTTCTCCCCAAACCACCCTCTCACGAAGCGCGAGCGGGAGGTCGACCCTCTCGCTGTGCCGCTCCACAGACGAAGAAGGGGTCGGAGAAGGCATCGTCCTCTCCCTCCTCGTGGTGGCGACGGGCGGGCGACAGGCACGGGGGTGCCCTCGCCCGCATTGCACCCGTCACCACCTTCGTCAGTCATTCCCGGGCCCCTGTAAGGGGCCCGCCATGAAGGGCAATCGTCGGCGGAGGACTGGACGTAAAGGCTATGCCGGTTTCCCAGTCCCCCGCCACTCGGACGAAGCGGGAATGTCGCTGGGTCGTTTTAGTGGGTATACCGGGTCAGACCCGGGGAGTCCCACATACCCCTCTCATCCCCCGATGGGAGGGTATGCGTAATGCATTTTTTCCCAGCGTCAAAAAAAAAAAAAAAAAAAAAAAAGGTTAGGTTAGGTTAGGTTTGTTTTTTTTTTTTTTTTTTTTTTTTTTTTTTTTTTTTGTTTGGGCAGGAGTGGGAAATCCCCGCGGACACCTCGACTATGTCACAGGAATTTCTCCTGTGAGACAGTCGAGGTAGTGCCGGACTCGAACCGGCTAAAAACCACTCCTGCCTAGCCAGTGTCCCTCTGACGTGATCAGAGCCCTTTTTATCGGCTTCATTAATTGTTTTGCGACTGATTGGTTGGAGGCCGAGGAGACCACACTCTGTCTTTGGTTTTTATTTGCAATAAAGTTCCTATTTGTTTTGCTACTATTTTACTAATTATTTTGTTGTTACTAGTTAAAAGACTCTTACTATTTTCAAACTGATTAACTCATCCTACCCCTATTACTATTTATTTTCTTTATCCTTGCAATTAATTTACTTTTGACCCATATGAAACAATCACTAACCCTTATTTTATGCCCTTTCAAATTATATTCTGCGTTACTTTTACTTTACTACGAGTACTAACTAATTTATACTTATTTATTAGATTTTTTCAAATATCGAAATTATATCATCACTATATAATTAGATATTATTTATCAATTATTTTTGAGATCATTTTAAGGCCTAGATAAAACATTAATTTAAGAATGAACACAACTCGTACTATAAACATTTTGAAACGACGGCAGAAATCGTCGCCCAGTCTGACACAACTTGACGATTCCACTAAAGTTGACTCACGGTCAAGCATAATTCCAGCCACTTTCTTATGAAAGTGACTCCAATTATCAATCTCCATTAAGCCAACCCCAGTGGTTCGCTCAATGCGTCTGCTATCTGGTTGTGTCAGACCGGTCATCACTGTGTACGTGGAAGTGGGCGCATCGACAACTTTAGCAATATGCTATTGATGCTCTCGCGAATGCGTCCCACTTCCTACGTATCGGGCATGAATCACTAAAAGCATTGTGCGAGTGCTCCCCCAGTTTGGCTCTGGTGCAGTTTACGCATACCGCTGCTTCGACCCTGTGCTTGTCTGGGCAGTCCACTCTAAGATGTGGACCGCCACAGTGGCTGCACAGGTCGGCCGACTCCGTGCAGAGGCGCTTGCCGTGGCCGTACGACAGACAGCGGGTGCACTGCACCAGAGGCGTCTGATCCTCGACGCGCACTCTCTGGAGGTCAATACGGAGCTTGCCTCCTTCGAGTGCCCTCTTCCAGATAGCTGGGGTAACACTCAGCGGTTAGGTTAGGTTAGGTTAGGTTAGGTTAGGTTTTTTTTTTTTTTTTTTTTTTTTTGTTTGGGCAGGAGTGGGAAATCCCCGCGGACACCTCGACTATCCCACAGGAATTTCTCTTGTGAGACAGTCGAGGTAGTGCCGGACTCGAACCGGCTAAAAACCACTCCTGCCTAGCCAGTGTCCCTCTGACATTATCAGAGCCGTTTTGTTCATATATTTATTCTCTTATGTGGCTATGGCAATTTATTTAATTTAGTTGTAAATGAATCCGGAGAGACCAACTCCTCTCAGTATGGAAAAACTATGTATAAAATGTATCTTCAACTATTAAACTTTATTTCTTCCTAGCACTACGGTTGCAATTTCTACGCAATATTTTAGAAATAATTCTCGATTTTTACTCGCTATCAGGCTGGGGAGATTTTCCGCAATGAGCTCTACCCCAAGCTGCTGTTCAGCCTCGAATCTAGCCCTCGCGGTGATGGGGCATTCCAGCAGAATGTGGAGAACCGTCTCTTCCTTGCCAGGCTCGCAAGCGCACGATGGGCTCTCTTTACACTTGAACCGACTCAAGTATGCAGAGAACCCACCGTGCCCCGTTAGTATTTGTGTGGTGATGCTTGTGGGGACCATTTTGCGCACGGTTTTGTACGCCGCCACCGCGTCCGGGAAGAAAATTTTGGTGCCCGAGGCAGTTTCACCTGATCCGTACCTCCCGTTCCATTCGTCAAGGGTCTCCGACCGGAGTCTTCGCTTGACGAATGATACGGGACACAGATCATAGTCCGGCCTCTTCTTCGACCTCAGTGCGGCTTCCTTCGCCAGCTGGTCGGCTCGCTCGTTCCCCTCCAACCCTGCGTGGGCCTTAATCCAGAACAAGGAGACACTCTTGTTCTGGAGCCTACAGCGTCGGATGGTGTCTCTAGTTTCCACAGCCAAGGGGTGGGGGGAACTTACGTTCGCAACCGACTGAAGGGCCGCCTTGGAGTCGCTGAAGATGCCGAACGTGGTTTCACCACTCTTGAGCACTTCTCCTGCCGCCCTCTGTAGGGCCAGAAGCTCCGCCTGGTAGACGGTACAGTAAGACGGCAAGGCAAGTTTGAGGGCCTTTGTTTCGGTGGCACCATTCCACCAGGATAGCGCCGCCCCAACCCTGCCCTCAATCTTGCTGCCGTCAGTGAATATGCGCACAGCGAAACTGCTGTGGCGGTTGTATTGCTCCTCGTCTACCAGGCTTCCGAACTCCAGTTTTACTTGGTCCGCGGGGTGCGGAGCCTCTATCGCTGGAGCCATCCGTTCAATCTCCCCACCCCCTAGTACCGGCTGGGGCACCCCCTTCTTGGCCTCGTATAACGCAGCCGCTTCCCGTATACGGAGGTCGAGTGGGAGTATACCAGCCAGCACCAGTGCCGAGTTTAGGGAGACCGTGCGGTAGGCTCTGCACAGCTTCTGGGCAAACCCCCTCTGGACCACGCTTAACTGTTTTCTGACCCCTAATTTGTTGGCGGCAGGTGCCCATGCGCTTGCGGCGTACAAAATCGTAGGCTCTACTGCGGCGGTGTATATAGCCCTTATCACCTCCGGGTGCAAACCCCAACTGACCCGGGCTGCTCTGGCCAGCTGCTTGTACATAGCTATGGCCTTTTTACAGACCACAGCTACGTGTTTGTTGAAGGTGAGTTTGGCGTCAATGATAAGTCCCAATATTTTGACATCTTGGGACATTCCAATGTCGATCCCCCCCATGCTCAAACGGGGCGTGTCGTATTTCAGCCTTCGCGTTAGAACCATCGCACAGGTTTTGTGCGGTGCAAAGTTCAGCCTATTTTTGACACCCCACGTTCGAACATGTTCGAGAGCGGCATTGGCCTGTCCCTCAATTTCCAGCGCTGTGTCCCCGTCAAACACCATCACCACGTCGTCAGCGAATGCCTGGCAATAATCGCCTCTACTCTCGAGCTGTTTTAGGAGTGGGTCCAGTATGAGGTTCCAGAAAATGGGCCCTCCTATCGAGCCCTGAACGCAACCCTTGCTGGTACTCCTTCTGCTTTCTTCACCGGCATATCTCACTGTGACCACCCTGTCGCTGAGATAGCTGCTGACAACCCGTCTCAAATTCACAGGACACTTTTCCTCAGCCAATCTTACTTTGATAGTGGGCCACCACGCACTGTCGAAGGCTCCCTCTATATCCAGAGACACAAGCGTGACGATCCTTTTTTGTGCTAACTTCGTGCGGATGTGCTGCACTAGGGTATAGAGGGAGTCTTCCGTGCTTTTTTGGGGCATAAAGCCGTATTGGCGAGTACTTATCCTGGGTAGTAAGTAAAATTTGAGACGGGCAACCAGCATCTTCTCGTACACTTTCCCCATGACAGGCAATAGCCCAACCGGCCTGTACGACTTGGGTACGGTGTACGAGTCTTTGCCCGGCTTTCTAAGCACTACCACCGTTGCTTCCTTCCAGATCTTCGGGAAGTGGTGTAGCGCCAGGCACTTGTTCAGCAGTGCCAGGAAGTAGTTGGGGTCACAGTGAACCGCGTGACTGCAGATGTCTGCCGTGAAGCCGTCGGCTCCCGGGGCCTTTTTTGGGTTGAATGATCCCATAGACCTATCAAGCTCGCTTAGGGTAAACGGTGGGTCATGTCGTTCATCATGGCTCCATGCGTTTACCATTTCTGCCTGTTCTCTGATTCGGCGATGGTCTATGGTATCATCTTCCTCTCGGTCCTCGGGGTAGAACGTCTCGGCCAACAGCTCCACGGAGCCCCTAGCGTCCAGCGTCTGTCCACCCATCTGTAGTGGCAGATCCTCCTCTCTCTTTCCAGTCCTTCCCATTACCCTGTAAATCCCTTCCCAGACCCCTTCTCGATCCTGCTTCCCGCAGAACTCCTTCCAGCTCTCTGATGCGGCTTTCATCACTGCTTCCTCATACCTTTCCCTTTCTTTTTTGTACAGGTCTACAACCATCGCTCTTCGGACCGGTGCTGCGCTCCTGACTCTGCGTTTCCTGGTGGCGACTAGCCTTTTCATCTCCGCGAGCTCCTTAGACCACCACGGCAAGGTAAGTGTATCTGTGTTGTTTTTTGTTGGAATTGTGTGTTGGCATGTGTGTGTAATTGCTTGTGTGTATGTGTTTATGTGTGCTTCCAATTCATGTACCTGTGTAACATTTGAGAGTTCCGCTAGGGTCAAATTCTTGTCGTTCATAATTTGAGACAGTTTCACACGAAACTGGCTCCAATTAGCCTTCTTTGTGTTGTAAACCCTAGTAGTCCTCTCAATACTTATGCCTTTAGATTTAATCAAATTAATGCCAAAAGTAATGCCGTTGTGGTCGGAGCTCGTGAGACCCTCGTCGATCCGCCAGCCATCCACCAAGTCCAGCATGTCCGCCGAACAGGCCGTCACATCTACGTGGCTGCAGAACCTGATGCCACCCCGAATGGTGTCAAATGTGGGAATATCTCCAGTATTGAGGATTTGTAGCCCCAGCTCCCCCAGCGCTCCACACATTTGCGCTCCCCTGCGATCTTCACTGCTGCTACCCCACCAGGTACTTTTCGCATTCGCGTCTCCTCCAATAACCAACCTGCTAGAGCCCAGCTCTCGCTCTATCTGACGGAGATGCTCCAAGTATGGCTCAATGGGCTTGTCGGGCTCGAAGTAGAGGGACACCAGCGTGATCGTCCAGGCGCTGGTTCGGACTCCCACCACAACGATGTTGTTTGTGGTGAGTTGCGGGTACTGTAAGACGTCCAAATCTTTATCGAAGACAGCTATTGCTGCCTTTACAGTCCCTTCTCCTCCCTCTGAGCTCTGGAAGACCCTTACGCCCCGGTGACCTCTCATTCTTCTTACCCCACCCACGTATGGCTCCTGGAGCAACGCTACAGCGAGTTTGCGGTTGGTCGCCTCTAGTAAGAGCTCGTTTGTGGCTAGCTGACTCCGTTGCAGGTTGGCCTGGACCATTTTGTACCTAGTAGTGGTTTCGGGGACGCCTTTAGCAGTACGCTATGGAAGCTCGGGCCAATCCATCCCACCTCTTACGCACCGGGCAGTCGCTACTGAATGCGTTGTGCCCCGTGTTCCCCAACTTGGATCTGGTGCAGTTTATGCACGCCGCTGCTTCACCGGTCTGTCGGTTTGGGCAATCCGCTCTGATGTGTGAGCCGCCGCAGTGGCTACACAGGTCAGCTGGCTCCTTACAGAGGCGTTTGCCGTGACCGTATCCCAAGCAGCGGGTACACTGCACCAGTGGCGTCTGGTCTTCGACACGGACCCTCTGGAGGTCGATGCGAAGTTTTCCTGCATCGATTGCCCGCCTCCAGATCATTGGGGACACACTGAGCACAACGTGACCATGTGTGGGTTACGGGTGTTCCTTCTGTACTTTATTGCAGTCCTTTGGTCCTCGTCGTCGAGGCCGTGAAAAATCTCCCGGTTCTGATTCTTCAGGGCTTTTACGACCTCTTCGTCGCTGTGTATTTTCAACACATCCCTGAGAATCAGAAGCGGGTCTCGATTCTTTACTTCCTCGACAACGAGGTTTCCTCCAGCCGCCTCCAACCGCTCCTTCACTTTGCGTCTCTCTTCCTGTGTAGCGCACCCCATGATAATCTTCCTATCTTTGGCCTTCCTGACTTTCTCGATGCGCACCCAGCCCTCCTTCGCGTCCACCGCTTTTCTTACCCTTTCTAGTATTTCGTCCCCTGTTTCCATTTCTTGTGTCGAGGAGACGACTACGGAGTGCAGTGTCGTTCGCTCCAGGGTATGTGCCCCGGTGTGGCCTTTATTGACGGCTGCTACATTCGCGTAGGTCGTCTCCCCCGCACTTTCCTTGCTGGCCAGACTGTGCTGGAGCCTTTCCAGTTTCTCGGAGTTGTCTCTCAACTCCGAGATGTGCTCTTTCAGACGGTTTAAGAGCTCAGTCTGGCCAGCAAGAACCTCGACAGGAATGGGATGGGGACTAATGCGGTCAGCGGTGAGCACGGGATCCGGTGCGGGGATGGGTGCGACAGGGGCCTTGTCTCGTTCCGACTCCTTGACCAGCTCATAAAGCCTGTTTATGGCTCCGAGCACCGCAGTCTTGATCTCGGCCTTGAGGTTGCGAGAGTTGCCCAGATTAAGCTTGGCCTTATTCAGGCACGCTCTCGCTTCCTCAGTGCGACCGCGGTGCCCTGCCTCAGGCTTCTTGAGTGGTCTACCGGCATCAATGGCAGCTCGGCGCGCCCCCGGAGTGGCTGGGACCCCCTGCGAAGCAGAAGGAGTGACTTCTCCAAACGAGATTCTCCTCCGTGCATTGGCAGACGATGGCCCCGCTTTCTCCGACAGTCGCGGCGAGCTACCAGAGCCGTGGGTCTTCACGGTGCTGGATGGGGTGCAGAACATAATGGATTTGATGAGCAGACAAGATCAGAAAGACTCCTGTAAAGAGGGGGTCAAACTGAATTATCCGCTCGTCAGCTGGACACTGGATACTTCTGTTTCCCTGTAAAGGGGGGAACTCAGTGAGTAAATTACAAATAAAATCAAATAAAATACAAAATATAATAATATTATAGTCGCCCACCTACAGACGACTGTCACAATAAATAAAGTATTAAATAAACAATAATTTCTAAGTCAATTAAAAACTCCGTAATAAATAATATTCAAAATTGGTCAGAATGATTAAAAACAAGCTTTCCCTCAACAAATCCTTATCTAAATAGACCTAAAATAAACTAAGAGAAAAATTTTGAAAAAGAAAAAATTTGCCTAAACTCCCACGTCTACCTTCCTATATACCAGAGGGCGGGTGGGTGGGCAAAATTTTTTCGAGCTAGGGGCGCGTGCGAGGTGTCCAGAGACGCGTCTCCGCGCGGGCTAGCGATATATGGAATAAAACGTGGTAGGTGCCGAACAAAAATTTTGACTTTTGGTCAAAAAACCAGTTTTCGAAAGAAAAAATTTGGAATTTCACCCCACAACCTGGAGACCGGGACACGGAACGCGGACCAGAATTCAGGGAAGAAGGGTGAGTACTATTACAACTATAATCTAATTTAAAATGTGAAGGAAAATTTGGAAAAATAATTAATTTTGAGGAATATCTCTGGAATTTAGGGATAAAGTCCAGACGCGCGTGTAAAATGCGCGCGTTATGGTCAGTACGTAGGCGGAGACCTAGTTATGTCTAAAAACACCGAAAACAGATTGAAAATCGCACGTCTGGAACTGAAAATATCGATGTTTTACTTTTTAACAAGCTTCCTAAGGTAGATTTTGGTACTTACAGAGATGTATGAAAATAACTATTTTTTAGAAAAATGTATGTTTTATTCGGGCTAGGGGCGCGGGCGAGGGGTCCAGAGACGCGTCTCCGCGCGGGCTAGCGATATATGGAATAAAACGTGGTAGGTGCCGAACAAAAATTTTGACTTTTGGTCAAAAAACCAGTTTTCGAAAGAAAAAATTTGGAATTTCACCCCACAACCTGGAGACCGGGACACGGAACGCGGACCAGAATTCAGGGAAGAAGGGTGAGTACTATTACAACTATAATCTAATTTAAAATGTGAAGGAAAATTTGGAAAAATAATTAATTTTGAGGAATATCTCTGGAATTTAGGGATAAAGTCCAGACGCGCGTGTAAAATGCGCGCGTTATGGTCAGTACGTAGGCGGAGACCTAGTTATGTCTAAAAACACCGAAAACAGATTGAAAATCGCACGTCTGGAACTGAAAATATCGATGTTTTACTTTTTAACAAGCTTCCTAAGGTAGATTTTGGTACTTACAGAGATGTATGAAAATAACTATTTTTTAGAAAAATGTATGTTTTATTCGGGCTAGGGGCGCGGGCGAGGGGTCCAGAGACGCGTCTCCGCGCGGGCTAGCGATATATGGAATAAAACGTGGTAGGTGCCGAACAAAAATTTTGACTTTTGGTCAAAAAACCAGTTTTCGAAAGAAAAAATTTGGAATTTCACCCCACAACCTGGAGACCGGGACACGGAACGCGGACCAGAATTCAGGGAAGAAGGGTGAGTACTATTACAACTATAATCTAATTTAAAATGTGAAGGAAAATTTGGAAAAATAATTAATTTTGAGGAATATCTCTGGAATTTAGGGATAAAGTCCAGACGCGCGTGTAAAATGCGCGCGTTATGGTCAGTACGTAGGCGGAGACCTAGTTATGTCTAAAAACACCGAAAACAGATTGAAAATCGCACGTCTGGAACTGAAAATATCGATGTTTTACTTTTTAACAAGCTTCCTAAGGTAGATTTTGGTACTTACAGAGATGTATGAAAATAACTATTTTTTAGAAAAATGTATGTTTTATTCGGGCTAGGGGCGCGGGCGAGGGGTCCAGAGACGCGTCTCCGCGCGGGCTAGCGATATATGGAATAAAACGTGGTAGGTGCCGAACAAAAATTTTGACTTTTGGTCAAAAAACCAGTTTTCGAAAGAAAAAATTTGGAATTTCACCCCACAACCTGGAGACCGGGACACGGAACGCGGACCAGAATTCAGGGAAGAAGGGTGAGTACTATTACAACTATAATCTAATTTAAAATGTGAAGGAAAATTTGGAAAAATAATTAATTTTGAGGAATATCTCTGGAATTTAGGGATAAAGTCCAGACGCGCGTGTAAAATGCGCGCGTTATGGTCAGTACGTAGGCGGAGACCTAGTTATGTCTAAAAACACCGAAAACAGATTGAAAATCGCACGTCTGGAACTGAAAATATCGATGTTTTACTTTTTAACAAGCTTCCTAAGGTAGATTTTGGTACTTACAGAGATGTATGAAAATAACTATTTTTTAGAAAAATGTATGTTTTATTCGGGCTAGGGGCGCGGGCGAGGGGTCCAGAGACGCGTCTCCGCGCGGGCTAGCGATATATGGAATAAAACGTGGTAGGTGCCGAACAAAAATTTTGACTTTTGGTCAAAAAACCAGTTTTCGAAAGAAAAAATTTGGAATTTCACCCCACAACCTGGAGACCGGGACACGGAACGTGGACCAGAATTCAGGGAAGAAGGGTGAGTACTATTACAACTATAATCTAATTTAAAATGTGAAGGAAAATTTGGAAAAATAATTAATTTTGAGGAATATCTCTGGAATTTAGGGATAAAGTCCAGACGCGCGTGTAAAATGCGCGCGTTATGGTCAGTACGTAGGCGGAGGCCTAGTTATGTCTAAAAACACCGAAAACAGATTGAAAATCGCACGTCTGGAACTGAAAATATCGATGGTTAGGTTAGGTTAGGTTAGGTTAGGTTAGGTTGGGGGACCACCCCACAGTGCTTGCGTCCACGTCGCGTCCCCTGGAAACGGCCCAGTTCTGACCACCGTAACGGAGTGGCAGACTGGGTACGGCCAAAGTGCACTGTGCTCTCGTAGCGATTATCTTGCCTTGAGAACTACGAGCTGTCGGAAAATGCCAAAAATAACGCGGAGCGCCTCCGGGCGAAAATCAAAAGGCCCTTCTCAGGGCCAGCCCAAAGGCCCTTCTCAGGGCCAACCCAAAGGCCCTTCTCAGGGCCAACCCAAAGGTCCTTCTCAGGGCCAACCCCAAGGCCCTTCTCAGGGCCAACCCAAAGGTCCTTCTCAGGGCCAATCCAAAGGCCCTTCTCAGGGCCACCTAAAAGGCCCTTATCAGGGCCACTCCGACGCTCCGGCGTCAGAAGCAAGCCGCGCGCCGTCTGCGGCTGGCTTCTTAGCGGACGAGTCATCCGATAACGACTCGCTTTTTGGTGTGTCGGACGCGAGCGGCTCTCGCTCGCGGAAGCGGGTCCACCTGAGTGGTGGATCCGAGGGTTCTCAAGCCTCGGGTTCGAAGGCAAAAAAGCCGACGACCGTGGCCGCAGATACCCACAACGTTGGGCTCGCGGACGCTCAACGCCAGCTGGACCTGTTCCGGCGAGCGCAGCTCCAGCAAGAGCTGGAGGAAAAGGTAGCCGCCAAAGAGAAGCGGGCGCACGTCACCCGGGCCAAGTCCGGGTACGGTGCGTCCCGCGTTATATACGCGGACCACTCTTTAGAGGAGCTAGAGAGAATGGCGGAGGAGGACGAGGAGGAGATCGTGGAGGTCGCCTCTAAGTCCTCCAACTTGAAGGGGACCTTCCAGAAGGCCCTCAAGAGCCGGGCCGCTAGCCTGCGCGGTGTCGTCGCGGAGCTAGTCCGACGAAAGACCACCGACGAGACACGGCAATTGCAGGTGAAGGTGGATCGCCTGCAGTCGGAGGTCAGCCAGCTTCATCAGAAGCTGGCTGAAGCCACGGCCCAGCCGCAACAGGCCCGGACGAGCCCTGCGGCAGAAGGCCCATCCTCCAACCTTGAGGATATCATCCGCAAGGTTGTGATGGAGGAGAGGGCCTTCACAAGGGCCTGCTTAGCGGGCATCGAGGACCGGCTCTTGCCGGAGAAACGCCTCCGACCGCCGCTTGCGGCGGATAAGAGGCAGCCGAGCGAGCCGGAGCCGTCCCCCTCCCAGGCGGTCGATGTCCTTCTCCCTGCCACCACCCCGTCCAACGAGTGGACGGACGTGGTCCGTAGGGGGAAGGGCAAAGGGAAAAAGTCGGCGACGGCTGTCCCTGCCGTCCCTCCCGTCCCCGCCACCACTGCACCCAGCCGGTCGCAGACGACCGGCAAGGGAAACGGGAAGGGAAAAGGAAGGGGAAAAGGGAGGCTTGTCCCCCCAAAAACCGCAGCCGTCGTGGTGACGCTCACCGCGGAGGCTGCGGAGCGTGGGGAGACATATATGTCAGTTTTGGTGCGGGCGCGTGCTAATGCCGATCCCACCCAATTGGGGATCGGCAGCGTGTCTTGCCGGCGGACACAAGCTGGGGCTCGAATTTTCGAGTTCCCGGGGGCCGAGGGGAGTGCCCATGCGGACCTCTTCGCAGCAAAGCTGCAAGAGGTCATCGCAGACTCGGCCAAGGTGGCCCGACCAGTAAAGTCGGCGGCCATTGAGGTGACGGAGCTCGACGACTCCGTCACCAAGGAGGAGGTGGTGGCGGCGGTCGCAGCGGTGGGGGGCTGTGGCGCCGCTGCGGTCCGAAGCCGGGACATAAGGCCCGGCCGCGGCGGCATGGGCACCATTCGCCTTGAGTGCCCAGTCGCCGCTGCCAAAGCCGTCCTAGTCAAGGGACGGCTGCCGGTCGGGATTAGCTCGGGTGCAGTCCGGGCCCTCGAGGACCAGCCTCTGCGGTGTTTCCGGTGCTTCGGCATCGGACACACCCGGCCCATGTGTCCGTCCACGGTAGACAGGACGGACACTTGCTACCGCTGCGGCAAGAACGGCCACAAAGCCGTCTCTTGTGAGGCCGCCACGCCACACTGCGCGGTGTGTGCCGCCAGTGGTCGCCTGGCAGGCCACGTCATGAAGGGGAGGAAATGTAATCCTCCCCCTAAGCGAGGCAAAGCGCACGCGCCGATTGGCCGCTCCGTCGTTCCTGCGGCGGCTGCAGAGGAGGGTGCGATGTCCGACTGATGGATAGGGTCGAACATCGCATCCTTCAGGTGGTGCGGTCTTCCACTAACTCCCCTCCCCTCTCGCTCTTAGAGAGGGGACCGGGATACGTGGCCGCCGCGTGGGGAGACATGGCCCTGGTGGGGGTCTTTTTCTCCCCAAACCGCCCTCTCACGAAGCGCGAGCGGGAGGTCGCCCCTCTCGCTGTGCCGCTCCACAGACGAAGAAGGGGTCGGAGAAGGCATCGTCCTCTCCCTCCTCGTGGTGGCGACGGGCGGGCGACAGGCACGGGGGTGCCCTCGCCCGCACTGCACCCGTCACCACCTTCGTCAGTCATTCCCGGGCCCCTGTGAGGGGCCCGCCATGAAGGGCAATCGTCGGCGGAGGACTGGACGTAAAGGCTATGCCGGTTTCCCAGTCCCCCGCCACTCGGACGAAGCGGGAATGTCGCTGGGTCGTTTTAGTGGGTATACCGGGTCAGACCCGGGGAGTCCCACATACCCCTCTCATCCCCCGATGGGAGGGTATGCGTAATGCATTTTTTCCCAGCGATAAAAAAAAAAAAAAAAAAAAAAAAAAAGGTTAGGTTGGTTTCGGGAACTCTTCAGCGCGTGCTTTACGGCTGGGAGGTTCCCGAAACTGTGGAAGGAGGGGCAGTTATGCCTGCTCCGAAAGGAGGGCCGCCCGGTGGACTCCCCCTCGGCATACCGGCCCATCGTCCTGCTCGATGAGGTCGGTAAGTTGTTCGAGGGGATTGTCGCCTCCCGGCTTGACAGCCATTTGCGGGGGGTAGGGCCGGATCTGTCGGACGCCCAATTCGGCTTCCGTCGAGGGCGTTCGACGATCGACGCGCTGGCCCTACTCAAGGGCCAGGTGAAGGAGGCGGTGGAGGCGGGGGACGGAGTGCTGGCGGTGTCGTTCGACATTGCCAACGCCTTCAACTCCGTCCCCCACTCGACGATATTGGAGGCGCTCCGGTATCACGGAGTGCCCCAATACCTGCGGGACGTCCTGGCCAGCTACTTGGAGGACCGAGAGGTCCTCCTCGTGGACAAGACGGCCACCGTGAGGCGATACGGCGCAGAGTCCGGTGTTCCACAGGGGTCGGTGCTTGGGCCCCCCTTGTGGAACATCGGGTTCAACTGGCTCTTGCGGGGAGCCCTCCTCCAGGGCACGAGTGTCATTTGCTACGCGGATGACACTCTCCTCACTGCCCGGGGGAGGAACTTTGCCGACGCGGCCTGTCTGGCCTCGGCTGGCGGATCCTTGGTTGCAGATAGGATCCGCCGCCTGGGATTGAAGGTGGCGCTGCACAAGACCGAGGCCGTGTTCTTTCGCGGACCTCGGCAGCGCTGCCCTCCCGACGCCCACATAATTGTGGAGGGCGTCAGGATAGGGGTCCAGCCCCAGATGAAGTATCTGGGGTTGGTGCTGGACGACAGGTGGCGCTTCGGCCCGCACTTCAGCGGGCTGTCGACGCGCCTATTGAAGGCCGCGGACGCCCTCTCGTGGCTCCTCCCGAACCTGGGGGGGCCCAAGGCAAAATGCCGGCGCCTGTATGCCGGCATCTTGCGGAGTATGGCCCTATACGGGGCCCCCATCTGGGCGGACTCCCTCCACAGGAGGGAGAATGCGACCGCCATCCGCAGGCCCCAAAGGGCCATTGCACAGCGGGTGGCGAGGGCTTACCGCTCGGTGGGCTTTTCCGCGGCGTGCGCTCTGGCCGGCACCCCTCCTTGGGAGTTGGAGGCATGGGTGCTCGCCAGAGTGTACGAGTGGACGGCGCGCCGGAAGGCGCTCGGGGAGCGCCCCGTCGCCGAAGAGCGGGAGGCCGTGCGGCGGGAGGCAAAGGATGCCATCGTCCTCCACTGGACGGAGGACCTCGCCGCCGCCGCCTTTGGCCGCCGGACGTTGGACGCGCTCGGTCCGGTTCTACGGAGCTGGCTCGAGCGGTCCCACGGTTTCCTCTCGTTCCGTCTGGTGCAGGTGTTGTCCGGCCATGGCTGTTTCGGAACGCACCTTCACCGGATCGGGAGGGAGGAAACCCCGGCGTGCCACGACTGCGGCGCGCCGGAGGACACGGCGCAGCACACCCTCGAGGTGTGCCCGGCTTGGTCCGAGCCGCGCCGCAGCCTGACCGCGGAAATTGGACCAGACCTCTCGCTTCCCGGCGTCGTCAACGCCATGCTGGGGAGCGAGGAGGCTTGGGCAGCGGTCGCCTCCTTTTGCGAGGACGTAATCTCGCAAAAGGAGGAGGCGGAGCGCGCGCGGGAGGACGACCCTCTCGCTGCGCCGCTCCGCAGACGAAGAAGGGGTCGGAGAAGGCACCGTCCTCTCCCTCCTCTTGGTGGCGACGGGCGGGCGACAGGCACGGGGGTGCCTTCGCCCGCATTGCACCCGTCACCACCTTCGTCGAACATTCCCGGGCCCCTGTGAGGGGCCCGCCATGAAGGGCAATCGTCGGCGGAGGACTGGACGTAAAGGCTATGCCGGTTTCCCAGTTCCCCGCCACTCGGACGAAGCGGGAATGTCGCTGGGTCGTTTTAGTGGGTATACCGGGTCAGACCCGGGGAGTCCCACATACCCCTCTCATCCCCCGATGGGAGGGTATGCGTAATGCATTTTTTCCCAGCGATAAAAAAAAAAAAAAAAAAAAAAAAAAAAAAAAGGTTAGGTTAGGTTAGGTTGGGGGACCACCCCACAGTGCTTGCGTCCACGTCGCGTCCCCTGGAAACGGCCCAGTTCTGACCACCGTAACGGAGTGGCAGACTGGGTACGGCCAAAGTGCACTGTGCTCTCGTAGCTTCTATCTCTTTGCCTTGCGAACTACGACTGTCGATGTCCAAAATAACGCGGAGCGCCTCCGGGCGAAAAGCAAAAGGCCCTTCTCAGGGCCAACCCAAAGGCCCTTCTCAGGGCCAACCCAACGGCCCTTCTCAGGGCCAACCCAAAGGCCCTTCTCAGGGCCAACCAAAAGGCCCTTCTCAGGGCCACTCCGACGCTCCGGTGTCAGAAGCTAGCCGCGCGCCGTCTGCGGCAGGCTTTTTGGCGGATGAGTCGTCCGACAACGACTCACTGTTCAGTGTGTCGGACGCGAACGACTCTCGCTCGCGGAAGCGGGTCCACCTGAGTGGTGGGTCCGGGGGTTCCCAAGCCTCGGGGTCAAAGGCAAAAAAGCCGACGACCGTGGCCGCGGATACCCATGTCGTTGGGCTCGCGGACGCCCAACACAAGTTGGACCTGGCCCGGCGGGCACAGCTCCAGCAAGAGCTGGAGGAGCGGGTTGCGGCCAAAGAAAAACGGGCGCACGTCGCCCGAGCTAAGTCCGGGTACGGTGCGTCCCGCGTTCTGTACGCAGACCACTCTCTCGCCGAGCTAGAGAGGATGGCGGAAGAGGACGAAGAGGAGATCGTGGAGGTCGCCTCTAAGTCCTCCAACTTGAAAGGAACCTTTCAAAAGGCCCTGAAAAGCCGGGCCGCAAGCATGCGCGGTGTCGTCGCGGAGCTGATCCAGCGCACGAGCACCGACGAGACACGGCAACTGCAGGCGAAAGTAGATCGGCTGCAGTTGGAGGTCAGCCAGCTTCATCAGAAGCTGGCTGAAGCCACGGCCCAGCCACAACAGGCCCGGACGAGCCCTGTGGCAGAAGGCCCATCCTCCACCCTTGAGGATATCATCCGCAAGGTTGTGATGGAGGAGAGGGCCTTCACAAGGGCCTGCTTAGCGGGCATCGAGGACCGGCTCTTGCCGGAGAAACGCCTCCGACCGCCGCTTGTGGCGACTAAGAGGTAGCCGAGCGAGCCGGGGCCGTCCTCCTCCCAGGCGGAAGACACCCTCCTCCCTGCCACCACCCCGTCCAACGAGTGGACGGAAGTGGTACGTAAGGGGAAGGGCAGGGGCAAGAAATCGGCGAAGGCCGTACCTGCCGTCCCCGCCACCACCGCTCCCAGTCGGTCGCAGACGACCGGCAAGGGAAAGGGGAAGGGTAAAGGGAGGGGAAAGGGCAAGCTAGTCCCCCCGAAAACCGCAGCCGTCGTGGTGACGCTCACCGCGGAGGCTGCGGAGCGAGGGGAGACTTATATGTCCATTTTGATGCGGGCGCGTGCCAATGCCGATCCCACCCAACTGGGGATCGGCAGCGTGTCTTGCCGGCGGACACAAGCCGGGGCTCGAATTTTCGAGTTCCCGGGTGCCGAGGGGAGTGCCCATGCGGACCTCTTCGCAGCAAAGCTGCAAGAGGTCATCGCAGACTCGGCCAAAGTGGCCCGACCAGTCAAGTCGGTAGCCATTGAGGTGATGGAGCTCGACGACTCCGTCACCAAGGAGGAGGTGGTGGCGGCGGTCGCAGCGGTAGGGGGCTGTGGTGCCGCAGCGGTGCATAGCCGGGACATAAGGCCCGGCCGCGGTGGCATGGGTACCATTCGCCTCGACTGCCCAGTCGCCGCTGCCAAAGCCGTCCTTGCCAAGGGACGGCTGCTGGTCGGGTTTAGCTCGGGTGCAGTCCGGGCACTCGAGGACCAGCCTCTAAGGTGTTTCCGGTGCTTCGGCATCGGACACACCCGGCCCATGTGTCCGTCCACGGTAGACAGGACGGACACGTGCTACCGCTGCGGCAAGAACGGCCACAAAGCCGTCTCTTGTGAGGCCGCCAAGCCACACTGCGCGGTGTGTGCCGCCAGTGGCCGCCCGGCAGGCCACGTAATGAAGGGGAGGAACTGTAATCCTCCCCATAAGCGGGGCAAAGCGCAGGTGCCGACCGGGCCTGCTGCTGCTGCTACTTGCTCCGTCGTTCCCGCGGCGGCTGCGGAGGAGGGTGCGATGTCCGACTGATGGATAGGGTCGAACATCGCATCCTTCAGGTGGTGCGGCCTTCCACTGACTCCCCTCCCCTCTCGCTCTCAGAGAGGGGACCGGGATACGTGGCCGCCGCGTGGGGAGACATGGCCCTGGTGGGGGTCTATTTCTCCCCAAACCACCCTGTCACGGAGCGCGAGCGGGAGGACGACCCTCTCGCTGCGCCGCTCCGCAGACGAAGAAGGGGTCGGAGAAGGCACCGTCCTCTCCCTCCTCTTGGTGGCGACGGGCGGGCGACAGGCACGGGGGTGCCTTCGCCCGCATTGCACCCGTCACCACCTTCGTCGGTCATTCCCGGGCCCCCTGTGAGGGGCCTGCCATGAAGGGCAATCGTCGGCGGAGGACTGGACGTAAAGGCTATGCCGGTTTCCCAGTCCCCCGCCACTAGGACGAAGCGGGAATTTTCGCTGGGTCGTTTTAGTGGGTATACCGGGTCAGACCCGGGGAGTCCCACATACCCCTCTCATCCCCCGATGGGAGGGTATGCGTAATGCATTTTTTCCCAGCGTCAAAAAAAAAAAAAAAAAAAAAAAAAAGGTTAGGTTAGGTTAGGTTAGGTTAGGTTAGGTTAGGTTGGGGGACCACCCCACAGTGCTTGCGTCCACGTCGCGTCCCCTGGAAACGGCCCAGTTCTGACCACCGTAACGGAGTGGCAGACTGGGTACGGCCAAAGAGCACTGTGCTCTCGTAGCGATTATACCCTTGACTTGCGATCTACGAGCTTGCTGGAAAATGCCAAAACTAACGCGGAGCGCCTCCGGGCGAAAACCAAAAGGCCCTTCTGAGGGCCAACCCAAAGGCCCTTCTCAGGGCCAACCCAAAGGCCCTTCTCAGGGCCAACCCAAAGGCCCTTCTCAGGGCCAACCCAAAGGCTCTTCTCAGGGCCAACCCAAAGGCCCTTCTCAGGGCCACTCCGACGCTCCGGCGTCTGAAGCTAGCCGCGCGCCGTCTGCGGCAGGCTTTTTGGCGGACGAGTCGTCCGACAACGACTCACTATTCAGTGTGTCGGACGCGAACGACTCTCGTTCTCGGAAGCGGGTCCACCTGAGTGGTGGGTCCGGGGGTTCCCAAGCCTCGGGTTCGAAGGCTAAAAAGCGGACGACCAAGGCCGCGGATACCCACAACGTTGGGCTCGCGGACGCCCAACGCCAGTTGGACCTGACCCGGCGAGCGCAGCTCCAGCAAGAGCTGGAAGAGCGGGTTGCTGCGAAAGAGAAACGGGCGCACGTCGCCCGGGCCAAGTCCGGGTACGGTGCGTCCCGCGTTACATACGCGGACCACTCTCTTGAGGAGCTCCAGAGAATGGCGGAGGAGGACGAGGAGGAGATAGTGGAGGTCGCCTCTAAGTCATCCAACTTGAAGGGGACCTTCCAGAAGGCCCTCAAGAGCCGGGCCGCTAGCCTGCGCGGTATCGTCGCGGAGCTGGTCCGACGAAAGACCACCGACGAGACGCGGCAACTGCAGGCGAAGGTGGATCGCCTGCAATCGGAGGTCAGCCAACTTCATGAGAAGCTGGCTGAAGCCACGGCCCGGCCACAACAGGCCCAGTCGAGCCCTACGGCAGAAGGCCCATCCTCCAACCTTGAGGATATCATCCGCAAGGTTGTGATGGAGGAGAGGGCCTTCACAAGGGCCTGCTTAGCGGGTATTGAGGACCGGCTCTTGCCGGAGAAACGCCTCCGACCGCCGCTTGCGGCGGATAAGAGGCAGCCGAGTGAGCCGGGGCCGTCCTCCTCCCAGGCGGAAGACGTTCTTCTCCCGTCGACCACCCCGTCAAACGAGTGGACGGACGTGGTACGTAAGGGGAAGGGCAGGGGCAAGAAGTCGGCGAAGGCCGTACCTGCCGTCCCCGCCACCACCGCTCCCAGTCGGTCGCAGGCGACCGGCAAGGGACAAGGGAAGGGGAAAGGGAAGGGAAAGGGGAAGTTAGTCCCTCCGAAAACCGCTGCCGTCGTGGTGACGCTCACCGCGGAGGCGGCGGAGCGAGGGGAGACGTACGCGTCCGTTTTGGTGCGGGCGCGTGCCAATGCCGATCCCACCCAACTGGGGATCGGCAGCGTGTCTTGCCGGCGGACACAAGCCGGGGCTCGAATTTTCGAGTTCCCGGGGGCCGAGGGGAGTGCCCATGCGGACCTCTTCGCAGCAAAGCTGCAGGAGGTCATCGCAGACTCGGCCAAGGTGGCCCGGCCAGTAAAGTCGGCGGCCATTGAGGTGACGGAGTTAGACGACTCCGTCTCCAAAGAGGAGGTAGTGGCGGCGGTCACAGCGGTAGGGGGCTGTGACGCCTCAGCGGTGCAAGGCCGGGACATAAGGCCCGGCCGCGGCGGCATGGGCACCATTCGCCTTGAGTGCCCAATCGCCGCTGCCAAAGCCATCCTTGCAAAGGGACGGCTTACAGTTGGCTTCAGCTCGGGTGCAGTCCGGGCACTTGAGGACCAGCCTCTGAGGTGTTTCCGGTGCTTCGGCATCGGACACACCCGGCCCATGTGTCCGTCCAAAGAAGACAGGACGGACACATGCTACCGCTGCGGCAAGAACGGCCACAAAGCCGTCTCTTGCGAGGCCGCCACGCCGCACTGCGCGGTGTGTGCCGCCAGTGGCCGCCTGTCAGGCCACGTCATGAAGGGGAGGAACTGCAATCCTCCCCCTAAGCGTGGCAAAGCGCTGGCACCGACCAGGCCTGCTGCTGCTGCCGCTAAATCCGTCGTTCCTGCGGCGGCTGCGGAGGGGGGTGCGATGTCCGACTGATGGATAGGGTCGAACATCGCATCCTCCAGGCGAACACCAACCACTGCAGAGCAGCCCAGGATCTGCTGATGCAGACCATGGCTGAGTGGTTGGTGGACTTGGCGGTGGTCGCCGAACCTTACTCGGTCCCTGGCCGTTGGCTGGGCGACCGGGACGGCTTGGTGGCGTTGGTGGCGCGGTCCTCCACAGACTCCCCTCCCCTCTCGCTCTTAGAGAGGGGACCGGGATACGTGGCCGCCGCCTGGGGAGACATGGCCCTGGTGGGGGTCTATTTCTCCCCAAACCGCCCTCTCTCGGACTTTGAGGATTTCCTCGAGATCCTCACCGCAGTCAAAGGGAGGGCGGCGCCACGCCAAGTTCTGGTGTTGGGCGACCTGAATGCCAAGTCGGCGGCCTGGGGCAACCCGGCAGCTGGTTGCAACGTCCGGGGGCGCGTCGTCGAGTTTTGGGCGGCCTCATGCGGTGTGTCCCTCCTCAACAGGGGGGCGGTCCACACGTGTGTTCGGCAACAGGGTGGGTCGGTGGTGGACGTCTCGTTTGCCACCCCCGCGCTGGCCGCCCGCGTCGTCAACTGGCGGGTAGAGATGGTGGAGACGTTGTCGGACCACCGATATGTGCGGTTCGACATCTCCACCCAGCAGGGCGGGAGGGGGGTGGCCCGCGCTGGGCAATCTCCCTTCCCGCGGTGGGCACTCACCCGCCTGGACCGGGAGGCAGCCAAGGAGGCGGCCTTTCTCCAGGACTGGCTGTCGCCCCCGGTCGAGGTCCTGGACGTGGACGCCGCTGCGGTCCAGCTCAGAGGGTCCCTGACCGAGGTGTGCAACTCCAGCATGCCTCGGTCTCGCCGTCCGCCTCCCCGTCGCGCCGTCTATTGGTGGACGGAGGAGCTGGAGGGACTCCGGGCCACCTGCGTGGCGGCCAGAAGGGCCTACACGCGGAGCCGAAGGCGCAGCGCCCAAAACCGAGACCGGGCAGAAGAGGACCGTCTTTACGCCTCTTACCGAGAGGCGACGACGGCCCTCAAGTCTGCAATGGGCGCTGCACAAGACTCGGCGAGAGCCGAGATGCTGGAGGGTCTCGACAGAGATCCCTATGGGAGACCATATAAGGCGGCGCGGAACCAGCTACGCCCCTATGGTCCCCCACTGTCGGAGACCCTCGAGCCAGCGTTGCTGGATGGGGTGGTCCGGTCCCTGTTTCCGCGCAGGACCGACTTCACCCCACCAACGATGGATCCCCCGCAAGGGGCGGCTTCGCCGGAGGAGGAGGACGTCCCTCCGGTGACGGTGGCGGAGTTATACGCGGGGGTTCTCAGCCTCCGCGCAAAGAAGACGGCCCCCGGACCAGACGGTGTCCCCGCACGGGTGCTGGCGATCGCCGCCTCCGGTATGGAGGACAGGTTTCGGGACCTCTTCAGCGCGTGCTTCACGGCTGGGAGGTTCCCGAAACTGTGGAAGGAGGGGCAGCTATGCCTCCTCCGAAAGGAGGGCCGCCCGGTGGACTCCCCCTCGGCATACCGGCCCATCGTCCTGCTCGATGAGGTCGGTAAGTTGTTCGAGGGGATTGTCGCCTCCCGGCTTGACAGCCATTTGCGGGAGGTAGGGCCGGATCTGTCGGACGCCCAATTCGGCTTCCGTCGAGGGCGTTCGACGATCGACGCGCTGGCCCTACTCAAGGGCCAGGTGAAGGAGGCGGTGGAGGCGGGGGACGGAGTGCTGGCGGTGTCGTTCGACATTGCCAACGCCTTCAACTCCGTCCCCCACTCGACGATATTGGAGGCGCTCCGGTATCACGGAGTGCCCCAATACCTGCGGGACCTATTGGCCAGCTACCTGGAGGACCGAGACGTCCTCCTAGTGGATAAGACGGCCACCGTAAGGCGGTATGGTGCAGAGTCCGGTGTTCCGCAGGGGTCGGTGCTTGGCCCCCCCTTGTGGAACATCGGGTTCAACTGGCTCCTGCGCGGAGCCCTCCTCCCGGGCACGAGTGTCATCTGCTACGCGGATGACACTCTCCTCACTGCCCGGGGGAGAAACTTCGCGGACGCGGCATGTCTGGCCTCGGCTGGCGGATCCTTGGTTGCAGAGAGGATCCGCCGCCTGGGATTGAAGGTGGCGCTGCACAAGACCGAGGCAGTGTTCTTTCGCGGGCCTCGGCAGCGCTGCCCTCCCGACGCCCACATAATTGTGGAGGGCGTCAGGATAGGGGTCCAGCCCCAGATGAAATATCTGGGGCTGGTGCTGGACGACAGGTGGCGCTTCGGCCCGCACTTCAGCGGGCTGTCGACGCGCCTGTTGAAGGCCGCGGACGCCCTCTCGTGGCTCCTCCCGAACCTGGGGGGGCCCAAGGCGAAATGCCGGCGCCTGTACGCAGGCATACTGAGGAGCATGGCCCTTTACGGGGCCCCCATCTGGGCGGACTCCCTCCACAGGAGGGAGAATGCAACTGCCATCCGCAGGCCCCAAAGGGCCATTGCACAGCGGGTGGCGAGGGCCTACCGCTCGGTAGGCTTCTCGGCGGCATGCGCTCTGGCTGGCACCCCTCCTTGGGAGTTGGAGGCTTGGGTGCTCGCCAGAGTTTACGAGTGGACGGCGCGCCGAAAGGCTCTCGGGGAGCGCCCCGTCGCCGAAGAGCGGGAGGCCGTGCGGCGGGAGGCGAGGGACGCTATCGTCCTCCATTGGACTGAGGACCTCGCCGCCGCCACCTTTGGCCGCCGGACGTTGGACGCGCTCGGTCCGGTTCTACGGAGCTGGCTCGAGCGGTCCCACGGTTTTCTCTCGTTCCGTCTGGTGCAGGTGTTATCCGGGCATGGCTGTTTCGGATCGCACCTGCACCGGATCGGGAGGGAGGAAACCCCGGCGTGCCACGACTGCGGCGCGCCGGAGGACACGGCGCAACACACCCTGGAGGTGTGCCCAGCTTGGTCCGAGTTGCGCCGCGGTCTGACCGCGGTAATCGGACCGGACCTCTCGCTTCCCGGCGTCGTCAACGCCATGCTGGGGAGCGAGGAGGCCTGGGCAGCGGTCGCCTCCTTTTGCGAGGACGTAATCTCGCAAAAGGAGGAGGCGGAGCGCGCGCGGGAGGACGACCCTCTCGCTGCGCCGCTCCGCAGACGAAGAAGGGGTCGGAGAGGGCGACGTCCTCTCCCTCCTCCTGGTGGCGACGGGCGGGCGACAGGCACGGGGGTGCCTTTGCCCGCATTGCACCCGTCACCACCTTCGTCGGTCATTCCCGGGCCCCTGTGGCCCGCCATGAAGGGCAATCGTCGGCGGAGGACTGGACGTAAAGGCTATGCCGGTTTCCCAGTCCCCCGCCACTCGGACGAAGCGGGAATGTCGCTGGGTCGTTTTAGTGGGTATACCGGGTCAGACCCGGGGAGTCCCACATACCCCTCTCATCCCCCGATGGGAGGGTATGCGTAATGCATTTTTTCCCAGCGTCAAAAAAAAAAAAAAAAAAAAAAAAAAAGGTTAGGTTGGGGTGCGTCAGAATTCCTCCACGTTTGTCTGGCAGCTGCTGGTCCCTCTCGATACGTCTGGAGGAAAGAGCAGCTGCTGGGCTGGTGCACCCTGGGCGCGACAGTATCCTTCCTCGAGGAATGAGAAGAAATTCGCATCCCTTGGGAAATGTTACTGTCGCGGCTAATATTCTGGGGAGGGGTCACATCATTCGTCGTGCGATGACGTGCGGGTCTATCGTGCGGGGTTTGATGTGCATTGGGGAGGATTTCGTCATGTGCCGTGCGATGGCTCGCGGGCTTATCGCACGGTACGTGATTGATGATTCACTTCTCGAAGTTTTCGGGAAGTGAATCAGGGCGGGGTTTTTTCGTCGTGTACCGTGCGATGGCTCACGGAACGGGGTCACCGGACGGTACATGATTAGTGATTCACTCCTCGAGGTTCTCGGGGAGTGAATCAGGGGTGGAGATCCTCCTTCATCTTTGGTCACGGCATTCGTCGCTCTCTGGTACGCGTCTGCCCATCAGACGTGACTGTGAGCGTGGCGAATCGCCGTGATGGAGGATCAAGGAGGGAGGGGGGGAATATATGTACGTGTATGTATGTATATATAAATAATTATATATAATTATGTTTATGTGTTATGATGTATATATTTTATATTTTTATATTTATGATGAAGTAGGGAGATAGGGACCGCACCCTTCAAAGGAACAATATGAAAAAAACGACTGGAAAAATACTACCCCAGGGCGGTACCAGCTGCTCAGCAGCTGGAGAATCCGCCACGATTCTCGAATCGTCAAGCCCTTCGTATTCTGGGGAGGGCAACCATCGTTTTCCGCCTGCCATTGGCAACGAGAGCCGAGGAGGCTCAAACAGGTCACGGTCTTTTGAAGACCTGATTTCTTTTACACCGCAACGCGCGCAGGACGCAGTGTCAGAATCCGGCGCTGCGTCACTAAGGACTGAATTAGGGACTCCAGAACCGCGAGTAGTTCTGGAAAGGGTGAGTGTGCTGTCGGAGGTCACCGACACACCGCAGCCAGTTGCGGCCACTTGCTCCAAGTTTTGGGGGAAGCGGCCGCGTGACTGTGGGTCGGATGCGGGCTCGGTGGGTTTGTCTTCTAGCGAGGAGAACCTGCCGGCCCCCAAGGTGTCGACACCACGGAGAGGTAGAGGACGCGGAATTCCTTCCGGAGCGAGCGCTCCAGCAGCGTCACACAACTCCCGGGGCCGCTTCCTAAAGCCCCCCGATACGCCGGTGAGCGACTCCGACGGGACTATGCAGGTGGAGCAAGGTGATGTCTCCATCGCATTGGTTAGTACCCGGGCGGAGCTCAATGCCGCGAGGCGAGAGGGCCGAAAGGCCATTGTGAACGACGAGGTCGCTGAGTTGGCTCGACAGGCAAGGGAGAGGCGGTCGCAGATGACCACAGCTCCTGAGGGCTTGACAGCAGAGGCCCTTAGCCGTCAAGTTTTAGACGGCGTGGACGTCGTCATGAAGGTGGCCACAAAATCGGGCAACCTGAAGGGGACGTTCACACGGGCCCTGAAGGAGGCGGCGACCGGTATAAAGGAGGCGATGGACGTCCTTCTTGACCGAACGACATCAGAGGAGACGGTGAAGCTCCGAGAGGAGAATCACCGTCTCCATACGAGGATGGAAGAGCTTCAGCGGGAGGTCAGCGCCCTGAGGGCAGACTTCAGCCGGCAGCAGGGTGCGACGTATACGGACAGTCGTGCCCTGCCACAGAACGGGTCTTTGGGGGAAGACCAGTTTAACCGGCTGTTGAGCATAATGACCGCCCGCTTCGATAGCCTAGAACCGAGGCTCAACCCCCCTATCAGGCTTCGTCCGCCGCTGGCGTCAGACACGTGGAGGAAAGAGGCAGAGCCTACACCAGCAGTGGCTGGGCCAACGTGGGCACAAGTTGCGAACGCACCACCTGCGCCAAAAAAGCTCACGCCGGATCCCAAAAACCACACACAGGCGCCCAAGAAGCCCACAGTGGGTGGCAAAAAGGTGGGAAAGGGGACGAAAAATCCCGCTGAGGACAACAGCTCGTCCTCCAAAGACAAAGAGGGGGAGTGGAAGACGGCCGAAAGCCGCAAGAAGAGGCGGAAGAGGGGCCGCAAGGCCAAGATCGCACCGGTCTCCAAGGGGCAAGCCCCGAGAATCCGCATCCCTCGCTCCGAGGCTGTGGTGGTAACACTTCAGCCCGAAGCCAAAGAGCGGGGGGTTACCTACCAAAAGGTACTGGCGGAGGCGAGGGGCAAACTGGTCTTCGCCGATTTTGGCACCCCGGACGGCTTCCGTTTTAGAACGGCTGCCACGGGGGCTAAGATGTTTGAGTTGGCGGGGACCAGTAGCACTGAGAGGGCGGACGCTCTAGCTGCAAAGCTGAGGGACGTCCTCAACCCCGAGGAGGCCCGGGTGACGAGGCCCATTAAGACCGCCGAGGTTCGCGTCGATGGCTTGGACGACTCTGTGTCCCCAGAGGAGGTGGTGGCGGCCATAGCCCGGACCGGCGGATGCCCGCCAGAAAATGTGCGGGCGGGCGACATCCGCATTAATGCTGGCGGGCTTGGCACCATCTGGGTGCGGTGTCCGGTGGCTGCGGCCAAGCAGGTCGCCGACGCGGGCCGTCTACTGGTGGGTTGGGTGTCAGCGAGGGTAAAACTCCTGGCACCCAGGGCCATGCAGTGTTACCGGTGCCTCGAGAAAGGGCACGTACGGGCACTCTGCACCTGCGAAACCGACCGCAGCGATCTATGTTATCGCTGCGGTCGGCCTGGCCATAAGGCGGCCCAGTGCTCCGCGGAGCCAAACTGCAGTCTGTGTACAGCTGCAGGAAAGTCCGCGGGGCACAGAATAGGCGGCAACGCTTGCGGCGCGCCCAGAAAGCGCAACAAGCGTTGGACCAAGGCTGCGGGGGCCGCACCCCCTAGCACCTCTGAGGCCGACTCCCGGCCAGTTGTGGGACGAACCGAGGAAATGGAGTGTTAGTAATGGCACTTCATTTCCTTCAGGCGAATATTAACCACTGCACCAGAGCTTGGTAGGATGGACTATGCGGCCACCCTCAAGCTGCCTAATGGCAAACCCCGCGTTACCATCGAACCCCGTGGGCCTGCGGTACTTTTCTACCCAAACAGCGAAGAGCTAAAGTCTTCAGAGGCAACCCTGAAGGAGCTTCAGGACAAGGTTCAGCCGGCAGAGGCAGGGATCAGGGTTGCAGGGGTCCGGCGCGTGGGGAACGCGGGCGTCGTCGTGCAAACGGCATCACCCGCGGCGGCCCAGAGGCTGAAGGCGGCGGCTCCACCGACCCTTAGGGCTGCAGACCCTAGAGCCCGAAGACCACTAGTGGCTCTTCGGAATCTGAGCGGGGACCCCATACCGGAGGAGGTTTTGTCGGATCTGCATAGAGTGAATCTGGCAGAGGACCCCAACTGGTCGGTGGAGAGGCTGAGGAAGGAAGCGTGTTTCGCCTTCAAGAAGGGTAAGCGCGGAGGCCGCAGCACGACTGTAGTGTTTGAGGTGTCGGCAGCACTTCGCGAGA
This sequence comes from Xestia ashworthii, assembly GCA_950022955.1. NCBI lineage: Eukaryota > Metazoa > Arthropoda > Insecta > Lepidoptera > Noctuidae > Xestia > Xestia ashworthii. The sequence goes on from OX465556.1 coordinate 25,571,152, forward strand.
AGCTGTTAGGTTTGGGCCGGGTATACATCGGCTGGGATGCTGTGGAGGTCTGCGACTTCGTCCGTGTGACGTGCTGCACCAAGTGCCAGCAGTACGGCCATCCCGAGAAGCACTGCAGGGCGACCGGCATGGTGTGCGGGAAGTGTGGCGACAGTGGCCACAAAGCCGAAGAGTGCCAGTCGGAGGTTGCCTGCTGCGCTACCTGCAAGCGCTTTAAGCGGCCAGAGGCAAAGTCGCACAGGACTGGAGCCACCGATTGCCCGGCGCGCGTGTACGCGGAAAAGCAGGTCATTGGTATGACCCATTATGGATAAGCACTCGCACATATTAAGGGTGGGACAGCTGAATCTTCAGGGTTCTGCAGCGGCCACCATCGAGGTGCCAGTTATTGCCAGAACGCTGGGCTTGGACCTCGTACTAGTCCAGGAGCAGTATTGCGATACCAGGACCATCCAGTGCGGGCCTGAGTCCAAGGCGGGTATCATGGTGATGAACTCTGGGATTGCTGTCACATTCCTGGGGCATCTCAGCAACGACCACTGTGCGGTGGCCCACATCAGCGGCCAACAGTTAGGGATCGACATCCATGTGGTGTCCGTCTACTGCCAGTACAGCCACGATGTTGCAGTTCACCTGCAACATCTGACACGGGTCTTAGACCAACTGACAGGACGACATGTACTGGTGGCAATGGACAGTAACGCACACTCTCCACTGTGGCACTGCGAACGCAGGCAATATGTGGGTAGGGGACCAGACACTGAATACCGGAAGTCCCAAATGGAAGGATTCATTTTGGGACGGGATCTCATAATCCACAATGTGGAGGGTCAACCGCCCACATTTCATGGACCTAATGGCCAGTCAAACGTTGATTTGACGCTTAGCAACAGGGGCCTAGCAGTGACTCGGTGGACAGTGCATGAAGGGACCAGTCTTAGTGACCATCAACTGATCACCTTCGAGGTTGGCATGGGCACCGCACCGACAGGAGGTCGTGCTCAGGAGGAGCAGTCTAGCACCGGCACTGGGTCGGTATCCTTCCGTGAGAAGGGGGTGGACTACGAGCGATTTCGCACAGTGCTCCACAACAGGATGGGTAGGCTTCAAACATGGAAGCCGGCACAGGAAATCTGCTCACAGTACGCCGACATCGTCACCCGCGCCGCAGAAGCCTGTCTAGGCAAACGCGGGAAGAGGGATACCGGCGGATACGAATGGTGGAACCCGGACTTGGAGAAGTTACGCCGCAACACGTACCACGCGCGCCGTGCATGGCAACATGCACGCAAGGTCAAGGACACCAAAGTGGAGGAAAGGCTAGGGGCCCTGCGCGCGGCTAGGATTCAGTATAAGTCCGCTATGAGAGAAGCAGAGGTAGCCTACTTCCGTGGCATTGCGGAGTCGGGAAACGACGATCCCTGGGGGTTAGCCTACAGAGCCGCGTCGGGCAGAGTGCGCCCCCCCGCAAATGTCATGCACGGTGTCCGCTTACTCGAGGGTCACACAACTACGGCTGAAGGCACCGCAGCGGGACTCCTCAGCACGTTGTGTCCGGACGACGACCCCAGCAAGGACACTGCCTATCACAGGCAAGTTAGGCTGGCCGCGGCGTTTTCTCCAACAGGAAAGGATTCGGACCCACCCAGTCGGGCGGCACTCGATCGCATCGTCAGGGAATTACCTTCTACAGCCCCTGGTCTGGACGGGCTTACGGCCCGGATCATAAAGCACGCGTGGAAAGTTAGCGGGGCTGAGATGCTGCTTATGTACTCCGCGTGCATTAGCGAGGGCGTATTCCCGGACACCTGGAAGATAGGCAGGTTGGTCGTCTTGCCAAAGGGCAACGATCGGCCGCTCTCGGACCCAAAGGCGTACAGACCGGTTACCCTTCTCCCGATTTTGGGAAAGATACTGGAACGCCTGGTCATGACGTGCGCTCCCTGCTTATACCGCGAAATTTCAAACGCGCAACACGGGTTCTCCAGGGGAAAGTCAACGGTCACGGCTCTGAACGCGATCCTGGACCGGGTGGCGGACTCCTCGGAGAACTACGTGCAAGTCATTTTATTAGACATCTCGGGGGCCTTCGACAACGCCTGGTGGCCCATGGTCCTGACTAAGGCCAAGCAGTGCGGATGTCCGCCGAACATTTATAGGCTTCTAGTCAGTTATTTTACGAACAGGCGAGTCGGCCTATTCATGGGCGACCAGGCGGTGTGGAAGCGGTCCACTATGGGCTGCCCTCAGGGATCTGTTCTTGGACCACCATTATGGAATCTCCTGCTCGATGACATCCTGAGGCTGCCGTGGCCGGAAGGTGTGCGAGCAATTGCATACGCGGACGACATCACGATCGTAATCGAGGCGCCGAGTCGAGCGGCGATCGAGCGTAAGGCTCAATCGTCGCTTGAGGCGGTGTCCGCTTGGGGGGAGCGGAACCGCCTCGCATTCTCAACTGCGAAGTCGCAGACCCTCACCTTGAAGGGTAAGTTTAAACGCCCCCCTACTATTCGCATGGATGGCGCCTCGATTGCGCACGTGACGCACGCCAAGTTGCTGGGCGTTGTAATTGACGAAGCGGGCTCCTACGTGCCGCATGCTAGTTTGGCCGGCCAACGGGCTGTGAACGCCTTCGGGAAGATGTCGAGAGTCTCCGCTTCTTCCTGGGGCATCAGATATCGCGCCCTAAAAGTCCTGTTTGCAGGGACTTATGTGGCGATTTTAACATATGCTGCGGCCGTATGGTGGCGGAGTGCACAAAGATATGCAGTGCGGAGTACGCTGCTCCGCACGCAACGCCCGGCACTCATACTATTAACAAAGGCGTACAGGTCGGTCAGCACCGCAGCGTTACCTGTGCTGGCGGGAGTGCTGCCGGCCGACCTGGAGGTCTGTCGTGCGGGACGAGTCGGGCAGGAGTGTTCTGGGTTGGTCAGCAGGGAGCGTAGGGTGGCCATCAGGGAAGTGAGGGCGGAGGTCGTTGCTCAGTGGCAGGAACGGTGGCAAGCCTCAAGTGACGGCAGGGAGCTGTATCTGTTTTTCCCGGATGTGACGGATCGGCTGAAGTTCGGATGGGTGGAACCCGACTACGTGCTGTCACAGATCCTGACAGGACATGGGAGCTTCAGAAGCCGCCTACATGCAATGTCGCTAAGCGACACTGCTGAATGTTTCTGTGGGCAGGCGACCGAAACTCGGGACCATGTCTTGTGGGACTGTACTTTGTATGCGGAGGCACGGGAAGCCATGTTGGGGAACTGGTGCAGGCAGGAAGTCGGACCGGTCTACCACAGAGAGTTGGTAGCCAGTGTAGACGGCTTCTGCAGGCTGAGGTCATTTGCTCACAAGTGGCACTCGATGCGAAAAGACCTCGAGCTGGAGCTCACTGAAGAGCCCACCGGTGTAGGTAACAGGACAGAGCTGCTCGAAGGATAGAAGCTCTTAGGAGCTCGGTATGCAGCAGGGCTGCTCGTGCGCGAAGTCACGTCATGTGTACGTCGCACGCCCCAGATAGGGGAGAGGTTATTTGTATTGGACGATTTTAAATACAATAACTGAAAATTGGTCCGTATGCCGCAAGGCGGGTAGGACCAGGTGCAGATAGAAGGGTTATGCACCAGAGCTCAGGATCTCTTGGTCTTGAGCATGGCGCAGTGGTCGATAAATGTGGCGGTGGTCGCTGAGCCGTATTTTATCCCCCCCCGGGAAAACTGGGCAGGGGATCTGGACGGCCTGGTGGCCATCATCGGCGCGACTCTTGTCGACGTATCCCGGGGTCACGGTTGGGTTGCCGCCCTTGTGAACGGGATCGTCACGATCGGGGCATATTTTTCGCCCAACAGGAGTCTCGCCGAATTCGAGAGTTTCCTTGTCGAGTTGGGAGCCGTCGTCGGCCGGTCTCACCCTCGGCCCATACTGCTTCTCGGTGATCTGAACGCCAAATCTGCGGCGTGGGGATCCCCGGCCACAGACCCGAGAGGCGATGTGCTAGAGGAGTGGGCCATTACGACGGGCCTGGCCGTCTTGAACCGGGGTTCGGCCTACACGTGTGTGCGACAGCGGGGCGGGTCCATAGTGGATGTCTCATTCGCTAGCCCCGCTGTCGTGCACCGTGTTCATGATTGGCACGTGGAAGTGGAGGTGGAGACGCTATCGGACCACCGATACATACGCTTCGACGTCTCCGCCCAAACCGCTGGAGGTCGTAGCCAATCGGCCCCCCGGAGAGACGGCCCGCGTTGGGCTCTGAAACGCCTCGACAAGGAGGCTCTCGAGGAAGCCACAATCGTCCTGGCCTGGGTTCGGGAGTCGGCTTCCGTCGGTCCCGTCGACGTCGAACAGGAGGCGCAGTGGTTTGGCGACGCCATGACGCAAATTTGCGACGCGTCCATGCCACGCGTCTCCCCTCTGTCCGCAAGGCGCCGCGTGTACTGGTGGTGCATCGAGGTGGAGCAGCTGCGCGTCGCATGCGCAGACGCCAGACGCCCGTACACGCGATGTCGGAGGAGACGTCGCCGGGATCCCGACGAAGAAGCCGCGCTGTATGAGGTGTACCGCGCGGCGAAGGAGGCTCTGTGGCTGGCCATCGGCGAGTCGAAGACGCGCTCCAGAGAGGAGCTGCTCGCGACCCTAGACGGGGATCCGTGGGGGCGCCCTTACCGTACGGTCCGAGGGAAACTTCGGCCGTGGGCCCCCCCACTGACAGAAGGTCTCGAGCCGCAGTTTCTGGAGCGAGTGGTCTCGGCTCTCTTTCCTGAGAGGGCCGAGCATGAGCCACCGCCGATGGCTCCGCCCACAGCTGCAGAGCCGGAAGTAGAGGAGAGCGAAACCGTCCCAGAGGTGACACAGGCGGAGATGAGCGCGGCCGTGATGCGGCTCCGGGCAAAAAACACTGCTCCGGGGCCCGACGGAGTGCCTGGCCGCGCTCTAGTCCTCGCCCTGAAAGAGCTGGAGCCCCCACTGAGGGGACTCTTCTCAGCGTGCCTTGAGCAGGGCCATTTCCCTAATAGGTGGAAAGCTGGTCGACTGGTCCTGCTCAGGAAGGCGGGGCGCCCGGCGGATTCGTCGTCCGCTTATCGGCCCATAGTGCTGCTGGACGAGGCGGGCAAGTTGTTCGAGCGAGTAATCGCAGACCGCCTCGTCAGCCACATGTGCACGGTGGGGCCGAACCTGGACGACAGCCAGTTTGGCTTCCGGTGTGGGCGCTCTACCATCGACGCCATCAGGAGAGTAAGAGTCCTGGCGGAGGAAGCGGTGTCCCAGGGTGGGGTGGTGCTGGCGGTGTCTCTGGACATCTCCAACGCGTTCAACACCCTGCCTTGGAGTTGCATTAGGGAGGCCCTGCGATATCATCGGGTGCCTTCCTACCTCCGCAACATCGTGGGGGCGTATCTCTCGGGGAGGTGTGTCACCTACATGGGACGCGACGGCATAGGCCGTCGTGAGATGTCGTGCGGTGTTCCACAGGGCTCGGTTCTGGGCCCACCCCTGTGGAACATCGGATACGACTGGGTTTTGCGGTGCGAGCTCCCGCCGGGAGTGAACCTGACGTGTTATGCGGACGACACGCTGGTCACGGCCCGGGGGAGCTCGTACAGGGAAGCAGCGTTGCTAGCTACGGCTGCGGTCTCACAGGTGGTGAGCCGCATACGGCGCCTGGGCCTGGAGGTGGCCCTCAACAAGTCGGAGGCCATCGCTTTTCATGGCCCCCGACGGGCACCGCCGTTGGGATCACACATTGTGGTCGGGGGGGTCCGGATCGCTGTCGAGTCAACCATGAAATACCTTGGATTGGTGCTCGACAGCCGTTGGGACTTCGGCCCCCACTTTCAGCGGCTGGTGCCCAAGTTGATGGGCGCGGCGGGCGCGCTGTCAACGCTGCTTCCCAATCTGGGGGGCCCGAGCTCCGCCTGCAGGCGGTTGTACGTAGGGATCGTGCGATCGATGGCCCTTTATGGGGCCCCGATATGGGCGACCGACCTGACGGCCCGCACTATCGCAGTCCTGCGCAGACCGCAGAGAGCGATGGCCGTCAGGGTCGTACGGGGATATCGCACGATCTCCTACGAGGCGGCTTGCGTACTGGCCGGATCCCCGCCATGGGACCTGGAGGCGAAGACCCTCGCGACACTGTACCAGTGGCGCGAGGAGGCCGAACATCGGGGCGAGAGGCTGGTGCAGCGACAGATTACGGTGTACCGGTCTCAGCTCCGACAGGTCATGGTGGCGGAATGGCGGGGGAGGCTAGACCTCCCTACCGCCGGCCTCAACACAATCGAGGCGATCCGGCCAGTACTCGACGACTGGCTCGGGAGGAAGCACGGCTCTCTGACTTTCCGGGCGACACAGGTACTCTCGGGGCACGGCTGCTTCGGGAAGTACCTGTGTCGCTTAAGCAGGGAGCCAGACGCCCGGTGCCATCACTGCGTCCATTGTTCGGAGGATACGGCGCGGCATACGCTGGCCGAGTGTGCCGCTTTCGATGAGCCGCGCCGTGCCCTCGTTGCAGAGGTAGGAGGAGACCTGTCGCTGCCGGCCGTCGTTCGCTCGATGGTCGGCAGCGCAGTGTCCTGGGACGCGGTGATGTCCTTCTGCGAGACCGTCATGTCGCAGAAGGAAGCTGCGGAAAGGGAGAGGGAGATGACCAGCTCCCGCCCATCCCGCAGCAGACGCACCGGGCGTCGGCAGAGGGCTGACAACGCCCTCTTCCGGCCCCCCTAAATTGGTCCAGGGGCGGCGGATTCGGGGACATCCGTCGCCCCCCATCACACTGGACCCGAGACGGCGGCGCGTTGTGTTCCACGCGCGCCTCTCATAGACGTAGCGGGGGGAGTTTAACACCTCACTCCCCCCGGGACGAGGCCCGTAGGTCAAGCGGGCCAGCACTAGTCCGGGGCAGCGGAAGTCGCATCAGATCCCGTTGCCCCCTGACGCAAGTGTGCGAGGGAACACCGGTGTGGTTTTAGTCAGTACGAGTCTGACAGACCCCTCCGCTCTCCCCAGGGCGGAGGACATCCATTGAGGATTTCCACATCGTGAAAAAAAAAAAAAAAAAAAAAAAAAAAGGTTAGGTTAGGTTAGGTTAGGTTACCAGTGGCGCGAGGAGGCCGAACATCGGGGCGAGAGGCTGGTGCAGCGACAGATTACGGTGTACCGGTCTCAGCTCCGACAGGTCATGGTGGCGGAATGGCGGGGGAGGCTAGACCTCCCTACCGCCGGCCTCAACACAATCGAGGCGATCCGGCCAGTACTCGACGACTGGCTCGGGAGGAAGCACGGCTCTCTGACTTTCCGGGCGACACAGGTACTCTCGGGGCACGGCTGCTTCGGGAAGTACCTGTGTCGCTTAAGCAGGGAGCCGGACGCCCGGTGCCATCACTGCGTCCATTGTTCGGAGGACACGGCGCGGCATACGCTGGCCGAGTGTGCCGCTTTCGATGAGCCGCGCCGTGCCCTCGTTGCAGAGGTAGGAGGAGACCTGTCGCTGCCGGCCGTCGTTCGCTCGATGGTCGGCAGCGCAGAGTCCTGGGACGCGGTGATGTCCTTCTGCGAGACCGTCATGTCGCAGAAGGAAGCTGCGGAAAGGGAGAGGGAGATGACCAGCTCCCGCCCATCCCGCAGCAGACGCACCGGGCGTCGGCAGAGGGCTGACAACGCCCTCTTCCGGCCCCCCTAAATTGGTCCAGGGGCGGCGGATTCGGGGACATCCGTCGCCCCCCATCACACTGGACCCGAGACGGCGGCGCGTTGTGTTCCACGCGCGCCTCTCATAGACGTAGCGGGGGGAGTTTTACACCTCACTCCCCCCGGGACGAGGCCCGTAGGTCAAGCGGGCCAGCACTAGTCCGGGGCAGCGGAAGTCGCATCAGATCCCGTTGCCCCCTGACGCAAGTGTGCGAGGGAACACCGGTGTGGTTTTAGTCAGTACGAGTCTGACAGACCCCTCCGCTCTCCCCAGGGCGGAGGACATCCATTGAGGATTTCCACATCGTGAAAAAAAAAAAAAAAAAAAAAAAAAAAAGGTTAGGTTAGGTTAGGTTAGGTTAGGTTAGGTTTCCGTCGTTCCTGCGGCGGCTGCGGAGGGGGGTGCGATGTCCGACTGATGGATAGGGTCGAACATCGCATCCTCCAGGCGAACACCAACCACTGCAGGGCAGCCCAGGATCTGCTGATGCAGACCATGGCTGAGTGGTTGGTGGACTTGGCGGTGGTCGCCGAACCCTACTCGGTCCCTGGCCGTTGGCTGGGCGACCGGGACGGCTTGGTGGCGTTGGTGGCGCGGTCTTCCACAGACTCCCCTCCCCTCTCGCTCTTAGAGAGGGGACCGGGATACGTGGCCGCCGCCTGGGGGGACATGGCCCTGGTGGGGGTCTATTTCTCCCCAAACCGCCCTCTCTCGGACTTTGAGGATTTCCTCGAGATCCTCACCGCAGTCAAAGGGAGGGCGGCGCCACGCCAAGTTATGGTGTTGGGCGACCTGAACGCCAAGTCGGCGGCCTGGGGCAATCCGGCCGCTGGTTGCAACGTCCGGGGACGCGCCGTCGAGTTTTGGGCGGCCTCCTGCGGTGTGTCCCTCCTCAACAGGGGGGCGGTCCACACGTGTGTGCGGCAACAGGGTGGGTCGGTGGTGGACGTCTCGTTTGCCACCCCCGCGCTGGCCGCCCGCGTCGTCAACTGGCGGGTAGAGATGGTGGAGACGTTGTCGGACCACCGATATGTGCGGTTCGACATCTCCACCCAGCAGGGGGGGAGGGGGATGACCCGTGCTGGGCAATCTCCCTTCCCGCGGTGGGCACTCACCCGCCTGGACCGGGAGGCAGCCAAGGAGGCGGCCTTCCTCCAGGACTGGCTGTCGCCCCCTGTCGAGGGCCTGGACGTGGACGCCGCTGCGGTCCAGCTCAGGGGGTCCCTGACCGAGGTGTGCAATGCCAGCATGCCTCGGTCTCGCCGCCCGCCTCCCCGTCGTGCCGTCTATTGGTGGACGGAGGAGCTGGAGGGACTCCGGGCCACCTGCGTGGCGGCCAGAAGGGCCTACACGCGGAGCCGACGGCGCAGCGCCCAAAACCGAGACCGGGCAGAAGAGGACCGCCTATACGCCTCTTACCGAGAGGCGACGACGGCCCTCAAGTCTGCAATGGGCGCTGCACAAGACTCGGCGAGAGCCGAGATGTTGGAGGGTCTCGACAGGGACCCCTATGGGAGACCATACAAGGCGGCGCGGAACCAGCTACGCCCCTATGGTCCCCCACTGTCGGAGACCCTTGATCCACCGTTGCTGGATGGGGTGGTCCGGTCCCTGTTTCCGCGCAGGACCGACTTCGCCCCACCAACGATGGATCCCCCGCAAGGGGCGGTTACGCCGGAGGAGGAGGACGTCCCCCCGGTGACGGTGGCGGAGTTATACGCGGGGGTGCTCAGCCTCCGAGCAAAAAAGACGGCCCCCGGACCAGACGGCGTCCCCGCACGGGTGCTGGCGATCGCCGCCTCCGGCATGGAGGACAGGTTTCGGGACCTCTTCAGCGCGTGCTTTATGGCTGGGAGGTTCCCGAAACTGTGGAAGGAGGGGCAGTTATGCCTCCTCCGAAAGGAGGGCCGCCCGCTGGACTCCCCCTCGGCATACCGGCCCGTCGTCCTGCTCGATGAGGTCGGTAAACTGTTCGAGGGGATTGTCGCCTCCCGGCTTGATAGCCATTTGCGGGGGGTGGGGCCGGATCTGTCGGACGCCCAATTCGGCTTCCGTCGAGGGCGTTCGACGATCGACGCACTGGCCCTACTCAAGGGCCAGGTGAAGGAGGCGGTGGAGGCGGGGGACGGAGTGCTGGCGGTGTCGTTCGACATTGCCAACGCCTTCAACTCCGTCCCCCACTCGACGATATTGGAGGCGCTCCGATATCACGGAGTGCCCCAATACCTGCGGGACCTCCTGGCCAGCTACCTGGAGGACCGAGAAGTCCTCCTCGTGGACAAAACGGCCACCGTGAGGCGGTACGGCGCAGAGTCCGGTGTTCCGCAGGGGTCGGTGCTTGGCCCCCCCTTGTGGAACATCGGGTTCAACTGGCTCCTGCGCGGAGCCCTCCTCCCGGGCACGAGTGTCATCTGCTACGCGGATGACACTCTCCTCACTGCCCGGGGGAGGAACTTTGCCGACGCGGCATGTCTGGCCTCGGCTGGCGGATCCTTGGTTGCAGAGAGGATCCGCCGCCTGGGATTGAAGGTGGCGCTGCACAAGACCGAGGCCGTGTTCTTTCGCGGGCCTCGGCAGCGCTGCCCTCCCGACGCCCACATAATTGTGGAGGGCGTCAGGATAGGGGTCAAGCCCCAGATGAAGTATCTGGGGCTGGTGCTGGACGACAGGTGGCGCTTCGGCCCGCACTTCAGCGGGCTGTCGACGCGCCTGTTGAAGGCCGCGGACGCGCTCTCGTGGCTCCTCCCGAACCTGGGGGGGCCCAAGGCGAAATGCCGGCGCCTGTACGCAGGCATACTGAGGAGCATGGCCCTTTACGGGGCCCCCATCTGGGCGGACTCCCTCCACAGGAGGGAGAATGCAACAGCCATCCGCAGGCCCCAAAGGGCCATTGCACAGCGGGTGGCGAGGGCCTACCGCTCGGTAGGCTTCTCGGCGGCATGCGCTCTGGCTGGCACCCCTCCTTGGGAGTTGGAGGCTTGGGTGCTCGCCAGAGTTTACGAGTGGACGGCGCGCCGAAAGGCTCTCGGGGAGCGCCCCGTCGCCGAAGAACGGGAGGCCGTGCGGCGGGAGGCGAGGGACGCTATCGTCCTCCATTGGACGGAGGACCTCGCCGCCGCCACCTTTGGCCGCCGGACGTTGGACGCGCTCGGTCCGGTTCTACGGAGCTGGCTCGAGCGGTCCCACGGTTTTCTCTCGTTCCGTCTGGTGCAGGTGTTATCCGGGCATGGCTGTTTCGGATCGCACCTGCACCGGATTGGGAGGGAGGAAACCCCGGCGTGCCAAGACTGCGGCGCGCCGGAGGACACGGCGCAGCACACCCTGGAGGTGTGCCCAGCTTGGTCCGAGTTGCGCCGCGGTCTGACCGCGGTAATCGGACCGGACCTCTCGCTTCCCGGCGTCGTCAACGCCATGCTGGGGAGCGAGGAGGCCTGGGCAGCGGTCGCCTCCTTTTGCGAGGACGTAATCTCGCAAAAGGAGGAGGCGGAGCGCGCGCGGGAGGACGACCCTCTGGCTGCGCCGCTCCGCAGACGAAGAAGGGGTCGGAGAGGGCGCCGTCCTCTCCCTCCTCCTGGTGGCGACGGGCGGGCGACAGGCACGGGGGTGCCTTCGCCCGCATTGCACCCGTCACCACCTTCGTCGAACATTCCCGGGCCCCTGTGAGGGGCCCGCCATGAAGGGCAATCGTCGGCGGAGGACTGGACGTAAAGGCTACGCCGGTTTCCCAGTCCCCCGCCACTCGGACGAAGCGGGAATGTCGCTGGGTCGTTTTAGTGGGTATACCGGGTCTTATTAGACCCGGGGAGTCCCACATACCCCTCTCATCCCCCGATGGGAGGGTATGCGTAATGCATTTTTTCCCAGCGATAAAAAAAAAAAAAAAAAAAAAAAAAAAAAAGGTTAGGTTAGGTTAGGTTAGGTTTTTTTTTTTTTTTTTTTTTTTTTTTTTTGTTTTGGCAGGAGTGGGAAATCCCCGCGGACACCTCGACTATCTCATAGGTTGTGAGACAGTCGAGGTAGTGCCGGACTCGAACCGGCTAAAACCACACTCCTGCCCCACCAGTGTCCCTCTGACATGGGAATCAGAGCCCTTGTGTACTTATTTCAAACTTAATTGGCGACTGATTTTAAAAAGGTCGAAGAGACCACGCTTTGTGCGTAAAATTTTGACTATTTGTTTTAATACTATTCAGAACATAATTTATTTGTATTTACGTTTTCTGTCTTTATTTACTTTTAACACTACTATCTTCTATAATGTTATACTACAGTTTAACTAAATTTTTAAATTATTTATTGTTTCAATATACTATTCTACTATTGATATAATAACTTATGCATTTAAATTAGTTTTCTCAAATTTTAATATGACTATCTCCTTTGTTTCTGCCCTCATGGTACTACTCTTGTTTCGTTCTATTTTTGCATAATTACGTTTTTTGGGTTTAAGTACTTCTTATTATCATACTATATATTTACTATATAATAAAATATAATATGCAGTTTTTAACACCAGTGATATGCGTTGAAACAGATTTCCAGCCAATCTGACACAACTTGTCGATTCCACTAAGGTTGACTTACAGACTAGCCTAATTTCAGCCACTTTCTCACGAAAGTGACTACAGTTATCCCCATCCATTAAGCCAACCATAGTGGTTCGCTCAATGCGTCTGCAATCTGGTTGTGTCAGACTGGTCATCCCTGTGAACGCAGAAGTGGGCGCATCGACAACTTTAGCAATAAGCTATGGTTGCTCTAGCGAATGCGTCCCACTTCTTGCGTATCGGGCATTCTATGCTGAACGCATTGTGCGAGTGTTCCCCGAGCTTGGCTCTGGTGCAGTTCACGCACGACGCTGGTTCGCCAAGGTGTTTGACTGGGCAGTCCACCCTAAGGTGTGGACCGCCGCAGTGGCTGCATAGGTCAGCCGGCTCTACGCAAAGACGCTTGCCGTGACCGTATGCTAAGCAGCGCGTGCACTGCACCAGAGGCGTCTGGTCTTCGACGCGCACTCTCTGGAGGTCAATACGCAGTTTGCCTCCTTCGAGTGCCCGCCTCCAGATAGCAGGGGAAACACTCAGCACAATGCTGTTCACATGAGGGTTACGGGATTTTTTCCTGAACTTTATGGACACCTTTTGTTCCTCGTCGCCGAGGCCGTCAAATAACTCCCGGTTCTGATTCTTAAGGGCTCGCAACACGTCCTCGTCAGTGTGGAGTAGCAGCACGTCCCTAAGAATCAGAAGCGGGTCCCTGTTTTTCACCTCCTCGACGACGAGGTTCTCTCCGGCCGCTTCTAATCGCGCTTTGAGTTTGCGCCTCTCCTCCTTCGTTTCGCACCCCATAATAACCTTCTGGTCCTTGGCTTTTCGGACCCTCTCTACTCGCACCCAGCCCTCCTTCGCGTCCACCGCTTTCCGCACTCTTTCGAGAACTTCGGCCCCCGTATCCATCTCATGGTGTGGAAGAGACCACCACGGAGTGCAGCGTCGTCCGCTCCGGGGCCTGTGCACCGGTGTGGGGTTTGCTGACTGCCGCTACACCCGCGTAGGTGGTCTCCCCCACACTTTCCCTGCTTGCCAGACTGTCTCGGAGCTTTTCCACCTTCTCGGTGTTCTCTTTGACAATGGAGATGTGCTCCTTGAGGGTGGTAATGAGCTCAGTCTGGCTCGCGAGACTCTCGGAAATTGACGGGGGGCAGAAGTCAGCAGTAGGCGCGGGTTCCGGCACAGCTAAAGGTGCGGCAGAGGTCTTGTCGCGCTCGGACTCCTTAACCAGCTCGTAAAGCCTGTTTATGGCTTCGAGCACCGCAGTCTTTATCTCTGCCTTGAGGTTGCGAGAGTTGCCCAAATTAAGCTTTGCCTTATTTAGGCAAGCTCTCGCTTCCTCAATGCGACTGCGGCACTTCGCCTCAGGCTTTTTGAGCGGTCTTGAGGCATCAATAGCGGTTCGGCGCGTCCCCGGAGTGGCAGGGCCCCCCTGTGACGCAGCAGGAATCTCATCTCCGAAGGAGATTCTCCTCCTTGCGTCAGCAGGCGAAGGCATTGCTTTCTCCGCCGATCGCGACGAGCCGCTAGAGCCAGGAGCCCTCACGGTGCTGGATGGGGTGCGGAACATTTTCAAGTACGATCAAGAGCAGGTGTTATCAGAACTGACTCCTGTAAAGAGGGAGTCAGAGCGATATATACTCGGGAGGAGAGACTTATAAGGTCGGACACTGGACAACACTGTGTCCCTGTAAAGGGGGGTACACAGAAAATAATAAAAATATGAAAAATCAGTTAAAAAGTAAATACAATATTAAATAATTATTAATATTTGTCAACAATTGTGTGTTTAGTACGGTAAAAAAGTCAAAAATCCCTAAAAAACAATAAAAAATCCCTTACAAGAGTAAATCCTACAATTTGTCAAAAATAAAATTTTGCCGAAAATTCCCACGTCTACCTTCCTATAGACCAGAGGGCGGGTGGGTGGGCAAAATTTTTTTTTCGCGCTAGGGGCGCGGGCGAGGGGTCCAGAGACGCGTCTCCGCGCGGGCTAGCGATATATGGAATAAAACGTGGTAGGTGCCGAAGAAAAATTTTGACTTTTGGTCAAAAAACCAGTTTTCGAAAGAAAAAATTTTGAATTTCACCCCACAACCTGGAGACCGGGACACGGAACGTGGACCAGAATTCAGGGAAGAAGGGTGAGGACTATTGCAACTATAATCTAATTTAAAATGTAGAAGAAAATTTGGAAAAACAATTAATTTTAAGGGATTTCTCTGAAAATAAGGGATGAAGTCCAGACGCGGGTGTAAAGTGCGCGCGTTATGGTCAGAACACAGGCGGACGCCTATTTTTGTCTAAAAAAGCCGAAAACAGCTTCAAAATCGCACGTCTAGAATAGAAGATATCAACGTTTTAGTTTTTGACTAGCTCCCCTAGGTAGATTTTGGTACTTACAGAGATGTATGAAAATAACTATTTTTTTAGAAAAATGTATGTTTTATTCGTGCTAGGGGCGCGGGCGAGGGGTCCAGAGACGCGTCTCCGCGCGGGCTAGCGATATATGGAATAAAACGTGGTAGGTGCCGAAGAAAAATTTTGACTTTTGGTCAAAAAACCAGTTTTCGAAAGAAAAAATTTTGAATTTCACCCCACAACCTGGAGACCGGGACACGGAACGTGGACCAGAATTCAGGGAAGAAGGGTGAGGACTATTGCAACTATAATCTAATTTAAAATGTAGAAGAAAATTTGGAAAAACAATTAATTTTAAGGGATTTCTCTGAAAATAAGGGATGAAGTCCAGACGCGGGTGTAAAGTGCGCGCGTTATGGTCAGAACACAGGCGGACGCCTATTTTTGTCTAAAAAAGCCGAAAACAGCTTCAAAATCGCACGTCTAGAATAGAAGATATCAACCGGTTAGGTTAGGTTAGGTTAGGTTAGGTTAGGTTAGGTTAGGTTTTTTTTTTTTTTTTTTTTTTTTTTTTTTTTTTTTTTTTAAACCTCCAACATAATTGGAGCCTATGTTAGGCTTTACGCTCATACCAGTTCTCGCATTTATTCTTCTCGCACTTTCATTCCGCATACTTTATCTTTCTATCATTCTATCGTCTATTGTATCCAAGGGTAGGACGCCCTTCTACTCATTTCCTAATCTGTACTCTACTCTTATTTATTCTTTATTTTGGGTGTAAACACATCAACACAAAATTGTTTTTATTTTCTTTCTACAGTGGTTCTTATATTTATTTTACAATCAACTATCTTAATTCTATTTTTATTTCTATTACACGTTTCTTAGGTCTACTTTTATTACTTTCTATTTCCTATCATTATTCAGTTTTCCATTGCACTTTTACAACTTCTTATATTATATTCTTACTTCTATAACATATTTCTTAGGAATATCAGTATTTTCTTTATCTTAAATACTATACATTTTTGGGTTTGAATCAAGCCTTCTTATTTCTATCGGTTCTTACGACTACTTAAACTAGTTTTTACAGTATGGCAACTTATTCATAATTATACATATTTATCGGTTTCTTGGCGTTTCTGAGCAGATTTTATTACGTCTGTTTTCAATGCTTGACCCTAATATTCTATACGATATTATGCAAGCATTTTTTCTTATATCTTTCTATTCCTTTTTATAACCTTTTCACACACTTTAACGCAAAATTCCAGAAACAGCTCTCTCTTTTTGCTTCTCATTATTGGCCACACATTTTCGGGAACTAGTTTTAAACCAAGTACATGCTCTGCCACAAGCCTTTCCTGGTCGTATACGGGACAATTGAACAATATATGTGGCACCGTCTCAGCAATGTCAGGATCGCAGATGCACGATGGGCTCTCCTTGCACTTGAAGCGATTCAAGTATTCAGAGAACCCACCGTGCCCCGTCATGATCTGCGTAGTTATGTTGCTGATTTTTAACTTCCTGACTATTCCGTACGCCGCCACCGCATCTGGGAAGAACACTTTCGTCCCAGAAGCCGTTTCTCCAGCGCAGTATCTCCGGTTCCACACGTCAAGAGTTGCCGTTCGGATGCATCGCTTGACGTATGAAACCGGGCACAGATCGTAGTCAGGCTTTCGCTTGGAACCTTCAGCGGCTCTCTTGGCAAGTTCATCGGCCCTCTCATTACCTTCCAACCCCGCATGGGCTTTGATCCAAAACAAGGTAACAGCCTTGTTTTGGTTTGCCAGGGACCTAAGGTTGGCCCTTGTCTCTACTGCCAGAATATGGTGGCGGTTGTAATTTTGTACTGTTTGGAGGGCTGCCATAGAGTCACTAAAGATTCCAAACGATTGCGCACTGTGCTTTAAAATCTCCCTGGTTGCGACGCATATCGCGAGAAGCTCAGCCTGGTAAACCGTGGAGTAGTGTGGGAGAGCAAGCTTGAGAGTTTTGGTTTCGGCGTCACCGCTCCATATGGATAGTGCCGCCCCAACCTTGCCCCCAATCTTGCTCCCGTCCGTGAAGATACGAACCTCAAGTTCGTTCTGGGCATTAAATTGCTCTTGGTTTACCAGGCTAATGAGCTCCAGCTCAGCGCGCTCTGCGGGGTGTGGGGCCTCCGTTGCCGAGGCGGTCTGCTCGACGCTCCTGTCGCAAAGTGCTGCCTGAGGCACCCCTCTCCTGGCCTCGTATAACGATGCCGCTTCGCGGACTCGCAGGTCGAGAGGTAGTATCCCAGCCAGCACCAGCGCGGAGTTTAAGGAGACCGTCCGGTATCCCTTGCACAGCTTTTGTGCTATACTACGCTGAACCGCTCCCAACTGCTTCCTGACTCCTAGTTTGTCGACAGCCGGTGCCCATACACTGGCGGCGTACAGGATTACTGGCTCGACGGTGGCCACATATATTATTCTTATAACCTCAGGGTTTAGACCCCAGCTGGTTTTTGCCGCCCTAGTTAATTGCTTATGGATGCCTATCGCCTTTCTGCACACATTTGCGACGTGTGCGTTGAATGTGAGCTGTTTGTCGATGGTGACACCCAGGATTTTGATCTCGTTGGACATGGCAATGTCTATCCCGCCCATGCTCAGGCGCGGGGTGTCGTACTTCAATTTGCGCGTTATAACCATCGCGTTGGTTTTTTGCGGGGCAAATTTAAGCTTATTTTGAACTCCCCACTCCCGAACATGTTCGAGAGCGGCATTGGCACGTCCCTCGATCTCCAACGCTGTGTCACCATCGAAAATCAGCACAACGTCGTCTGCAAATGCCTGGCAATAGTCACCCCTGGCTTCCAAGCTCTTTAGAAGCGGGTCCAGCAGCAAGTTCCAAAATATTGGTCCCGCAATTGAGCCTTGGACACAGCCCTTGCTTGTGGCCTTACAACACTCCTCCCCCGCGTACCTAACCCTGACCGTTCGGTTACTGAGATAGCTGTCGATGACCCTCCTCAAGCCGATAGGACACTGTTCCTCAGCCAGACGGACCCTTATGGCCGGCCACCATGCGCTGTCGAAGGCTCCCTCTATGTCCAATGATACTAGGACTATTATTTTCTTTAGTGCCAATCTACTGCGTATATGTTGCATTAGCGCATAGAGGGAGTCTTCGGTACTCCTCTGGGGCATGAATCCGTACTGGCGAGTACTCATCCTTGGGATTAGATGAAACTTGAGGCGGGCCACCAACATCTTCTCGTATATTTTACCGAGGATGGGTAGTAGGCCGATGGGCCTGTACGCCTTTGGGGAACTGTAGTCGGTTTTTCCAGGCTTCCTCAGGATGATTACAGTAGCTTCTTTCCAAGATTCGGGGAAGAGGTGGGTTCTCAAGCAGCCATTCAGGAGGGCCAAAGCCGCTTCTGGGGCACTTCTAATGGCCTGGCAACAGATGTCGGCGGTTAAACCGTCTGCTCCTGGCGCTTTTTTGGCGTTAAATGAATCGCACGCTGCCATTAGTTCAGCCATCGTGAATGGTGGCTCGCAAGGTTCACTTTGCCCTCCAGCATTTACGATCTCGGCCTTTCCTCTTGTAAGTCTATGGCAGGTGCTATCATTACCTGGATGGTCTTCAGGGTAAAATGTTTTTGCCAGCAGTTCGGCTGAGCCCCTCGCATCCAGGACCTCTCCGTCTCCCACCAATGGCTGATCCTCACCTCTTCCCTTGGTCCTGCCTATCACCCGGTAGATGCCTTCCCAGACCCCTTCCCTGACCTGTCTTGAGCAAAAGCTCTTCCAGCTCTCAATTTCATCCTTGGCTGCTTCCGTCTCATACTCAACTTTCAGTTTCAGGTACTCTTCGACGACCTTCGATCTTCGGACTGGTGCGGCATTCCTGACTCTATTTTTCAGGGTGGCGACCTCTTTTTTCATCTCCTCGAGTTTTTCGGACCACCACGGCAAAGTAAGCACTTCGTTCAGTTTTTTAACAGGCATTGTTAAAGTGCATGCGTCTTTTATTAATTTAGTATATAGATTAGTAATTAAGTTTATTTGCTCGGCAGAATTTAG
Source organism: Xestia ashworthii (assembly GCA_950022955.1). Taxonomy (NCBI): domain Eukaryota; kingdom Metazoa; phylum Arthropoda; class Insecta; order Lepidoptera; family Noctuidae; genus Xestia; species Xestia ashworthii. Next base: position 25,589,814 of record OX465556.1, read on the forward strand.
TTTATCAATTTCTTTTTTGTTGATGAAGTTATCTTGCAGTGATTGGCCGAGTTTCTCACGAAACTCGGGCCAATTCGCTTTTTTTGTGTTGAAAATCCTAGTGGTTCTATTAATTTGGATGCCTTTAGACTTTTTAAGTTTGATGTTAAAAACGATGCCGTTGTGGTCCGAACTCGTGAGACCCTCGTCTACCCTCCAGTCGTCTACTAGGTCCAGGATATCTGTCGAGCACACTGTGATGTCTACGTGGCTGCAGTATCGAATCCCTCCTCTGGTCGTGTCGAAGGTCGGAATTTCCCCTCTGTTGAGTATGTTCAGGTCCAGCTCATCGAGGACTCCGGACACTTCTTCGCCTCTGCGATCAATGGACAGGCTTCCCCACCAGGTACTTTTGGCGTTTGCATCGCCTCCGAGAACCAACCTCCCGGGACCTACCTTTTCCTCAATGTACTTGAGGTGCTCGAGGTATGGTCCAATTGGCTGGTCTGGCTCGAAGTAAAAGGAGACTAGTGTGATCCTCCAGGCACTGGTTCGGATTCCCACCACGGTGATGTTGTTCGTGGTGAGTTTCGGGTACTGCTCAACGATAAGGTCTTGGTCGAAGACCGCTATTGCGGCCTTGACAGTCCCTTCTCCGATGTCAGTGCTCTGAAAGATCCGAACGCCTCTATGACTCCTCATTACTTTAGCCCCGCCTACGTATGGTTCTTGAAGGAGAGCAATGGCTACCCCGCGCTTGTTCGCTTCGATCAGAAGCTCGTTGGTCGCCAGTCTTTTCCGCTGGAGGTTGGCCTGTACCAGCTTGTAGGGGTTTGGGTTGGCTTGGGTGCCCTTAGCAGTACGCTACTGTGGACCTGGCTATCTCGTCCCATTTTACGCGTGTTGGACAATCCAAGCTAAAAGCGTTATGGCCAACGTCCACGAGCTTGGCACCCGTGCAGTTCCGGCATTTGGGTGAGACACCCGTTAGAAAATCGGCACATTCTGCTTTCATGTGCGGGCCGCCACAGTGACTGCACAGGTCCGCCGGTTCTTTGCAATATCGTTTGCCGTGCCCGTAGCCCAGACAGCGCGTGCACTGCACCAATGGGGTCTGGTCTTCGACCCTCACGCGCTGGAGGTCCACGTGCAGGCATCCGAGCTCCGTTGCCCGTCGCCAGATGGTCGGCGAGACGCTGACCACAACGTGGCACGTGTGTGGGTTTCTAGTCCTCCTTCGGAATTTTACTACCACTCTGTCTTCCTCCTTGTCGAGGTTGTAAAATACGTCCCGATTCTGATTCCTCAGAGCCTTCAGAACGTCCTCATCTGAGTTAACAGAGAGGACGCTCTTGAGGATCAACATTGGGTCCTTGTTTTTCACCTCCTCGACATGGAGGTCCTGCCTTTCTCTTGCTAATTTTTCCTTCAGTTTATCCCTTTCGGCGATTGTCTGGAAGCCCATGATAATTTTTCGGTCTTTTGCTTTTCTCACCTTCTCCACCCTAATCCAGCCTTCCTTGGCGTCTGCTGCCTTGCGCACCCTCTCCATAACCTCGTCACCAGACTCCGTCTCGTCAGTCGAGGTAACCACTATAGAGTGGAGCGTACTTCGCACTGGGTTCGCTTTTCCGCTGTGGGTTACGCTCGCGTAGGTGTTGGTGGCGGTGGAAGTCAACAGACTTTCTTTATGTTGCTCGATTGCTGCCTTCAGCTCCTCCATCCCCTTGGAGTGGCTTTCCAGCAGCAATGAGTGACTCCTTATTTGGGCCTCGATTTGGGTGCTGTTCTGGTCTGAGTTTACTAGGCTGGTGAAGGTGAGGTCGGCGGCTAGGCCTTCTGGCTGTGCATTGTCAGGCCCCACTCTTTTTGACTTTGCCAATTTTTCGGCCTCCTTGACCAGCTGAAACAACCGGTCCAGCACGTCGAATACGCCGGCTTTGATCTCGTTTTTGGTGTTCCTTGAGGTGTTAAGCAAGACTTTTGCCTTGGTCAAGCAGGCCTTTGCCTCTGCCGACCGGTCCGCGTATTGAGGTTTCGGCGGGGAGTGAATCTGCACAAGCCGTGGTTGGAGGGGCTTCTGTATAAGTCTCGCAGGGCCAGCCTGCGCCGTCTTGGTGATTTGGGGGGAGGGCGTTTGGTTCGGATTCACGTTAGAAGGCCCTGCGGCCTCCGGTTCTCCAACGCTGCGTCTCATATTTGGTGGCGAAATGGTCGGCTTTGGTGATTTTTCAACATCAGCTGACTTCGCCTTGAGCGGGGTCCTGAATGCGTTCATGTCGGAGGTTTGCGTCAAGTGTGTAAAAGTTAAAAGTAAAAGGTAAAAGTGTATAAAGACAGTAAATAAAGATGTAAACAATGAAAGATTTCAAAAAATCTTTAGCTCGTCGAAAAAAATTTTTTCTCTACATAGAGTTGTCGTGGTCTTTCCTTCGCTCAAAGAACAGGTCAAGCACTGAAAACAATCACAAGAACTCCAGAAGTCAGATTTCTTCAGAAATAGAGTGAATCTGGAAGGACTCTATATAGAGTCGATTTATATCGTCCAGTGGATAGCTCTCACCGAGCCCTCCCAAATGACCCCAAACTCGATGCAGTTACACCCAGGGGTTTCGGAGATATCCTAACTTGAAGATCTTGGTTTTTTGCCAAGACGGCAACCACAAAGTGGTTACAAGAAGATATCTCCGGAACCGCAGGCCCAAAAACCCCGGTGTTTGGGCTTTCCGTACTTGGCTCGATGAGACCAATCCACCGGATCGGTTTTCAGCCTGAAAAATTTTAATTACAGGAAAGCGCCTGAAACACGTCTTAACCTGTAGTCTATGGTATGCTCATACGACCAGCGGAAATCCCGGCCCGCTACGACTCTCCGTTAGGAAGTTATGGTTATTTTAAGTTTTTTCAAAATGGCCGCAGTGCTGTCAAAGACTCACTTTGACAACGGATAACTTCCTTCGAGAGAGTCGCAGACCCCCGGAGTTTGGGCTCTCCCAACTCGGCCTGAGCTCCGCTGTCCGCTGAAATTGCTTTCAGGGTCCTGAATTTTTTCAGCTCCAAACCGCCTGAAATCTTGGGGAATGAAAGATGATGAGCCCCTGACCGTATGTTCAAAAACCGCGATCTCTTACGGCTTACGGTTCAGAAGTTATGACGGTTTGAAGCTAAACAAAATGGCCGCCGAGCTGTCAAACGTCGTTTTAGAAAGCCCGTAACTTTGGAACCCTTCGTCGCAGAGGGACGGGGTTTTGGGTATACAGCTCGGCGTCACTTCAGCTTTTTCCTGAAAGCAATTTCAGCGACAAAAAATTTGAAGGCCTGAAACAGGCTGAAAGCAAGTCACACTTAAAGCTACTTATAAACGACGGGCCTGACTGAAAAAACGGACAAAATCGAGCCAGCGGTTCCCGAGATAGCCTGCTTTAAAAAATAAAACCCAAAAACCAAGATGGCGAGTTTTTGTCGAATCAGCCAATTTAGAAGATAAGGGGCCCGAGTTTGGGCTTAAATAGGTCGTAATATATATTATAGACCCTGTCCTAACGTCAAAAATTAATTTTTTATATTTATTTTGGATTTATAGCCGAAAAACAGTTAAAATTCAATAACTCTGTAATTACAAGTTGGAAAATTCTGAAAAATTCACACAAAATACATATAATAAGGACCAACAGGTAATTATAATAAAAAATTTGAAAATCCAAAAAACCGGTTAAAAATTTTTGAAAATATGGTTTTCTTAAAAAATATCTTATAATTTTAAAACTACTTAAAGTAAAAATCTAAAACTTAGTATCTCTAATCCGATGATGAGCGCGCACCAGGCTGCAGTTGAAAAAATTTGAAAAACTTCTTCAGTCCAGAGTTATGATAGCCTAATTTTGACGATTTGTAACTGTCATATATAGATATGTATATGACTTAAAATTCTAGTTTAAGTTGCACTCGCCTTTACTGATGGGGGTCCAAGTTGTCACCAAATTTCACGCCGCTATCTCCACGGGTTCAATATTTTCAGGCCACGTGGAATTTTGAAAAAACTGAATAACTCCCGTAAGCACGATGGCAGGTCGACGTCGGGTGTCCCAGGTGGTAGGGGACTACGATGCCCACAGGATTCCAGAAAAAAAGTTGGGGGTCACCGATCCCGTTTTCGCAGCGTATGCGATCCAAGTTTTTCACACTTTCAAATAACCTCCAAAATTGAGGTTTTTAACTTATACGTGTTCAGGCACTGGTGGTCGGCACAATTTGGTTACGGCACTTTATGTGGCTTTGGTTTCCGCGTCGAATGACACTTCACTTGTTAAAATGCGTTGAGAAAAACCAATTAAATTGATTTTTTTAGTGCGGAGCGCATGGAGTTTCGCTGCTTACTGCTCGGCAGACCGAGTGCAACTGGTTAGGTTAGGTTAGGTTAGGTTTTTTTTTTTTTTTTTTTTTTTTTTTTTTTTTTTTTTTTTTTTTTTTTTTTTTTTTTTTTTTGTGCTTTTCCCCGTTCATGGGAACAACGGGATCTTGTTGGTCTAGGTTACTCATTTATTCCAGTTCTCTCATGTATTCCTCTCGCACTTTCATGCTGCATACTGTTTCTTTCTTTCATAATTCTCTTTCATTCTTAGCCGGGTGGGACTCCCGCTATTCTAAATAATTTTATTTTTACTTTTCTTTATTATAGGGTATTAATGGTCACAACTCAGTTTTATTTACATTGTTTGCTTAACTGATAACAGGTTTGTTTACTTAAATCTATTTCTTACTTACTATATTTTTACTTGCTAGGTTTTGTATAATCTACATTTACATTTTTTTTTAACTTAAATTTCTAATTTACATATCTACTTTATTTTAACACAATTAGTTTTACATTTCTATTTCCTTATTCTATGTTATTTTACAATACAATGTTTGTCCTCATACTTTACTAGTATTTTATTTTCTAATACAGTTTGGGTCAATCACCTTGCAAGCCAAAAACAAACATTTCAAATATGGTTCAGGGCGATTTTTATACTTTTATCCAATAACATAGAGTTGGGTTGGGACTGCTTAATTTATTACAATCTATTCGCCTTATATTCGGTTCTGCACTATTATAGGGGCTTATGTTGAATTTTTGCATTATACAGTTCTTTACTTCCTTTAGGGTTGCGGCAATAATATACATATATACTTATAATATACATAATTATTGTCTATTCTTGTGCTGGTTTTTTATTTGTCTTGTCACTGTTGCGTGTTGTTTGTGGTGTGTGTTTAGTGTTGTGTGTGTGTTTTTGATATACTCGTATATATTACTATATATTACATATATCTGTGTGTGTTTGTGCGTGTTGGTTTCCATATATATGTACTCCCAGTTTGTATTACTGTATCGGTGTGTTCGTGTGTGTGTTGTGTGTGTTATGTAAGCCCTAAGTAGCAGTTTAGACATACGCCGTTGTCGTCCGAGCCAGATAGTCCCACTTTTTACGGACCGGGCAATCCACGCTGAAAGCGTTGTGGTCGGTCCTTTGAAACTTCGAGTGCGAGCAGTTGCAGCACTGCGGTTCATTACCCGCGACAAACTCCACGCACTTCTCGCGTAAGTGCGGTCCTCCGCAGTGACTGCACCTGTCCGCACTCTCTGTACAAAATTTCCGGCCGTGCCCAAAACCTAAACATTTTGTACATTGGATGAGCGGCGACTGATCCTCCACCCTGACCCTTTGCAGGTCAAGGTAAAGGGCTCCAGCCTCCGTCATCCTCTGCCATACTATTGGTCTGACTTGGACGACAACGTGCGCCGTCTTGGGGTTCCTTGTCCTCTTCTTGTACTTTACAGCTATTTCCATCTCCTCTTGGCCCAAGTCCCTAAAGATATTTTGGTTTTGGGAATAGAGCGCCTTCACCATCTCGTCGTCGTCACTGTCTAAGTAGACGTCTTTTAGAACGACGAGTGGGTTTTTGTTCTTCATGGGCGCTACTATTAGCCCTCCACCTCGGCTCTCAATCCTTTCTTTCACTTTTTTCAGCTCCGCCTCTGTGTCACACCCCAGTATGACCGTCTGGTTCTTTGCCTTTCGGACTTTGTTTATTTTAAGGCCAGTACCCCTGGCATCGACCGCCACCTTCACCCTAGCGAGCACCTCGTCAGCAGTCTCCTGACTGCCTTCGAGGGTGACCGCCACCGAGTGAAGAGCCGGTCGACGCCCGGGTTTGGCTGCAGTCACGTTGGCGTAGGACTGCGAGTCAAGTTTTGGCTCGCATGCTACTTCCCTTATGGCCTCCTTTAGTAAGTCGGTTCTGGTGGCGATCTCACCGGCAACGCCATCGATTTTCTCCTCGAGGACAGCCGCGGCCCGACCAGTGACCTTGACCCATTCTAACGTATGGTCCAAGGTCGCCTTGACTGCGTCGACCTTCTCGCCGACCTCGAAAACCTTATCGACGACCTTGTCGATGAGGTCGGCACCGCACTCGTCGTAGCGTTCGGTCATGTCCTGGAACTCGTTTTTAACTTTATTTTCGAGTTCGTTTAGGCGCGTGTTTATATTAGTCTCCACCTTTTCAAGTCTTCCCAAAATGTTCTCCGATAATTCGGGTGAAATAGGCGTGGTGTTGATCTTGGCGGGTGGGACTGTTCTGGGCGCAGTTTCCAGGCCCTTTACCCGCCTACTTAGCTCAAACAAGATCCGCAGACTTTTGTCAGACTGAGTCTCCAGGAAGTTCTTTATGTCCTTCCTCATCTGAGGATAGTCCTTCACCCTGGCTGGGATGTCCTCAAAGGTTTTCATAACTTCCTGGAGAAGTTGGTCGTTCGATTGAGCAGCTTTCTTCTTTCTTTTCTTTCTTTCTTTCTTTCTTCTTTCTTGTCTACGGATCTTCGCTTTCGCTCCGGTCTGCGGATAAAGGTCCTGGCGGCGTCCAGCGCCTGTCCCGACGGGCCCACGGGGCTGGGAGTGATTGTGCGAGCAACAGCGCCAGAGGTCCCTGCCGACGTCGACAGAGGCGTTTCAGCTGTTTCCGCTTGGGTTGCTCTGACAGCGTCCTTTCTGCCGAACGTCAGGGATATCCCCTTTGGTGCTTCGCGTGCCCCAGAGGGTCCCTCATTTACCGGGTTGGTCGGCGACGTAGAGCCCTGTGGCTGGCTGGCGCTGGCTCCTGGCCCCTTCCCTTTTACTGGGGTGCGAATCCCTAAAACCATGTTGTATGTGTGTTGTGTTGTGAGTTGTGGTGTGTGGCTTGTGTGTAAAGGGCACAGCGAAGCGAACGGGGAAAGTTGTCAATTTAAAATAAATAAATAAAATAATAAAAATAAAGTTATAGACTATAACCACGATTGTGATCCGACCCTGTATAGGGGGGTGGGTGATGTGTGAGTCAAGTCTTTCCTGCGCTCAAACGAGCGGGTCTCACCAGAAATCGCAAAAAGAATCAAAATTTAGTGAAAAACTACGAAGTAGTGACCCTTTCTTGAGGAGACTCTATGTAGAGTCAATCTACTAGGTTCAATGGATAGCTCTCGCCGAGCCCTCCCAGATGAACCCAAACTCGGTGCAGTTAGACCAAGGGGTTCCGGAGATATCCCAACCTAAATGTATCGGTTTTTTGTCAAAATAAAAAACCCAAAAAGGTTATAGAGAATTTCTCCGGCACCCCCGGTCCAAAAACCCCGATGTTTGGGCTCTCCGAAGTTGGCTCGGCAAGACCAATCCACCGGAACAATTTTCAGGCTGAAAAATGCTTGCGTCCTGAAAACGCCTGAAAAGCGTTTCGACCTATAGCCTAAGTCTTGCTGGTACGCCCAGCGAAAGTCCCAGCCTTCTACGACTCTCCGTTAGGAAGTTATGGTCAATTAAAGACGGTCCAAGATGGCCGCGGTCCTGTCAAAGCCAATGTTCGACGGCAGATAACTTCCCTCGGGAAAGTCGCAGACCCCTCGAGTTTGGGCTCAAATGACTTGGCCCAGTCTCCGCTGCCCGCTGAAACCCTTTTCAGGAACCCGAAAATTTGTTGCTTCAAACCGCCTGAAAACGTGGGGTAGGTGAGATAATAGCTCCCTGAGCTTTAAACAAAAAACCGCGATCTCCCACGACCTCTGGTTCAGGAGTTCTGGCGGTTTGAAGCTAAACAAAATGGCCGCCGAACTGTCAAACGTCTTATTAAATCGCCTGTAACTTCAGAACCCTTCGTCACAGAAGGACGGGGTTTTGGACAGACAGCTCGGCGTCACTTCAGGTTTGTCCTGAAAGTGGTTTCAGCGACAAAAAGTTTTTTGGCCTGAAATGGCCTGAAAACAGACCACACCTAAAGTTTACAGTATAACGTCAACTCTAAAGAAAATCCGAGAGTAATCGGACCAGCGGTTCCTGAGATATTGCAATATTAAATTTAAAACCTAAAAACCCAAATTTGCCAATTTTGCGAAAACAGCCAAATTCAGAGATTAGTGGCCCGTGTTTGGGCTTAAATGGGTCGCAATAGGTGTACTAGACCCTGTCCCGGTGTCAAAAATAACAATTTACTATTTAATTTCGAATTAAGACCAAAAAACACTAAAAAATCGATATCTCAGGTACCACTGGTTAGAAAATTCTGGAAAAAATGTCTAAAATAAGATAAAATAAGCCCCTATAATGTGCAGAAATAAAAATACAAAAAACCAAAAACCAAGCGAAAATTTTTCGAAAAACTGAAAAACTTATAAAATATGTTATAACTAAAAAACTACTGTAACTAAAAATCTAAAACTTAAAATCTCTATAGGGCCAATAAGCGCGCCACGGTTTCCGGCAGAAAAACTTCGATGTGGTGATGGGGACCGGTGATATTTAGGTCCAAAGTTTGCACTTTGTAACTGTTATATTATGTCTCCCAGGGGTCTTAAAATTCTAAACAAAGATGAACTCGCCTTTTCTTGCCAAGATCCTGGTTGACGCCAAATTTCGAACCGCTACCTCCACTCCTTCCGCCTTTTCAGGACACGTGGTTTTTTGAAAATCCTGAATAACTCGCCAGGGCGCGATGACAGGAAGATGATGATTGGTCCTGATGGTCCGGAGCCACGATGTCCACTGGATTCCAGCAAAAAAGGAGGGGGTCACCGATCTTGTTCTCGCAGCGTATGCGATTTTGTTGATTTCGAATTTCATGTAACCTCAAAAAACGAGGTTTTTCACTTTTAACTTTTCAGGCACTGTTGATCGGCACAATTTAGTGACGGCACTTTATGCGGCTTTGGTTTCCGCGTCGAATGACACTTCTCTCGTTTAAATACGGTGAGAAAAACCAATTTAATTGAATTTTTAAGCGCGGAGCGACTTCAAAAATGATCCGGCCACCACGGAGGCTGGGGGGGTACTGGGTTAGGTTAGGTTAGGTTAGGTTAGGTTAGGTTACTCCCGACGCCCACATAATTGTGGAGGGCGTCAGGATAGGGGTCCAGCCCCAGATGAAGTATCTGGGGTTGGTGCTGGACGACAGGTGGCGCTTCGGCCCGCACTTCAGCGGGCTGTCGACGCGCCTATTGAAGGCCGCGGACGCCCTCTCGTGGCTCCTCCCGAACCTGGGGGGGCCCAAGGCGAAATGCCGGCGCCTGTATGCCGGCATCTTGCGGAGTATGGCCCTATACGGGGCCCCCATCTGGGCGGACTCCCTCCACAGGAGGGAGAATGCGACCGCCATCCGCAGGCCCCAAAGGGCCATTGCACAGCGGGTGGCGAGGGCCTACCGCTCGGTGGGCTTTTCCGCGGCATGCGCTCTGGCCGGCACCCCTCCTTGGGAGTTGGAGGCATGGGTGCTCGCCAGAGTGTACGAGTGGACGGCGCGCCGGAAGGCGCTCGGGGAGCGCCCCGTCGCCGAAGAGCGGGAGGCCGTGCGGCGGGAGGCAAAGGATGCCATCGTCCTCCACTGGACGGAGGACCTCGCCGCCGCCGCCTTTGGCCGCCGGACGTTGGACGCGCTCGGTCCGGTTCTACGGAGCTGGCTCGAGCGGTCCCACGGTTTCCTCTCGTTCCGTCTGGTGCAGGTGTTGTCCGGCCATGGCTGTTTCGGAACGCACCTTCACCGGATCGGGAGGGAGGAAACCCCGGCGTGCCACGACTGCGGCGCGCCGGAGGACACGGCGCAGCACACCCTCGAGGTGTGCCCGGCTTGGTCCGAGCCGCGCCGCAGCCTGACCGCGGTAATTGGACCAGACCTCTCGCTTCCCGGCGTCGTCAACGCCATGCTGGGGAGCGAGGAGGCCTGGGCAGCGGTCGCCTCCTTTTGCGAGGACGTAATCTCGCAAAAGGAGGAGGCGGAGCGCGCGCGGGAGGACGACCCTCTCGCTGCGCCGCTCCGCAGACGAAGAAGGGGTCGGAGAAGGCACCGTCCTCTCCCTCCTCTTGGTGGCGACGGGCGGGCGACAGGCACGGGGGTGCCTTCGCCCGCATTGCACCCGTCACCACCTTCGTCGAACATTCCCGGGCCCCTGTGAGGGGCCCGCCATGAAGGGCAATCGTCGGCGGAGGACTGGACGTAAAGGCTATGCCGGTTTCCCAGTCCCCCGCCACTCGGACGAAGCGGGAATGTCGCTGGGTCGTTTTAGTGGGTATACCGGGTCAGACCCGGGGAGTCCCACATACCCCTCTCATCCCCCGATGGGAGGGTATGCGTAATGCATTTTTTCCCAGCGTCAAAAAAAAAAAAAAAAAAAAAAAAAAAAAAAAAAAAAAAAAAAAAAAAAAGGTTAGGTTAGGTTAGGTTGGGGGACCACCCCACAGTGCTTGCGTCCACGTCGCGTCCCCTGGAAACGACCCAGTTCTGACCACCGTAACGGAGTGGCAGACTGGGTTGGCCAAAGTGCACTGTGATCTCGTTGCGATTTTATCTTGCCTTGTGTAAACGAACTGTCGGAGACTATGTCTAAACTAACGCGTAGCGCCTCCGGGCGATTTTTAAAGACCAAAGGCCCTTCTCAGGGCCAGCCTAAAGGCCCTTCTCAGGGCCAACCTCAGGGCCCTTCTCAGGGCCAACCAAAAGGCCCTTCTCAGGGCCAACTCCAAGGCCCTTCTCAGGGCCAACCTAAAGGCCCTTCTCAGGGCCAACCCAAAGGCCCTTCTCAGGGCCAACCCAAAGGCCCTTCTCAGGGCCAACCAAAAGGCCCTTCTCAGGGCCAACTTGACGCTCCGGCGTCAGAGGCTAGCCGCGCGCCGTCTGCGGCTGGCTTCTTTGCGGACGAGTCCGACAACGACTCACTGTGTAGTGTGTCGGACACGAACGATTCTCGGTCGCGAAAGCGGGTCCACCTGAGCGGTGGGTCCGAAGGTTCCCAGGCCTCGGGGTCGAAGGCCAAAAAGCCGACGACCAAGGCCGCCGATACCCATAACGTTGGGCTTGCGGACGCCCAACGCCAGTTGGACCTGGCCCGGCGAGCGCAGCTCCAGCAGGACCTGGAGGAGAGGGTGGCCGCAAAGGAGAAGCGGGCGCACGTTGCCCGGGCCAAGTCCGGGTACGGTGCGTCTCGCGTCCTGTACGCGGACCACTCTCTTGAGGAGCTGGAGAAAATGGCGGAGGAGGACGAGGAGGAGATCGTAGAGGTCGCCTCTAAGTCCTCCAACCTAAAGGGGACCTTCCAGAAGGCCCTCAAGAGCCGGGCCGCGAGCATGCGCGGTGTCGTCGCGGAGCTGGTGCGTCGCAAGGCCACCGACGAGACGCGGCAACTGCAGGCGAAGGTCGATCGGCTACAGTTGGAGGTCAGCCAGCTTCATCAGAAGCTGGCTGAAGCCACGGCCCGGCCTCAAGAGGCCCGGACAAGCCCTGCGGCAGAAGGCCCATCCTCCAACCTTGAGGATATCATCCGCAAGGTTGTGATGGAGGAGAGGGCCTTCACAAGGGCCTGCTTAGCGGGCATAGAGGACCGGCTCTTGCCGGAAAAGCGCCTCCGACCGCCGCTTGCGGCGGATAAGAGGCAGCCAAGCGAGCCAGGGCCGTCCTCCTCCCAGGCGGAAGACACTCTTCTCCCTGCCACCACCCCGTCCAACGAGTGGACGGATGTGGTACGTAGGGGGAAGGGCAGGGGGAAGAAGTCGGCGAAGGCCGTACCTGCCGTCCCCGCCACTACCGCTCCCAGTCGGTCGCAGACGACCGGCAAGGGTGCAGGGAAGGGGAAAAGAAAGGGAAAGGGGAAACTAGTCCCCCCAAAAACCGCTGCCGTCGTGGTGACACTCACCGCGGAGGCGGCGGAGCGTGGGGAGACGTACGCGTCCGTCTTGGTGCGGGCGCGTGCCAATGCCGATCCCACCCAACTGGGGATCGGCAGCGTGTCTTGCCGGCGTACACAAGCCGGGGCTCGAATCTTCGAGTTCCCGGGGGCCGAGGGGAGTGCCCGCGCTGACCTATTTGCAGCCAAGCTGCAGGAGGTCATCGCGGACTCGGCGAAGGTGGCCCGACCGGTGAAGTCAGCGGCCATCGAGGTGACGGAGCTCGACGACTCCGTCACCAAGGAGGAGGTGGTTGCGGCGGTCGCAGCGGTAGGGGGCTGTGGCGCCGCGGCGGTCCAAGGCCGGGACATAAGACCCGGACGCGGCGGCATGGGCACCATCCGCCTCGAGTGCCCAATCGCCGCTGCCAAAGCCGTCCTTGCCAAGGGACGGCTCACAGTTGGCTTCAGCTCGGGTGCAGTCCGGGCACTCGAGGACCAGCCTCTGCGGTGTTTCCGGTGCTTCGGCATCGGACACACCCGGCCAATGTGTCCGTCCACGGTGGATAGGACGGACACGTGCTACCGCTGCGGCAAGAACGGCCACAAAGCCGTATCTTGTGAGGCCGCCACGCCACACTGTGCGGTGTGTGCCGCCAGTGGCCGCCTAGCAGGCCACGTAATGAAGGGGAGGAACTGCAATCCTCCCCCTAAGCGTGGCAAAGCGCTGGCGCCGACCAGGCCTGCTGCTGCTGCCGCTAACTCCGTCGTTCCTGCGGCGGCTGCGGAGGGGGGTGCGATGTCCGACTGATGGATAGGGTCGAACATCGCATCCTCCAGGCGAACACCAACCACTGCAGGGCAGCCCAGGATCTGCTGATGCAGACCATGGCTGAGTGGTTGGTGGACTTGGCGGTGGTCGCCGAACCCTACTCGGTCCCTGGCCGTTGGCTGGGCGACCGGGACGGCTTGGTGGCGTTGGTGGCGCGGTCTTCCACGGACTCCCCTCCCCTCTCGCTCTTAGAGAGGGGACCGGGATACGTGGCCGCCGCCTGGGGAGACATGGCCCTGGTGGGGGTCTATTTCTCCCCAAACCGCCCTCTCTCGGACTTTGAGGATTTCCTCGAGATCCTCACCGCAGTCAAAGGGAGGGCGGCGCCACGCCAAGTTCTGGTGTTGGGCGACCTGAACGCCAAGTCGGCGGCCTGGGGCAACCCGGCCACCGGTTGCAACGTCCGGGGACGCGCCGTCGAGTTTTGGGCGGCCTCATGCGGTGTGTCCCTCCTCAACAGGGGGGCGGTCCACACGTGTGTGCGGCAACAGGGTGGGTCGGTGGTGGACGTCTCGTTTGCCACCCCCACGCTGGCCACCCGCGTCGTCAACTGGCGGGTAGAGATGGTGGAGACGTTGTCGGACCACCGATATGTGCGGTTCGACATCTCCACCCAGCAGGGGGGGAGGGGGATGACCCGTGCTGGGCAATCTCCCTTCCCGCGGTGGGCACTCACCCGCCTGGACCGGGAGGCAGCCAAGGAGGCGGCCTTCCTCCAGGACTGGCTGTCGCCCCCTGTCGAGGTCCTGGACGTTGACGCTGCAGCGGTCCAGCTCAGGGGGTCCCTGACCGAGGTGTGCAACTCCAGCATGCCTCGGTCTCGCCGTCCGCCTCCCCGTCGTGCCGTCTATTGGTGGACGGAGGAGCTGGAGGGACTCCGGGCCACCTGCGTGGCGGCCAGAAGGGCCTACACGCGGAGCCGACGGCGCAGCGCCCAAAACCGAGTCCGGGCAGAAGAGGACCGCCTATACGCCTCTTACCGAGAGGCGACGACGGCCCTCAAGTCTGCAATGGGCGCTGCACAAGACTCGGCGAGGGCCGAGATGTTGGAGGGTCTCGACAGGGACCCCTATGGGAGACCATACAAGGCGGCGCGGAACCAGCTACGCCCCTATGGTCCCCCACTGTCGGAGACCCTTGAGCCAGTGTTGCTGGATGGGGTGGTCCGGTCCCTGTTTCCGCGCAGGACCGACTTCACCCCACCAACGATGGATCCCCCGCAAGGGGCGGCTTCGCCGGAGGAGGAGGAGGTCCCCCCGGTGACGGCGGCGGAGTTATACGCGGGGGTGCTCAGCCTCCGCGTGAAGAAGACGGCCCCCGGACCAGACGGTGTCCCCGCTCGGGTGCTGGCGATCGCCGCCTCCGGTATGGAGGACAGGTTTCGGGACCTCTTCAGCGCGTGCTTTACGGCTGGGAGGTTCCCGAAACTGTGGAAGGAGGGGCAGCTATGCCTCCTCCGAAAGGAGGGCCGCCCAGTGGACTCCCCCTCGGCATACCGGCCCGTCGTCCTGCTCGATGAGGTCGGTAAATTGTTCGAGGGGATTGTCGCCTCCCGGCTTGATAGCCATTTGCGGGGGGTAGGGCCGGATCTGTCGGACGCCCAATTCGGCTTCCGTCGAGGGCGTTCGACGATCGACGCGCTGGCCCTACTCAAGGGCCAGGTGAAGGAGGCGGTGGAGGCGGGGGACGGAGTGCTGGCGGTGTCGTTCGACATTGCCAACGCCTTCAACTCCGTCCCCCACTCGACGATATTGGAGGCGCTCCGGTATCACGGAGTGCCCCAATACCTGCGGGACCTCCTGGCCAGCTACTTGGAGGACCGAGAGGTCCTCCTCGTGGACAAGACGGCCACCGTGAGGCGGTACGGCGCAGAGTCCGGTGTTCCACAGGGGTCGGTGCTTGGGCCCCCCTTGTGGAACATCGGGTTCAACTGGCTCTTGCGGGGAGCCCTCCTCCAGGGCACGAGTGTCATCTGCTACGCGGATGACACTCTCCTCACTGCCCGGGGGAGGAACTTTGCCGACGCGGCCTGTCTGGCCTCGGCTGGCGGATCCTTGGTTGCAGAGAGGATCCGCCGCCTGGGATTGAAGGTGGCGCTGCACAAGACCGAGGCCGTGTTCTTTCGCGGGCCTCGGCAGCGCTGCCCTCCCGACGCCCACATAATTGTGGAGGGCGTCAGGATAGGGGTCCAGCCCCAGATGAAGTATCTGGGGCTGGTGCTGGACGACAGGTGGCGCTTCGGCCCGCACTTCAGCGGGCTGTCGACGCGCCTATTGAAGGCCGCTGACGCCCTATCGTGGCTCCTCCCGAACCTGGGGGGGCCCAAGGCGAAATGCCGGCGCCTCTATGCCGGCATCCTGCGGAGTATGGCCCTATATGGGGCCCCAATCTGGGCGGACTCCCTCCACAGGAGGGAGAATGCGACCGCCATCCGCAGGCCCCAAAGGGCCATTGCACAGCGGGTGGCGAGGGCCTACCGCTCGGTGGGCTTCTCGGCGGCATGCGCTCTGGCCGGCACCCCTCCTTGGGAGTTGGAGGCTTGGGTGCTCGCCAGAGTGTACGAGTGGACGGCGCGCCGAAAGGCTCTCGGGGAGCGCCCCGTCACCGAAGAGCGGGAGGCCGTGCGGCGGGAGGCAAAGGACGCCATCGTCCTCCATTGGTCGGAGGACCTCGCCAACGCCGCCTTTGGCCGCCGAACGTTGGACGCGCTCGGTCCGGTTTTGCAAAGCTGGCTCGAGCGGTCCCACGGTTTCCTCTCGTTCCGTCTGGTGCAGGTGTTGTCCGGCCATGGCTGTTTCGGATCGCACCTGCATCGGATCGGGAGGGAGGAGACCCCGGCGTGCCACGACTGCGGCACGGCTGAGGACACGGCGCAGCACACCCTTGAGGTGTGCCCGGCTTGGTCTGGGCCGCGCCGCAGCCTGACCGCGGTGATTGGACCGGACCTCTCGCTTCCCGGCGTCGTCAACGCCATGCTGGGGAGCGAGGAGGCCTGGGCAGCGGTCGCCTCCTTTTGCGAGGACGTCATCTCGCAAAAGGAGGAGGCGGAGCGCGAGCGGGAGGACGACCCTCTCGCTGCGCCGCTCCGCAGACGAAGAAGGGGTCGGAGAAGGCACCGTCCTCTCCCTCCTCTTGGTGGCGACGGGCGGGCGACAGACACGGGGGTGCCTTCGCCCGCATTGCACCCGTCACCACCTTCGTCGAACATTCCCGGGCCCCTGTGAGGGGCCCGCCATGAATGGCAATCGTCGGCGGAGGACTGGACGTAAAGGCTATGCCGGTTTCCCAGTCCCCCGCCACTCGGACGAAGCGGGAATGTCGCTGGGTCGTTTTAGTGGGTATACCGGGTCAGACCCGGGGAGTCCCACATACCCCTCTCATCCCCCGATGGGAGGGTATGCGTAATGCATTTTTTCCCAGCGTCAAAAAAAAAAAAAAAAAAAAGGTTAGGTTAGGTTAGGTTAGGTTAGGTTAGGTTAGGTTAGGTTAGGTTAGGTTTTTTTTTTTTTTTTTTTTTTTTTTTTTTTTTTTTTTTTTTTGTTTGGGCAGGAGTGGGAAATCCCCGCGGACACCTCGACTATCTCACAGGAATTTCTCTTGTGAGACAGTCGAGGTAGTGCCGGACTCGAACCGGCTAAAAACCACTCCTGCCAAGCCAGTGTCCCTCTAACATGGTGATCAGAGCCCTTTACACCTTGCGTTTTGGCTTGTCTACGTTTCTAGGTGGCCGGAGAGACCACATGAATGCGTTTTGGTTTTGCATGATATTTAGTACCAATTTCTGTAACTCGTTCAAAAAATTCTTTTATTTTTATTTTACTTTACGTTCTACTATCTTGTTAAAGTGATAATTACTATTTTAAAACAATTACTAGTATAACACAATTTATTTTACTGTCCTTAAATTTATTGCTATAATCATATTTACATCTAATAATAACCCTTATATTTATGCCCATGCCTATTAAGATTTCTTGGTATGCTTTCTTTTGTTTCACTTTGACTTTTTGTTCTAATATCTATTTAATTTTTACTCGTATGATATCTCCAGTATATATTCAATATATAAATAAATATCATTATTATTTTTATATCTATGGTTTTTAATTTTTAAACATACTTCATAGAATGGGCTTATGTCTATCAAAGTATTGCCAATTTCGACACAGCTGGACATATTCACCAGGGCTGGCACCCGCTCCAGCATAATTTGAGCCAGTTTCTCATGAAACGGACTCAATTTAAATTTCCGCGTATTGCCAACGCTGGTGGTTGTCTCTATGCATCTGGTTTTCGGTTGGGCCGAATTGGTTTTACTTGTGTGCCTGGAAGTGGACGCATCGCCAACTTTAGCAGTAAGCTATCGAAGCTCTTGCGAATGCGTCCCACTTCTTTCGCACTGGGCATTCGTTGCTGAATGCGTTGTGCTCGGTGGCCCCTAGTTTTTCTCTGGTGCAGTTCACGCAAACCGCTGCTTTACCGATCTGTCTATCCGGGCAGTCTGCCCTGATGTGTGGCCCACCACAGTGGCTACACAGATCGGCTGGCTCCGTGCACAGGCGTTTCCCGTGCCCGTATGCCAAGCAGCGGGTGCACTGCACCAGAGGCGTCTGGTCCTCTACGCGAACTCGCTGGAGGTCGATGCGGAGTTTTCCCCCCTCAATCGCCCTCCTCCAGATCATAGGGGACACACCAAGCACAACGTGATTCGCATGCGGGTTTCGAGTTTTACGTCGGTACTTGATAACCATCCTCTGTTCCTTGTCGTCGAGCCCGTGAAATATTTCCCGGTTCTGATTCCTAAGGGCTCTCAGCACCTCCTCGTCACTGTGCATGAGTAGCACGTCCCTAAGAATCAGAAGCGGGTCCCGATTTTTCACGTCCTCGACGACGAGGTTCTCTCCGGCCTTCTCTAAACGCTTTTTTAATTTCCTCCTCTCCTCCGTCGTTGCGCACCCCATAATTACCTTTTGGTCCTTGGCCTTGCGGACCCTCTCGACGCGCACCCAACCCTCCTTCGCGTCCACTGCTTTCCTCACTCTCTCGAGTATTTCGTCTCCCGTATCCATCTCCTGGGTTGAGGAGACAACCACCGAGTGCAGCGTCGTTCGCTCCAGGGCCTGAACCCCGGTGTGACTCTTACTGACGCCCGCTACACTCGCGTAGGTTGTCTCCTCCACCCTTTCCCTGCTGGCCAGACTGTCTCGGAGTGCGTCGAGTTTCTCGGAGTTGTCTCTTAACTCCGAGATGTGCTCCTTTAAGCTGTTTAAGAGCTCAGTCTGGCCAGCAAGAACCTCGGTGGAAATAGGATGGGGACTACGATCCACAGTGGGCGCGGGTTCCGGTATGGCGACGGCTACGGAAGGGTCCTTATCTCGTTCGGACTACTTGACCAGCTCATAGAGTCTGTTTATGGCTTCAAGCACCGCAGTCTTTATTTCGGCCTTGAGGTTGCGAGAGTTGCCTAGATTAAGCTTGGCCTTATTTAGGCAAGCTCTCGCCTCCTCGGTGCGACTGCGGCACTTAGCCTCAGGCTTTTTGAGCGGTCTCGAGGCATCGATAGCAGCTCGGCGCGTCGCCGGAGTGGCAGGGCCTCCCTGCGGCGCAGAAGGAGTCTCATCTCCGAAGGAGATTCTCCTCCTCGCGGCCACAGACGAAGGCGCCGCTTTCTCCGCCGTTCGCGGCGAGCCACTAGAGCCTGGAGCCCTCACGGTGCTGGACGGGGTGCGAAACATCGTAAAGTTTTGGGAGCAGGTATTGTCAGAAAAGAACCCTGTAAAGAGGGGGACGGATCAACAATATCTGCTCGAGAGGAGAGGGTAAGAGCGGACACTGGGACTTATGTGACCCTGTAAAGGGGGGAACACAGTAAGTAATTAGTTACAAAATCAAATATATAGATACAAGAAAGTCATATAATTATAGTCGCCCTCTTAGGTACGACTGTCGCAACAAATAACTTAACGATAAATCTAAGACAATAAAATTTAAAAATCTAAAATAAATTATTTACACAGTCAAAATGGTTAAAAACGAGCTTTTCCCTTGTGAAATCCCTATCAATAGGCCTAAAATAACTTACAAGAATAAATTTAAAAAGAAAAAATTTTGCCGAAAATCCCACGTCTACCTTCCTATAACCCAGAGGGCGGGTGGGTGGGCAAAAATTTTTTCGTGCTAGGGGCGCGTGCGAGGTGTCCAGAGACGCGTCTCCGCGCGGGCTAGCGAATTATGGAATAAAACTTGGTAGGTGCCGAACAAAAATTTTGAGTTTTGGTCAAAAAACCAGTTTTCGAAAGAAAAAATTTGGAATTTCACCCCACAACCTGGAGACCGGGACACGGAACGTGGACCAGAATTCAGGGAAGAAGGGTGAGGACTATTGCAACTATAATCTAATTTAAAATGTAGAAGAAAATTTGGAAAAACAATTAATTTTAAGGGATTTCTCTGAAAATAAGGGATGAAGTCCAGACGCGGGTGTAAAGTGCGCGCGTTATGGTCAGAACACAGGCGGACGCCTATTTTTGTCTAAAAAAGCCGAAAACAGCTTCAAAATCGCACACGGTTAGGTTAGGTTAGGTTAGGTTAGGTTAGGTTAGGTTAGGTTAGGTTAGGTTAGGTTAGGTTAGGTTAGGTTAGGTTAGGTTAGGTTAGGTTAGGTTAGGTTAGGTTAGGTTAGGTTAGGTTAGGTTAGGTTAGGTTAGGTTAGGTTAGGTTAGGTTAGGTTAGGTTAGGTTAGGTTAGGTTAGGTTAGGTTAGGTTAGGTTAGGTTAGGTTAGGTTAGGTTAGGTTAGGTTAGGTTAGGTTAGGTTAGGTTAGGTTAGGTTAGGTTAGGTTAGGTTAGGTTAGGTTAGGTTAGGTTAGGTTAGGTTAGGTTAGGTTAGGTTAGGTTAGGTTAGGTTAGGTTAGGTTAGGTTAGGTTAGGTTAGGTTAGGTTAGGTTAGGTTAGGTTAGGTTAGGTTAGGTTAGGTTAGGTTAGGTTAGGTTAGGTTAGGTTAGGTTAGGTTAGGTTAGGTTAGGTTAGGTTAGGTTAG
Source organism: Xestia ashworthii (assembly GCA_950022955.1). NCBI lineage: Eukaryota > Metazoa > Arthropoda > Insecta > Lepidoptera > Noctuidae > Xestia > Xestia ashworthii. Next base: position 25,609,825 of record OX465556.1, read on the forward strand.
GTTAGGTTAGGTTAGGTTAGGTTAGGTTTTTTTTTCTTTTTTATGCTTCTACCTCCAACATGATCGGAGCCTATGTTTGCTAATCTAGATTTTTCACATTCATTCTAGTTCTCGCTTGTATGCCTCTCGTACTTTTATTCTGCATTCTTGTTCTTTCTAACATTCATCATCATTTGTACTTATGGGTGGGATTCCCAACTATCAAACTATTGTAGCATTTCTATTTACTATCTATTTTATCTACTTATATTTCTTCTATTTTGCTATTTTTATCTTTATTTTCGGGTGCATTGGGACAAATCAGGAAGACAGTTATTTATTTTTCAAATTTCTCTACAAACAATTATATCTAGGCTTACATCTATTTTACATTTATACCATACTTATTTTAGCTACTTAGCGCTTAGCCTACATTATATTACCAACAACTTGGGTTTATTATTTCTGTACTTATTCTAGCATTACAGAAGTTGGGGAGTGGGGAACAGTTTTGTGGGTTTACTTATATTAACACTTATATTTACTTATTCTATTTTACAGTAACATTGTAATTATTCTATTTCTTCTTTAACTAATTAACATTTTTTATTTCTATGCTAAACTATAATATACTATACTATATTAAGATAGCATATTTGCTTATGCGGTTTTGTTTCGATCTATAACTTTTTTAACAATATATTTACAATAATCCATGAAAATTTCGGCATTTTTACTTTTTATTACTATTTTTGCGTTCTCCTTTGACATGTTTATGCCCAGTATGTTCTCGGCGCTAAACCGGTGGTTTGCAAATTGCGGGCAGTCAAATAAAATATGTGGGACTGTTTCGCTGACGTCCGGGTCGCAGATGCACGATGGACTCTCCTTGCACTTGAAGCGGTGCAAGTACTCGGAGAATCCACCGTGCCCCGTCATTATCTGCGTTATTATACTATTGGTACCTATCTTGCGAACAACACCGTATGCCGTCCGCACATCCGGTAGGAACAATTTTGTAACGGATGCGGTGCTACCGGCACTGTATCTACGGTCCCACTCATCAAGCGTTGCCATGCGAATAGTTCGCCTGACGAATGAGATCGGGCACAGATCGTAGTCGGGCTTCCTTTTCATTCCCCCAGCGGCTTCTTTTGCTAACTGGTCGGCTCTTTCATTTCCCAGTAGCCCCATGTGAGCTTTAATCCAAAACAAGTTTACTAACTTGTTTTGGTGAGATGCAGATCTTAAATGATCCCTAGCTTCTACTGCCAAGGGGTGGAGCGAACCGGGATTTGTAATCGTTTGAAGAGCCGCCATTGAGTCGCTGTAAACCCCGAAAGAGGACGCCTTCACCTTTGCTATTTCGCGGGTCGCCCTTGCTAATGCCAGGAGTTCAGCCTGGTAAACCGTGCAGTAGTTCGGCAGTGCAAGTTTGAGGGCTCTGGTCTCAGCGTCATTTTTCCATATGGACAGTGCAGCGCCGACCCCTCCTCCAATTTTGCTTCCGTCCGTGAAAATGCGGACGTCGAAATTGCTGTTGTTATTCAACTGCTCTTGGTTTACCAGGCTGTCGAATGACAAGATATCGCGCGTCGCAGGGTGAGGAGACTCCACTGCAGCGGCCATTCGCTCGATCTCCCTGTCCCCCAGTGAGGTCTGGGGCACTCCCCTCTTGGCTTCGTACAATGATGCCGCCTCACCAACTCGGAGGTCCAAGGGGAGCACTCCAGACAGCACCAGTGCTGAGTTCAGGGAGACCGTGCGATATGCCTTGCACATCTTCTGGGCGATTCCTCGTTGTACAGTCCCGAGTTGTTTAATAATACCCAATTTTTTCGCAGCTGGTGCCCAGACGCTAGCAGCGTAGAGAATTATGGGCTCTACGGTCGCCACATATATAATCCGTATAACTTCCGGATGTAACCCCCAACTGACTTTAGCAGCTCTACACAGCTGTTTGTAGATCGCGATTGCTTTTCTACAGACAAGTGAAACGTGGGTGTTGAAGGTCAATTTTTCGTCGATGGTTACACCCAGAAGCTTTATTTCTTTTGACATGCCAATGTCGATCCCCCCCATGCTCAGACGTGGTGTGTCGTATTTGAGTTTCTTCGTTATGACCATAGCTGTTGTCTTGTGTGGCGCAAATTTAAGTTTATTCTTGACACCCCACGCTAGAACATGGCCGAGAGCGGCATTGGCACATTCTTCCACCACTTGCGCGGTATCTCCGTCGAAAGCCAGGAGAATATCGTCCGCGAACGCCTGGACATAAATCCCTTTCTTTTCTATCTCTTTTAGGAGGGGATCTAGTATTACGTTCCATAGGATTGGGCCACCGATTGAGCCTTGGACACAACCCTTGTTTGTGCCTTTGCTGAAAACCTCCCCGCCGTACCTGACTGAGACTTTTCGGTCACTGAGGTAGCTGTCTATGACCCGCCTAAGGTTAATTGGACACTTTTCCTCCGCCAGACGGACCCTTATCGCTGGCCACCAGGCACTATCAAAGGCTCCCTCTATGTCCAATGATACAAGTGTAACTATTCTTTTTTGATCTAGTTTTTTATGAACGTGATTCATAAGATCATAGAGGGAGTCTTCGGTGCTCTTCTGTGGCATGAATCCGTACTGACGGGTGCTCATCCTTGGTAGAAGATGGAACTTTAGACGGGCCACCAGCATCTTCTCGAAAATCTTTCCCAATATAGGTAACAGTCCGATCGGCCTGTATGATTTGGGAGTCGAGTATTTTTCTTTTCCAGGCTTCCTCAAAATCACAACGGTTGCCTCTTTCCAGGCCGTGGGGAAGTGATGAAGTTCCAAGCACTTGTTTAGCAACTTTAAGAAAAGATCTGGGTCATTCTCCACAGCGTGACAGCAAATGTCGGCGGTAAAGCCGTCAGAGCCCGGTGCCTTTTTCGGATTAAACGACTTCATCGAGATTTCCAGTTCCGCCATCGTAAACGGTGGGTCGCAAGAATCATCTTGTTCGCCAGAGTTTACGCTATTGGCCTTAAGCCGGATGGATTGATGGTAAGCGTTGTCGCACTCCGAGCGGTCTTCTGGATAAAAAGTCTCCGCTAGCAACTTCACGGAGTCCCTCGCATCCAGCACATCCCCGTCCCTTTCCAGTGGTAGGTCTTCTTCTCTATGCTGCGTCCTACCTATCACCCTGTATATCCCCTCCCACACCCCCTCCCTATCCTGCTTCCCACAGAATTCCTTCCAACTCTCGATCTGAGCTTTGGCTTCTTCCAACTCATACTCTTCTTTCTTTTTCAGGTACTCTTCCGTGACCTTCGACCTTCGGACTTTGGCGGCACTGCGGATTCTACGCTTCAGGGTAGCGACAGTCTTCTTCATCTCGACGATTCTCTCCGACCACCACGGCAAGGTAAGTTCGTCTTTAACCTTTTTAATTGGTATTGATTCCATGCATGCTTGACCTATAGCTTTTGTGAGGTTGTCTGTTGCAGTTTCAATTTCTTCTATGTTCTTGATTTTATCAACCTCAGCTGCTGTGAATTTAACATCTGTTTTCAACTGGCCAAATTTCTTATGAAATTCGGACCAGTTTGCTTTTTTAGTGTTAAATTTCCTCGTGGTTCGCTCAACTTTGATGCCCTTAGATCTTCGCAAGAGGATTTTAAATGTGAGGCTGTTGTGGTCCGAGCTCGTTAGTTCTTCGTCTACCCTCCAATCGTCTATCATGTCCAGTATGTCATTGGAACACGCAGTGATATCCACGTGACTACTGTAACGCTTTCCTCCTCGGATTGTGTCGAAGGTCGGAATTTCCCCTCTGTTGAGTATGTTTAGGTTTAGTTCGCCAAGAGTTCCTACGACCTCTTCCCCCCTAAGGTCGGCCGTCGGGCTGCCCCACCATATGCTTTTGGCATTGGCATCCCCTCCAACGATCAGATTTTTGGGCGCGACTACTCTCTCTATTTGTTTAAGATGTTCCAAATAGTGATCAATGGGCTGGTCTGGCTCGAAATAAAAAGAGACAAGCGTGACCTCCCAGGCACTGGTCAGGATTCCCACCACTACAATGTTATTGGTGGTGAGTTTTGGGTACTGTTTTACTATGAGATCATTGTTAAAGACAGCTATTGCTGCCTTAACAGTCCCTTCTCCTATTTCAGTGTTCTGGAAGATTCTAACGCCCCTGTGACTCTTCATTACTTTCGGTGCGCCCACGTACGGTTCCTGCAGAAGTGCCACCGCTGTTCCACGCTCCGTGGCTTCCATTAGAAGCTCGTTGGTTGCTAATTTCTTGCGTTGGAGGTTTGCCTGTATGACTCCGTAGGGGGTATTTTCTATTGCGGTGCCTTTAGCAATACGCCACGGTAGATCTGGCTATACCATCCCATTTAGTTCGAACTGGGCAGTCATGGCTAAAAGCATTGTGTTGCGTGCCGTGTTCAATTTTGGCTTTCATACAGTTTCGGCAAGCTGGTGGTGAGCCCGACAGCCAGTCCGGACATTCAGATCGCATGTGGGGGCCACCACAGTGGCCACACAGGTCAGCAGGCTCTTTACAGAACCGCTTTCCGTGTCCAAAACCTAGACAGCGAGTGCATTGGACCAACGGGGTCTGGTCTTCGACCCTGATGCGCTGGAGATCTATGTGAACAGTCCCGATCTCCACCGCTCGTCGCCAGATGGTGGGCGAGACGCTGACAATAATGTGGCCAATGTGAGGGTTCCTTGTCTTTCTTCTGTACCTTATCTCTACCCTGTTTTCCTCAGTGTCGAGGCCATCAAAAACACCCTGGTTTTGATTTCGTAACGCCTTAAGGACGTCTTCGTCAGTATTAACTACTAAGACGTTCCTAAGGATCAAAAGCGGGTCCTTGTTTTTGACTTCCTCGACAGTGAGGTCAACTCCTTCTTTTTCAAGTCGGTCTTTAATTTTGCCTCTTTCTTCTTCGGTCTGTAAGCCTATTATTATTTTCCTATCCTTGGCTTTTCTTACCTTTTCCACTTTAATCCAACCATCCTTTGCATTGACAGCTTTCCTTACTTTGTTGAGAACTTCATCGCCTGTTTCAGTGTCATCTTTGGATGTGACCACAACTGAGTGCAAGGTACTGCGCTTTGACAGTGACGTTACACCTCGGTTTGCGGCCACGGTCGCATAGGTTTGTCCCTGGGCAAGGAGCTCCCTTTGACTTTCTATTACTTCCTTCAGTTCTTCAATTTTCTTGTTGTTCTCTACAAGAAGGTTTGTCTGCAGTTCTATGTTTCGCAGGATCTTACTGGTTTCGGTATTTTCTGGAGAAGTTAAGGTGACTGACTCTATTTCCTTCAGTAAGGGCCCTTCCCTGGTCGTGCTTTGTTTAGTTTGTTTTAGCTCCGACTCAATTTCCTTAACGATTTTATACAGCCGGTCAATAGCTTCAAATACAACTGTCTTAATCTCATTTTTAGTATTCCTGGAGCTGTTCAGGTTCTGCTTTGCTTTGTGAAGGCAGGCTAGTGCCTCTGCAGAACGGTTCGCATATTTTGTTTTTAGCGGCGAAATCGTTTCGATAGTCTTTTTGACTTTTGTCACAGTTTTGCTCCCCTGTGTTAGGAAAGTCTTATTTTTAATTTCTGCAGGGCCAGCCTGCGGCGTCTTTTGAGTTGAAGAGGGGGTGGGGCTGCTATTTGCGGCTTCCCACTCTCCTACGCTCCGTCTAACGTTAGTAGGAGCGGCTGCTCCAGGTTTTGTCGGCGATTGTACGCCGTCGGCCACCTTTACCGGTGATCTAAGCATGTTTGGAGGTATGCGTCAAATAAACAGCGTCAATAAGGACGGAGTAAAATAATAAAACGAAACAAAATGTAAAAACAAAACCGCATATACAATCTTAAAAACTAAGGTACAGTTACAACAAAAGTTGTAATCCTGTCTCTAAAAATACTCTACCCAGACTCAAAAGTTGTTTGGGTAGTGGTCAAGAGCTCTATACAGGCTCTCAGTTAAGTTTAAGTCGTCAGAGATAATTTTCGACTTTTTCGCAAAAGTGGCTCTATGTAGAGTCAAACTGACGAGTCCACTGGGTAGAGCCCACCGAGCCCGTTCCAACGACCCCAAACTCGACGCACCTAGCCCAAGGGGTTTTGGAGCAATCGGAGTCTAAAGTTTCTGGTTTATAACCAAGATGGCGGCCGAAGGATGGTTAAAGCTGGTTAACTCCACAACCGCCCGACCGAGTTTCGTCGTGTTTGGGTTCGCTTTACCGAGCTCGACGAGATCTAGAGAATGGTGTGGTTTTCAGGCTGAAAAAATGTATGACCCTGAAAACGCCTGAAAGCTGGCCTATTCAAGGAAGAGTTGCCAGCCGAGTCTTACAAAGAAAACTGCGTCGCTCTACGACCCCCCGTTGCGGAGATATGGGTGTTTAAAATTTAACAAGATGGCGGCACAGCTGTCAAAGTCTGACTTTGATATGCGATATCTCTACTTTGGATTGTCGTAGAACCTCGGAGTTTGGGCTCTTCTGGCTTGTCCCGATCCCAACTTTCATGCAAGGTGACTTTCAGGCGACCAAAAATTTTCAGCCTGAAATCACTCGAAACCTATTGTACCCGACAGAGTTTATTCCCCTGATCAACAATCCAAAAACCGCAGCTCTCTACGACCGCCGATTCCAGAGCTGCGTTGGGTCAAAGTTTTCCAAGATGGCCGCCCAGCTGTCAAAAGCTAACTTAAAATAGTTATAACTCCGCAACCATCCATCGGAGAGAGATGCGGTTTGGAATGTGGAGAATGCCCCGACTTTCCCTATACGCTGAAAGTGGTTTCAGAGCTGAAAAATTCGAGGCCTGAAAAACGCCTGAAAACCAGATGAATGCAATTCTGCAAGTCTCCCACTTAGAAATGTGCAAATCCGGGTCTTCTACGTCCAGTAACTTCGGAGATATTAGAACTTTAATGTTGTAACCACAAAAACCAAAAAGGCTGAAAAAGCTATTTTCGTCAATTCCGAAGTTACTAGGGTCAACTTTGGGCTTAATCTATTCACAAAACACATTAGAAAGTCACTCCTGTGGTCAAAAATCAATTATTTCTATTAAATCTAATTATATTTTGAAAAATGCTTAAAAAATCGATAACTTTGTAACCGTTAGTCGGAAAATTTTGGAAAAAATGTTTAAATTATGGGCTAATTGTATACTAACTACTTATAAACTAAAAATGTACAATTTTCTAAATTTACTGTGAAAATTTTTAATTTATATGGTTTTTATGGTTTTTTAATTACTACGTTAAAACTAATTAATCTAAAAATCTGGATTTTTCTGTGTGTCTTCTTCCAGTGAGCGCGCAAAAGATAGCAGTTGAAGATTTGCAAAATTTCAGTTTCTTCAGGAGTTATATCAGTACAAAGTTCGAGTTTTTAAATGGTTATAAAAACAAAAGTGATTGATTTAAAATTCTACTACTTGCAGATTTCGTCCCCTCCCACAAGGTTCTTCCGTGTTGCAAGATTTCAGGCCGCTACAATGTCTCGTTCGGGTTTTTCAGGCCACGTGGTTTTCGGTATTTCCTGAATAACTCCGAGAATCTTGACTTCAGGCAAATGGAGTGTGGTCCGAAACAGAGGTGGCGTTTTTCCGCTGTATTTTTCAAAAGAAAACCATATGGTTGTCGATCTTGTTTTGCTGCAAATACGTCAAAAAGGGTCAGCTTCAAAAACTTAACCTCTAAAAAGAGGGTTTTTCATCACTTTTCACTACACAGCACTGTAATCCGAGTTGTAGTATCACTTAGTAGTGTGGGGGCAACTTTTCTGCACACCCTGATGTTTGATTTATCAAAATCCGAGCACTTTTGACCTGTTTTTTGAATTTTTAACTGCGGAGCGGCTTTTAAAACGATCCGACCACCACGGAGGCTCGGGGGGAACTGGTTAGGTTAGGTTAGGTTAGGTTAGGTTAGGTTAGGTTAGGTTAGGTTAGGTTAGGTTAGGTTAGGTTAGGTTAGGTTAGGTTAGGTTAGGTTAGGTTAGGTTAGGTTAGGTTAGGTTAGGTTAGGTTAGGTTAGGTTAGGTTAGGTTAGGTTAGGTTAGGTTAGGTTAGGTTAGGTTAGGTTAGGTTTTTTTTTTTTTTTTTTTTTTTTTTTGTGTGTGCTTTTCCCCGTTCATGGGTACAACGGGACCTTGCTATTCTAATTTACTCTTTCATTCTAGTTCTCTCATTTATGCCTCTCGCACTTTCATGCCTCATACTTTGTCTTTCTTACATTCATCCTTTCATTCCTAGCCGGGTGGGACTCCCGCTATTTTATCTAGGTATGTTTACTTTTGTTTTCTTTATTAAGGGTAGTAAAATGCACAACTCTGTTTTGCTTACAATATTTGCTTATCTGATACACGTTTCTTTCCTTAAGTCTATTTCTTACATACAAATTTAGTCTACATGCTAGTTTTTATTTATTCTACATTTATGTTTTACTACATTATATTTCTAGTTTACTTATGTATCTAACAAATTTTCTTACAATTTTTAGTTCTACATATCTATTATCTTAGACAAGTACAATATTAATCCTAATACTATATCACTAGTTTACAAATTTTCTTACAATTTTAGTTCTACATTTCTATTATCTTACACAAGTACAATGTTAATGCTAATACTATATCACTAGTTTGGCTTTCAAACCCATAGTACTATGTTATCACTGCATTACGTTTGGACTTGCTTACTTTGTATCGACTATTTGGTCAGATTTCCGAACTGCAATAAGGGCTTGTATGAGTTTCTTTTTGCGTTTCTATCTATTTATTTTCCTACTTCTTTGCGGCAATAATATATACATATACTTTATTATATTATATATATTGTCGTTTCTTGAGCCGGGGGGTTTTATATTTTCTGAGTTTAATCAGGTGTAATTTGAGGTGTGTGTGTGGTGTTTGGTGTGTGTTTATGATATATTTGTATATATTATTATATATTTTGTATATCTGTGCATGTTTGTGTACTTTGGTTTCCATGAATGTGTACTCCCAGTTTGTGTTGCTGTATTGGTGTGTTCGTGTGTGTGTTGTGTGTGTTTCATGAGCCCTAAAGAGTAGTTCAGGCATATGCCGTTGTCGTCCGAGCCAGGTAGTCCCATTTCTTGCGGACCGGGCACTCTGCGCTAAACGCGTTGTGGTCGGTCCTCTGAAGCTTTGAGTGCGAACAGTTGCAGCACTGCGGTTCACTACCAGCAACAAATTCCGCGCACTTCTCTCGTAAGTGCGGTCCTCCGCAGTGACTACATCTGTCCGCACTCTCAGTGCAAAATTTCCGGCCATGTCCGAATGCCAGACATTTCGTGCATTGGATGAGCGGCGACTGATCCTCCACCCTGACCCTTTGCAGGTCAAGGTAAAGGGCCCCAGCCTCCGTCATCCTCTGCCATACCCTCGGCCTGACTTGGACGACAACGTGTGCCGTCTTGGGGTTTCTAGTTCTTTTCTTGTATTTGATGGTCATTTCTTTATCCTCTTGGCCTAAGTCAATAAAAATGTTTGCATTCTGGGAGTAGAGCGCCAGCACCATTTCCTCGTCGTTGCTGTCTACGTAAACGTCTTTTAGAACGACGAGCGGGTTTTTGTTCGTCATTGGCGCTACTCTTAGCCCTTTACCTCGGTTCTCAATCCTATCTTTAACCCTTGTATACTCCGCCTCTGTGTCGCACCCCAGTATGACTGTCTGGTTTTTTGCCTTGCGGACCCTGCTTATTTTCAGGCCAGTTCCCCTGGCATCGACCGCCTCCTTCACCCTAGCGAGCACCTCGTCAGCAGTCTCCTGACTGCCTTCAAAGGTGACCGCCATCGAGTGAAGTGCCGGCCGATGCCCGGGTCTGGCTGCCGTGACGGTGGCGTATGACGGCACCTCGGTTTTTGGCTCGGATTCCGCCACCTTAATGGCCTCCTTGACGTCCCTAGCGGCTTCGTCTATCCTGAGCTCGAGGACACCCTGCCCCACCTCAACCTTGCAGCTGAGTTCCTCGAGCTGTTCGCCGATCTTGTCTAGGAGGTCGGCACCGCTTTCATTTATCTCCTCTTTTAAAACCGAGGTGACTTTTGAGACCTTCTCGTCGAGTTGGTTGAGCCGCGTCTCCAAGTTCGATTCCACCCTTTTTAGCCTTCCCAAGATGTCGTCCGACAGTTCGGGTGGGGTAGGCTTGGTGTTGGTTGTGGGTGGAACCGTTCCGGGCGCTGTCTCCAGGCTCTTAACTCGCTTGCTCAATTCGAACAAGGTCCGCAAGCACTTATCTGACTGGGTCTCCAGGAAGATCTTGATGTCCTTTCGCATCTGAGGATACCCCTGGACTCTGATCGGGATGTCCTCAAACGTCTTCATGACCTCCTGGAGAAGCCTGTCAGTGGACGATGTGGCATATATGTTCGTCTGCTGTTTATACGCGTCCATGATGTCTATTGACCTCCTTTTGCGTTCTGGCCTCCGGATGAAAGTTTTAGCGGCATCCAGCGCCTGTGCCGGCTGTCCTACTCGACTGGGAGTGGTGGCGGGAGCGACGGCACCGGTGTTCCCTGCCGATGCCGACGGTGGCGTTTTAGCTGTCGACGAAGCCACCTGTGCTCCGCCGGCGCCTGCCCCCGCCACTCTCCCTGTTACTGGGGTGCGAATTCCGGACATCATTTTTTATGTGTGTGGTGTAGTGTGTTGTGTTGTGTGGCTCGTGTGTAAAGGGCACGGCGATGAGAACGGGGAAAGTTGTCAATATAAATATAATAAATAATAAAAATAAAGTTAAAGTCTATAATGACTGTGACCCGACCCTGTATAGAGGGGTGGGTAATGAGAGAGTCCAACCTATCCTTCGCTCAGAAGAGCGAGTCTCACATGAAAATTGCAAAAGAAATATAAGGAAAGTCAAAAAACAGAGAAGTAGAGACTCTTTATAAAAGAGACTCTACGTAGAGTCGTTCTATTGTTTCCGGTGGATAGCTCTCTCCGAGCCCTCTCAGATGAACCCAAACTCGGTGCAGTTATACCAAGGGGTTCCAGAGATATCCCGACTTGAAAAATCGGGTTTTTCACAAAAATAAAAACCAAAAAGGGTTACAAGAGGATATCTCCGGATCCGCCGGTCCAAAAACCCCGGTGTTTGGGCTTTCCGAAGTTGGCTTGGTGAGACCAATCCACCGGACCGATTTTCAGGAAGAAAATTTTCGAGCTCCTGAAATCGCCTGAAAACTATACAGGCTGTCAGTCTATACCCTGCTGATGTATTCAGAGGAAACCCCAGCCCTCTACGACTTTCCGTTGAGAAGTTATGGTCGATTGAAAAAATGTAAAATGGCCGCGAACCTGTCAAAGTTAATTTTTGACCGCAGATAACTTCTCTCGGGAAAGTCGCAGACCCCTTGAGTTTGGGCTCTCCCTACTCGGCCTGAGCTCCTCTGTCCGCTGAAACTACTTTCAGGGTCCTGAAAATTTTCAGCTCCAAACCTCCTGAAAACTTGGGGTAAGTAGGGCAGCGGGCTCCTGTCTGTAACGTCGAAATCCGCTACTTCCTACGGCCACCGGTTAAGGAGTTACAGTGGTTTGAAGCTGAACAAGATGGCCGCCGAACTGTCAAAAGCTGTATTAAAACGTCCGTAACTATGGAACCCTACGTCACAGAGGGACGGGGTTTTGGACCTGCAGTTCGGCGTCACTTCAGGTATGACCTGAAAGCAGTTTCAGTGACAAATTTTTGGAAGGCCTGAAACAGGCTGAAAACTGAATATTCTTAAAGATAACTATAATCCACTGGCCGGAGTGAAAAAACGAGCTAAAACGGGCCAGCGGTTCTCGAGTTATCTATATCTAAAAATTTAAACCTAAAAACCTGTTTTGGTGTTTTTTGTCAAAACAGCCAAATAAAAAGCTATAGGGCCCGAGTTTGGGCTTAATCAAGTCCGTATGCGGTAAAACAACACAATAATAACTTAAAAAACTATTTTTTTTCTATTAATAATGAATTATGACCAAAAAAGATGTAAAATTTAATAACTTTGAAACTAATAAGCAGAAAATTTTGAAAAAATATGCTAAATATGCGTTAAATAAAGGGCTACAAGATTCAATAATAAAAAATTTAAAAAGTAAAAAATTAAACAGAAAATATTTTGAAAAAGTGATTTTACTGAAATTTTCCCTGTAACTTAAAAACTATTGAGTCTAAAAATCTAAAAACTTAGGGTCTCTACTGTACTGATGAGCGCGCAACAGGCTGCAGTTGAAAAATTTTGAAAAGTTTCCTCTGTCCAAAGTTATTGGAGGTCAAAATTGAGAGTTTGTATTAGTCATATATAACTAAGTATATGACTTAAAATTCTAGAAAGTGTTGCACTCGCCTTATATTTTAGTGGTGCAAGTTTGTACCAATTTTCAGTTCGCTGGCTGCACTCCTTCAGTTTTTTCAGAGCACGTGGTTTTCACGAATTCCTGAATAACTCATGAAGGCTCGATGTCAGGAAGGTGATGAGTGGTCCGGATGGTCGGGAACCACGATGTCCACACAATGCCGGTGAAAAAGCAGGTGGTCGCCGCGATGGTTTCGGCAGCGTTTGCAATTTTCCAAAACGCAACTTCCACTTAACCTCCAAAGTACAGGTTTTTCAGCAATAACTTGCACAGTACTGTGGAGCGGCACGATTTGATTGCGGCACTTTGTGCGGCGCAATTTTCCGCATCCAACGACACTTCACTTGGTTAGGTTAGGTTAGGTTAGGTTAGGTTAGGTTAGGTTAGGTTAGGTTTTTTTTTTTTTTTTTTTTTTTTTTTTTTTTTTTTTTTTTTTTTTTTTTTTGTGCTTTTCCCCGTTCATGGGAACAACGGGATCTTGTTGGTCTAGGTTACTCATTCATTCCAGTTCTCTCATGTATTCCTCTCGCACTTTCATGCTGCATACTGTTTCTTTCTTTCATACTTCTCTTTCATTCTTAGCCGGGTGGGACTCCCGCTATTCTAACTATTTTTACTTTTCTTTATTAGCTTTATTAAGGTATTTAAGTCTATAATTATGCTTTTATTTACAGTTTATGCTTAGGTTAGATTACATGTTTGTTTCTTATGTCTATTTCTTATTTGCTATCATTTATAATATACTAATTTTATTAATTACTCTTCTATTTTTATACATTTATTTCTAAGTTATATATCTAGGATGTTTTACAAAATTAGGTTTACATATCTATTTCCTTAATCTATGCTTTTATACACTGCTTGTTTAATCCTTAATTTAACAAAACTTACATTTCCAGACACAGTATAGTATAAGTTTTGGACCTATTTGGTTTTTTCGCAATATATTTGCCTTGGTTTCAGTTCTGAACTATTATAGGGGCTTATGTGGATTCTCTGCATTATGAACTCTTTTACATTCTTAAGGGTTGCGGCAATAATATATATATATGCTTACAATATACATATTTATTGTCATTTCTTATTCTGCCTTCTTATTTTCCTGATCTTTATTATGTGTTGTTTGTGGTGCGTGTTTGGTGTTGTGTGTGTTTTTGATATACTCGTATATATTACTATATATTATATATATCTGTGTGTGTTTGTGCGCGTTGGTTTCCATGTATATGTACTCCCAGTTTGTATTACTGTATCGGTGTGTTGGTGTGTGTGTTGTGAGTGTTGCGTTAGCCCTAAGTAGCAGTTTAGACATACGCCGTTGTCGTCCGAGCCAGATAGTCCCACTTTTTACGGACCGGGCAATCCACGCTGAAAGCGTTATGGTCGGTCCTTTGAAACTTCGAGTGCGAGCAGTTGCAGCACTGCGGTTCATTACCCGCGACAAACTCCACGCACTTCTCGCGTAAGTGCGGTCCTCCGCAGTGACTGCACCTGTCCGCACTCTCCGTACAAAATTTCCGGCCATGCCCAAAAGCTAAACATTTTGTACATTGGATGAGCGGCGACTGATCCTCCACCCTGACCCTTTGCAGGTCAAGGTAAAGGGCTCCAGCCTCCGTCATCCTCTGCCATACTATTGGTCTGACTTGGACGACAACGTGCGCCGTCTTTGGGTTCCTTGTTCTTTTCTTATACTTGATGACTATTTCTATGTCCTCTTGGCCTAAGTCCCGAAAGATGTTTTCGTTTTGGGAATAGAGCGCCTTCACCAGCTCGTCGTCATCGCTGTCCAAGTAGACGTCTTTTAGGACGACGAGCGGGTTTTTGTTTTTCATGGGCGCTACTATTAACCCTCCACCTCGGCTCTCAATCCTTTCTTTCACTTTTTTCAACTCCACCTCTGTGTCGCACCCCAGTATGACCGTCTGGTTCTTTGCCTTTCGGACTTTGTTTATTTTAAGGCCAGTACCCCTGGCATCGACCGCCACCTTCACCCTAGCGAGCACCTCGTCAGCAGTCTCCTGACTGCCTTCGAGGGTGACCGCCACCGAGTGAAGAGCCGGTCGACGTACGGGTTTGGCTGCAGTCACGTTGGCGTAGGACTGCGAGTCAAGTTTTGGCTCGCATGCTACTTCCCTTATGGCCTCCTTTAGTAAGTCGGATCTGGTGGCGATCTCACTGGCAACGCCATCGATCTTGTCCTCGAGGACAGCCGCGGCCCGACCAGTGACCTTGACCCATTCTGACGTATGGTCCAAGGCCGCCTGGACCGCGTCGACCTTCTCACTGACCCCGAGAACCCTATCGACGACCTTGTCGATGAGGTCGGCACCGCAGTCGTCGTAGCGTTCGGTCATGTCCTGGAAACCTTTCGACAGTTTCCCCTCAAAGTCGTTCAGGCGCGTGTTCATATTGGTCTCCACCCTTTCAAGCCTCTCCAGGATGTTCTCCGGTAATCCGGGTGAAATAGGCGTGGTGTTGGTCTTGGTGGGTGGGACTGTTCTGGGCGCAGTTTCCAGGCCCTTTACCCGCCTACTTAGCTCAAACAAGATCCGTAGGCTTTTGTCCGACTGAGTCTCCAGGAAGTTCTTAATATCCTTCCTCATCTGAGGATAGTCCTTCACCCTGAATGGGATGTCCTCAAAGGTCTTCATGAGTTCCTGGAGAAGTTGGTCATTCGATTGAGCAGCGTAGCTGTTAGGCTGCTTTTTGTACGCCTCCATGTTGTCTACGGATCTTCGCTTTCGCTCCGGTCTGCGGATAAAGGTCCTGGCGGCGTCCAGCGCCTGTCCCGACGGGCCTGCGGGGCTGGGAGTGGTGGTAGGAGCGACAGCACCAGAGGTCCCTGCCGACGTCGACAGTGGCGTTTCTGCTGTTCCCGCTTGGGTTACTCTGACAGCGTCCTTTCTGCCGAACGTCAGGGATATCCCCTTTGGCACCTCGCGCGCCCCAGAGGGTCCCTCATTTCCCGGGTTGGTCGGCGACGTAGAACCCTGTGGCTGACTGGCGCTGGCTCCTGGCCCCTTTCCTTTTACTGGGGTGCGAATCCCGAGAACCATGTTTTGTGTGTGTTGTGTTGTGTTGTGTTGCTTGTGTGTAAATGGCACAGCGAAGAGAACGGGGAAAGTTGTCACAATAAAATACAATTAAATAAATAAAAAATGTTATAGTGTATAACCAAAGATTTGTCAGTGAGTCCACCCTGTAAAGGGGGGTGGGTGTTGTGTAGTTCGAGCTGTCCTTCGCTCAAGAGAGCGTGTCACAAGAGAAAAATATAAGAAAAATAAAAAATCGCAATGTAGAGACCCTTTTTTGTACAGACTCTATGTAGAGTCGATCTACTTGGTCCAGTGAATAGCTCTCACCGAGCCCTCTCAGATGAACCCAAACTCGATGCAGTTAGGCCAGGGGGTTCCGGAGATATCCCAACCTAAAGTTTTCGGTTTTTTACAAAAATAAAAAACCGGAAGTGGTTATAGGGGATTTCTCCGGCACCACCGGTCCAAAAACTTCGGTGTTTGGGCTCTCCGAACTTGGCTCGGTGAGACCAATTCACTGGGAAAGCTTTCAGCCTGAAAAATTTTAACTTCAGGAAAACGCCTGAAAATGGTCTCACCTTGTGCTCTGTGGCCTGCCAATATGACCAGTGAAAATCCCAGCCCTCTACGACTCTCCGTTTGGAAGCTATGGCTGTTTAAAAATTTCCAAAATGGCCGCAGTTCTGTCAAAGCCCTACTTTGACAACGGATAACTTCCTTCGGGAGAGTCGCAGATCCCCCGAGTTTGGGCTCAAATAACTTGGCCTGATCTCCACTGCCCGCTGAAACCCTTTTCAGGATCCTGAAATTTTGTTGCTTCAAACCGCCTGAAAACGTGGGGTAAGTGAGATGATACGGCCCTGAGCCTTAAACCAAAAACCGCGATCTCCCACGACCTCTGGTTGAGGAGTTCTGGCGGTTTGAAGTTAAACAAAATGGCCGCCGAACTGTCAAACGTCTTATTAAATCGCCTGTAACTTTTGAACCCTTCGTCACAGAAGGACGGGGTTTTGGACGTACAGCTCGGCGTCACTTCAGGTGTGTCCTGAAAGTGGTTTCAGCGACAAAAAGTTTTTTGGCCTGAAATGGCCTGAAAAAGGTCCACACCTAAAATAGGCAGTATACCGTCAACCCCAAAGGAAATCCGAGAGTAATCGGACCAGCGGTTCCTGAGATATCGCGATATCAAATTTAAAACCTAAAAACCCAAATTTGCCAAATTTGCGAAAACAGCCAAATTGAAAGATTAGTGGCCCGTGTTTGGGCTTAAATGGGTCGCAACAGGTATATTAGACCCTGTCCCGGTGACAAAATTATTAATTTACTATTTAATTTCGAATTAAGGCCGAAAAACACTAAGAAATCAATATCTCTGGTATCACTGGTCAGAAAATTCTGGAAAAAATGTTTAAAATAAGATAAAATAAGCCCCTACAATGTGCAAAAATAAAACATACAAAAAACTAAAAACTAAGTGAAAAAATTTTGAAAAACTGAAAATCTTATAAAATATGTTATTATTTAAAAACTACTGTAACTAAAAATCTAAAACTTAGTGTCTCAATAGGGCCAATGAGCGCGCCACGGTTTCCGGTTGCAAAACTTCGATGTGGTGATTGGGACCGGTGATATTGAGGTCCAAAGTTTGTACCTTGTAATCCTTATATCAGGTCTCCCAGGTGTCCGAAAATTCCAAAAGTAGATGCACTCGCCTTATGTTTTGAAGGTCCGGGTTGATGCCAAATTTGGTGCCGCTATCTCCACTCCTTCAGCCTTTTCAGGACACGTGCTTTTTTGAAAATCCTGAATAACTCGCCAGGGCGCGATGTCAGGACGATGGTGAAAGGTCCAGATGGTCCGGAGCCACGATGTCCACTGGATTCCGGCAAAAAAGGAGGGGGTCGTCGATCTTGTTTTCGCAGCGTTATCGTTTTTGTTGAAAACGGTTTCCACTTAACCTCCAAAAGGACGGTTTTCAGTGCTTTTCACAGCACACCACAGCAATCCAGTTTGAACTTTAACTTTGTAAGGTGGGGGCAACTTATCTGCACGATCTGACACTTGTTTCATCAAAATCGGAGCACTTTTGACCACTTTTTGGAATTTTTAACTGCGGAGCGGCTTAAAAAACGATCCGACCACCACGGAGGCTCGGGGGGAACTGGGTTAGGTTAGGTTAGGTTAGGTTAGGTTAGGTTAGGTTAGGTTAGGTTAGGTTAGGTTAGGTTAGGTTAGGTTAGGTTAGGTTAGGTTAGGTTAGGTTAGGTTAGGTTAGGTTAGGTTAGGTTAGGTTAGGTTAGGTTAGGTTAGGTTAGGTTAGGTTAGGTTAGGTTAGGTTAGGTTAGGTTAGGTTAGGTTAGGTTAGGTTAGGTTAGGTTAGGTTAGGTTAGGTTAGGTTAGGTTAGGTTAGGTTAGGTTAGGTTAGGTTAGGTTAGGTTAGGTTAGGTTAGGTTAGGTTAGGTTAGGTTAGGTTAGGTTAGGTTAGGTTAGGTTAGGTTAGGTTAGGTTAGGTTAGGTTAGGTTAGGTTAGGTTAGGTTAGGTTAGGTTAGGTTAGGTTAGGTTAGGTTAGGTTAGGTTAGGTTAGGTTAGGTTAGGTTAGGTTAGGTTAGGTTAGGTTAGGTTAGGTTAGGTTAGGTTAGGTTAGGTTAGGTTAGGTTAGGTTAGGTTAGGTTAGGTTAGGTTAGGTTAGGTTAGGTTAGGTTAGGTTAGGTTAGGTTAGGTTAGGTTAGGTTAGGTTAGGTTAGGTTAGGTTAGGTTAGGTTAGGTTAGGTTAGGTTAGGTTAGGTTAGGTTAGGTTAGGTTAGGTTAGGTTAGGTTAGGTTAGGTTAGGTTAGGTTAGGTTAGGTTAGGTTAGGTTAGGTTAGGTTAGGTTAGGTTAGGTTAGGTTAGGTTAGGTTAGGTTAGGTTAGGTTAGGTTAGGTTAGGTTAGGTTAGGTTAGGTTAGGTTAGGTTAGGTTAGGTTAGGTTAGGTTAGGTTAGGTTAGGTTAGGTTAGGTTAGGTTAGGTTAGGTTAGGTTAGGTTAGGTTAGGTTAGGTTAGGTTAGGTTAGGTTAGGTTAGGTTAGGTTAGGTTAGGTTAGGTTAGGTTAGGTTAGGTTAGGTTAGGTTAGGTTAGGTTAGGTTAGGTTAGGTTAGGTTAGGTTAGGTTAGGTTAGGTTAGGTTAGGTTAGGTTAGGTTAGGTTAGGTTAGGTTAGGTTAGGTTAGGTTAGGTTAGGTTAGGTTAGGTTAGGTTAGGTTAGGTTAGGTTAGGTTAGGTTAGGTTAGGTTAGGTTAGGTTAGGTTAGGTTAGGTTAGGTTAGGTTAGGTTAGGTTAGGTTAGGTTAGGTTAGGTTAGGTTAGGTTAGGTTAGGTTAGGTTAGGTTAGGTTAGGTTAGGTTAGGTTAGGTTAGGTTAGGTTAGGTTAGGTTAGGTTAGGTTAGGTTAGGTTAGGTTAGGTTAGGTTAGGTTAGGTTAGGTTAGGTTAGGTTAGGTTAGGTTAGGTTAGGTTAGGTTAGGTTAGGTTAGGTTAGGTTAGGTTAGGTTAGGTTAGGTTAGGTTAGGTTAGGTTAGGTTAGGTTAGGTTAGGTTAGGTTAGGTTAGGTTAGGTTAGGTTAGGTTAGGTTAGGTTAGGTTAGGTTAGGTTAGGTTAGGTTAGGTTAGGTTAGGTTAGGTTAGGTTAGGTTAGGTTAGGTTAGGTTAGGTTAGGTTAGGTTAGGTTAGGTTAGGTTAGGTTAGGTTAGGTTAGGTTAGGTTAGGTTAGGTTAGGTTAGGTTAGGTTAGGTTAGGTTAGGTTAGGTTAGGTTAGGTTAGGTTAGGTTAGGTTAGGTTAGGTTAGGTTAGGTTAGGTTAGGTTAGGTTAGGTTAGGTTAGGTTAGGTTAGGTTAGGTTAGGTTAGGTTAGGTTAGGTTAGGTTAGGTTAGGTTAGGTTAGGTTAGGTTAGGTTAGGTTAGGTTAGGTTAGGTTAGGTTAGGTTAGGTTAGGTTAGGTTAGGTTAGGTTAGGTTAGGTTAGGTTAGGTTAGGTTAGGTTAGGTTAGGTTAGGTTAGGTTAGGTTAGGTTAGGTTAGGTTAGGTTAGGTTAGGTTAGGTTAGGTTAGGTTAGGTTAGGTTAGGTTAGGTTAGGTTAGGTTAGGTTAGGTTAGGTTAGGTTAGGTTAGGTTAGGTTAGGTTAGGTTAGGTTAGGTTAGGTTAGGTTAGGTTAGGTTAGGTTAGGTTAGGTTAGGTTAGGTTAGGTTAGGTTAGGTTAGGTTAGGTTAGGTTAGGTTAGGTTAGGTTAGGTTAGGTTAGGTTAGGTTAGGTTAGGTTAGGTTAGGTTAGGTTAGGTTAGGTTAGGTTAGGTTAGGTTAGGTTAGGTTAGGTTAGGTTAGGTTAGGTTAGGTTAGGTTAGGTTAGGTTAGGTTAGGTTAGGTTAGGTTAGGTTAGGTTAGGTTAGGTTAGGTTAGGTTAGGTTAGGTTAGGTTAGGTTAGGTTAGGTTAGGTTAGGTTAGGTTAGGTTAGGTTAGGTTAGGTTAGGTTAGGTTAGGTTAGGTTAGGTTAGGTTAGGTTAGGTTAGGTTAGGTTAGGTTAGGTTAGGTTAGGTTAGGTTAGGTTAGGTTAGGTTAGGTTAGGTTAGGTTAGGTTAGGTTAGGTTAGGTTAGGTTAGGTTAGGTTAGGTTAGGTTAGGTTAGGTTAGGTTAGGTTAGGTTAGGTTAGGTTAGGTTAGGTTAGGTTAGGTTAGGTTAGGTTAGGTTAGGTTAGGTTAGGTTAGGTTAGGTTAGGTTAGGTTAGGTTAGGTTAGGTTAGGTTAGGTTAGGTTAGGTTAGGTTAGGTTAGGTTAGGTTAGGTTAGGTTAGGTTAGGTTAGGTTAGGTTAGGTTAGGTTAGGTTAGGTTAGGTTAGGTTAGGTTAGGTTAGGTTAGGTTAGGTTAGGTTAGGTTAGGTTAGGTTAGGTTAGGTTAGGTTAGGTTAGGTTAGGTTAGGTTAGGTTAGGTTAGGTTAGGTTAGGTTAGGTTAGGTTAGGTTAGGTTAGGTTAGGTTAGGTTAGGTTAGGTTAGGTTAGGTTAGGTTAGGTTAGGTTAGGTTAGGTTAGGTTAGGTTAGGTTAGGTTAGGTTAGGTTAGGTTAGGTTAGGTTAGGTTAGGTTAGGTTAGGTTAGGTTAGGTTAGGTTAGGTTAGGTTAGGTTAGGTTAGGTTAGGTTAGGTTAGGTTAGGTTAGGTTAGGTTAGGTTAGGTTAGGTTAGGTTAGGTTAGGTTAGGTTAGGTTAGGTTAGGTTAGGTTAGGTTAGGTTAGGTTAGGTTAGGTTAGGTTAGGTTAGGTTAGGTTAGGTTAGGTTAGGTTAGGTTAGGTTAGGTTAGGTTAGGTTAGGTTAGGTTAGGTTAGGTTAGGTTAGGTTAGGTTAGGTTAGGTTAGGTTAGGTTAGGTTAGGTTAGGTTAGGTTAGGTTAGGTTAGGTTAGGTTAGGTTAGGTTAGGTTAGGTTAGGTTAGGTTAGGTTAGGTTAGGTTAGGTTAGGTTAGGTTAGGTTAGGTTAGGTTAGGTTAGGTTAGGTTAGGTTAGGTTAGGTTAGGTTAGGTTAGGTTAGGTTAGGTTAGGTTAGGTTAGGTTAGGTTAGGTTAGGTTAGGTTAGGTTAGGTTAGGTTAGGTTAGGTTAGGTTAGGTTAGGTTAGGTTAGGTTAGGTTAGGTTAGGTTAGGTTAGGTTAGGTTAGGTTAGGTTAGGTTAGGTTAGGTTAGGTTAGGTTAGGTTAGGTTAGGTTAGGTTAGGTTAGGTTAGGTTAGGTTAGGTTAGGTTAGGTTAGGTTAGGTTAGGTTAGGTTAGGTTAGGTTAGGTTAGGTTAGGTTAGGTTAGGTTAGGTTAGGTTAGGTTAGGTTAGGTTAGGTTAGGTTAGGTTAGGTTAGGTTAGGTTAGGTTAGGTTAGGTTAGGTTAGGTTAGGTTAGGTTAGGTTAGGTTAGGTTAGGTTAGGTTAGGTTAGGTTAGGTTAGGTTAGGTTAGGTTAGGTTAGGTTAGGTTAGGTTAGGTTAGGTTAGGTTAGGTTAGGTTAGGTTAGGTTAGGTTAGGTTAGGTTAGGTTAGGTTAGGTTAGGTTAGGTTAGGTTAGGTTAGGTTAGGTTAGGTTAGGTTAGGTTAGGTTAGGTTAGGTTAGGTTAGGTTAGGTTAGGTTAGGTTAGGTTAGGTTAGGTTAGGTTAGGTTAGGTTAGGTTAGGTTAGGTTAGGTTAGGTTAGGTTAGGTTAGGTTAGGTTAGGTTAGGTTAGGTTAGGTTAGGTTAGGTTAGGTTAGGTTAGGTTAGGTTAGGTTAGGTTAGGTTAGGTTAGGTTAGGTTAGGTTAGGTTAGGTTAGGTTAGGTTAGGTTAGGTTAGGTTAGGTTAGGTTAGGTTAGGTTAGGTTAGGTTAGGTTAGGTTAGGTTAGGTTAGGTTAGGTTAGGTTAGGTTAGGTTAGGTTAGGTTAGGTTAGGTTAGGTTAGGTTAGGTTAGGTTAGGTTAGGTTAGGTTAGGTTAGGTTAGGTTAGGTTAGGTTAGGTTAGGTTAGGTTAGGTTAGGTTAGGTTAGGTTAGGTTAGGTTAGGTTAGGTTAGGTTAGGTTAGGTTAGGTTAGGTTAGGTTAGGTTAGGTTAGGTTAGGTTAGGTTAGGTTAGGTTAGGTTAGGTTAGGTTAGGTTAGGTTAGGTTAGGTTAGGTTAGGTTAGGTTAGGTTAGGTTAGGTTAGGTTAGGTTAGGTTAGGTTAGGTTAGGTTAGGTTAGGTTAGGTTAGGTTAGGTTAGGTTAGGTTAGGTTAGGTTAGGTTAGGTTAGGTTAGGTTAGGTTAGGTTAGGTTAGGTTAGGTTAGGTTAGGTTAGGTTAGGTTAGGTTAGGTTAGGTTAGGTTAGGTTAGGTTAGGTTAGGTTAGGTTAGGTTAGGTTAGGTTAGGTTAGGTTAGGTTAGGTTAGGTTAGGTTAGGTTAGGTTAGGTTAGGTTAGGTTAGGTTAGGTTAGGTTAGGTTAGGTTAGGTTAGGTTAGGTTAGGTTAGGTTAGGTTAGGTTAGGTTAGGTTAGGTTAGGTTAGGTTAGGTTAGGTTAGGTTAGGTTAGGTTAGGTTAGGTTAGGTTAGGTTAGGTTAGGTTAGGTTAGGTTAGGTTAGGTTAGGTTAGGTTAGGTTAGGTTAGGTTAGGTTAGGTTAGGTTAGGTTAGGTTAGGTTAGGTTAGGTTAGGTTAGGTTAGGTTAGGTTAGGTTAGGTTAGGTTAGGTTAGGTTAGGTTAGGTTAGGTTAGGTTAGGTTAGGTTAGGTTAGGTTAGGTTAGGTTAGGTTAGGTTAGGTTAGG
Source organism: Xestia ashworthii (assembly GCA_950022955.1). Taxonomy (NCBI): domain Eukaryota; kingdom Metazoa; phylum Arthropoda; class Insecta; order Lepidoptera; family Noctuidae; genus Xestia; species Xestia ashworthii. The sequence goes on from OX465556.1 coordinate 25,632,454, forward strand.
TTAGGTTAGGTTAGGTTAGGTTAGGTTAGGTTAGGTTAGGTTAGGTTAGGTTAGGTTAGGTTAGGTTAGGTTAGGTTAGGTTAGGTTAGGTTAGGTTAGGTTAGGTTAGGTTAGGTTAGGTTAGGTTAGGTTAGGTTAGGTTAGGTTAGGTTAGGTTAGGTTAGGTTAGGTTAGGTTAGGTTAGGTTAGGTTAGGTTAGGTTAGGTTAGGTTAGGTTAGGTTAGGTTAGGTTAGGTTAGGTTAGGTTAGGTTAGGTTAGGTTAGGTTAGGTTAGGTTAGGTTAGGTTAGGTTAGGTTAGGTTAGGTTAGGTTAGGTTAGGTTAGGTTAGGTTAGGTTAGGTTAGGTTAGGTTAGGTTAGGTTAGGTTAGGTTAGGTTAGGTTAGGTTAGGTTAGGTTAGGTTAGGTTAGGTTAGGTTAGGTTAGGTTAGGTTAGGTTAGGTTAGGTTAGGTTAGGTTAGGTTAGGTTAGGTTAGGTTAGGTTAGGTTAGGTTAGGTTAGGTTAGGTTAGGTTAGGTTAGGTTAGGTTAGGTTAGGTTAGGTTAGGTTAGGTTAGGTTAGGTTAGGTTAGGTTAGGTTAGGTTAGGTTAGGTTAGGTTAGGTTAGGTTAGGTTAGGTTAGGTTAGGTTAGGTTAGGTTAGGTTAGGTTAGGTTAGGTTAGGTTAGGTTAGGTTAGGTTAGGTTAGGTTAGGTTAGGTTAGGTTAGGTTAGGTTAGGTTAGGTTAGGTTAGGTTAGGTTAGGTTAGGTTAGGTTAGGTTAGGTTAGGTTAGGTTAGGTTAGGTTAGGTTAGGTTAGGTTAGGTTAGGTTAGGTTAGGTTAGGTTAGGTTAGGTTAGGTTAGGTTAGGTTAGGTTAGGTTAGGTTAGGTTAGGTTAGGTTAGGTTAGGTTAGGTTAGGTTAGGTTAGGTTAGGTTAGGTTAGGTTAGGTTAGGTTAGGTTAGGTTAGGTTAGGTTAGGTTAGGTTAGGTTAGGTTAGGTTAGGTTAGGTTAGGTTAGGTTAGGTTAGGTTAGGTTAGGTTAGGTTAGGTTAGGTTAGGTTAGGTTAGGTTAGGTTAGGTTAGGTTAGGTTAGGTTAGGTTAGGTTAGGTTAGGTTAGGTTAGGTTAGGTTAGGTTAGGTTAGGTTAGGTTAGGTTAGGTTAGGTTAGGTTAGGTTAGGTTAGGTTAGGTTAGGTTAGGTTAGGTTAGGTTAGGTTAGGTTAGGTTAGGTTAGGTTAGGTTAGGTTAGGTTAGGTTAGGTTAGGTTAGGTTAGGTTAGGTTAGGTTAGGTTAGGTTAGGTTAGGTTAGGTTAGGTTAGGTTAGGTTAGGTTAGGTTAGGTTAGGTTAGGTTAGGTTAGGTTAGGTTAGGTTAGGTTAGGTTAGGTTAGGTTAGGTTAGGTTAGGTTAGGTTAGGTTAGGTTAGGTTAGGTTAGGTTAGGTTAGGTTAGGTTAGGTTAGGTTAGGTTAGGTTAGGTTAGGTTAGGTTAGGTTAGGTTAGGTTAGGTTAGGTTAGGTTAGGTTAGGTTAGGTTAGGTTAGGTTAGGTTAGGTTAGGTTAGGTTAGGTTAGGTTAGGTTAGGTTAGGTTAGGTTAGGTTAGGTTAGGTTAGGTTAGGTTAGGTTAGGTTAGGTTAGGTTAGGTTAGGTTAGGTTAGGTTAGGTTAGGTTAGGTTAGGTTAGGTTAGGTTAGGTTAGGTTAGGTTAGGTTAGGTTAGGTTAGGTTAGGTTAGGTTAGGTTAGGTTAGGTTAGGTTAGGTTAGGTTAGGTTAGGTTAGGTTAGGTTAGGTTAGGTTAGGTTAGGTTAGGTTAGGTTAGGTTAGGTTAGGTTAGGTTAGGTTAGGTTAGGTTAGGTTAGGTTAGGTTAGGTTAGGTTAGGTTAGGTTAGGTTAGGTTAGGTTAGGTTAGGTTAGGTTAGGTTAGGTTAGGTTAGGTTAGGTTAGGTTAGGTTAGGTTAGGTTAGGTTAGGTTAGGTTAGGTTAGGTTAGGTTAGGTTAGGTTAGGTTAGGTTAGGTTAGGTTAGGTTAGGTTAGGTTAGGTTAGGTTAGGTTAGGTTAGGTTAGGTTAGGTTAGGTTAGGTTAGGTTAGGTTAGGTTAGGTTAGGTTAGGTTAGGTTAGGTTAGGTTAGGTTAGGTTAGGTTAGGTTAGGTTAGGTTAGGTTAGGTTAGGTTAGGTTAGGTTAGGTTAGGTTAGGTTAGGTTAGGTTAGGTTAGGTTAGGTTAGGTTAGGTTAGGTTAGGTTAGGTTAGGTTAGGTTAGGTTAGGTTAGGTTAGGTTAGGTTAGGTTAGGTTAGGTTAGGTTAGGTTAGGTTAGGTTAGGTTAGGTTAGGTTAGGTTAGGTTAGGTTAGGTTAGGTTAGGTTAGGTTAGGTTAGGTTAGGTTAGGTTAGGTTAGGTTAGGTTAGGTTAGGTTAGGTTAGGTTAGGTTAGGTTAGGTTAGGTTAGGTTAGGTTAGGTTAGGTTAGGTTAGGTTAGGTTAGGTTAGGTTAGGTTAGGTTAGGTTAGGTTAGGTTAGGTTAGGTTAGGTTAGGTTAGGTTAGGTTAGGTTAGGTTAGGTTAGGTTAGGTTAGGTTAGGTTAGGTTAGGTTAGGTTAGGTTAGGTTAGGTTAGGTTAGGTTAGGTTAGGTTAGGTTAGGTTAGGTTAGGTTAGGTTAGGTTAGGTTAGGTTAGGTTAGGTTAGGTTAGGTTAGGTTAGGTTAGGTTAGGTTAGGTTAGGTTAGGTTAGGTTAGGTTAGGTTAGGTTAGGTTAGGTTAGGGTTAGGTTAGG